>JBBBVM010000534.1:1200000-1800000 GCA_037355625.1 Petunia x hybrida
ATCCCCATAACCACCATAACCTCCGTAGTCTCTCCTAACATTCCCTCCATCAAGTCCTAAGGGTGGCCCTCGACCTCGGCCTCTACCCCGATCCACATTCCGACCCCAATTCATACCTCTCCTCGGTTGAAAGTGATCATCAAACCCATACATGTCATCTCCATAATTGGCTTCCTCCCCTTCTTGGGCGTCATCAACTTGCTCAAGAGGTTGCACATTTCGGATGGGTTGTGGTAGTGGAACGTTTCTTGGAGGGTTGTCTAAGATACGGGGAATGCCCGTTCGTTGGGGATTGCCCAACATTTGATCCATCCGCTCTTTATCTTCCTTTACCCGTTGATGTTTGAGCAATTCAACAACTTGCTCCGGGGTAAAGGTAGGGCTACTTGAGCCTTCTCCGGCTTCAATTTGGACACTCGGGGTCCTTTTGTCATTTTGGACACTCGGGGTGATAGGAATCAAATACGCGGAAACATAAAAGATAGAAACGAGACGTAACTCGAACACAAAACCCAAGTAGCAACGGAGAACTAGTTCCGTTACACCCCGGGTGAAGGCCAAGAACACCTACGCTAGGCAACTACCCTCGAGACGACAACGGACTCGCAAGTAGAATGGTCGGGGGGGTTTGGGGGTCAACTAGAATCCACTAGTCAAACTCAAACCGAACTCAAGGTTTTCATTCATAGAGAATCCACTCTAGAACATTCAATATTCAATCATTCATCATCAAAACTAGCTAAGGAATAATGCTAAGCTATGGGGTATTTATAGGCCTCATTTAATACATAGTGAAAGCCCAAAAGTACCCTTAAATAAGTTCTAAAGACATAAGCCACGTAGGGGCAAAGTAGGGATTACATAGCAACTTAAAGTCAAATCCCGTCAAGCTTGCACAGGGGGAGGCGCCCGCCTCCATGACCTAGGCGGCCGCCTCCAATAATCCAGAGAGCTAACATCTCCTAGGCGGTCCGCCTCAATATGTAGGCGGTCCGCCTCTTCCTGGGACTTCTTGAAACACCTTGAAATGTGTCCCGGATGCTCTTCTTTCCTTGGCGTCCCATTGCATGACCTTGAAGTGCTCTTCCTTGGCCTTGGATGATGCCTTTGGATGGTTGCTCGGATTGGGTCTTATCATCCTCCCCTTCTTAGAAGATTTCGTCCTCGAAATCGAGGCTTGGTCTCTCATAGCATCAACAACTCCTCGGGGTGGCCAAAGCGCTCCTTCTTTATCCCTCTTGATCGTCACTTTGATATAGGCTTCTTCCAAGATCTCCCCCGCCTTAGCATGGAGCTTAGAACCTACAAGCAACGACAAGCCAAAACAAACAAACGTCCTACTTTGGAAGTAGGTTAGTGCAAGAAGTGTGGAAAACACACTCTTGTGATATAACCAAGCGTCAATAACAATCATAAAAATCAAGTCTCCAAAGAGATCCAAAAGCACTTGGTTAAAGATCAACACGCACTCAACAAGATAGTGAGCAAATAGGTCATGGGGGCATAAAAAATGCAAGATCAAGCTATCAAAACCCTCTTGGACCTTTAGCTCAAAATCAACATTCCAATCAATCCTCAAGGTGTGATCAACATGTGGAGTGGAGTGAATCAAATAGCCCATCCTACAAGTAGGATCAAGCACTCCACTCCCCTTCTTTAGAGCATACCTACTCACACCAAGGGGTTCCTCTTCCCCTCCAATTTCATCACCTAGGCAATCCTTCTCAAAAGACAAGCTTTCAAGGAAGGTATTGATGATGGACTCTTCTTCATCATAACCCCAACAAGCAATAGTAGGGTCACTCAAAGAACCATCTACCTCACCCAAAGTCCCAAATAATGGATTGCCCAAGGAATCAAACCCTTCACACCATGGAGGTTCCAATTGACTACTCACCCTAGTTCGATACAAGTCTTTACCTCTAATGAGGATGCCTTCAAACAATGGATTGGTATACGCATGCATCTCAATATCATGATTAAGCATAGACAAGTTATCAAGACTAGGTTCACTTGAGGAGTCATCATAGACAACATTGTCCAATTCATGCAAGTAGGACTCCTCAAGGACAAGTTCATCCTCACCACAACACATTGGTCCACCAAATAGAAGCATATCAATTAGGGAATGGTCAACTACCTCATCTTTCCCTATGTCAAAGATTGGTGGTGTGTCATAGCAAAGGTCACAATTATGGTCAACTATCAATTCTACACTAGGGAGGGGTTCAATGAACAACGAGCTCACATCATGATGTGGCATAGCATCCCTTCCAACTAGTGTTCCACACTCAAGCTCAAGTTGACAACTAGACTCCCCACTAGTGGCATACTCACTAGATGCATCAAAACCACCAACTAGTGTTGAGTCATCACAAGACAAATAGCTAGAAGGCTCATGAAAAGGTGAAGTAACACTTACATTTGTAGTACTTCCTTGATCACTCACAAGGCTTGAAGTGTCATAGGCAACTTCCCCTTCATGAAGCTCACATTGAGGCTCCAATTGCTTGTCTTCAAATGTACCTACACAAGAACTTTCACAAGAAGAAATAGAAGATAAAGAAGGGTTAGAACAATGGGTGCTCTCACTCTCAATTTTTCCTTCCTCACCTCTCATCTCTCGGAATTTTACCTCATGGTCAAGTGTAGTTTGTGGTGACAATCCTCTCACATCACTCCTCAAATCCTCTCCTTCTTCCTCTCTTGGATTGTCACCGGTCACTCCCTCACTTCTCTCTATCTTTTCTCTCTCATTTGAAGTGGAGTGACTCTCATTTTCATCATGCATTGGCAAAACAATGAGATTGTTTGCCTCGGGCTCAAGTACAATGGGTGACTTTGCTTTAGCCGCTTCCCTCAACTCCTTCATTCTCATGTAGTCTTCCTTCACTTGCCTTGGAGTCAAAGGTCTAAGCACATACTTTCTCCCATCTTGCTTGATAGTATAGGAGTTGGTTCGGCCATCATGCACTACACTCCTATCATGTTGCCATGGTCTCCCAAACAATAAATGGCATGCTTCCATTGGGACCACGTCAAACATGATCTTATCCTTATAGCTCCCAATGCTAAACTCAATCAACGCTTGTTTCACCACCCTAAGCTCACCACACTCGCTTAGCCATTGTAACCTATATGGTTTTGGATGCTTAAGAGTAGGTAGCTTCAATTGGGAAATCAAGGTTTGGCTCACAATGTTAGTGCAACTCCCCGAATCAACTACCATTGAACACACTTGGCCCATCACCCGGCACCTTGCATGAAAAAGGTTTTCCCTTTGCTCATTTTCCACCTCTTCTTCCATAACAATGGTACTCAAGCTTCTCCTAACCACCAAGAACATTTGAGGACCATCCTCCTCCTCTATGGCCTCCTCACAATCAACCTCCTCATCCCCCTCTACTTCTTCATTTTCGGACTCACTTTCTTGCTCATACACTAGATTGCCAACCACAACCATGGTTCGTTTTGTGGAGCAATCTTTAGCAATATGCCCAAAGCCCTTACATTTATAACATTGTGTAGATGTAGAGATAGGATTACTCAAGCGAGTTTTAGAAGTACCTTCCAAGTGTGGAGTAGTCTTCTCATTAAGCTTCTTCACTTCTTTGTTGGCACTTGCACTTGGAAAGTTTGCACTTGGAGTCGTCCACTCTTTTGGCTTGCTTGTGGTAGTAGGAGTGTTTTTGAACTTTTCTCCCTTAAGCCATCTCTCGGCTTCAATGGCGGCTTCAAGTAGATCGTCAAGTGAATGATAAGTATGCAACCTCAATTGAGAAGCGATACCATAACTCAAACCATTCTTGAAGCGGATCATTGCTTGTTCAACACATTCGGTATCCATTTCCAATGCCATCCGGATCTTTTCAAATTCATCATGGTACTCATGCACCGATTTGACACCTTGCTTTAGATCATAGAGCTTCTTGAGTAGCTCTTGCCGGTACCTTGGAGTTATGTACTTGGTATTCATATCCCTTTTCAACTCATCCCAAGTCACATTCAAATGCAAATTCATCCTTCTCCTAGACCTCTTCATAGACTCCCACCAAGTTGAAGCATAGGCCTCAAAGGTAGAAATAGCATAGGTACCTTTCCTCTCTTCGGTCATCTCGTTGATGTCGAATATTCTCTCCATTTGTAGTACCCATTCCATGTATGCCTCCGGATCGCAAGTTCCCTTGAAGGATGGAAGATTGATCTTGACACTATTGAGGTTGTTGTTGTTGTCACGTGCCCCATAGTTAGGCTCCGGTTGGCCTCCATAGTAGTCATCATGAGCAACATACTCCCTCCTCACATTTCCTCTAGCATAGCCCATGGGTGGTGGCCCTCGACCTCGGCCCCTTCCCCTATCAACATTTCGTCCCCAATGCATTTGCCTCCTAGGTTGATATGGAACATCATATCCATAGGGGTCATCACCATACCCGGCCTCCTCCTCTTCTTGAACTTCATCAATTTGTTCAAGAGGTGGGACATTCCGCACGGGTCTTCTAAGTGTAGCATTTCCTTGGGGATTGCCCAAGTTGAGGGGATTGCCCTCTTGTCGGGGATTGCCCAACCCACGCTCTTGTAGAGCTTCAACTTTGCTTTGTTCATACCTCTTGGTTAGCTCAACAAAGTGTCCGGGAGTCATAGGAGTGCTATGACTCGTGCCTTCCCCGGATTCAATTTGGACACTCGGGGTCCTCTTCTCACTTATCTCAACTTGGTTCCTCTCGATGGACTCAAGTCTCAAAGTGATTTCCTCAAACTTAGCCATAACGGTGGCCATGAATTTCTTCATAGGATCATCTCCATCATTCGCCATTGTACCTACAAGAAGCAACAAACGTTAGTAAAACACCTCACCACTCCCTCACAATGTCACTCGGCTCACTCTTTTGGTGGAGGGGGGGATATTTCACACAAGTTCGAGTTTAAAAGCTTCAAGTAGTTGACCAACGAACCACAACTCAACCACTCAACTTCTCAAACCCACTGCTCTCCGGGGTGAGTGGAGTTAATGGGACTCGATTGGAACGGTAAGCACTTTAATTGAGGACTTGAATCAAAAGATGCTACGGATCTTCTTTGAATTCTAGTCTCCTTTCTAAGGCACGATGATCCTAATAGCTCGAAGTAATTAGTACTACACAAGTAGGATTATACCCTAATAGTACTAATTAGAAGCAATGCAATCAACAAAACACGAAAACCTAGAAGTTTCTACCCGTTTCCCAAGCTTCAGGAAGTAGGCGCCCCGCCTCAGGAAGGTAGGCGGCCGCCCAGACCAAGCTTACAGGGGGAGGCGCTCCGCCTCTCTGGTGGAGGCGCTCCGCCTTCTGAACTTCAGAGAGCTCACCAGTGGGAGGCGCTCCGCCTCCAAATTGAGGCGCTCCGCCTCCTGCAATTTCCTGCACAGTTTTCCTTCGCGTTTTCTTGGTTTTGCAACCCAAAATCCAACTATCCAAGCGTTGTTTTGATGATTCAAAGGTACCCCAATGTTGTATCAAGCATAAAGAACAATTCCCAACAAATTTTAACAAACCCCAATCAACAACAACGAATTCACCATGTTCATCTTCTTCAAAAACTAGGGTTTATCAAAAGGGGTTTTCAAATGGATTGTGAATCATCAAAGTTGGTGTTATACATGTTCAAATCCCACAAATTTGGTACCAAAACGTTTGTTTTTCAATGAAGATCATTCCCCAATAACAAGTTTCCATCAAACATCATTCCAACCCAAGAATCAAATTCAAGACATCAAGAACAAGTTCTTCAAGGGTTTAATGGGGGTTGGGGTTTCAAATTTTCAAACTCCACCAAATCAATCAATTTTGGTACCCAAACAACGGGAAAACAATCACGATCAAGAATCTATAACACCCATATCATAAATCATCCAAATCAACAAGATAGAACAAATTTTTGAATTTTTCAATTTTTCAATTTTTTTGTTGTTTTCTACTTTCAATAACAAGAACACGAAAACTAAAGATAGAATCGACCTAGGCACGAAGAATCAAGGGTCGGGGGTTTGTAGAAACAAAACCCGAGCCTTGCTCTGATACCAAGATGATAGGAATCAAATACGCGGAAACATAAAAGATAGAAACGAGACGTAACTCGAACACAAAACCCAAGTAGCAACGGAGAACTAGTTCCGTTACACCCCGGGTGAAGGCCAAGAACACCTACGCTAGGCAACTACCCTCGAGACGACAACGGACTCGCAAGTAGAATGGTCGGGGGGGTTTGGGGGTCAACTAGAATCCACTAGTCAAACTCAAACCGAACTCAAGGTTTTCATTCATAGAGAATCCACTCTAGAACATTCAATATTCAATCATTCATCATCAAAACTAGCTAAGGAATAATGCTAAGCTATGGGTATTTATAGGCCTCATTTAATACATAGTGAAAGCCCAAAAGTACCCTTAAATAAGTTCTAAAGACATAAGCCACGTAGGGGCAAAGTAGGGATTACATAGCAACTTAAAGTCAAATCCCGTCAAGCTTGCACAGGGGGAGGCGCCCGCCTCCATGACCTAGGCGGCCGCCTCCAATAATCCAGAGAGCTAACATCTCCTAGGCGGTCCGCCTCAATATGTAGGCGGTCCGCCTCTTCCTGGGACTTCTTGAAACACCTTGAAATGTGTCCCGGATGCTCTTCTTTCCTTGGCGTCCCATTGCATGACCTTGAAGTGCTCTTCCTTGGCCTTGGATGATGCCTTTGGATGGTTGCTCGGATTGGGTCTTATCACGGGGTCCCATGTTCTCCTTGTGTACTCGAGGCTCCTTTTTCAAGAGACTCGATTCTTTGGTTCATGAGGTCCATCTTGGCAAGAAGATTAGCCAAGGCCTCCTTAATGAAATCTTGTCCGTCGTTAGCCATGGTACCTACACAAGTAACAAACGTTAGCAAAAACAACCTCACTCGCTCCCTCACAAAAGATTTCACTCGGTTCTCTCTTTTGAGTGGCGGTGGCTATTTCACTCGACTTGTAGTTCCAAAGCTTCACGTAGATGACTAGCAATTCCCCAACTCAACTAGACTATTCACGAGTCACGCACACTCCGGGGTGATTGGAGTTAATAGGACTCGATGAACGCTAAGCACTTTGAAGTAGAAGGACTTGAGTAAAAGGTTCTACGCTTTTCTTGGAATTCCTACTCTCCTTACTAAGGCACGATTCACCTAAAGCAATGAAGGATTAGTGTTAGCTAAGTAGAAAGGTTACTTAGATCAACACTAATTAGAGGTTAGGCAACAAAGAACAAGCAAACCTAGAAGAAAACTACCCAATTCAACCTTCAGCAAATCAGGCGGAGCGCCCAAAAGGTGGGGCGGAGCGCCTGGCAAATGACCAGTGAGGGTGCTCAGGCGGAGCGCCCAGTGAGTAGGCGGAGCGCCTGGAGCAAGGCCAGTTCAGGCGGAGCGCCCAAGGTTTAGGCGGGGCGCCTGAACGAAGAACACCTGGGTTTTCAAGAGCGTGTTCTTCGATTCCAATCCAACTTTTTGGTCGATTTCAACGTGTTCTTCCCAAATTTGAAGTACCCAAAGTTGTATAATGATACTACCACAAATCCCCAATCAATTTCACACCCAACCAAGCATCTTACAAGGCAAATTCATGATTCAAATTCAAGTTGGGTTTTCTTCAAACTTTTAAAAGGGGTCAAAAAGTGGGTTTTGATTCTTCCAAAATCAATGTTAAACAACTCCGATTCACACCAAATTTGTTGCAATGGATTCGTTTTTCAAAGTAGATCAATCCCCAATGATCAAATCCAAAACCCCACAAACATACAACCCAAAATCAATCAATTTTCCTCAAGAACAAGGGTTTGGTAGGGTTTAAGGAGAAGTAGGGTTTCAAATTTTCAATCCACTCCAATCCAAGCAAATTTGGTACCAAAACAACGGGGATTCAATCACGATCACAAATCTATAACACCCAATCCAAGAATCGATCCAACCAAAAAGTTACGCCAATTTTTGTATTTTTCAATTTTCAATTTTTTTTGTGTTTTTCTTCTAATAACAACTTCAACAACAAGAAAACTAAACAAACTAACCTAGGCACGAAGAATCAAGGGTCGGGGGTTCGTAGAAACGAGACCCGAGCCTTGCTCTGATACCAAATGATGTAGGAAATCAAACGCGGAAAAATAAAGATAAAAGCGAGACGTAACTCGTACGATAATCTCAAGTAGCAACGGAGAACTTGTTCCGTTACACCCCAAGAAGATGACAAGAACACCTACACTAGGCAACTACCCTCGAGCTAACGTGAGCACGCAAGTAGAATGGTCGGGGGGGGGATTGGAATTCATCTAGATCCGCTAGAGGAAAAACAAGTCCCGTCAAGGGTTTCATTCACCATTCAAAGAGTTCAACTCTTAACACAATTGTATGTTTAATCATCAAAGTTAGCTAGTGAAATAAGACAAGCTAATAGCTATTTATAGGTGTAGTTAGACACCCTTTGAAAGGTCTAAAATGCCCACACTTAGGCTTAGGAAATAAAGGACCACGTAGGGTCAAAATAGTCTTAACATAGCATAGATTCACGCCTCTTCAGTGAACCGGGCGGAGCGCCCAAGATTGGGGCGGAGCGCCCGCGAAATTGCACATTTTAGGCAGTGGGGTGGCTCGGGCGGAGCGCCTGGATTTGGGGCGGAGCGCCCAAACCCTGTTATCTTCAGGTGGAGCGCCCAAGCACTGGGCGGAGCGCCCAAGCCCTGTTGTCTTCAGGTGGAGCGCCCAAAACACTGGGTGGAGCGCCCAAAGTGCTGAGGTGCTCTCCTTGTGCTTTGATCACCCGAAATGGCTTCCCAATGCTTCCTTCTTCTAGTCCCTTCCTCACCAAGTGTAGATGTACTCCTTGGATCTCCCTAGCTTGGTTCCGAGTGAAGGGTCTCGTGGTTTGCCCGGCATCAATAGACCTCCTCCGCCATTGATAAAGGGAACAAATGTGTTTAATATGTTACAAAATTTTGAGAATGTGTTTGGGAAGACACAAAAGAAATCAAGCAATGGACCGTGGAAGAAAAGGTCAATTTTTTTCGAATTACCATATTGGCAGCATAACTTGCTTCCCCACAACCTTGATGTGATGCATATAGAGAAGAACGTATTTGAAAATATAGTTGGAACGTTTTTGGATATTGATGGCAAGACGGAAGATCATGCAAATACTCGTTATGATCTTAAAGAGATGGGCATTAAAAAGAACCTTCAACCAAAAGATACAAAAGATGGCAGGAGAATAAAGCTTGCCCAAGCATGCTACTCAATGACTAAGGCAGAAAAATTCATATTTTGTGGTGTTTTGAAGAATTCAAAGTTACCTGATGGTAGTGCTTCTAACATTTCTCGATGTGTGAAATTAGCGGAAAGAAAGATATCCAATTATAAGACCCATGATGCCCATTTCATGTTACATTACTTGTTGCCAATACCAATTAAAAGCATACTTCCTGATCATGTTGCTATTCCTTTGATACGTCTAAGTTCCTTCTTCCGTCGTTTATGTCAAAAGGTTATCACACTTGAAGAAATTGATTGTTTAGAAGCAGAAATTAAAGAAACAATAAGTCAATTGGAGCGAATTTTCCTTCCTGCTTTTTTTGATATAATGGTTCATTTGCTTATTCATTTGCCAAATGAGGTGAGATTAGGAGGTCCAGTTCAGGGTCGATGGATGTATCCTCCTGAGAGACATATGTGTACGTTTAAATCATATGTTGGCAACAAAACCCATCCAGAAGGATCAATCGCTGAGGCGTACTTGGTTGAAGAGTGTTTAAATTTATGCTCTAGATACTTACATGGGATTGTACATACCAGATTTAATAAAAGGCCCCGAAATGATGATGAATGTGATTAAATTGATGCACAAGTTTGTAGTCTGTGCCCTAGCAAAGGTTGTCCTTTAGGCGCGAAAAAAGATGATCCAACTGATCTAGATGATAAGTCACTAGGTCAAGCACATGGATACGTATTAAACAATTGTGATGAAATTCAAGAGTATGTCAGGTAATGTGGCTCACTTGTACTATTTTCTTGTATGCCAATGACTCTTAAATTATTTTATATATCTTCTTGCTAATAAATAACAATACTTGTTGTGTAGAGAGCACGAGCTTGAGGTAAATAATCATGGGCGAAGATCTAAATGGAGCAAGGCTAAGAATCATAGTCAAAACTTCTCTCAATGGTTTGAAAGTCGTGTCTTGCACGAGGATGTCCCTGATTGGATTAAACATTTGTCTAGAGAACCAAATTCAATTGCTAAAAGATATTCTGGCTATCTCATCAATGGATATAGATTCCATACTAGGTGATAAGAATAAAAAATGCGGAAAGTAAAAGATAAAGAGCGAGACGTAACTCGATCAATAATCTCAAGTAGCAACAGAGAACTTGTTCCGTTACACCCCGAGAGAATGACAAGAACACCTACACTAGGAAACTACCCTCGAGCTAACGTGAGCACGCAAGCAGAATGGTCGGGGGGATTGGAATTCATCTAGATCCGCTAGAGGAAGAACAAGTCCCATCAAGGTTTTCATTCAACAATAGAGTTCAACTCTCAACACAAAGGTTTGTTTAATCATCAAAGTTAGCTAATGAAATAAACTAGCAATCTAGCTATTTATAGGTGATTTTAGACACCATTTGAAAGGTCTAAAATGCCCACACTTAGGCTTAGGAATAAAGGACCACGTAGGGTCAAAATAGTCATAACATAACTAGGATTCACGTGCTTCAGCAATTTGGGCGGAGCGCCCGAGATTGGGGCAGAGCGCCCGGCAAGTTAGGCAGTGGGGTGGCCTAGGCGGGGCGCCCAGAGTTGGGGCGGAGCGCCCAGGCCTAGGCACCTTCAGGCGGAGCGCCTGGATCCTCAGGCGGAGCGCCTGGATGACTGGGCTGCTCCCCTTGCACTTTGAGCACTCAGAACGGCTTCCAATCGCTTCCTTCTTCTAGTCCCTTCCTCACCAAGTGTAGGTGTACTCCTTGGATCACCTTAGCTTGGCTCCGAGTGAAGGGTCTTGTGGGGGTTTGGGTCTTATCATCCTCCCCTTCTTGAGAGGATTTCGTCCTCGAAATTGAAGCATCATTCACGACCTCTTCATCATCATTCACGACCTCTTCATTACCTACATCCAAAGGAACCTTGTCACAAATATTGAAAGTATTAGAAACTTGATACTCACTTGGCAAGTCGACCACATAAGCATTGTTGTTTATCTTCGAGAGCACTTGGAATGGGCCATTTCCCCGGGGTGCCAACTTCCCTTTTCTAAGGTTTGGGAACCTTTCTTTCCGGAAGTGCACCCACACATAGTCACCTTTCTTGAGTTCCACCTTCTTGCGTCCTTTGTTTTTCTTGGAGGCAACCTTAGCATAAGCTTCCTCCAAATTCTTCTTCACCTTTGCATGGAGTTCAACCAAAGCCTTGGCTCTAGCTTTACCTTCAAAATTAACAACCATTTCCCTTGGCAAAGGGGTTAGATCAAGGGGAATCAAGGGGTTAAAACCATAAACACATTCAAAAGGAGTCATGCCAATCATGCTATGCAATGTGCAATTATAGGCAAACTCCATTAGAGGCAATCTATCAATCCAAGTCCCGGCCTTACCTCAGGTCATGGCTCTAAGAAGAGCACCCAAAGTTCGGTTTACCACCTCGGTTTGCCCATCGGTTTGTGGGTGGTGGGACGTAGAAAATAAGAGCTTGGTACCAAGGGCACCCCACAAGCATCTCCATAAGTGGCTTAGGAACTTGGTGTCCCTATCACTCACAATAGTTTGAGGCACACCATGCAACTTCAAAACATTGTCAATAAACAAAGAAGCTACATATTGTGCATCATCACACTTCTTGCATGGAATGAAATGAGCCATCTTGGAGAACCTATCCACAACAACATAAATGCTATCGTGGCCCCCCCTAGTCCGTGGTAACCTCATGACAAAGTCCATTGAGATATCCATCCACGGGCTAGTAGGTATGGGGAGAGGGGTATACAACCCATGAGGGTGGGCTTTAGATTTGAACCGTTTGAACTCAAGGCAATTAGTGCAAAACTTTTCCACATGCACCCTCATCTTTGGCCAATGGAATTGTTCTTGAAGAACGGTGATGCAGGGCAAAATGAGCGGAAGCTAGAAACGATATGAAAATGCGGAAGCGATAAAGATAAAGATAAAAACGAGACGAGACTCGAACGATTACCTAAGTAGCAACGAGGAACTTGTCTCGCTACACCTCGGGTGAATGTCAAGGAATCACCTACGCTATGCAACTATCCTCAAGAGATACCCGACTCTTGCAAATAGAGTGATCAAAGATGGATGAAGTTCAAATTGGAATCCACCAATTGAATTCAAGTTCCCAACAAGGGTTCAAAGAGAGCATAGCTCAAGTTTCTTCAATATTCAAGGTTGTCTAAATGAAATGAAAGACTAAGGGGGACTTTTATAGTCTTCTCCCATGCCCTATGTAATGTCTAAAATACCCCCAAAGTGGGTTAAAACAATAAAGGCCACTTAGGGCTAAAGTAGGAAATACACATCAAAATGAAAGAAAATCCCGTCATGCTAACACAGGGGTAGGCGGTCCGCCTCCCCCTCTAGGCGCTCCGCCTGTTTCCAATTTCCTGAGGCTGGCTGCACACTAGGCGGCCGCCTAGTGCCTTTAGGCGGTCCGCCTCCTTGGATCCTGAGGCTTGAATTTGTCTAGGCGGTCCGCCTCTTTGTGTAGGCGGTCCGCCTCATCCTGGGAGGTCTTGAAATGGCTCAAAATGGACTCTAGATGTTTCTCCTTGGTCCGTAGCCGGTCCTCCCTCAAGCGTGCTCAAGTCCATGGCTTCAAATCACTCTCGGATCCTCCTCGGGAGCCCTTGATGTATACTCCTTGTGCTCTTGAGCTTGGCTCTTGATGGTGGGCGCTTTGGTTCCAATTTGCCCGGCATCATCCTCCCCTTCTTGAAAGGATTTCGTCCTCGAAATCAAACCATCAAGTCCTACAATCAAGGCAAGCACAAAACAAAAACAAAACTCCTACTACAAGAGTAGGTTAGTACCACAAGTGTGGGAAAACACACTCTTATGGTATAACCAAGTATCAATAGCCATTAAGAAGTTCATGTTCCCGAGGGAACTAACAATTACTTGGTTCATCAAAGAAGTGCACCCAACACAAGAACAAACAAAGAGATCAATAGTGCGTGAAATATGCAAAAGCAAGCTATCAAAATCCCTATGATCCCTAAGTTCAAGATTAGCACACCAAGACTTTCCACTACACGAGTAGCCAAGTCCAACAAGAGTGAGTGCAAGTGATGTGGAAAATTCACTCTTGTGATAGAGCCAAGTATCAATACAAATCAAAAAGCTTATGTCTCCAAAAGAGACAACAAGTTCTTGGCTCCATAGTGACAAGCACTCGCACCCATAACAAGCAAAGAGATCATTAGGATATAGAACATTCAAGATTAAGCAATCAAAGTTCCTATGACCCCTAAGCTCATGATCAACACACCAAACCTTCAATGCATTACTTTCACATTGCGGCACAATGGTTTTGGCATGCTCAATTCTCAAAGTGTGGTTAACATGTGGGATGGGATAGACAAAGTAAGTCAATTCACAATTAGGATCAATCACCCTACTCCCCTTCTTAAAAGCTCTCATACTCACACTAAGAGATACCTCCTCACCTCCAATTTCATCCTCGAGACAACCCTCCTCACATGATAAACTCTCAAGGAAGGCATTAATAATAGCCTCTTCAACATCATAACCCGAACCAACAAGAGTAGGGTCACTAGAAGAATCATCTACCTCACTTGAAGCTTCAAACAAAGAGTTGTCTATGGGATCAAATCCCTCACACCACGGAGGTTCTAGCTCATTCTCAACTCTAGTCCGATACAAATCACCTTCACAATTAAAGATGCCCCCACACAATGGGAATACAAAAGCATGCACCTCAATTTCATAGTCAAACAAAGGCATAGTATCAAGACTAGAATTTTCACTCTCGCTTGAGGAGTCATCATAGACAACCTTGTCCAATTCATGCAATTTGGACTCCTCAAGGTCACTCTCATCCTTACTACGACACACAAATCCACCAAAATCAATTATATCAACAAGGGTAGAGTCACATAACTCATCTTCCCCTTCATCAAATATGGGTGGGGTGTCATAACAAGGGTCACAAGCAAGGTCAACTACCACATTTTCACTAAAGAGGGTTTCACTGAATACCGGGCTCACATCATGATGTGGCTTATCAATCCCCTCAACTAGTGGTTCACAAGCACACACAAGTTGACCAACCGACTCTATGCTAGTTGTAAGCTCACCAAATACATCAGAAGTATCATCTAGCATCGAGTTCTCACAAGATAAGGAGTTTTCATGCTCATATGAAGGTGAAGAAACACTTACTTTTGAGTCGTTCCCGTGAACACTCACATTGCGTTCAATTTCTCTTTCATGAAGCTCATAATCAAGATCTCCGTTATCTTGTCTTCCTTCCAAGGCAAGCGGTTGAGGCTTTACTAGCTCACCTCCAAGAGTACCTACACAAAAGCTATAGCAAGAAGAAGAAGATAACATACGGTTAGGACAAAGGGTGCCCTCACTCTCAATTTATTTTTCCTCTCCTCTTCTTTCTTTCAAATCGCTCTCATGTGCAAGTGTGTGGGAATGAGGTCCAATATTGTTATCACCTCGCTCACTTTCCCCAACTCTCTCATTTGCCATGGTTTGGCTCATAGGAGTAGTAGCGTTACTCCTAGAGTGAGTATTTACATCTACTTGGGGAATGCCCAAGTTGTGGGGAATGCCCACTTGTTCGGGAGTGCCCAACGGTTGGGGATTGCCCAACTTCCTTTCACTAATGCCTTCCCCGGCATCCTTTTGGACACTCGAGGTCCATTCCTCTTTGAGGCGATCAAACCTCGAGCTTATGGATCTCATCTCGGCCAAGAGGTTGACCAAAGTGCTTACCGGTACCTTAATGGTATCGTATACGTCTCCGGCCATGTACCTACAAAAATCAAGGATAAGATAAAGAGGTTAGAGTAAAAACCTCACCCGCTCCCTCACTTTTCAATGTCACTCGGTACACTCGTTTAGTGGTGGGGGATTTATCACTCAAACTTGATTCAAAGGCTTCCTCGTAGTTGAACAACTTCCTCGATAACCAATCAAATTCACAAGAACCAAATACTCTTCGGGAAGAGTGGAGTTAATGGGACTCGATGAACGCTAGGCTATTTAGGTGCGCACTTGAAGCAAAATTAAACTACGAGTCTACTTTGAGGCCTACTCTCCTCTAAGCACGAGAACCCTATACGCTCAATGAACTAGTACTAGTAAAGTAGGAGTGTTACTTGAAAAGTACTAGCCGGAAGGGATACAAGCCAACAAAAAGCGAAAACCTACGAAAAACAACTACCCGGACAGCTCCCAGAAAGAGGCGCTCCGCCTCAGGATGGAGGCGCTCCGCCTCAGGAAAATCCAGAGAGCAGCCCAGAGGGAGGCGCTCCGCCTCAAAATGGAGGCGCTCCGCCTAGGCCAATTTCCTGCAACTTTGCAAAACGCGTTTTTGGCTCGTTTTGCACTCAAAATCCAACGTTTTCGACTTGTTTTCGATTCTAATGATATCCAAAGATGTATTTGATGATTCTAAACAATTCCCAATAGGTTTAAACCCCAAACAAACAACAATCAATCGATTTTGATTCTTGAGCAAAATTCTAGGGTTCTTGAAAATTTTGGAGATTTGATTTTTTCAAACTTTGAAATACACCACCAAATCTTGTAATTTTGGTACCAAAAGAACGGGAATACAATAAGGAACAAACCCCAATGATTTTTAATGAATGGGTGTTCCAATCCAACAAGTTCCACCAAATTTTGTGAAATTTTCAAGTTTTTCAATTTTTTTGTTTTTCTTCAATTTTTCAAGAACAAACACAACAACAACAAGGATAAGGATACTACGAACAAGGAACGAGGGTTTGTAAGAACAACACCCGATCCGTGCTCTGATACCAACTGATGCAGGGCAAAATGAGCGGAAGCTAGAAACGATATGAAAATGCGGAAGCGATAAAGATAAAGATAAAAACGAGACGAGACTCGAACGATTACCTAAGTAGCAACGAGGAACTTGTCTCGCTACACCTCGGGTGAATGTCAAGGAATCACCTACGCTATGCAACTATCCTCAAGAGATGCCCGACTCTTGCAAATAGAGTGATCAAAGATGGATGAAGTTCAAATTGGAATCCACCAATTGAATTCAAGTTCCCAACAAGGGTTCAAAGAGAGCATAGCTCAAGTTTCTTCAATATTCAAGGTTGTCTAAATGAAATGAAAGACTAAGGGGGACTTTTATAGTCTTCTCCCATGCCCTATGTAATGTCTAAAATACCCCCAAAGTGGGTTAAAACAATAAAGGCCACTTAGGGCTAAAGTAGGAAATACACATCAAAATGAAAGAAAATCCCGTCATGCTAACACAGGGGTAGGCGGTCCGCCTCCCCCTCTAGGCGCTCCGCCTGTTTCCAATTTCCTGAGGCTGGCTGCACACTAGGCGGCCGCCTAGTGCCTTTAGGCGGTCCGCCTCCTTGGATCCTGAGGCTTGAATTTGTCTAGGCGGTCCGCCTCTTTGTGTAGGCGGTCCGCCTCATCCTGGGAGGTCTTGAAATGGCTCAAAATGGACTCTAGATGTTTCTCCTTGGTCCGTAGTCGGTCCTCCCTCAAGCGTGCTCAAGTCCATGGCTTCAAATCACTCTCGGATCCTCCTCGGGAGCCCTTGATGTATACTCCTTGTGCTCTTGAGCTTGGCTCTTGATGGTGGGCGCTTTGGTTCCAATTTGCCCGGCATCAAACGGCCAAAGTCTTTCTTATCCCAAAGTGACCCATGAGTCCTCCACAATGTGCCTCTTGCACAAGCAATTCCCTCCATGAGGACTCGGGTATGCACACTCTACCATTTTTAAAGATGTATCCATTAACCCATTGGTATTTCTCAACTCTCTCCCCTTCTCTAGAGCTTCATGGATGCTCTTGAGCTTAGGATCATGAGCATACATCAATTTGATGCTCTCGAATCCCATGAGCTTGGAGGTGAGAGTAGTGGCAAGAGTGAACTTCTTAGAAAGGGCATCCGCCACCACATTGTCTTTCCCTTTCTTGTATTGGATAACATAGGGAAAAGACTCAATAAACTCTACCCACTTGGCATGACGCTTGTTCAACTTCTCTTGGCCTCTAAGATGCTTGAGTGACTCATGGTCACTCTTGATCACAAACTCTCTAGGCCATAAGTAGTGTTGCCAATGGGCAAGAGCTCTCACTAGGGTATACAATTCCTTGTCATACGTAGAGTAATTCAAGGAAGCCCCTTTCAACTTCTCACTAAAGTAGGCTATAGGTTTGCCATCTTGCATTAAAACATGATGCAACCCAAATTGCATCGAGACCATTCACTCGAAGTCAAGCCAAGGATATACAAGACGCTCACCTACACTTGGTTTGGAGAGGCGTGGATGATACGAGCTCGGGGGTGGACTTGAAGACAATGCATTGGAGCTCAATCCATGTGGAAACAGGGCAGGAAACAGTGCAAGAAGCAGGGGAGCAAAACAGGGCAAAAACAGGGGAGATCTGCTGAGCTTACTGCCTAAGACTGGAAACTTGCTCTTCGCGATCGCGTCCACACCTTCGCGATCACGTAGACCATTTCTTTTGCCTGCGATCGCGCCAAGCCTCGCGCTATCGCGAGCTTCTGCATTTTAGTGTTCCACGCGATCGCATATAATTCTGCGCGATCGCGAAGAACACTTCAGTGGCAGCGGACCAGAATCTAGGAAATATTGTAATGGGGTGCTATAAATGCCCTCTTTCATCATTTATTGCTTTTTACACAACTTTGAACACAAAACATATTGTATGAGCATTGCTCTTGACATTGTAACCCTTTTGGCTTGAAATCAATTGGATGAATCCAAGTTGCTCTTCAATCCATCTTCGATCATTCTATTTGCTTGAGCCTCGTGTCTCTTGAGGATAGTTGCTTAGCGTAGGTGATTCTTTCCAATCGCTCGGGGTGTAACGGAACAAGTTCTTCGTTGCTACTCGACTTTAGTGTGAGTCTCGTCTCGTTTCTTATCTTTTATCGCTTTCGTATTTTCGATTGCATCAGTTGGTATCAGAGCAAGGCTAGGGTTACGTTCTTACGAGCCCTCGTCCTACTCTTCGTGCTTGTCATCTTTGTTCCGCATTTACTTTCTTGTTCTTGTCTTGTTATATTGAAAAAGAAGAAAAAAATTCAAAAATTTGAAAACCCAAAAATTTGAAGGAAATCGCTTGTTGTTACGATTTTGTTGGTATTGATTATCGGGGATTGTATGTTAGTGTAATCTCGACAATTGGAAACCAACAAAACACGTTTTGGAGTTGAAAATCAAAGATTGGAAATTTAAACCCTAGGTTGAAGAAGTTGAAAATTTGCCAAAACTTGCTTGATGTTATGATATTGTGATTGTTTGGTATCGGAGATTGTTCACAATAGTTTTCCCGTTGTTTTGATACCAACATAACATCATTTGGAGTATTGTAGTGAAAATCGAAAATTTGGTTCTTGAAGGTTTTGGAAATATTGAAGAACTTGTCAAAAATCTTTGAAAACAAGTTGTTTGATGGTTGTTTTTGTGTATGAACCATTGGGAAATGTTTGTTCCAGCTGAAAAACATCTTTGGACAGCTTGAAAACTGAAATACATTGCATTTGGGTTGTTGTTGTGCCAAAACTGCTGTTTTTCTGTCGAGATTCTGGTTCAGCTGAACAAGCCTGCGCGATCGCGCAAGGTCTCGCGCTATCGCGCCAATTCTGAATTTTTGTTCATCGCGGTCGCGCTCATCTGCACGCGATCGCGAAGTGTACCAATTTCCAGAATTTCCTGAAGTTGGACAGAATGTTCGCAAAGCTATCGTAACAGTTTCCAACCACCAAAACTCCCATAGCATCATCAAATATGGTGAGTTTCTAGTTCACAAACCAAAATTCATCCAATTCCGAATCCGTTTAGTGGCGATTCGATCTTTGAACGTTTGATCGCGCCACTTCCGGTTAGTACTTTGAGGGTAACACTTCTACCCAATTAGTACTAATCCCTTGTGCGAATAGGATACTCGTGCCTAGAAGGAGAGTAGAATTCAAAGAAGATTCGTAGTTAATTGTTTGGCTCAAGTGCGCACCAAATAGCTTAGCGTTGATCGAGTCCCATTGAATCCACTCTTCCCGAAGAGCATTTGGTTCTTGTATTTTGGTTTGATCATTGAGGGGGTTGCGCAACTACGAGGAGGCCATTGATTTCAAGTTTGTGTGAACCTAACCCCAAGCTTGAGTGAACCCGAGCGACAAACAAAAGTGAGGGAGTGAGTGAGGACTTTTACTCTAATCTTCCTTTCTTGTTTTT
Organism: Petunia x hybrida; assembly: GCA_037355625.1. Lineage (NCBI taxonomy): Eukaryota > Viridiplantae > Streptophyta > Magnoliopsida > Solanales > Solanaceae > Petunia > Petunia x hybrida. The sequence goes on from JBBBVM010000534.1 coordinate 1,219,507, forward strand.
GATTGTTGTAGGTACATGGCGGAGGAGAAAGCAAAGAGTACCATTGAGGTTCCAACCGACGTCTTGGCTAATTTGTTAGCCGAGGTGAAGGCACTAAACCTTAAAATGGAGGCTCTTGAAAAGGAGAGGACCCCGAGTGTCCAAAAGGATCCCAATGAAGGCACTAGTGATGATTCCATCATGAAGCCGGATCAATATGCGGAGCTAGTTCGTCGACAACGGTTGAGGGAGGAGGCTCTTGCTAGAGAAAGATTGTTGGGCAATCCCCAACCCTTGGGCAATCCCCAAGGAGATGTTCCATTCCTAAGGCCTCGGAGAAACATTGCACCTCTTGAGCAAGTTGATGAAGCTCAAGAAGGGGAGGGCCTCGGACTTGATGATGATGACTTTGATGCTCCCTATCCAAATAGGAGGGCGATGAATGGAGGCCGAGGTGTAGAAAGGGGTCGAGGTAGAGGTCGAGGGCCACCAAGAGTTTATATGGGAAGAAACTTGGGAAGGGAATATGAATATGTTGATGACAACTATGGGATTCAACCGGAACAACACCGTGGGGGTCGAGACACTAATCTCAATAGTGTCAAGATCACTATCCCGCCTTTCAAGGGGACTAGTGATCCGGAAGCATTTCTTGAATGGAAGATCCAATTGGAGCGGGTCTTTGACACAAATGATATGACCGAGGAGAAGAAGGCCACTTATGCCATTTCATCATTTGAGTCCTATGCCTCTACTTGGTGGAAATCCATCAAGCGATCAAGGAGAAGACTTGGGTTGCGGATGAACATCACTTGGGAAGAGTTGAAAGAAGTTATGAACAACAAGTATGTGACTCCCAAGTATCGACAAGAGCAACTCAAAAAGCTCTATGAATTGAAGCAAGGCTACAAGTCCGTTGATGAATATTTCAACGACTTTGAGAAAAACCGGATGGCTCTTGATATGGAAACGGAGGATGAAGAACAAGCTATCATCCGTTTCAAAAGTGGCTTGAGTAGGGAGATTGCTTCCCAATTGAGACTTCACATCTTCCTGATAAGACCCAAATCGAGCAACCATCTAAAAACATCATTCAAGGCCAAGGAAGAGCTTATGCAATGGAACGCCATGGACCGAGGGGCCTTAGAGACACATTTGGAGGCGTTTCATGGTGCCACAGGAGGAGGCGGACCGCCCACTCTACCAGGCGGACCGCCCCCTCAACTCTCTGAAGTTGAAGCCAGTAGGCGGACCGCCCCTGCACAACTAGGCGGACCGCCCACTTCCCAGGATGAGCTGAAACAGGCGGGGCGCCTACTTTAGTAGGCTGGGCGCCTACTTCTCTGTTTTCCAAGACGGGACACCTCATTAAATAGCTATGTTTTGACTATTATAGCCCTGCGTGGCCTTTGTTATTTAGAACCTAATTAAGGGTACTTTAGACCTTTCATTCATGTCTAAGGAAGGTCTATAAATACTCCATAGCTTAGCATTATTCCTAAGTTAGCTTTGATGATGAATGTTTGATTAAAACAATGTTCTAGAGTGGATTCTCTATGAATGAAACCTTTGAGTTCGGTTTGAGTTTACTAGTGGATTCTAGTTGAACCCCAAACCTCCCCCGACCATTCTACTTGCGAGTCCGTTGTCGTCTCGAGGGTAGTTGCCTAGCGTAGGTGTTCTTGGCCTTCTCCCGGGGTGTAACGGAACTAGTTCTCCGTTGCTACTTGGGATTAGTGATCGAGTTACGTCTCGTTCCTATCTTTTATTGTTTCCGCGTTTTGATTCCTATCATCTTGGTATCAGAGCAAGGCTCGGGTTTTGTTTCTACAAACCCCCGACCCTTGATTCTTCGTGCCTTAGATTGATTCTATCTTTAGTTTCCTTGTTCTTGTTATTGAAAGGAGAAAATCACAAAAAAATTGAAAAATTGAAAATACAAAAAAATTGGTGTATCTCTTTGGATTGGATGATTTATGTTATGGGTGTTGTGGATTCTTGATCGTGATTGAATTCCCGTTACTTGGGTACCAAAATTGATTGATTTGGTGAAGATTGAAAAGTTGAAACCCCAATTCCCTTTAAACCCTTGATGAACTTGTTCTTGATGATTTTTGCCTTGATTCTTGGGTTGGATTGATGATATAGTGGAAACTTGTTATTGGGGATTGATCTTCTTTGAAAAACAAACGATTTGGTACCAAATTTGTGGGAATTGAACTTGTATAACACCTACTTTGTTGAATCACAATCCTTGATAAACCCCTTTTTGATAAGCCCTAGTTATGAACATGATGAACATGGTAGGTTATTGATTGTTGAATGGGTTTTGTTAAAAAGTGATTGGGGTTTGATCTCTGTGGTTGGAACAACGTTTGGGTACCCTCGGATTGCCAAAACATCGTGTGATTAGTTGGATTTTTGGGTGCAAAAGCCAAGAAAAACGTTGTTGAACATTGCTGGAATTTGCAGTAGGCGGACCGCCCGAAAAAGAGGCGGGGCGCCTACCAAACTCTCTGAAGTTCAGAGGCGGACCGCCCACTTTATAGGCGGACCGCCCACTTTCCCCTACAGCAGACCAGGCGGACCGCCCACTGCAGAAAGGGTGGGGCGCCTACTTCCTGAAGCTTGGGAAACGGGTAGTTTCTTCTAGGTTTTCGTGTTTTGTTGTTTGCATTGCTTCTAATTAGTACTATTAGGGTATAATTCTACTTGTGTAGTACTAATTACTTCGAGCTATTAGGATCATCGTGCCTAGAAAGGAGACTAGAATTCAAAGAAGATCCGTAGTGTCCTTTTGATTCAAGTCCTCACTCAAAGTGCTTACCGTTCCAATCGAGTCCCATTGATTCCACTCTCCCCGGAGAGCATTGGACTTGAGAAGTTGAGTGATTGAGTTGTGGTTCGTTGGTCAACTACTTGAAGCTTTTAAACTCGAACTTGTGTGAAATATCCCCCCCTCCACCAAAAGAGCGAGCCGAGTGAAACATTGTGAGGGAGTGGTGAGGTGTTTTACTAACGTTTGTTGCTTCTTGTAGGTACAATGGCGAATGATGGGGATGATCCTATGAAGAACTTCATGGCCACCATTATGGCTAAGTTCGAGGAGATAACTTTGAGACTTGAGACCATCGAGAAGAATCAAGTTTAGACCAGAGAGAAGGACCCCGAGTGTCCAAATCGAATCCGGAGAGGGCACAAGTCATAGCACTCCTATGACCCCCGGACACTTTGTTGAGCTAAGCAAGAGGTATGAACAAAGCAAAGTTGAAGCTCTACAAGAGCGTGGGTTGGGCAATCCCCGACAAGAGGGCAATCCCCTCAACTTGGGCAATCCCCAAGGAAATGCTACACTTCGAAGACCCGTGCGGAATGTCCCACCTCTTGAACAAATTGATGAAGTTCAAGAAGAGGAGGAAGCCGGGTATGGTGATGAGGCTTATGGGTATGATGTTCCATATCAACCTAGGAGGCAAATGCATTGGGGACGAAATGTTGATAGGGGTAGGGGCCGAGGTCGAGGGCCACCACCCATGGGCTATGCTAGAGGAAATGTGAGGAGGGAGTATGTTGCTCATGATGACTACTATGGAGGCCAACCGGAGCCTAACTATGGGGTACGTGACAACAACAACAACCTCAATAGTGTCAAAATCAATCTTCCATCCTTCAAGGGAACTTGTGATCCGGAGGCATATATTGATTAGGTACTACAAATGGAGAGAATATTCGACATCAACGAGATGACCGAAGAGAGAAAGGGTACCTATGCTATTTCTACCTTTGAGGCCTATGCTTCTACTTGGTGGGAGTCTATGAAGAGGTCTAGGAGAAGGATGAATTTGCATTTGAATGTGACTTGGGATGAGTTGAAAGTGCTTATGAATACCAAGTACATAACTCCAAGGTACCGACAAGAGCAACTCAAAAAGCTCTATGATCTAAAACAAGGTGTCAAATCGGTGCATGAGTACCATGATGAATTTGAAAGGACCCGGATGCCATTGGATATGGATAATGAAGGTGAAGAAGAAGCCATGATCCGTTTCAAGAATGGCTTGAGCTATGGTATAGCTTCTCAATTGAGGTTGCATCATTATCTCTCACTTCAAGACATGTTTGAAGCCGCCATTGAAGCCGAGAGATGGCTTAAAGGAGAGAAGTTCAAAACCAACACTCCTACTACCACAAGCAAGTCAAAAGAGTGGACGACTCCAAGTGCAAACTTTCCAAGTGCAAGTGCCAACAAGGAAGTGAAGAAGCCTAATGAGAACACTACACCACGCTTGGAAGGTACTTCTAAAACTCGCTTGAGTAATCCTATCTCTACATCTACACAATGTTATAAATGCAAGGGCTTTGGGCATATTGCCAAAGAATGCTCCACAAAACGAACCATGGTTGTGGTTGGCAATTTGGTGTATGAACAAGAAAGTGAGTCCGAAAAGGAGGAAGTAGAGGGGGATGAGGAAGTTGAATGTGAGGAAGCCGTAGAGGAGGATGATGGCCCTCAAATGTTCTTGGTGGTTAGGAGGAGCTTGAGTACCATTCTCATGGAAGAGGAGGTGGAAAATGATCAAAGGGAAAGCCTCTTTCATGCTAGATGTCGTGTGATGGGGCAAGTATGTTCAATGGTTGTTGATTCGGGGAGTTGTACCAACATTGTGAGTCAAACCTTGATTTCCCAATTGAAGTTGCCTACTCAAAAGCATCCAAAACCGTATCGACTACAATGGCTAAGCGAGTGTGGTGAACTTAAAGTGGTGAAACAAGCATTGATTGAGTTTAGCATTGGGAGCTATAAGGATAAGATCTTGTTTGACGTGGTCCCGATGCAAGCATGCCATTTATTGTTTGGGAGACCATGGCAACATGATAGGTTTGTAGTGCATGATGGCCGGACCAATTCCTATACGGTCAAGCAAGATGGGAGAAAATATGTGCTTAGACCTTTGACTCCAAGGCAAGTGAGGGAAGACTACAAGAAGATGAAGGAGTTGAGGGAGGCGGCTAAAGCAAAGTCACCCATGGTACTTGAACCCGTGGCAAACAATCTCATTATTTTGCCATTGCATGATGACAATGAGAGTTACTCCACTTCAAATGAGAGAGAAAAGATAGAGAGAAGTGAGGGAGTGACCGGTGACAATCCAAGAGAGGAAAAAGGAGAGGATTTGAGGAGTGATGTGAGGGGATTGTCACCAAAAACTACACTTGACCATGAGGTAAAATTGCGAGAGATGAGAGGTGAGGAAGGAAAAATTGAGAGTGTGAGCACCCAATGTTCTAACCCTTCTTTATCTTCTACTTTTTCTCGTGAAAGTTCTTGTGTAGGTACATTTGAAGACAAGCAATTGGAGCCTCAATGTGAGCTTCATGAAGGGGAAGTTGCATATGACACTTCAAACCTTGTGAGTGATCAAGGAAGTACTACAAATGTAAGTGTTGCCTCACCTTTTCATGAGCCTACTAGCTATTTGTCTTGTGATGACTCAACACTAGTTGGTGGTTTTGATGCATCTAGTGAGTATGCCACTAGTGAAGAGTCTACTTGTCAACTTGAGCTTGATTGTGAAACACTAGTTGGGAGGAGCACTATGCCACATCATGATGTGAGCTCATTGTTCATTGAACCCCTCCCTAGTGTAAATTTGATAGTTGACCATGATTGTGACCTTTGCTATGACACACCACCAATCTTTGACATAGGGAAAGATGAGGTAGTTGACCATTCCCTAATTGACATGCTTCTATTTGGTGGACCAATGTGTTGTGGTGAGGATGATCTTGTCCTTGCGGAGTCCAAATGGCATGAATTGGACAAGGTTGTCTATGATGACTCCTCAAGTGAACCTAGTCTTGATAACTTGTCTATGCTTAATCATGATATTGAGATGCATGCTTATTCTAATCCATTGTTTGAAGGCATCCTCATTAGTGGTAAAGACTTGTATCGAACTAGGGTGAGTAGTCAAATGGAACCTCCATGGTGTGAAGGGTTTGATTCCTTAGGCAATCCATTGTTTGAGAATTCGGGTGAGGTAGATGGTACTTTGAGTGACCCGGCTATTGCTTGTTTGGGTTATGATGAAGAAGAATCCATCATCAACACCTTTCTTGAAAGCTTGTCTTTTGAGAAGGATTGCTTAGGAGATGAAATTGGAGGGGAAGAGGAATCCCTTGGTGTGAGTAGGTATGCTCTAAAGAAGGGGAGTGGAGTACTTAAACCTACTTGTAGGTTGAGTTATTTGACTCACTCCACTCCACATGTTGATCACACCTCGAGGATAGATTGGTGTGTTGATCTTGAGCTTAAGGTTCAAGGGGATTTTGGTAGCTTGATCTTGCATTTCCCATCCTCCCATGACCTATTTGCTCATTTTCTTGTTGAATGCATGATGATATTTAACCAAGTGCTTATGGTTCTCTTTGGAGACTTGATATTCATGATTGTTATTGATGCTTGGTTATATCACAAGAGTGTGTTTTCCACACTTCTTGCACTAACCTACTTTCAAAGTAGGATGTTGGTTTGTTTTTGCTTGACGTTGCTTGTAGGTTCTAAGCTCCATGCTGAGGCGGAGGAGATCTTGGAAGAAGCCTATATCAAAGTGACGATCAAGAAGGGAAAAGAAGGAGCGCCTTGGCCACCCCGAGGAGTTGTTGATGTTATGAGAGACCAAGCCTTGATTTCGAGGACGAAATCTTCTCAAGAAGGGGAGGATGATAAGACCCAAATCGAGCAACCATCTAAAAACATCATTCAAGGCCAAGGAAGAGCTTATGCAATGGAACGCCATGGACCGAGGGGCCTTAGAGACACATTTGGAGGCGTTTCATGGTGCCACAGGAGGAGGCGGACCGCCCACTCTACCAGGCGGACCGCCCCCTCAACTCTCTGAAGTTGAAGCCAGTAGGCGGACCGCCCCTGCACAACTAGGCGGACCGCCCACTTCCCAGGATGAGCTGAAACAGGCGGGGCGCCTACTTTAGTAGGCTGGGCGCCTACTTCTCTGTTTTCCAAGACGGGACACCTCATTAAATAGCTATGTTTTGACTATTATAGCCCTGCGTGGCCTTTGTTATTTAGAACCTAATTAAGGGTACTTTAGACCTTTCATTCATGTCTAAGGAAGGTCTATAAATACTCCATAGCTTAGCATTATTCCTAAGTTAGCTTTGATGATGAATGTTTGATTAAAACAATGTTCTAGAGTGGATTCTCTATGAATGAAACCTTTGAGTTCGGTTTGAGTTTACTAGTGGATTCTAGTTGAACCCCAAACCTCCCCCGACCATTCTACTTGCGAGTCCGTTGTCGTCTCGAGGGTAGTTGCCTAGCATAGGTGTTCTTGGCCTTCTCCCGGGGTGTAACGGAACTAGTTCTCCGTTGCTACTTGGGATTAGTGATCGAGTTACGTCTCGTTCCTATCTTTTATTGTTTCCCGCGTTTTGATTCCTATCACTTCCACTCCTTGCAAGATGTTTGTGATGCCGCGGTTGAAGCCGAGAAATGGCTCAAGGAAGAAAAGGCTCCTCGCTATAGGAGTACTACTACCACCACTCCTTCAACTCGCACCAAAGAATGGAAGAGCCCATATGCTAGTGGAGCAAGTGGGAGCCGAGATGTAAAGAAGCCTTTTGAAAAGGCTACCCCAAAGAGCGACCACAAAGAAGTTGGAGGTACCTCTAAAACTACTTTAAATACTCCTTCTCCTTCTTCTCTCCAATGTCATAAATGTAAGGGTTACGGTCACTTTGCCAAAGAGTGCCCTACCCGGAAAACAATGATTGTGATGGATGATGGGTTGGTCTATGAGGGTGAAAGTGAGTCCGAGGGTGAAGTTGAAGAGGAGAGTGAGGAAGTTGAGGGTGAGGGTGAAGAGAGAGCGACGGAGGGGGATGATCCTAATATGTTCCTTGTGGTTCGTCGAATTTTGGGAACCATGGTGAGTGAGGAGAGGGAGGATGAGCAAAGAGAAAACTTGTTCCATGCCCGGTGTAGAGTGAAGGGACAAGTTTGTTCCATGATAATTGACTCGGGTAGTTGTGCAAATGTGGTGAGCCAATCCTTGGTCTCACAATTGAAGTTGACTACCATTAAACACCCGAGCCCCTACCGATTGCAATGGCTAAGTGAGTGTGGGGAATTGAGGGTAGTGAAGCAAGTCTTGATTAGATTCAAGATTGGGAACTATCAAGATGAACACATGTTTGACGTGGTGCCAATGCAAGCTTGCCATCTTTTGTTTGGAAGGCCTTGGCAATACGACAAACAAGTGGTTCATGATGGCCGGGCCAACACTTACACGGTGAAACATGAGGGAAAAAGGTTTGTGCTTACACCTTTGACCCCGAAACAAGTAAGTGAAGACTACCGGCGCATGAAAGAGTTGAGGGAAGCGGCTAAGGCCAAGTCCCCGATTGTGGCCAAATCTTTGGCCGAGACTCCACCATCTTCCACCGGTCGCATGTGTGCCATGATGCAACCGGGTGAGTATTTGAAAGGTAATGATGGCACCAAGATGCTCATATGCCTAGTGCACAAAGGTATGGTTTTAAATTCCGAAAGTGATTGTTTATCTAACCCTAACCCTTTGCCTAGTGCTATTGACAATGTTTTGAAGGTCTATGAGGACATGTTCCCGGAGGAGATGCCGGATGGATTGCCTCCCTTGAGGGGCATTGAGCATCAAATTGACTTCGTCCCGGGGTCTCAAATTCCCAACAAGCCGGCATATAGAAGTAACCCCGAGGACTGATGCCGGGCAAATTGGCCTAAATGACAACCATCAAGAACCAAGCTTGAAGAGCACAAAGGTTGCAAGTCAAGGCCTTCGGATGAGGGTTCGAGAGTGAATTGGAGCCATGGACTTGAGCACGCGTGAGGGAGGACCGACTACGGACCAAGGAGGAACACTTAGAGTCCATTTTGAGCCGTATCCATACCTCCCAGGAAGAGGCGGAGCGCCTCCCCAAAGAGGCGGACCGCCTAGCAGAAGTCCAGAGAGCAACACAGCAAGAGGCGGCCGCCCCAAGACCTTAGGCGGACCGCCCCTCACTGAAGGGTGCTGAGGCGGAGCGCCTCCCCTTCCTAGGCGGAGCGCCTCCCTCTGTTGGCCTGCACGGGATTTTGTGTGTTTTTCCTATTTTGCCCTTAAGTGACCTTGTATGTCTTATTTCACTTTGGGGGCATTTTAGTCATTACGCAAGGGGTTAGGAAAGACTATAAATACACCCCTTAGCCATTTATTTCATTAGTTTACATTGTATGAACAATTGAGAGAAGAGAGAATTAGAGAAGAGGCCGAGCCCTTCTAGTTCGAAGCCCGAGGCTTCATGTATCTTGCTCGACTTGGAACCTATGGTGATCGACCCCTAGTGTGATTCCATTGTAAGGTTCAAGTTTCCCTTCTCCCCTTTGAATTCAATTAACGTTAATGAATTGAATTCGTTCTTTCTTCTACTTTCTTGTCTTCCCAATCTTGATTTCTTGTTATCTTTTATCGCTTCCGCCTAGTTTATATCGTGTTTAGCTTCCGCGTGTTTTGCCCTGCATCAGTTGGTATCAGAGCAAGGCTCGGGTTATGTTCCTACAAACCCCCGTTCCTTGTTCATTATGTTAGTATCATTGTGATTGTTGTGTTCGTTCTTGAAAAATTGAAGAAAAACAAAAAAATTGAAAAACTTGAAAAGTTGAAAAAAAATTTGGTAGATCGGGTTGGAATCGAATCCCCAAGTGTTAAAAAGTATCGGGGTTAGTTCCTTATTGTATTCCCGTTGTTTTGGTACCCATATATCGTGTTTTGGTGTTACGATTCAAAATTTCAAAAATCAAAATCCCAAAAGTTTGAAAATTTCTTGAAAACGCTTCAATCTTGAATCGAAGCTTGTTGTTGTTTGTTGGAGGTTTAAAACCATTGGGGATTGGTTATAATGGTTGTATACACCTTTGGGTATCATTAATTTTGTGTTTCGGGTTGAAAACGTTGGATTTTTGGGTGCGAAACGAGCAAAATCGCGTTTCGCACAGTTGCAGGAAATGGCCCTAGGCGGAGCGCCTCCATTCTGAGGCGGAGCGCCTCCTTCTGGGCTGCTCTCTGGATTTCCTGAGGCGGAGCGCCTCCTTTCTGAGGCGGAGCGCCTCTTGCTGAAGGGTTTTCCCGGGTAGTTCTTTGCCTAGGTTTCCATCGTTATTCGCCCACGGGCTTCTTGGTTAGTGTTTCTAAGGTAATTGTCCTACTTTATTAACACTAACTACCTAGCGTATTAGGACATTCGTGCTTAGAGGAGACTAGAATTCAAAGAAGAGTCGTAGATTTTTCTTTGGCCTCAAGTGCGCATTTTAAATAACCGTCCGTCCATTGAGTCTCATTAACTCCATTCCGAACTTTAACTTGGACATGCTAGTTGTGATCACCTTGGTTCCCAAGTTGTTAAGGCCTCGCTCTTGAGTGTTCATAAATTGAGTGATACACGTGAGGGAGTGACTTTTGGGAGATTTTGTTCTTTGGTGTTGCAACAATGTCGGATGTTGATTGTGGAGATTATGGCTCGTGTGGGGACTATAGTAGTGGTGTTTCCACTAATGGAGGGATAAGGAAGACCCAAGTTGTCGGTGATGACATTCATGGGCATTCAAGTTCTCACTTGGATGCCACGTTACAACACTTGGGTAGGAGAAGGTTTGTTGTTGAGGTAAATGGTATTGGAGGTTACTTGCTCAAAATTGATGAGACCGATGCCAATTGTATTAGCGCCTCTTTGGTTGAAAAATTGAGGATACCATGCCGTAAGCTAGAGGATCCTTATGAGTATGAGGGAGTGTGGGTTTCCAAGGAAGCTCGGGTACTTCTATCTCATAGGAATTATAGATGCTATGTGTGGTGTGATGTGTATCCAATGCAACATGTTGACATTTGGCTAGGTGAGCCGTGGTTGCAAGGTAAGAGGGTGCAATATAGTGCTATGAAGTTTGCGTATCTTGTGGGCATAGGGCAAAGGGTTTATGACTTTGTGCCTTATCGGGCAAGGGGCCAAGTGCCTACTAGTGCATCTTCTATGGCTATGCAAAGGTGCAAGGAGCAAGGACTTCATGCCATGGGCAACAGTGTGCAAACAAGAAGTCCTACAATGACAAGAAGTGGTGGGACTAGTTCAAGTGAAGGGTTGATAAAAATCAACAAGGTGAACCAACCACAAATTGCAAAATCAAGTGGTTCACCAACAAAGAAGAAGGAGACCTCAAGTGATGAGTCTCCAAGTCCTAGATTCCGGGTTGATGTAAAAGGTCCACCTACTCCGGCTATGGGCATTCTCGGGCCTCGTCCCAATTCGCCCGAATTTGAGAGACAAAAGATAGAGAGGAGTAAGGGAGCGACCGGTGACAACTCTCGAGTGGAAAAAGGAGAGGTTGTGTTGAGTGATGTGAGTGGGTTGTCACCACCCGAATCTACACCCGACCTTGGAAAAAAAATGAGGGAAAAGAAAGAGGGAAAAAGAAAAATTGAGAGTGAGGACACCCCTTATTCTAACCTTAACCCTTTATCTTTTTCTTCTATGTGTTTGAATTCTTGTGTAGGGATTCTTGGAGGCAAACCGATGGAGCCTCAACCATGTTCCGTGATGGAAAGACAAGGTGAAGGAGATGCCAAATGTGAGCTACGAGGAGGAGAAGCTAGCCATGACGCTTCAAGTACATTGAGTGAGCCCGGATGCGACTCAAGTGTAAGTGTTAGTTATTCTTCTCATGAGCCTATTAATTCCTTGTCTTGTGTTAATATTTGTGATAACTCCACACTAGTTGATGATATGTATGATTACAATGTGTTTGCAACTAGTGTAGAGCCTTTGGGTCAACTTGTGTGTGAAATTGAACCACTAGTTGAGAGGGTTGAAAAGCCACATCATGATGTGAGCTCGATCTTCATTGAACCTCTCTTTAGTGAAAACGTTGAAGTTGACCTTGTGTGTGAGCCTTGTTATGACACCCCACCCATGTTTGATAAAGGAGAAGATGAATTGCATGATTATCCTATTCTTCCCTTTGATTGCTTATTTGCTAGCGGTGGTATCTTGTGTCGTAGTGAGGAAGTTAGTAACCTTGAGGAGTCTCTTGAGAATGAGATAGATCGACTTGTGTTCGATGACTCCTCAAGTGTAGATCTTGTCTCTAGTTTGAGAACTTCACCTTTGCTTGCTAGCGAGCTTGAGAAGTGCGCCTATACTAATCCTTTGTATGAGGGCAACTTCAATGAACATGGTGAATTGTATCAAGCTAGAGTAGAGTGTGAGTTTGGACCTCCATGGAGTGGAATGCCTAACTCTATGGATAACCCATTGTTTGAGACCTCCCTTGGGAGTTTGTCTAGTGACGAGGGTTGTCTTGGGGGACTATTTGGAGGTGAGGAGGTACCTCTCGGTGTGTGTAAGAATGCTTCTAAGAAGGGGAGTGGAGTAGTCGATGTTAGTTGTGAATTGAACTACTTTACTTACTCCATCCCATATGTTGAGCACACCTTGAGTGTTGGACATGCCAAAGCCAATGTGTCACATTGTGATAAATTTGATTTGAAGGCTTGGTGTGATGATAGTAAGCTTAGGGGTCATAGGACAGTTGATTGCTATATGTTGCATATCCGTGATCTCTTTGTTTGTTTTGACAATGAGTGCTTGTTCTTGTCGAGCCAAGACTATGTCGTCTCCTTTGGGGACATACGCTTTTTAATTGGTATTGACACTTGGCTCTATCACAAGAGTGTGTTTTCCACACCACTTGCACTTATTATTGTTGAGCTAACCTACTTGTGAAGTAGGAAGTTTTTGGTTGTGCTTGTTTTGATTGTAGGTTTTGATGGTTCGATTTCGAGGACGAAATCCTTTCAAGAAGGGGAGGATGATGCCGGGCAAATTGGCCTAAATGACAACCATCAAGAACCAAGCTTGAAGAGCACAAAGGTTGCAAGTCAAGGCCTTCGGATGAGGGTTCGAGAGTGAATTGGAGCCATGGACTTGAGCACGCGTGAGGGAGGACCGACTACGGACCAAGGAGGAACACTTAGAGTCCATTTTGAGCCGTATCCATACCTCCCAGGAAGAGGCGGAGCGCCTCCCCAAAGAGGCGGACCGCCTAGCAGAAGTCCAGAGAGCAACACAGCAAGAGGCGGCCGCCCCAAGACCTTAGGCGGACCGCCCCTCACTGAAGGGTGCTGAGGCGGAGCGCCTCCCCTTCCTAGGCGGAGCGCCTCCCTCTGTTGGCCTGCACGGGATTTTGTGTGTTTTTCCTATTTTGCCCTTAAGTGACCTTGTATGTCTTATTTCACTTTGGGGGCATTTTAGTCATTACGCAAGGGGTTAGGAAAGACTATAAATACACCCCTTAGCCATTTATTTCATTAGTTTACATTGTATGAACAATTGAGAGAAGAGAGAATTAGAGAAGAGGCCGAGCCCTTCTAGTTCGAAGCCCGAGGCTTCATGTATCTTGCTCGACTTGGAACCTATGGTGATCGACCCCTAGTGTGATTCCATTGTAAGGTTCAAGTTTCCCTTCTCCCCTTTGAATTCAATTAACGTTAATGAATTGAATTCGTTCTTTCTTCTACTTTCTTGTCTTCCCAATCTTGATTTCTTGTTATCTTTTATCGCTTCCGCCTAGTTTATATCGTGTTTAGCTTCCGCTAGTTTTGCCCTGCATCAAGGACACAAGGGAGTTACAAAAGCAAATTGATGAATTGCTTACCAAAGGCTTGGTGCGGGAGAGCTTGAGCCCATGTGCCGTGATGCAATGGAAAAAAATACGCAGAAGCTAATAACGACACAAACAAGGCGGAAGCGATAAATAACACGATAGGTGATATCAATGATATCGGGGAAACAAGGATTGGGGAGTCAAGAAACGAGAAGAAAGAACGGATTAATAAATTCAAGACATGAATTAATAATCCAAAAGGGAGAAAGTGAAACTCGAACCTTACAATGGACTCAACTAGGTGTCGATCGCCATAGGTTCCAAGTTAACGAGATACATGAAGCCTCGGGCTTCGAACTAGAAGGGCTCGGCCTCTTCTCTAATTCTCTCTTCTCTCAATGTTCATACAATGTCCAAAACTAATGAAATGAAGCTAAAACTAGCTATATATACATTTACATGTCAAATGGACAAAAATGGCCCCTGAAGCTGATTCTGGTCCGCTGCTCAACTCCAAGTCATCGCGATCGCGCTCAGACACACGCAATCGCGCAGAACAGCATTTCCCTCATCGCCATCGCGCAAGGTCCACGCGATCGCGCAGAACCAACAATATCTCTGCCTCGCGATCGCGCAAGAAGGCACGCTGTCGCGCAGGCAAAACCAGGACCCTTCGCGATCGCGCAGGTAGTGACGCGATCGCGAAGAACAGACGTTCTTCCTCAGGCAGTGAGCTCCCAGTTTGCTCCCCTGTTTTGCCCTGTTTTGGGCTGCCTGTTTTCCTGCCCTGTTTCCTCCGTCCTCGGCGCTCCAATGCACGATCTTCAAGACATATCCGGAGGCCTTGACTCGTATCCGCTATGCTCTCGAGCTTGGCTTTTGATGGTTGTCGTTTAGGCCATTTTATATTGCATCACCCTCCCCTTCTTGAAAGGATTTCGTCCTCGAAATCGAACCATCAAAACCTACAATCAAAACTAGCACAACCAAAACTTCCTACTTCACAAGTAGGTTAGCTTAACAAGAATAAGTGCAAGTGGTGTGGGAAAACACACTCTTGTGATAGAGCCAAGCATCAATCCCAATTAAAAAGCATATGTCCCCAAAGGAGACGACATAGTCTTGGCTCGACAAGAACAAGCACTCATTGTCAAAACAAGCAAAGAGATCAAGGATATGCATGTGGCAATTAAATTCCCCACGACCCCTAAGCCCATGACCAACACACCAAGCCTTCAAATCAATTTTATCACAAAGTGACACATAGGCTTTGGCATGCTCAACACTCAAGGTGTGCTCAACATATGGGATGGAGTAAGTAAAGTAGTTCAATTCACAACTAACATCGACTACTCCACTCCCCTTCTTAAAAGCATTCTTACTCACACCGAGAGGTATCTCCTCACCTCCAAATACTCCCCCAAGACAACCCTCGTCACTAGACAAACTCCCAAGGGAGGTCTCAAACAAAGGGTTATCCATAGAGTTAGGCATTCCAACCCATGGAGGTCCAAACCCACACTCTTCTCTAGTTTGATACAATTCACCATTTTCATTGAAGTTGCCTTCATACAAAGGATTAGTATAGGCACACTTCTCGAGTTCATATGCAAACAAAGGTGAAGTTCTCAAACTAGAGGTATCAACATCCACACTTGAGGAGTCATCGAACACAAGTCGATCTATCTCATTCTCAAGAGACTCCTCAAGGTTACAACCTTCCTCACTACGACACAAGATACCACCACTAGCAAATAAGCAATCAAAGGGAAGAATAGGATAATCATGCAATTCATCTTCTCCTTTATCAAACATGGGTGGGGTGTCATAACAAGGTTCACAAGCAAGGTCAACTTCAACATTTTCACTAAAGAGAGGCTCAATGAAAACCGAGCTCACAACATGATGTGGCTTTTCAATCCTCTCAACTAGTGGTTCATTTTCACACACAAGTTGACCCAAAGGCTCTATACTAGTTGCAAACACATTGTAATCATGCAAATCATCAACTAGCCTAGAGTTCTCACTAACAACATCACAAGACAAGGAAGTAGCATGCTCAAGGGAGGAAGAACTAACATATACCTTCGAGGCGTCATGAATGTCTCCACCTTGTAGCTCACATTCGGCATCTCCTTCACCTTGTCTTTCCATCTCGGAACATGGTTGAGGCTCCATCGGTTTGCCTCCAAGAATCCCTACACAAGAATTCAAACACATAGAAGAAAAAGATAAAGGGTTAAGGTTAGAATAAGGGGTGTCCTCACTCTCAATTTTTCTTTTTCCCTCTTTCTTTTCCCTCATTTTTTTCCAAGGTCGGGTGTAGATTCGGGTGGCGACAACTCACTCACATCTCTCATCACAACCTCTCCTTTTTCCATTCGAGAGTTGTCACCGGTCGCTCTCTTACTCCTCTCTATTTTTTGTCTCTCAAATTCGGGCGAATTGGGGCGAGGTCCAAGAATACCCATAGCCGGAGTAGGTGGACTTTTCACGTCAACCCGGAATCTAGGACTTGGAGACTCATCACTTGACGTCTCCTTCTTCTTCATTGGTGAACCACTCGGCTTTGGAAGTGGCTTCGGGCTCACCTTGTTGACATTTGCCAACTCTTTCATAGCACTAGTCCCACCACTTCTTGTAATTGTAGGACTCCTTGATTGCTCAACTTTACCAACCATGGAATGAAGTTCTTGCTCCTTGCTCCTTTGCCTAGCCAATGAAGGTGCACTAGTAGGCACTTGGCTCTTCGCCCGGTAAGGCACAAAGTCATAAACTCTTTGCCCTACGCCCACAAGATATGCATCCTTCACCACACTATATTGCACCCTCTTCCCCTCCAACCACCGGTCACCTATCCACACATCAACATGACGCATGGGATACACATCACACCACACAAAGCATTTATAGTTCCTATGAGATACGAGTACCCGAGCCTCCTTAGAAACCCACACTCCATCATACTCATAAGGATGCTCTAGCTTATGGCATGGTATCCTAAGCCTATCAACCAAAGAGGTGCTAATACAATTGGCATCGGTACCACCAATCTTGAGCAAGTATCCTCCAATACCATCTACCTCAACAACGAACCTACGTCTACCCAAGTTTTGTAGATCGGCATCCAAGTGAGAACTTGAATGCCCACAAGTGTCAACTCCGACAACTTGGGTCTTCCTTATCCCTCCACTAGTGGCATCACCACTAGAACAATCTCCTCTTCCCGTCACTCTCCCAATATTAGCAATGTTGTTGGAAGTCAAGGAAGGAACCTCGCCATGGAACCTATAAGTGCCTCTCGCCTTGGTTCCATAGCCCATAGCACTACTCCTACTACAACCATCCACGCCCCTCACGGCATACAACCCCTTTGTAGCAAAAGCAACACCATCTCTCAAACCAACCTCCACATGGGAATTAGAAGCATTAGGTCGCTTAGCGTACCTAGAAGGTGCAAGCTTCTTCTTCCCCACGGAACAACCACCACCACCTCCCATACTAATGGAAGGTCCTCCACTACTCCCTTGTACTCCATTAGCAACACCAAGAGAAGATGCATACGAACAATTCATATACTCAACATCATCATCAACTCTATCTATGTCACTATCATGCTCAAATTCTTCACAAGAAGAGTAAGTAGGATCATCATACCTTGAAGCGTCACTATCTTCGACTTCTTGACTAGAAGCATAGGCATCGTCACATTCTTCATCACAAGCCTCATAGTCGTCATCAACCTCACGATCATCATAGTGACCCGCTTCATCTCCATAGGAGCCATGGTTTCCATCATCATAGTAATGGCCATCATCACCCTCGTAGGAACCATAGTCTCCATCATCACCATACGAGTCATAGCAACTCGCATCATCACCACATGAGCCATAATCTACTCCATCATCATTGTCCGACATTGTTGCAATCACCAAAGAACAAAACCTCCCGAAAGTCACTCCCTCACGTGTATCACTCAATATATGTACACTCAAGAGCGAGGCCTTATCAACTTGGGAACCAAGGTAATCACAACTAGCATGTCCAAGTTAAAGTTCGGAATAGAATTAATGAAACTCGATGTACGGACGGCTATTTAAAGTGCGCACTTGAGGCCAAAAGGAGTTCTACGACTCTTCTTTGAATTCTAATCTCCTCTACGCACGAATACCTAATACGCTAAAGGATTAGTGTCTTTCAAGTAGGCCAATTACCTTCAAAACACTAACCAAGAGGTACGGTAGAAAACGGGACACAAAAGATTTGACTCGAATCGGCACCAAACGGATTTGGAATCGGATGAAAATTTGTTTGTGATCTACAAACTCATCATATTTAATGTTCCAATTGGAGTCATGATGTTTGGAATCTGTTCGGAAGCCGTTGCGAACATTCTGTCCCAAAACTGGAATTCTGAAATTTTTTTGTTCTTCGCTATCGCGACCAGACGCGCGCGATCGCGAAGGGTTAATTTTTCAAAAAATAATTTTGTTCTTCGCTATCGCGAAATTGCTCTTCGCGATCGCGAAGGGTTAATTTCTGCGATTTCACAGCAGCTCAAAAACGGGTTTTTTGGCGATTTTGGCCAAAACTTTGGCTCGATATCAACCCGAAACACAAAACCAACGATACCCAAAGGTGTATACAACTAATATCATCAATCCCCAATAGTTTTTCAACCCCAAACAACAACAACAAGCTTCGATTCGAGATTGAAGCGTTTTCAAGAATTTTCAAACTTTTGGATTTTGATTTTCGAAATTTTTGAATCGTAACACCAAAACACGAGATATGGGTATCAAAACGACGGGATTACAACAAGGAACAAACCCCACTACTTTGTAACACTCGGGGATTCGTATCCAACCCGCTCCACCAATTTTTTTCAACTTTTCTAGTTTTTCAATTTTTTTGTTTTTCTTCACCTTTCAAGAACAAACAACACAATCACAACAACGACAAGAACAAGACCGAGGATTCGTAAGAACGAAGCCTAGCCGTGCTCTGATACCAACTGATGCAATGGAAAAAAATACGCAGAAGCTAATAACGACACAAACAAGGCGGAAGCGATAAATAACACGATAGGTGATATCAATGATATCGGGGAAACAAGGATTGGGGAGTCAAGAAACGAGAAGAAAGAACGGATTAATAAATTCAAGACATGAATTAATAATCCAAAAGGGAGAAAGTGAAACTCGAACCTTACAATGGACTCAACTAGGTGTCGATCGCCATAGGTTCCAAGTTAACGAGATACATGAAGCCTCGGGCTTCGAACTAGAAGGGCTCGGCCTCTTCTCTAATTCTCTCTTCTCTCAATGTTCATACAATGTCCAAAACTAATGAAATGAAGCTAAAACTAGCTATATATACATTTACATGTCAAATGGACAAAAATGGCCCCTGAAGCTGATTCTGGTCCGCTGCTCAACTCCAAGTCATCGCGATCGCGCTCAGACACACGCAATCGCGCAGAACAGCATTTCCCTCATCGCCATCGCGCAAGGTCCACGCGATCGCGCAGAACCAACAATATCTCTGCCTCGCGATCGCGCAAGAAGGCACGCTGTCGCGCAGGCAAAACCAGGACCCTTCGCGATCGCGCAGGTAGTGACGCGATCGCGAAGAACAGACGTTCTTCCTCAGGCAGTGAGCTCCCAGTTTGCTCCCCTGTTTTGCCCTGTTTTGGGCTGCCTGTTTTCCTGCCCTGTTTCCTCCGTCCTCGGCGCTCCAATGCACGATCTTCAAGACATATCCGGAGGCCTTGACTCGTATCCGCTATGCTCTCGAGCTTGGCTTTTGATGGTTGTCGTTTAGGCCATTTTATATTGCATCATGCCGTGCCCGTGATCCTTGTTCCAAAGAAGGACGGCACTTGGAGGATGTGTGTGGATTGTCGAGCGGTCAACAAGATCACGGTAAAGTATCGACATCCCATACCTCGTTTGGATGATATGTTGGATGAGCTTAGTGGTTCTAGTGTCTTTTCAAAAATAGACCTTAGGTCCGGCTACCACCAAATCCGGATGAAACCGGGGGATGAGTGGAAAACCGCGTTCAAGACCAAATTTGGTCTTTATGAATGGTTGGTGATGCCCTTCGGTCTCTCCAACGCACCTAGTACCTTCATGAGGCTAATGAACCATGTGCTAAAGCCATTCATCAACAAATTCGTGGTCGTCTACTTTGACGACATATTGATTTATAGCAAGTCAATAGATGACCACGTTGGCCACTTGAGTCAAGTGCTTGAAGTGCTACGCGCCGAAAAGCTCTATGCCAACTTTAAGAAGTGTGCCTTTTGTGTTAAAAAGGTTGTCTTTTTGGGCTTTGTTGTTAGTGCCAATGGTGTGGAAGTTGATGAGTCCAAAGTTGAAGCCATTAGAGATTGGCCTACTCCTACCACCGTTTCTCATGTGAGGAGTTTCCATGGTCTAGCTAGTTTCTATAGGCGCTTTGTTAGAGACTTTAGCACCATTGCCGCACCACTCACCGAGTTGGTGAAAAAGGACAAGCCCTTTGTTTGGGGAGAGCCGCAAGAAAAGGCTTTCCAAGAGTTGAAAAGTAGGCTAAGTACCGCCCCCTTGTTACAATTGCCCGACTTCGGGAAGGCTTTTGAGGTAGAATGTGATGCCTCGGGGGTGGGTATTGGGGGTGTTCTCATGCAAGAAGGGAACCCCGTTGCCTACTTTAGCGAGAAGTTGAAGGGCGCAACCTTGAATTACTCCACGTATGACAAGGAGTTTGATGCAATCTAAAATACGCGGAAGCTAATAACGACACAAACAAGGCGGAAGCGATAAATAACACGATAGGTGATATCAATGATATCGGGGAAACAAGGATTGGGGAGTCAAGAAACGAGAAGAAAGAACGGATTAATAAATTCAAGACATGAATTAATAATCCAAAAGGGAGAAAGTGAAACTCGAACCTTACAATGGACTCAACTAGGTGTCGATCGCCATAGGTTCCAAGTTATCGAGATACATGAAGCCTCGGGCTTCGGACTAGAAGGGCTCGGCCTCTTCTCTAATTCTCTCTTCTCAATATTCAATACAAGGTAAACTAAAAACTCTGAAAATGATGAGTAATGTGCTATATATACATTTACACTCAAAATGGACAAAATGGCCCTGCAGCTGTTTCTGGTTCGCTGATCAACTCTTCCTCATCGCGATCGCGCAGGGAATGATCGCGATCGCGCAAGTCAACTTCTAAGGCATCGCGATCGCGCAAGCAAGCTCGCGATCGCGCAGGTCACTGGCATGATCTTCAGCATGGAATCTTCAGCATCGCCTTCGCGCTATGGAGGGCGCGTTCGCGCAGAACAAGGGAAGACCCTTCGCGATCGCGTGAGTAGTGGCGCGATCGCGAAGAACAGATATCCTCCGTCAGGCAGTAAGCTCCCAGTGTGCTGCCCTGTTTTGCCCTGTTTTGTTGTGCCCAGTTTCCTGCCCTGTTTCCTCCATCCGTTGGCATGATCTTTCAAGATGTTTCCGGAGGCCTTGACTCGTATCCGTTGTGCTCTCGAGCTTGGCTTTTGATGGTTGTCGTTTAGGCCATTTTGGGCTGCATCATCCTCCCCTTCTTGAAAGGATTTCGTCCTCGAAATCGAACCATCAAAACCTACAATCAAAACAAGGCACAACCAAAAACTTCCTACTTCACAAGTAGGTTAGCTCAACAATAATAAGTGCAAGTGGTGTGGAAAACACACTCTTGTGATAGAGCCAAACATCAATACCAATGAAAAAGCTTATGTCCCCAAAGGAGACAACAAAGTCTTGGCTCGACAAGAACAAGCACTCATTTTCAAAACAAGCAAAGAGATCAAAGTCATGCAACATATAGCAACCAAATGTCCTATGACCCCTAAGCTTACTATCATCACACCAAGCCTTCAAATCAAATTTATCACAATGTGACACATTGGCTTTGGCATGTCCAACACTCAAGGTGTGCTCAACATATGGAATGGAATAAGTAAAGTAGTTCAATTCACAACTAACATCGACTACTCCACTCCCCTTCTTAAGAGCATTCATACACACACCGAGAGGTACCTCCTCACCCCCCAAATCAACCCCAAGACAATCCTCCTTATTGGACAAACTCCAAAGGAAGGTCTCCAAAATAGGTCCTTCATCATTATAGTCCACACAATGAAGGCTAGGACTACTAGAAGATAGGTCATCATGACCAATTCCGAGACCACTCTCCTCACTCGGAGTTCCAAACGATGGATCATCCATAGAGCCTAACTTGACAAACCATGGAGGTTCGACTCTACTACCGACCCTAGTCCGATATAATTCACCACCACAAATGAGATCGCCTTCAAACAATAGAAATGTAAAGGCATGCACCTCAAATTCATGGTTACACAAAAGCTTGGAATCAAGATTAGGTCCTTCACTCTCACTCAAGGAGTCATCGAAAATAAATCGATCCATCTCACACTCAAGAGACTCCTCAAGGTCAAATCCACCCTCACTACAACACATGAGACCACCATTATCAATTAAGCAATCAAAGGGAAGAATAAGATTATCATGCAATTCATCTTCTCCTTTATCAAATATAGGTGGGGTGTCATAACAAGGTTCACAAACAAGGTCAACTTCAACATTTTCACTAAAGAGAGGTTCAATGAAAATCGAGCTCACATCATGATGTGGCTTTTCAACCCTCTCAACTAGTGGTTCATTTTCACACACAAGTTGACCCAAAGGCTCTACACTAGTTGCAAACACATTATACTCATGTAAATCATCAACTAGCATAGAGTTGTTACAAACAAGATCACAAGACAAGGAAGTATCATGCTTAAGGATAGAAGAACTAACACTTACACTTGAGTCGCATCCGGGCTCACTCAATGTACTTGAAGCGCCATGGGTAGTTCCTTCACCTCGTAGCTCACATTTGGCATCGCCTTCACTTTGTCTTTCCACCTCGGAACATGATTGAGGCTCCATCGGTTTGCCTCCAAGAATACCTACACAAGTACTCAAACAAGTAGATGAAAAAGCAAAAGGGTTAAGGTTAGAATAAGGGGTGTCCTCACTCTCAATTTTTCTTTTTCCCTCTTTCTTTTCCCTCATTTTCTTTTCAAGGTCGGGTGTAGATTCGGGTGGTGACATCCCACTCACATCACTCATCACATCCTCTCCTTTTTCCGCTCTAGGAATGTCACCGGTCACTCCCTTACTCCTCTCTATCTTTTGTCTCTCAAATTCGGGCGAATTGGGACGAGGCCCGAGAATGCCCATAGCCGGAGTAGGTGGACTTTTTACATCAACCCGGAATCTAGGACTAGGAGACTCATCACTTGATGTCTTCCCTTTCTTTGTTGGTGAACCACTCGGCTTTGGAAGTGGCTTCGGGTTCACCTTGTTGACATTTGCCAACTCTTTTGTAGCACTAGTCCCACCATTGCTTGTGTTTGTAGGACTTCTTGTTTGCACATTGTTGCCCATGGAATGAAGTTCTTGCTCCTTGCTCCTTTGCATAGCCAAAGAAGGGGCACTAGTAGGCACTCGGCTTTTCGCCCGGTAAGGCACAAAGTCATAGACTCTTTGCCCTACGCCCACAAGATACGCACCCTTCACCATACTATATTGCACCCTCTTCCCCTCCAACCACGGCTCACCCATCCACACATCAACATGACGCATGGGATACACGTCACACCACACATAGCATCTATAACTCCCATGAGATATGAGTACCCGAGCCTCCTTAGAAACCCACACTCCGTCATACTCATAAGGATGCGCTAGCTTATGGCATGGTATCCTAAGCCTATCAACCAAAGAGGTGCTAATACAATTGGCATCGGTATCACCAATCTTGAGCAAGTATCCATCAATACCATTCACCCCAACAACGAACCTACATCTACCCAAGTTTTGTAGATTGGCATCCAAGTGAGAACTTGAATGCCCACAAGTGTCAACTCCGACAACTTGGGTCTTCCTTATCCCTCCACTAGTGGCAACACCACTAGAATCTCCTTTTCCCGTCACTCTCCCAACATCAGCAATGTTGTTGGAAGTCAAGGAAGGAACCTCGCTATGGAATCCATAAGTGCCTCTCGCCTTGGTTCCATAGCCCATAGTATTACCCCTACTACAATCATCCACGCCCCTCACGGCACATAACCCCTTTGTAGTAAAAGCAACACCATCTATCATACCACCCTCCACATGGGAATTAGAAGCGTTAGGCCGCTTAGCGTACCTAGAAGATGTAAGCTTCTTCTTTCCCACGGAACAACCACCTCCACCTCCCATGCTAATGGAAGGTCCTCCACTACTCCCTTGTACTCCGTTAGCAACACTAAGAGAAGATGCATAAGAATAACCCCTATGTTCATCATCATCATCAACTCTACCTATGTCACCATCATCAATATCAAATTCTTCACAAGAAGAGTAAGTAGGATAATCATACCTTGAAGCGTCACCATCTTCGATTTCTTGACTAGAAGCATAGGCATCATCACATTCGTCATCGCAAGCCTCATAGTCATCATCAATCTCACGATCACCATAGTGAACCGCTTCATCATCATAAGAGCCATGGCTTCCATCATCATAGTAATGGCCATCATCACCCTCATAGGAGCCATAGTCTCCATCATCACCATACGAGTCATAGCAACTCGCATCATCGCCACATGAGTCACAATCTACTCCATCATCATTGTCCGACATTGTTGCAATCACCAAAGAACAAAACCTCCCAAAAGTCACTCCCTCACGTGTATCACTCAATATATGTACACTCAAGAGCGAGGCCTTATCAACTTGGGAACCAAGGTAATCACAACTATCATGTCCAAGTTAAAGTTCGGAGTGGAATTAATGAGACTCGATGTACGGACGGCTATTTAAAGTGCGCACTTGAGGCCAAAAGGAGTTCTACGACTCTTCTTTGAATTCTAATCTCCTCTACGCACGAATACCTAATACGCTAAAGGATTAGTGTCTTTCAAGTAGGCCAATTACCTTCAAAACACTAACCAAGAGGTACGGTAGAAAACGGGACACAAAAGATTTGACTCGAATCGGCACCAAACGGATTTGGAATCGGATGAAAATTTGTTTGTGATCTACAAACTCATCATATTTAAGGTTCCAATTGGAGTCATGATGTTTGGAATCTGTTCGGAAGCCGTTGCGAACATTCTGTCCCGAAACTGGAATTCTGAAATTTTTTTGTTCTTCGCTATCGCGACCAGACGCGCGCGATCGCGAAGGGTTAATTTTTCAAAAAATAATTTTGTTCTTCGCTATCGCGAAATTGCTCTTCGCGATCGCGAAGGGTTAATTTCTGCGATTTCACAGCAGCTCAAAAACGGGTTTTTTTGGCGATTTTGGCCAAAACTTTGGCTCGATATCAACCCGAAACACAAAACCAACGATACCCAAAGGTGTATACAACTAATATCATCAATCCCCAATAGTTTTTTTCAACCCCAAACAACAACAACAAGCTTCGATTCGAGATTGAAGCGTTTTCAAGAATTTTCAAACTTTTGGATTTTGATTTTCGAAATTTTTGAATCGTAACACCAAAACACGAGATATGGGTATCAAAACGACGGGATTACAACAAGGAACAAACCCCACTACTTTTTAACACTCCGGATCACAAGTTCCTTTAAAGGATGGAAGATTGAGCTTAACACTATTGAGGTTGTTGTTGTCACGTAATCCATGGTTGGGCTCCGGTTGGCCTCCATAGTGATCATTATAAGCAACATAGTCCCTCCTAGCATTTCTCCCAACATATCCCATGGGTGGCCCTCGGCCTCGGCCTCTACCCCTATCCACATTTCGACCCCAATTCATTTGCTTCCTAGGTTAATAAAGAGCATCATACCCATAGGCTTCATCACCATACTCGGCCTCCTCCTCTTCTTGAGCCTCAACAACTTGCTCAAGAGGTGGAACAAATTAACGGGTCTTCGAAGTGGAGCATTTCCTTGGGGATTGCCCGAGTTGTGGGGAATGCCCACGGGTTGGGTATTGTCCAACACACACTCTTGAAGAGCTTCAACTTTCTTTTGTTCATACTTCTTGGTTAGCTCCACAAAGTGTCCGGGAGTCATAGGAGTGCTATGATTCGTGCCTTCTCCGGATTCAATTTGGACACTCGGGGTCCTCCTCTCACCGGTCTCAACTTGATTCCTCTCAACGGTCTCAAGTCTCAAAGATATGTCTTCCAACTTGGCCATAATGGTGGCCATGAAATCCTTCATGGGATTATCTCCCTCATTCGCCATAGTACCTACAAAAGCAACAAACGTCAGTAAAACACCTCACTCACACCCTCACGTGTATAGCACTCGGGTCACTCGTTTAGTGGTGGTGGATATTTCACTCAAGTTTGAGTCTAGAAGCTTCAAGTAGTTGATCAACGAACCACAAATCAATCACTCAATTCACAAGCCAAGTGCACTCCGGGGTGAGTGGAGTTAATACGACTCTATTGGAATGATAAGTACTTTCAAGTGAGGACTTGAGTCAAAAGATACTACGGGTCATCTTTGAATTCTACTCTTCTATCTAGGCACGATGATCCTAAAAGTTCAAAGTAATTAGTACTAATCGAGTAGGATTATACTCTAATAGCACTAACCGGAAGCAATGTAATCAAAGAAACAAGAAATCCTAGAAGAATCAACCCAAAACCAACACCTTCAGGACTAGGCGCCCCACCCCGTTGGAGTTGGTGGTCCGCCCGAAATCCTGCAGTGGAGAGTAGGCGGTCCATCCCTTCAACCAGGCGCCCCGCCACCCCAAAATCCAGAGAGCTCACACAAAAGAGGCGGTCCGCCCCTTGGACTAGGCGCCCCGCCTACTGCAATTTCCAGAACAGTTCAACTTCGTTTTTTCTTGGTTTTGCACCCAAAAATTCAACAAATCTCACGTTGGTTTAGCAATCCGAAGGTACCCAATAGTGTTTTCAATCACCAAGATCAAACCCCAATGAATTTAAGCAAACCCCAATCAAAAACAATCAAATCACCATTTTCATCAAGTTAAAACTACGGTTTCAAACTTTTCAAATTTTCAAAGGGTTTCAAATTTTCAGTTCTTTGAATACAACTTCAAATCACGTGTTTAAGGTACCAAAATAACAGGTTTCCAACAAGGAACAAACGTCAATATCAATCACACAACGGGTCCATCAAACCAAGAACATACGATCTAATTTTTGGTGTTTTTCAACTTTTTCTATATTTTTGTGTTTTTCTTCTTTTCAATAACAACAACAAGAAAACTAAGATAGAAACCAACCTAGGCACGAAGAATCAAGTGTCAGGGGTTTGTAGAAACAAAGCCCGAGCCTTGCTCTGATACCAAGATGATAAGAATCAAAACCAAAAAGACGATAAAAGATAAAAGATAAAGGGAACGAGACGCGTCTCGAACTCCCTACAAGGTAACAACGGAGAACTTGTTCCGTGATACCCTCGTATCGGTGTCAAGAAGAGCGTACGCTAAGCAACTACCCTCGAGTCAACACTCGGGACTAGCAAATAGAATGATCGGGGGGGTTTGGGGATCAACTAGCTCACCTAGAAGACTCAAACCAACTAAGGGTTTCATTTCATTCAAAGAGACTCTTTCTCTTGAAAGTTTGCTCAATCATTCATCATAGCTAACTAAGTGAAATGAAAGGCTAATGAAGTATTTATAGGCTTCATCTAGACATAATGAAAGCCCCAAAGTACCCCCAAAGTGGGTTTATATAACATATGCCACGTAGGGCTAAACTAGGAATTTCATATGAAATAAAAATAGAAATCCCGCAACTTCTTCAGCAACTAGGCGCCCCGCCTAGTGTAGTAGGCGTCCTGCCTAGTGGCCAGGGAGGCGCCCCAAGTAGGCGCTCCGCCCATTAGTAGGCGGCCAGAGATCCAGAGAGTGAACATCAAGTGGGCGGTACGCCTAGTGAAACGGGCGGTCCGCCCCATCCTGGAAGGCCTTGAAATGCTTCGAAATGTGTCTCGGGTGTCCGTCCTTCCATGGCATTCCAAAGCATGAGCTCTTCCTTGGCCTTGGATGGTGCTTTTGTATAGTTGCTCGAGTTGCCCCGCATCATCTCTCCACCTTGAAGCTCATATTGGAGATCTTCTTCACCTTGTCCTTCCATCTTGGAAAATGATTGAGGCTCCATTGGCTTGCCTCCAAGAGTACCTACACAAGAATTCACACAAGTATAAGAAAACGATAAAGGGTTAGGGTTAGAATAAGGGGTGTCCTCACTCTTTACATTTCTTTTTCCCTCTTTCTTTTCCCTCATTTTCTTTTCAAGGTCGGGTGTAGATTCGGGTGGTGACATCCCACTCACATATCTCAACACATCCTCTCCTTTTGCCACTCGAGAAATGTCACCGGTCAATCCCTTACTCCTCTCAATCTTTTGTCTCTCAAATTCAGGTGAGTTGGGGCGAGGCCCAAGAATACCCATAGCCGGAGTAGGTGGACTTCTAACATCAACCCGGAATCTAGGACTAAGAGATTCATCACTTGATGTCTCTTTCTTCTTTGTAGGTGAACCACTTTGCTTTGGAGCTTGTGGTTTGGGGTTCACCTTGTTGACAATTGTCAACTCTTTTCTCACACTAGTCCCACCATTGCTCGTGATTGTAGGACTTCTCCTCAATGGTGTCCCACTATTTCTCATGTTCGTAGGACTTCTTGTTTGCATTCTTTGAGTCATAGGGCTTCTCCTAAATGGTGTCCCTCATGTTCATGGGCTTGCTTGGTTGTACTTCTTCTTTCCTAAGAAGGAGGTATTGTATCTTCCCTTGTGCTTTAACATGGTAGCCATCAAAGATTTTGTCGAACTTGAAGGGCCTATTGAAAAGCCAAGGCTTTCCCAACATAACATCACAACCCTCTAAAGGTCCTACTTTGCACTCCACTTCTTCTTCAAAGTTCCTTTGTGTAACAACTACCCTAGCCATTCCATCAACACAAGGTATTCCCAACCTTCTAACTACAAGAGGACTAATCCAACTTTCTTCACCGTACCCATGATTCTCATCAAGGCTCACTATGAATTGACACCAATCCCTTTTAGTCATGAATTCATCTACCTAACGCCCTTTACACAACCCCTCAATAGAACTTTCACTAGATGGGTACTTCCTCATTCCACCACTACTAGCAACACCATAACACATAGTGCGACTCATATCATCTCCTCCCTTGGCCTCATTCTCAACCGTATCATCCTCCAAGAGTTTTGATAAGACCCAAATCGAGCAACCACTCAAAGTGCATCGTCCAAGGCCGAGGAAGAGCACTTCAAGGTCATACTTTGGTGTGCCATGGATGGAGGACCCTCTAGGATGCTTGGTGAGGCTCAAGAGGCACAAAACGAGATACCCCAAGGGGCTTCAGGAAGAGGCGGAGCGCCTCCCAGCTGAGGCGGGGCGCCTCCCAAAATCCAGAGGCTTGAAGGCAGCCAGGCGGACCGCCTCCCTCTGTGACACCCCCGCGGGATTTTATTGCTTTTTGCTTGAACTTCCAATTATAGCCCTGCGCGGCCTTATTTGTTTTTAGCCCACTTTGGGGGTATTTTAGACCTTTTATTAGTCCTAAGTGAAGCCTATAAATACTTCACTTAGCCTCTTTCAAACCTTACCTTACTTTGATTATTGATGAATGAAAATAGAGTTGAACTCTTTGGAAGAAACCTTTGTCTCTTGGTTGCTTGAATTCACTAGTGGAACCTAGTTGAGTCTTGAACCGAAAACCCGACCATTCGACTTGCGAGTCCGTTGTTGTCTCGAGGGTCGTTGCATAGTGTAGGTCCTTCTTGACGCCAATTCGAGGGTATCTCGGGACAAGTTCCCCGTGGTTACTTCGAAGGGAGTTCGAGTTGTGTCTCGCTCTCCTATCTTTATCTTTATTTCCGCGTTTCGTATTTGATTCCTATCATCTTGGTATCAGAGCAAGGCTCGGGTTTTGCTTCTACAAACCCCCGACCCTTGATTCTTCGTGCCTAGGTTAGTTTCGACTTTAGGTTCTTGTTTATTGTTGTTAAAAGAAGAAAACTACAAAAAAAAAAAAAATGGAAAATTGAAAATCTAAAAATTTGGTGTATCTTGTTGGTTTGGATGATTCTTCGTATGGGTGTTATAGATTCTTGATCGTGGTGGAAACCCCGTCGTGTGGATACCAAAAACACTTGGATTGGTGGAGTTTGAAAATCAAAACCCCAAAACCCCTTTAAACCCTTGATGAACTTGTTCTTGATGATTTTTGATTGATTTTGGGTTGGATTGAAGTGGGATTGAGAACTTGATATTGGGGTTCGATCCTTGTGTGATTCCCGTTCTTTTGGTACCTTAAACACCCAATTTGGAGTTGTATTACATGAATTGAGAATTTGAAACCCTTTGAAATTTGAAAATTCTTAAACCCTAGCTTTGAAGATGATGATCATGGTGGATTGTTTGATATTGACTGGGGTTTGATAAAAGTTGTTGGGGTTTGTTCTTTGTGACTGATACAACATTTGGGTACCTTTGAATTGCTAAAACAACGCTTGATTAGTTGGATTCTTGGGTGCAAAACCAACAAAACGCGAAGTGAACTGTGCTGGAACACAGCAGGAGGCGGAGCGCCTAACAAAGAGGCGGAGCGCCTCCCACTGGTGAGCTTGCAGGATCTGTCTGAGGCGGAGCGCCTCCCTTGAGAAGGCGGAGCGCCTCTCTCCTGAACCTGCACTGGGCGGTCGCCTCCCATCCTGAGGCGGGGCGCCTACTTCCTGAAGGTTGGGAATTGGGTAGTTTCTTCTAGGATCCCTTGTTTTGTTGATTGCATTGCTTCCGGTTAGTGCTATTAGAGTATAATTCTACTCGATTAGTGCTAATCACTTTGAGCTATTAGGATCATCGTGCCTTAGAAAGGAGACTAGAAATCAAAGAAGATCCGTAGAATCTTTTGATTCAAGTCCTCATTTAAAGAGCTAACCGTTCCGATAGAGTCCTATCAACTCCACTCACCCCGGAGCTCATTGGACTTTTGAATTGAGTGGTTAAGTTGAGGTTTACTATTCAACTTCGTGAAGCTTTTGGTTCAAGCAAGAGTGAAAAATCCACCACCCACTATACGAGTGATCCGAGTGAACACAAGTGAGGGAGCGAGTGAGGTGTTTTGACTAACTCTTGTTTTCTTTTCTTGTAGGTACAATGGCCAACGAAGGTCAAGATTTCATTAAGGAGGCCTTGGCTAATCTTCTTGCCAAGATGGACCTCATGAACCAAAGAATCGAGTCTCTTGAAAAAGGAGCCTCGAGTACACAAGGAGAACATGGGACCCCGAGTGTCCAAAATGACAAAAGGACCCCGATTGTCCAAATTGAAACCGGAGAAGGCTCAAGTAGCCCTACCTTTACCCCGGAGCAAGTTGTTGAATTGCTCAAACAACAACGGATAAAGGAGGATAAAGAGAGGATGGATCAAGTGTTGGGCAATACCCAACGAACGGGCATTCCCCGTATCTTAGACAACCCTCCAAGGAACGTTCCACTACCACAACCCATCTGAAATGTGCAACCTCTTGAGCAAGTTGATGAAGCTCAAGAAGGGGAGGAAGCCAATTATGGAGATGACATGTATGGGTTTGATGATCACTTTCAACCGAGGCGAGGTATGAATTGGGGTCGGAATGTGGATCGGGGTAGAGGCCGAGGTCGAGGGCCACCCATGGGGCATGATGGAGGGAATGTTAGGAGAGATTATGGAGGTTATGGGGGTTATGGGGATCACTATGGAGGCCAACCGGAGCCATTCCAAGGGGGTCGTGATAACAACAACAACCTCAATAATGTGAAGCTCACTATTCCTTCTTTCAAGGGAAGTAGTGACCCGGTGGAGTACAA
The DNA here is from genome assembly GCA_037355625.1 of Petunia x hybrida. Lineage (NCBI taxonomy): Eukaryota > Viridiplantae > Streptophyta > Magnoliopsida > Solanales > Solanaceae > Petunia > Petunia x hybrida. Next base: position 1,251,098 of record JBBBVM010000534.1, read on the forward strand.
AAATTGGAAATTGGCTATGGAACGAATATTTGAAACCAATGATATGCCCGAGGTGAAGAAAACCAAGTATGCAATATCTTCCTTCGAATCTTTTGCTTCTACTTGGTGGGAGTCGGTGAAGAGGAATAGAAGGAGGACGGGGATGGCTATTAATCTTACTTGGGAAGAGTTGATCCGGGTGATGGATGAGAAGTACTTGACTAGCCAATACCGGGTTGAGCAACAAAAGCGTCTCTATGAGTTGAAACAAGGTTCCAATTCGGTTGGGGAATACTTCAATGAATTTGAGCAAGTCCGAATGAACCTTGACCTAGATGATGAAGATCATGAGATGGCCATAATCCGTTTTAAAGGGGGCTTAAACCGAGACATAGCTTCACAATTGAAGTTCCACAAATATGATGATCTCTTGATAGGAATCAAATACGCGGAATAAAAAAAGATAGAAGAGCGAGACACTTCTCGAACTCCCTTCGAAGTAACCACGGGGAACTTGTCCCGAGATACCCTCGAATCGGCGTCAAGGAGGACCTACACTATGCAACGACCCTCGAGACAACACCGGACTCGCAAGTCGAATGGTCGGGTTAGCGGTTCAAGACTCAACTAGGTTCCACTAGTGAATTCAAGCAACCAAGAGACAAAGGTTTCTTCCAAAGAGTTCAACTCTATTTTCATTCATCAATAATCAAAGTAAGGTGCCGTTTGAAAGAGGCTAAGTGAAGTATTTATAGGTTTCACTTAGGACTAATAAAAGGTCTAAAATACCCCCAAAGTGGGCTAAAACAAATAAAGGCCGCGCAGGGCTAAAATAGGAAGTTCAAGCAAAAGTCATTAAAATCCCGCATGTGGGTATCAGGGGGAGGCGGTCCGCCTAGGGTGGGGAGGCGGCCGCCTAGTGACTGTCAGCTCTCTGGATCTGCTTGAGGCGCTCCGCCTCCTGTCTGAGGCGCTCCGCCTCCTGAACTTCAGAGAGCTGGATTTTGGGAGGCGCCCCGCCTCAGCTGGGAGGCGCTCCGCCTCTTCCTGAAGCCCCTTGGGGTGTCTCATTTTGAGCCTCTTGAGCCTCTCCAAGTGTCCGCGAGGGTCCTTCATCCATGGCACACCAAAGCATGGTCTTCAAGTTGCTCTTGGGGCCTTCTTCTATGCTCTTCCATGTCAAGTGAAGATGAGTATCTTGGATTAACTTGGCTTGACTCCGAGTGAAAGGTCTTGAGGTCATTTGGGTCTTATCATCCTCCCCTTCTTGAGAGGATTTCGTCCTCAAAATCGAAGCATCATTCACGACCTCTTCATCATCATTCACGACCTCTTCATTACCTACATTCAAAGGAACCAAGTCACTAACATTGAAAGTATTAGAAACTTGATACTCACTTGGCAAGTCGACCACATAGGCATTGTTGTTTATCTTCGAGAGCACTTGGAATGGTCCATCTCCCCGGGGTGCCAACTTCCCTTTCCTAAGGTTTGGAAACCTTTCTTTCCGGAAGTGCACCCACACATAGTCACCCTTCTTGAGTTCCACCTTCTTGCGTCCTTTGTTCTTCTTGGAGGCAACCTTAGCATAAGATTCCTCCAAGTTCTTCTTTGCCTTGGCATGTAGCTCCATCAAAGCCTTAGCTCGAGCTTTCCCTTCAAAATTAACAACCATTTCCCTTGGCAAAGGGGTTAGATCAAGGGGAATCAAAGGGTTAAAACCATAAACACATTCAAAAGGAGTCATGCCAATCGCGCTATGCAATGTGCGATTGTAGGCAAACTCCATCATAGGCAATCTATCAATCCACGTCCCGGCCTTACCTCGGGTCATGGCCCTAAGAAGAGCACCCAAGGTTCGGTTGACCACTTCGGTTTGGCCATCGGTTTGGGGGTGGTGGGACGTAGAAAACAAGAGCTTGGTGCCTAAAGCACCCCATAAACATCGCCAAAAATGGCTTAGGAACTTAGTGTCCCTATCACTCACTATCGTTTGAGGCACACCATGTAGCTTCAAAACATTTTCAACAAACAAGGAAGCTACATGTTGGGCGTCATCACATTTTTTGCACGGAATGAAATGAGCCATCTTTGAGAACCTATCCACAACAACAAAGATGCTATCGTGGCCCCCCCTAGTCCTTGGTAATCCCATGACAAAGTCCATTGATATATCCAACCACGGACTAGTAGGTACGGGGAGTGGGGTGTATAACCCATGAGGGTGGGATTTAGACTTGGCACGCTTGCACTCAAGGCAATTAGTGCAAAACTTCTCCACATGCACCCTCATCTTCGGCCAATAGAATTGTTCTTGAAGAACGGCCAACGTCTTTCTTACCCCAAAATGACCCATGAGTCCTCCACAATGTGCTTCTTGCACAAGCAATTCCCTCCATGAGGACTCGGGTATGCACACTCTACCATTTTTAAAGATGAATCCATTAGACCATTGGTATTTTTCAACTCTCTCCCCTTTCTCTAGAGCATCATAGACACTCTTTAGCTTTGGATCATGAGCATACATCAATTTGATGCTCTCGAATCCCATGAGCTTAGAGGTGAGAGTGGTAGCAAGGGCGAACTTCCTAGAGAGGGCATCCGCCACCACATTGTCCTTCCCTTTCTTATATTGGATCACATAGGGAAAGGACTCAATAAATTCAACCCATTTGGCATGCCTCTTATTGAGCTTCTCTTGGCCTCTTAGATGCTTGAGTGACTCATGGTCACTCTTGATCACAAACTCTCTAGGCCACAAGTAATGTTGCCAATGGGCAAGGGCTCTCACAAGGGCATACAACTCCTTGTCATATGTAGAATAGTTCAATGAGGCCCCTTTCAACTTTTCACTAAAGTAGGCGATGGGTTTGCTATCTTGCATTAAAACACCACCAATTCCCACCCCCGAGGCATCACATTCAACCTCAAATGCCTTCCCAAAGTCGGGCAATTGCAATAGGGGAGCGGTACTTAACCTACTTTTCAACTCTTGGAAGGCCTTCTCTTGAGGCTCTCCCCAAACAAAGGGTTGGTCCTTCTTGACCAATTCGGTGAGTGGAGCGGCTAAGGAGCTAAAGTCTTTCACAAATCGCCTATAAAAGCTAGCAAGACCATGAAAGCTCCTCACTTGAGTCACGGTAGTAGGAGTAGGCCAATCACGTATGGCCTCTACTTTAGACTCATCCACCTCCACTCCTTGGGCACTCACAACAAACCCAAGAAAGACAACCTTCTCTACACCAAAGGCACACTTTTTGAAGTTAGCATAGAGCTTTTCGGCTCTCAAAGCTTCAAGCACTTGCCTAAGGTGTTCAACATGCTCATCAATTGTCCTACTATAGATCAAGATATCATCAAAATAGACAACGACAAACTTGTTAATGAAAGACTTCAAAACATGATTCATGAGTCGCATGAAAGTGCTAGGTGCGTTGGATAGCCCGAAGGGCATAACCAACCATTCATAGAGACCGAATTTGGTCTTGAATGCGGTTTTCCATTCATCCCCGGGTTTCATCTGGATTTGATGGTAGCCGGACCTAAGGTCGATTTTAGAAAAGACACGCGACCCACTCAATTCATCCAACATATCATCAAGCCGTGGAATAGGGTGACGATACTTGATCGTTATCTTATTCACGGCTCGGCAATCTACGCACATTCTCCAAGTGCCGTCCTTCTTTGGAACAAGAATGACCGGAACGGCACAAGGACTCAAACTTTCCCTCACCAAGCCCTTTGAAAGCAAGTCATCAACTTGTTTTTGCAACTCCCTCGTATCCTCGGGATTGCTTCTATAGGCCGGCTTATTTGGGATTTGAGAGCCCGGGATAAAATCAATTTGATGTTCAATACCCCTCAAGGGAGGTAAGCCATCGGGCATCTCATCCGGGAACATGTCCCCAAAGTTCTCCAAAACATTTTTCAAAGCACTAGGCAAAGGACTAGAAGAAACATCACAATTAGAGTTAAGGATCATACCTTTGTGCACTAAGCATAGGAGAAACTTGTTGCCATCATTACCTCTTAGGAGCTCGCCCGGTTGCATCATGGCACATATGCCACCGGTGGATGAAGTAGGTGGGATTGCCACCATGCTTTTGGGCAAAGGACTAGCCTCAATGATTGACTTTGCCTTCGCCGCTTCCCTCAACTCCTTCATTCGATTGTAGTCATCACTCACTTGTTTAGGAGTTAGGGGCTTCAACACAAACTTTCTTCCCTCATGTTGGAGCGTGTAAGTGTTAACACGTCCATTGTGAACCACTTGCCGGTCAAATTGCCACGGCCTCCCAAAGAGAAGGTGGCACGCTTGCATTGGCACAACGTCGAACAAGTGCTCATCAACATAACTACCCATTTTGAATTTGATCAATGCTTGTTTCACTACCTTGAGCTCCCCACATTCACTAAGCCATTGTAACCGGTAGGGCTTGGGATGCTTCATGGTAGGCAACTTCAATTGGGTTATGAGAGATTGGCTCACCACATTAGTGCAACTCCCGGAATCAACAATCATAGAGCACACAACACCTTTAACACGACACCTCGCATGGAAGAGGTTTTCCCTTTGCAAGGTCTCACCCTCCTCCGCAATCATAGCTCCTAGACTTCTCCTCACTACCAAGAAAGTATGAGGTTCCTCATCCTCCACCGTGTCATCTTCACCATCCTCCTCTACTCCCTCATCTCCCTCTACCCCATCTACTCCCTCTCCTTCCGACTCACTCCCCTTTTCATAGACATCATCACCAACAATAACCATGGTTCTTTTCGTAGGACACTCTTTGGCAAAGTGCCCATACCCCTTGCATTTGTGACATTGAATGGAAGAAGAAGAAGGGGTATTCAATTGAGTTCTAGAGTTACCTCCCACATTAGGTGTGTGCTTCTCAAATGGCTTCTTTACTTCTTTGCTTGCATTGGCACCACTCGTTCCACTTGTACTTGGGAACCTTGCATTTGTGGTAGGAGGCTTCCATCCCTTTGTATTGCTTGTTGGAGTAGTAGTGCTACCCTTGTAGCGAAAGTACTTCTCTTCTTTAAGCCATTTCTCGGCTTCAACCGCATCCTCACATAGCTTGTGGATATCATCATATTTGTGGAACTTCAATTGTGAAGCTATGTCTCGGTTTAAGCCTCCTTTGAAACGGATTATGGCCATCTCATGATCTTCATCATCTAGGTCAAGGCTCATTCGGACTTGCTCAAATTCATTGAAGTATTCCCCAACCGAATTGGAACCTTGTTTCAACTCATAGAGACGCTTTTGTTGCTCAACCCGGTATTGGCTAGTCAAGTATTTCTCATCCATCACCCGGATCAACTCTTCCCAAGTAAGATTAATAGGCATTCCCGTCCTCCTCCTATGCCTTTTTACCGACTCCCACCAAGTAGAAGCAAAGGTTTCGAAGGAAGATATTGCATACTTGGTCTTCTTTACCTCGGGCATATCATTGGTTTCAAATATTCGCTCCATAGCCAATTTCCAATTCTTGTATTCCACCGGGTCACTACTTCCTTTGAAAGAAGGAATAGTGAGCTTCACATTGTTGAGGTTGTTGTTGTTATCTCGACCCCCTTGGAATGGCTCCGGTTGGCCTCCATAGTGATCCCCATAACCACCATAACCCCCATATTCTCTCCTAACATTCCCTCCATCATGTCCTAAGGGTGGCCCTCGACCTCGGCCTCTACCCCGGTCCACATTCCGACCCCAATTCATACCCCTCCTCGGTTGAAAGTGGTCATCAAACCCATACATGTCATCTCCATAATTGGCTTCCTCCCCTTCTTGAGCTTCATCAACATGCTCAAGAGGTTGCACGTTTCGGATGGGTTGTGGCAATGGAACGTTTCTTGGAGGGTTGTCTAAGATACGGGGAATGCCCGTTCGTTGGGGATCCATCCGCTCTTTATCTTCCTTTACCCGTTGATGCTTGAGCAATTCAACAACTTGCTCCGGGGTAAAGGTAGGACTATTTGATCCTTCCCCGGCCTCCATTGGGACTCTCGGGGTCCCCTTTTCAATTGGGACACTCGGGGTCCCCCTTTCATTGTGGACGCTCGGGGTTCCATGTTCTCCTTGTGTACTCGAGGCTCCTTTTTCAAGAGACTCGATTCTTTCGTTCATGAGATCCACCTTGGCAAGTAGTTTAGCCAAGGCCTCCTTAATGAAATCTTGTCCGTCATTAGCCATGGTACCTACAAAGAAAGAAACAAGAGTTAGTTAAAACACCTCACTCGCTCCCTCACTTGAGTTCACTCGGGTCACTCGTATAAGGGGTGGTGGATTTTTCACTCTTGCTTGAACCAAAAGCTTCACGGAGTTGATTAGTAAACCACAACTTAACCACTCAATTCAAAAGTCCAATGAGCTCCGGGGTGAGTGGAGTTAATAGGACTCAATCGGAACGGTTAGCTCTTTAAATGAGGACTTGAATCAAAAGATACTACGGATCTTCTTTGAATTCTAGTCTCCTTTCTAAGGCACGATGATCCTAATAGCTCGAAGTAATTAGTACTACACAAGTAGGATTATACTCTAATAGTACTAATTAGAAGCAATGCAATCAACAAAACACGAAAACCTAGAAGTTTCTACCCGTTTCCCAAGCTTCAGGAAGTAGGCGCCCCGCCTCAGGAAGGTAGGCGGTCGCCCAGACCAAACCTACAGGGGGAGGCGCTCCGCCTCTGCAGGGGAGGCGCTCCGCCTTCTGAACTTCAGAGAGTGGGCAAAATTCAGGCGGTCCGCCTCAGATGTTAGGCGCTCCGCCTCTGCAACTTTCCAGCACAGTTTTCCTTCGCGTTTTTCGATCTTAACACCCAAAAATTCTACTAATCACACGTTGTTTAAGCAATTCAAAGGTACCCCAACGTTGTATTAGTCACAAAGAACAAACCCCAACAAGTTAAATCAAACCCCAATCAATATCAAGCAAATCACCATGTTCATCATCTCCAAAAGCTAGGGTTTAAGACTTTTCAAATTTTTCAAAGGGTTCAAATTCTCAATTCATGTAATACAACTCTAAATCGGGTGTTTAAGGTACCAAAAGAACGGGAATCACACAAGGATCAAAACCCAATAACAAGTTCTCAATTCCACCTCAATCCAATCCAAGAATCAATCAAAATTGTCAAGAACAAGTTCATCAAGGGTTTAAGGGTTTCGATTTTCAAACTCCACCAATCCAAGTGTTTTTGGTATCCACACAACGGGGTTTCAACCACGATCAAGAATCTATAACACCCATACGAAGAATCATCCAAACCAACAAACACACCAAATTTTTTTGATTTTCAATTTTTCAATTTTTTTTTTTGTAGTTTTCTTCTTTAAACAACAATAAACAAGAACCTAAAGTAGAAACTAACCTAGGCACGAAGAATCAAGGGTCGGGGGTTTGTAGGAACAAAACCCGAGCCTTGCTCTGATACCAAGATGATAGGAATCAAATACGCGGAATAAAAAAAGATAGAAGAGCGAGACACTTCTCGAACTCCCTTCGAAGTAACCACGGGGAACTTGTCCCGAGATACCCTCGAATCGGCGTCAAGGAGGACCTACACTATGCAACGACCCTCGAGACAACACCGGACTCGCAAGTCGAATGGTCGGGTTAGCGGTTCAAGACTCAACTAGGTTCCACTAGTGAATTCAAGCAACCAAGAGACAAAGGTTTCTTCCAAAGAGTTCAACTCTATTTTCATTCATCAATAATCAAAGTAAGGTGCCGTTTGAAAGAGGCTAAGTGAAGTATTTATAGGTTTCACTTAGGACTAATAAAAGGTCTAAAATACCCCCAAAGTGGGCTAAAACAAATAAAGGCCGCGCAGGGCTAAAATAGGAAGTTCAAGCAAAAGTCATTAAAATCCCGCATGTGGGTATCAGGGGGAGGCGGTCCGCCTAGGGTGGGGAGGCGGCCGCCTAGTGACTGTCAGCTCTCTGGATCTGCTTGAGGCGCTCCGCCTCCTGTCTGAGGCGCTCCGCCTCCTGAACTTCAGAGAGCTGGATTTTGGGAGGCGCCCCGCCTCAGCTGGGAGGCGCTCCGCCTCTTCCTGAAGCCCCTTGGGGTGTCTCATTTTGAGCCTCTTGAGCCTCTCCAAGTGTCCGCGAGGGTCCTTCATCCATGGCACACCAAAGCATGGTCTTCAAGTTGCTCTTGGGGCCTTCTTCTATGCTCTTCCATGTCAAGTGAAGATGAGTATCTTGGATTAACTTGGCTTGACTCCGAGTGAAAGGTCTTGAGGTCATTTGGGTCTTATCATCTCTACAAGCTATGTGAAGATGCGGTTGAAGCCGAGAAATGGCTCAAAGATGAGAAGACCTTTCGCTACAAGAGTAGCACTCCTACTCCAACAAGCAATACAAAGGATTGGAAGCCTCCTACCACAAATGCAAAGTTCCCAAGTACAAGTGGAACGAGTGGTGCCAATGCAAGCAAAGATGTAAAGAAGCCGTTTGAGAAGCACACACCTAATATGGGAGGTAACACTAAAACTCAATTGCATGCTCCTACTTCTACTTCCATACAATGCCACAAAGTGCAAAGGTTATGGGCACTTTGCTAGGGAATGTCCTACGAGGAGGACCATGGTTGTTGTTGGTAATGATGCATATGAAAAGGAGAGTGAATCGGAAGATGAGGGAGTAGAGGGAGTAGAGGGAGACGAGGGAGTAGAGGAGGATGGTGAAGATGACACGGTGGAGGATGAGGAACCTCATGCTTTCTAGTAGTGAGGAGGAGCTTAGGAGCCATGATTGTGGAGGACGGCGACGCCTTGCAAAGGGAAAACCTTTTCCATGCTAGGTGTCGTGTCAAAGGTGTTGTGTGCTCTATGATCATTGATTCGGGGAGTTGCACTAATGTTGTGAGCCAATCTCTTATAACCCAATTGAAGTTGCCTACCGTGAAACACCCCAAGCCATATCGGTTGCAATGGCTTAGTGAATGTGGGGAGCTCAAGGTAGTGAAACAAGCATTGATCAAGTTCTAAATGGGTAGTTATGTAGATGAACACTTGTTCGACGTTGTGCCCATGCAAGCTTGCCACCTTCTCTTTGGAAGGCCTTGGCAATTTGACCGACAAGTGGCTCACGATGGACGTGTCAACACTTACACGGTCAAACATGAAGGGAGGAGATTTGTGCTTAAACCTCTAACTCCTAAGCAAGTACGTGAGGACTATAAGAAAATGAAGGAGTTGAGGGAGGCGGCTAAAGCTAAATCACCCCTTGAACTTAAACCCGAAGCAAACAATCTTGTTGTCTTGCCATTGCATGATAAAAATGGGAGTCACTCCACTTCAAATGAGAGAGAAAAGATAGAGAGAAGTGAGGGAGTGACCGGTGACCATCCAAGAGAGGAAAAAGGAGAGGATTTGAGGAGTGATGTGAGTGGATTGTCACCACAAACTACACTTGACCATGAGGTAAAATTGAGAGAGATGAGAGGTGAGGAAGAAAAAATCGAGAGTGAGAGCACCCATTGTTCTAACCCTTCTTTATCTTCTACTTTCTTTTGTGAAAGTTCTTGTGTAGGTATATTTGAAGACAAGCCATTGGAGCCTCAATGTGAGCCTCATGAAGAGGGATTTGCACATGACATTGTAAGCCTTGCGAGTTACCAAGGAAGTACTACGAATGTAAGTATTGCTTCACCTTTTCATGAACCTACTAGCTCCTTGTCTTGTGATGACTCAACACTAGTTGGGGCTTGCGAAGCATCTAGTGTGTATGCCGCTAGTGAAGAGTCTAGTTGTCAACTTGAGCTTGTTTGTGAAACACTAGTTGGAAGGGATGCCATGCCACATCATGATGTGAGCCCATTGTTCATTGAGCCCCTCCCTAGTGTAGAATTGATAGTTGACCATAATTGTGACCTTGAGGAGTCTTTTGCATGTGAGATGGAACGATTTGCTTTCGATGACTCCTCGAGTGAGGAAAAAGAACCTAGTCTTGATTACTTGTCTTTGCTTGATTATGATGTTGAGATGCATGTTTTTACATTTCCATTGTGTGAAAATAATGTCATTGGTGGTAATGCCTTGTGTCGGACTAGGGTGAGTAGTAAAATGAAGCCTCCATGGTGTGAAGGGTTTGAACCCTTAGGCAACCCCTTGTGTGAGAATTTGGATGAGGTAAATGACTCTTTGGGTGACCCTACTATTGCTTGTTTGGGTTATGATGAAGAAGAGTCCATCATCAATACCTTTCTTGAGAGTTTGTCCATTTGTAAAGGTTGCTTAGGTGATGAATTTGGAGGGGAAGAGGAATCCCTTGGTGTGAGTAGGTATGCTCTAAAGAAGGGGAGTGGAGTGCTTGACTCTACTTGTAGGTTGAACTATTTGATTCACTCCACTCCACGTGTTGATCACACCTCGAGGATAGATTGGTGTGTTGATCTTGAGCTTAAGGTTCAAGGGAATTTTGGTAGCTTGATCTTGCATTTCCCATCTTCCCATGACCTGTTTGCTCATTATCTTGTTGAGTGCATGTTGATCTTTAACCAGGTGCTTATGGTTCTCTTTGGAGACTTGATATTCATGGTTGTTATTGATGCTTGGTTATATCACAAGAGTGTGTTTTCCACACTTCTTGCACTAACCTACTTCCGAAGTGGGAAGTTTGTGTGTTTTTGCTTGTCGTTGCTTGTAGGTTCTAAGCTCCATGCTAAGGCGGGGGAGATCTTGGAAGAAGCCTATATCAAAGTGACGATCAAGAGGGATAAAGAAGGAGCGCTTTGGCCACCCCGAGGAATTGTTGATGCTATGAGAGACCAAGCCTCGATTTCGAGGACGAAATCTTCTCAAGAAGGGGAGGATGATAAGACCCAAATCGAGCAACCACTCAAAGTGCATCGTCCAAGGCCGAGAAAGAGCACTTCAAGGTCATACTTTGGTGTGCCATGGATGGAGGACCCTCTAGGACGCTTGGTGAGGCTCAAGAGGCACAAAACGAGATACCCCAAGGGGCTTCAGGAAGAGGCGGAGCGCCTCCCAGCTGAGGCGGGGCGCCTCCAAAATCCAGAGGCTTGAAAGCAGCCAGGCGGACCGCCTCCCCACCTAGGCGGACCGCCTCCCTCTGTGACACCCCCGCGGGATTTTATTGCTTTTTGCTTGAACTTCCAATTATAGCCCTGCGCGGCCTTATTTGTTTTTAGCCCACTTTGGGGGTATTTTAGACCTTTTATTAGTCCTAAGTGAAGCCTATAAATACTTCACTTAGCCTCTTTCAAACCTTACCTTACTTTGATTATTGATGAATGAAAATAGAGTTGAACTCTTTGGAAGAAACCTTTGTCTCTTGGTTGCTTGAATTCACTAGTGGAACCTAGTTGAGTCTTGAACCGAAAACCCGAACATTCGACTTGCGAGTCCGTTGTTGTCTCGAGTGTCGTTGCATAGTGTAGGTCCTTCTTGACGCCGATTCGAGGGTATCTCGGGACAAGTTCCCGTGGTTACTTCGAAGGGAGTTCGAGTTGTGTCTCGCTGATAAGACCCAAATCGAGCAACCATCTAAAAACATCATTCGAGGCCAAGGAAGAGCTTATGCAATGGAACGCCATGGACCGAGGGGCCTTAGAGACACATTTCGAGGCGTTTCATAGTGCCACAGGAGGAGGCGGACCGCCCACTCTACCAGGCGGACCGCCCACTCTACCAGGCGGACCGCCCCCTCAACTCTCTGAAGTTGAAGCTTTGCCAGTAGGCGGACCGCCTAGTTGTGCAGGGGCGGACCGCCCACTATTCAGGCGGGGCGCCTGGTTGACTAGGCTGGGCGCCTAGTTGTTGGTCAAGTGCGGGAATTCCTAGTTTTTATCCTATGTAATTTCTATTATGCCCCTACGTGGCTTATGTCTTTAGAACTTACTTAAGGGTACCTTTGGGCTTTCACTATGTATTAAATGAGGCCTATAAATACTCCATAGCATAGCATTATTCCTTAGTTAGCTTTTGATGATGAGTGTTTGATTAAACAATGTTCTAGAGTGGATTCTCTATGAATGAAACCTTTGAGTCGGTTTGAGTTTACTAGTGGATTCTAGTTGAACCCCAAACCTCCCCCGACCATTCTACTTGCGAGTCCGTTGTCGTCTCGAGGGTAGTTGCCTAGCGTAGGTGTTCTTGGCCTTCTCCCGGGGTGTAACGGAACTAGTTCTCCGTTGCTACTTGGGATTAGTGATCGAGTTACGTCTCGTTCCTATCTTTTATTGTTTCCGTGTTTTGATTCCTATCATCTTGGTATCAGAGCAAGGTTCGGGTTTTGTTTCTACAAACCCCCGACCCTTGATTCTTCGTGCCTTAGATTGATTCTATCTTTAGTTTCTTGTTCTTGTTATTGGAAAGGAGAAAACAACAAAAAAATTGAAAAATTGAAAATACCAAAAATTTGCTCTATTTTGTTGATTTGGATGATTTGTGTTATGGGTGTTGTGGATTCTTGATCATGATTGAATTCCCGTTACTTGGGTACCAAAATTGATTGATTTGGTGAAGTTTGAAAAGTTGAAACCCCAATTCCCCTTAAACCCTTGATGAACATGTTCTTGATGCTTTTTGCCTTGATTCTTGGGTTGGATTGATGTTATAGTGGAAACTTGTTATTGGGGATTGATCTTCTTTGAAAAACAAACGATTTGGTACCAAATTTGTGGGGATTGAACTTGTATAACACCTACCTTGTTGAATCACACTCCTTGATAAACCCCTTTTTGATAAACCCTAGTTATGAACATGATGAACATGGTAGATTATTGATTATTGATTGGGTTTTGTTAAAAGTGATTGGGGTTTGATCTCTGTGGTTGGAACAACGTTTGGGTACCCTCGGATTGCCAAAACATCGCGTGATTAGTTGGATTTTTGGGTGCAAAGGCTAAGAAAAACGTTGTTGAACATTGCTGGAATTTGCAGTAGGCGGACCGCCCGAAAAAGAGGCGGGGCGCCTACCAAAGTCTCTGAAGTTCAGAGGCGAACCGCCCACTTTATAGGCGGACCGCCCACTCTCCCCTACAGCAGACCAGGCGGACCGCCCAGTTGACAGGGGTGGGGCGCCTACTTCCTGAAGCTTGGGAAACGGGTAGTTTCTTCTAGGTTTTCGTATTTTGTTGTTTGCATTGCTTCTAATTAGTACTATTAGGGTATAATTCTACTTGTGTAGTACTAATTACTTCGAGCTACTAGGATTATCGTGCCTAGAAAGGGAGCCTAGAACTCAAAGAAGATCCCTAGCATCTTTTGATTCAAGTCCTCAATTAAAGTGCTTACCGTTCCAATCGAGTCCCATTAACTCCACTCACCCCGGAGAGCAGTGGGTTTGAGAAGTTGAGTGGTTGAGTTGTGGTTCGTTGGTCAACTACTTGAAGCTTTTAAACTCGAACTTGTGTGAAACATCCCCCCCCCCTCCACCAAAAGAGCGAGCCGAGTGAAACATTGTGAGGGAGTGGTGAGGTGTTTTACTAACGTTTGTTGCTTCTTGTAGGTACAATGGCGAATGATGAGGATGATCCTATGAAGAACTTCATGGCCACCATTATGGCTAAGTTTGAGGAGATAACTTTGAGACTTGAGACCATCGAGAAGAATCAAGTTGAGACCGGAGAGAGGAGGACCCCGAGTGTCCAAATCGAATCCGGAGAGGGCACAAGTCATAGCACTCCTATGACTCCCGGACACTTTGTTGAGCTAAGCAAGAGGTATGAACAAAGCAAGGTTGAAGCTCTACAAGAGCGAGGGTTGGGCAATCCCCGACAAGAGGGCACTCCCCTCAACTTGGGCAATCCCCAAGGAAATGCTACACTTAGAAGACCCGTGCGGAATGTCCCACCTCTTGAACAAATTGATGAAGTTCAAGAAGAGGAGGAGGCCGGGTATGGTGATGAGGCTTATGGTTATGATGTTCCTTATCAACCTAGGAGGCAAATGCATTGGGGACGAAATGTTGATAGGGGTAGGGGCCGAGGTCGAGGGCCACCACCCATGGGCTATGCTAGAGGAAATGTGAGGAGGGAGTATGTTGCTCATGATGACTACTATGGAGGCCAACCGGAGCCTAACTATGGGGTACGTGACAACAACAACAACCTCAATAGTGTCAAGATAAATCTTCCATCCTTCAAGGGAACTTGTGATCCGGAGGCATACATTGATTGGGTACTACAAATGGAGAGAATATTCGACATCAACGAGATGACCGAAGAGAGAAAAGGTACCTATGCTATTTCTACCTTTGAGGCCTATGCTTCTACTTGGTGGGAGTCCATGAAGAGGTCTAGGAGAAGGATGAATTTGCATTTGAATGTGACTTGGGATGAGTTGAAAGTGCTTATGAATACCAAGTACATAACTCCAAGGTACCGACAAGAGCAACTCAAAAAGCTCTATGATCTAAAACAAGGTGTCAAATCGGTGCATGAGTACCATGATGAATTTGAAAGGACCCGGATGGCATTGGATATGGATAATGAAGGTGAAGAAGAAGCCATGATCCGTTTCAAGAATGGCTTGAGCTATGGTATAGCTTCTCAATTGAGGTTGCATCATTATCTCTCACTTCAAGACATGTTTGAAGCCGCCATTGAAGCCGAGAGATGGCTTAAAGGAGAGAAGTTCAAAAACAACACTCCTACTACCACAAGCAAGTCAAAAGAGTGGACGACTCCAAGTGCAAACTTTCCAAGTGCAAGTGCCAACAAGGAAGTGAAGAAGCCTAATGAGAACACTACACCACGCTTGGAAGGTACTTCTAAAACTCGCTTGAGTAATCCTATCTCTACATCTACACAATGTTATAAATGCAAGGGCTTTGGGCATATTGCCAAAGAATGCTCCACAAAACGAACCATGGTTGTGGTTGGCAATTTGGTGTATGAACAAGAAAGTGAGTCCGAAAAGGAGGAAGTAGAGGGGGATGAGGAAGTTGAATGTGAGGAAGCCGTAGAGGAGGATGATGGCCCTCAAATGTTCTTGGTGGTTAGGAGGAGCTTGAGTACCATTCTCATGGAAGAGGAGGTGGAAAATGATCAAAGGGAAAGCCTCTTTCATGCTAGATGTCGTGTGATGGGGCAAGTATGTTCAATGGTTGTTGATTCGGGGAGTTGTACCAACATTGTGAGCCAAACCTTGATTTCCCAATTGAAGTTACCTACTCAAAAGCATCCAAAACCGTATCGACTACAATGGCTAAGCGAGTGTGGTGAACTTAAAGTGGTGAAACAAGCATTGATTGAGTTTAGCATTGGGAGCTATAAGGATAAGATCTTGTTTGACGTGGTCCCGATGCAAGCATGCCATTTATTGTTTGGGAGACCATGGCAACATGATAGGTTCGTAGTGCATGATGGCCGGACCAACTCCTATACGGTCAAGCAAGATGGGAGAAAGTATGTGCTTAGACCTTTGACTCCAAGGCAAGTGAGGGAAGACTACAAACGCATGAAGGAGTTGAGGGAGGCGGCTAAAGCAAAGTTCCCCATGGTACTTGAACCTGAGGCAAACAATCTCATTGTTTTGCCATTGCATGATGAAAATGAGAGTCACTCCACTTCAAATGAGAGAGAAAAGATAGAGAGAAGTGAGGGAGTGACCGGTGACAATCCAAGAGAGGAAAAAGGAGAGGCTTTGAGGAGTGATGTGAGAGGATTGTCACCACAAACTACACTTGACCATGAGGTAAAATTGCGAGAGATGAGAGGTGAGGAAGGAAAAATCGAGAGTGAGAGCACCCATTGTTCTAACCCTTCTTTATCTTCTATTTCTTCTTGTGAAAGTTCTTGTGTAGGTACATTTGAAGACAAGCAATTGGAGCCTCAATGTGAGCTTCATGAAGGGGAAGTTGCTTATGACATGATAGGAATCAAATACGCGGAAAGATAAAAGATAGGAACGAGACGTAACTCGATCACTAAACCCAAGTAGCAACGGAGAACTAGTTCCGTTACACCCCGGGAGAAGGCCAAGAACACCTACGCTAGGCAACTACCCTCGAGACGACAACGGACTCGCAAGTAGAATGGTCGGGGGAGGTTTGGGGTTCAACTAGAATCCACTAGTAAACTCAAACCGACTCAAAGGTTTTTCATTCATAGAGAATCCACTCTAGAACATTGTTTAATCAAACATTCATCATCAAAGCTAACTAAGGAATAATGCTAAGCTATGGAGTATTTATAGACCTTTCTTAGACATGAATGAAAGGTCTAAAGTACCCTTAATTAGGTTCTAAATAACAAAGGCCACGCAGGGCTATAATAGTCAAAACATAGCTATTTAATGAGGTGTCCCGTCTTGGAAAACAGAGAAGTAGGCGCCCAGCCTACTAGAGTAGGCGCCCCGCCTGTTTCAGCTCATCCTGGGAAGTGGGCGGTCCGCCTAGTTGTGCAGGGGCGGTCCGCCTGCTGTGCTTCAACTTCAGAGAGTTGAGGGGGCGGTCCGCCTAGTGGAGTGGGCGGTCCGCCTCCTCCTGTGGCACCTTGGAACGCCTCGAAATGTGTCTCTAAGGCCCCTCGTTCCATGGCGTTCCATTGCGTAAGCTCTTCCTTGGCCTTGAATGATGTTTTTAGATGGTTGCTCAATTTGGGTCTTATCATCCTCCCCTTCTTGAGAAGATTTCGTCCTCGAAATCAAGGCTTGGTCTCTCATAACATCAACAACTCCTCGGGGTGGCCAAGGCGCTCCTTCTTTTCCCTTCTTGATCGTCACTTTGATATAGGCTTCTTCCAAGATCTCCTCCGCCGTAGCATAGAGCTTAGAACCTACAAGCAACGTCAAGCAAAAACAAACAAACATCCTACTTTGGAAGTAGGTTAGTGCAAGAAGTGTGGAAAACACACTCTTGTGATATAACCAAGCGTCAATAACAATCATGAATATCAAGTCTCCGAAGAGAACCATAAGCACTTGGTTAAAGAGCAACATGCACTTAACAAGATAATGAGCAAATAGGTCATGTGGGCATGAAAAATGCAAGATCAAGCTATCAAAACCCTCTTGGACCTTAAGCTCAAAATCAACATACCAATCGATCCTCGAGGTGTGATCAACATGTGGAGTGGAGTGAATCAAATAGCCCAACCTACAAATAGGTTCAAGCACTCCACTCCCCTTCTTTAGAGCATACCTACTCACACCAAGGGATTCCTCTTCCCCTCCAATTTCATCTCCTAAGCAATCCTTCTCAAAAGACAAGCTTTCAAGAAAGGTGTTGATGATGGATTCTTCTTCATCATAACCCAAACAAGCAATAGCCGGGTCACCCAAAGTACCATCTACCTCACCTAAATTCTCAAACAATGGATTGCCTAGGGAATCAAACCCTTCACACCATGGAGGTTCCATTTGACTACTCACCCTAGTTCGATACAAGTCTTTACCACTAATGAGGATGCCTTCAAACAATGGATTAGTATAAGCATGCATCTCAATATCATGATTAAGTATAGACAAGTTATCAAGACTAGGTTCACTTGAGGAGTCATCATAGACAACCTTGTCCAATTCATGCAATTTGGACTCCTCAAGGCCAAGACCATCCTTACCACAACACATTGGTCCACCAAATAGAAGCATATCAATAAGAGCATGATCAACTATCTCATCTCCTCCTATGTCATAGGTTGGTGGTGTGGCATAGCAAAGGTCACAATCAAGGTCAACTATCAAATCTACACTAGGGAGGGGCTCAATGAACAATGAGCTCACATCATGATGTGGCATAGCATCCCTTCCAACTAGTGTTTCACTATCAAGCTCAAGTTGACAAGTAGACTCTTCACTAGTGGCATACTCACTAGATGCATCAAAACCACCAACTAGTGTTGAGTCATCACAAGACAAATAGCTAGTAGGCTCATGAAAAGGTGAAGCAACACTTACATTCGTAGTACTTCCTTGATCACTCACAAGGTTTGAAGTGTCAAATGCAACTTCCCCTTCATGAAGCTCACATTGAGGCTCCAATTGCTTGTCTTCAAATGTACCTACACAAGAACTTTCACAAGAAGAAATAGAAGATAAAGAAGGGTTAGAACAATGGGTGCTCTCACTCTCAAATTTTCCTTCATGGTCAAGTGTAGTTTGTGGTGACAATCCTCTCACATCACTCCTCAAGGCCTCTCCTTTTTCCTCTCTTGGATTGTCACCGGTCACTCCCTCACTTCTCTCTATCTTTTCTCTCTCATTTGAAGTGGAGTGACTCTCATTTTCATCATGCAATGGCAAAACAATGAGATTGTTTGCCTCGGGTTCAAGTACCATGGGTGACTTTGCTTTAGCCGCCTCCCTCAACTCCTTCATCTTCTTGTAGTCTTCCCTCACTTGCCTTGGAGTCAAAGGTCTAAGCACATATGTTCTCCCATCTTGCTTGACCGTATAGGAATTGGTCCGGCCATCATGCACTACGAACCTATCATGTTGCCATGGTCTCCCAAACAATAAATGGCATGCTTGCATCGGAACCACGTCAAACAAGATCTTATCCTTATAGCTCCCAATGCTAAACTCAATCAATGCTTGTTTCACCACTTTAAGTTCACCACACTCGCTTAGCCATTGTAGTCGATACGGTTTTGGATGCTTTTGAGTAGGTAACTTCAATTGGGAAATCAAGGTTTGGCTCACAATGTTGGTACAACTCCCCGAATCAACAACCATTGAACATACTTGCCCCATCACACGACATCTAGCATGAAAGAGGCTTTCCCTTTGATCATTTTCCACCTCCTCTTCCATGAGAATGGTACTCAAGCTCCTCCTAACCACCAAGAACATTTGAGGACCATCATCCTCCTCTACGGCTTCCTCACATTCAACTTCCTCATCCCCCTCTACTTCTTCTTTTTCGGACTCACTTTCTTGTTCATACACCAAGTTGCCAACCACAACCATGGTTCGTTTTGTGGAGCATTCTTTAGCAATATGCCCAAAGCCCTTGCATTTATAACATTGGGTAGATGTAGAGATAGGATTACTCAAGCGAGTTTTAGAAGTACCTTCCAAGTGTGGAGTAGTCTTCTCATTAAGCTTCTTCACTTCTTTGTTGGCACTTGCACTTGGAAAGTTTGCACTTGGAGTCGTCCACTCTTTTGGCTTGCTTGAAGTGGTAGGAGTGTTTTTGAACTTCTCTCCCTTAAGCCATCTCTCGGCTTCAACGGCGGCTTCAAGTAGATCGTCAAGTGAATGATAAGTATGCAACCTCAATTGAGAAGCGATACCATAACTCAAACCATTCTTGAAGCGGATCATTGCTTGTTCAACACATTCGGTATCCATTTCCAATGCCATCCGGATCTTTTCAAATTCATCATGGTACTCATGCACCGATTTGACACCTTGCTTTAGATCATAGAGCTTCTTGAGTTGCTCTTGCCGATACCTTGGAGTTATGTACTTGGTATTCATATGCCCTTTCAACTCATCCCAAGTCACATTCAAAGGAGCATTCATCCTTCTCCTCGACCTTTTCATAGACTCCCACCAAGTGGAAGCATAGGCCTCAAAAGTAGAAATAGCATAGGTACCCTTTTTCTCTTCGGTCATCTCGTTGATGTCGAAGATTCTCTCCATTTGTAGTACCCATTCCATGTATGCCTCCGGATCACAAGTTCCCTTGAAGGATGGAAGATTGATCTTGACACTATTGAGGTTGTTGTTGTTGTCACGTAACCCATAGTTAGGCTCCGGTTGGCCTCCATAGTAGTCATCATGAGCAACATACTCCCTCCTCACATTTCCTCTAGCATAGCCCATGGGTGGTGGCCCTCGACCTCGGCCCCTTCCCCTATCAACATTTCGTCCCCAATGCATTGGCCTCCTAGGTTGATATGAAACATCATACCCATAATCCTCATCACCATACCCGGTCTCCTCCTCTTCTTGAACTTCATCAATTTGTTCAAGAGGTGGGACATTCCGCACGGGTCTTCTAAGTGTAGCATTTCCTTGGGGATTGCCCAAGTTGAGGGGATTGCCCTCTTGTCGGGGATTGCCCAACCCACGCTCTTGTAGAGCTTCAACTTTGCTTTGTTCATACCTCTTGGTTAGCTCAACAAAGTGTCCGGGAGTCATAGGAGTGCTATGACTCGTGCCCTCTCCGGATTCAATTTGGACACTCGGGGTCCTCCTCTCTCCGGTCTCAACTTGATTCTTCTCGATGGTCTCAAGTCTCAAAGTTATCTCCTCAAACTTAGCCATAATGGTGGCCATGAAGTTCTTCATAGGATCATCCCCATCATTCGCCATTGTACCTACAAGAAGCAACAAACGTTAGTAAAACACCTCACCACTCCCTCACAATGTTTCACTCGGCTCGCTCTTTTGGTGGAGGGGGGGATATTTCACACAAGTTCGAGTTTAAAAGCTTCAAGTAGTTGACCAACGAACCACAACTCAACCACTCAACTTCTCAAACCCACTGCTCTCCGGGGAGAGTGGAATCAATGGGACTCGATTGGAACGGTAAGCACTTTGAGTGAGGACTTGAATCAAAAGGACACTACGGATCTTCTTTGAATTCTAGTCTCCCTTCTAGGCACGATGATCCTAATAGCTCGAAGTAATTAGTACCACACAAGTAGAATTATACTCTAAATAGTACTAATTAGAAGCAATGCAAACAACAAAACACGAAAACCTAGAAGAAACTACCCGTTTCCCAAGCTTCAGGAAGTAGGCGCCCCACCCTTTCCCAGTGGGCGGTCCGCCTGGTCTGCTGTAGGGGAAAGTGGGCGGTCCGCCTATAAAGTGGGCGGTCCGCCTCTGAACTTCAGAGAGTTTGGTAGGCGCCCCGCCTCTTTTTCGGGCGGTCCGCCTACTGCAAATTCCAGCAATGTTCAACAACGTTTTTCTTAGCCTTTGCACCCAAAAAGCCAACTATTCTCGCGATGTTTTGGCAATCCGAGGGTACCCAAACGTTGTTCCAACCACAGAGATCAAACCCCAATCACTTTTAACAAAACCCAATCAATAATCAAGATTCTACCATGTTCTTCATGTTCATAACTAGGGTTTATCAAAAGGGGGTTCAACAAGGGTGATGATTCTTCAAAGTAGGTGTTATACAAGTTCAATTCCCACAAATTTGGTACCAAATCGTTTGGTTTCCCAAGAAGATCAATCCCCAATAACAAGTTTCCACTATAACATCAATCCAACCCAAGAATCAAGGCAAAAATCATCAAGAACAAGTTCATCAAGGGTTTAAGGGGAATTGGGGTTTCAACTTTTCAAACTTCACCAAATCAATCAATTTTGGTACCCAAGTAACGGAATTCAATCACGAACAAGAATCCATAACACCCATAACATAAATCACCCAATCCAACAAGATACACCAATTTTTTTTTGTATTTTCAATTTTTCAATTTTTTTTGTGATTTTCTACCTTCAATAACAAAAACAAGGAAACTAAAGATAGAGTCAATCTAAGGCACGAAGAATCAAGGGTCGGGGGTTTGTAGAAACAAAACCCGAGCCTTGCTCTGATACCAAGATGATAGGAATCAAATACGCGGAAAGATAAAAGATAGGAACGAGACGTAACTCGATCACTAAACCCAAGTAGCAACGGAGAACTAGTTCCGTTACACCCCGGGAGAAGGCCAAGAACACCTACGCTAGGCAACTACCCTCGAGACGACAACGGACTCGCAAGTAGAATGGTCGGGGGAGGTTTGGGGTTCAACTAGAATCCACTAGTAAACTCAAACCGACTCAAAGGTTTTTCATTCATAGAGAATCCACTCTAGAACATTGTTTAATCAAACATTCATCATCAAAGCTAACTAAGGAATAATGCTAAGCTATGGAGTATTTATAGACCTTTCTTAGACATGAATGAAAGGTCTAAAGTACCCTTAATTAGGTTCTAAATAACAAAGGCCACGCAGGGCTATAATAGTCAAAACATAGCTATTTAATGAGGTGTCCCGTCTTGGAAAACAGAGAAGTAGGCGCCCAGCCTACTAGAGTAGGCGCCCCGCCTGTTTCAGCTCATCCTGGGAAGTGGGCGGTCCGCCTAGTTGTGCAGGGGCGGTCCGCCTGCTGTGCTTCAACTTCAGAGAGTTGAGGGGGCGGTCCGCCTAGTGGAGTGGGCGGTCCGCCTCCTCCTGTGGCACCTTGGAACGCCTCGAAATGTGTCTCTAAGGCCCCTCGTTCCATGGCGTTCCATTGCGTAAGCTCTTCCTTGGCCTTGAATGATGTTTTTAGATGGTTGCTCAATTTGGGTCTTATCATGACACTTCAAACCTTGTGAGTGATCAAGGAAGTACTACAAATGTAAGTGTTGCTTCACCTTTTCATGAGCCTACTAGCTATTTGTCTTGTGATGTGGTGCAATGCAATTCCCGAAGGGAAAGCTAAGCACGACGCGGAAGAAGAACAAGTATGGAAGAAGATAAAAAGCAAGACAAAACTTGCTTCTTTCAAAAGAACAGTGGGGAACCTGTCCCAAAGCTCGATCGAAAGGGATACAAGAATCACCCTAACTATGCAACAATCCTCAAGAGAACATTGCCTCTTGCAAACTGAATGATCAAGAGGAATGTTCAATCGGACTAACCGAAAGCCACAAGTCCTTAAAAGCCCTCACCGGGGTTTTGCTCACGACGGAGACAAGAAATGTGCTCGGCACTTTCATTCAATTTCAATATCCAAAAACTAGCTACTTACAATGTAAGGAAATAAGGTTTATATAGGAAATACTAAGGGTAGTCTAGTAAATAGGTCACAGTCGACCAATAAAAATAAGCCACGCAGGGCTGAGTTAAAAATGTGTTCGGCAACCTTGACTTCGGTGAGCCTGGCTTCGGTTCTTGACTTCGGTGAGCCTAGCTTCGGTTCTCTATTGCCTGCTCGAACACATTTGTCATCGGGCGCTGACTTAGCTTCGAACACATGATGTTGTGTTCGGCTCTGTGCTGCCCGGGGCTAAGAGCTGCTGTTCGGGGACTTTGTCCTCGGGCTCAAACTTGAAGATGTAGCCCTTGGTTTCATCACTTTGCAATTCTTCTTCCGAACACATGCCTCTTCCCGACATAGCCAATTGGATATGCATGTCATGGAGCAGCTTAGCTTGGCTTCGAGTAATTGGCCTCCTCGGTTGATCAGTCACTGCCTTCGATTGATGTGTCCTCGGTTGATCAGCACTTTGGGCTGCATCATCCTCCCCTTCTTGAGAGGATTTCGTCCTCGAAATCGATTCATCCTCTGCTTCTGATGTTTGGCCTACAACACAAGGAGTCAAATCAGCAACATTGAAGGTGTTGGACACATTATACTCACCTGGGAGGTCGATGACATAAGCATTGTTGTTTATTTTGCTCAGTACTTGAAATGGACCATCCCCTCGAGGAGCCAATTTTCCTTTCCTTAGGTTCGGGAATCGTTCCTTTCGGAAGTGAACCCAAACCCAATCTCCCTTCCTTAATTCCAACTTTTTTCGCCCCTTGTTTTTCTTCAAGGCAACCTTTGCATAGGCTTCCTCGAGGTTCTTCTTCGTCTTAGCATGCAACTCGAGCAGAACTTTGGCTCGGTGAGTACCTGCAAAATCAGTAACAACATCTCGAGGCAATGGGGTTAGATCAAGTGGAATTAAAGGATTAAAACCATACGCACATTCGAACGGGGTCATGTTAATCATTCGATGCACCGTTCGATTGTATGCAAACTCCATCATGGGCAAACGATCAGCCCAGTTCCCAACCTTGCCTTTGGTCATTGCTCGAAGCAACGATCCAAGGGTTCGGTTCACTACCTCGGTCTGTCCATCAGTCTGAGGATGGTGAGACGTCGAGAATAGTAGCTTTGTGCCGAGGGCACCCCACAAACATTTCCAAAAATGACTCAAGAACTTTGTGTCTCGATCACTCACAATAGTACGAGGGACACCATGCAATTTCAACACATTAGAAACAAACAATGTAGCTACATGCTGTGCATCATCACACTTTTTGCAAGGAATAAAGTGAGCCATTTTGGAAAAACGATCAACCACAACGAAGATGCTATCATGTCCTCCCCCCGACCTCGGTAACCCCAAGACAAAATCCATGGATATATCAACCCAAGGTCGATCTGGCACAGGCAACGGGGTGTACAAACCATGAGGGTTGGACTTCGATTTAGCTTTCTTGCAAACGAGACAAGTGTTGCAAAGCTTTTCCACATCTCGTCGCATTTTGGGCCAATGGAACTGCTCGGTCAAGATACCAAGAGTTTTGTCGACACCGAAGTGTCCCATTAGACCACCGGAGTGAGCTTCTCGAACAAGGAGCTCTCTCCACGATGACACTGGCACACAAACCCTCCCATTCTTGAAGAGGTAGCCATCGTGCCACTGATATTTCTCAACCCTTCGGCCACTCAGGATCGCGTCACGAACGCATTTCAGCTTGGGATCGTCATCGTACATGAGCTTGATGCTTTCAAATCCCATGAGCCTCGAGGCGAGAGTGGTCGCTAAGGCAAATTTCCTTGATAGCGCATCGGCCACAACATTGTCTTTTCCCTTTTTGTAATGAATTACATAGGGAAAGCTTTCAATAAATTCAACCCATTTGGCATGTCTTCAGTTCAATTTCTCCTGTCCTCGGAGATGCTTCAAGGACTCGTGATCACTTCGGATCACAAACTCTCGAGGCCACAAATAATGCTGCCAATGGGCGAGTGCTCGAACGAGGGCATACAACTCTTTGTCATATGTTGAATAATTCAAAGTTGCACCCTTAAGCTTTTCGCTAAAGTAAGCGATCGGCTTCGATTCTTGCATGAGCACGCCTCCGATCCCAACTCCAGACGCATCACACTCGACTTCGAATGCTTTGCCGAAGTCAGGGAGTTGCAACAACGGGGCAGAACAAAGCCTCCGCTTCAACTCTTGGAAAGCCCTTTCTTGGGACTCTCCCCACACAAATGGATTGTCTTTCTTAACCAGCTCGGTTAGAGGAGCTGCTACGGTGCTAAAGTCACGAACAAACCTTCGGTAAAAGCTAGCTAACCCATGGAAGCTACGAACTTGTGATACCGAGGTCGGAGTTGGCCAATCTTGGATGGCTTCGACTTTTGACTCGTCGACTTCGACACCATTAGCACTGACTACAAATCCAAGAAAGACTACACGATCGACACCAAAGGCACACTTTTTGAAATTAGCATACAACTTCTCTTCTCGAAGCTTTTCAAGCACAAGCCTTAGGTGTTCGACATGTTCATCCATGGTTCGACTGTAAACAAGTATGTCATCGAAATAAACGACAACGAACTTGTTTATGAACGGTTTTAGCACGTGGTTCATCAATCGCATGAATGTGCTCGGGGCGTTGGATAAGCCAAATGGCATTACCAACCATTCATAGAGACCGAATTTGGTCTTGAATGCGGTTTTCCACTCGTCTCCGGGTTTCATTCGGATCTGGTGGTAACCGGACCTGAGGTCAATTTTTATAAAGCATGAAGAACCACTCAATTCATCTAGCATGTCATCTAATCGAGGGATAGGATGACGATACTTTACCGTTATTTTGTTGACTGCTCGACAGTCAACGCACATTCGCCATGTTCCATCCTTCTTCGGGACAAGGATAACTGGAACGGCGCAAGGACTCAAGCTCTCTCGAACGAGGCCCTTGTTCAGCAATTCATCAACCTGCCGTTGGAGCTCTTTGGTGTCCTCGGGATTACACCGGTATGCAGGTTTGTTGGGGATTTGTGATCCCGGCACGAAGTCAATCTGGTGCTCGATTCCTCTCAACGGGGGTAATCCACCTGGCATTTCCTCGGGAAACATGTCCTCGAAGTCCTGCAAAACTTTACGAACAGACAAAGGCAAAGGGTTATCATTAGAAAAATCATCATTAGAGTTTAGAAGGATACCCTTGTGCACGAGGCAAATCATCATCTGACCGTGGTCGTTGCCTCGTAAGATCTCACCGGGTTGCAGGATTGCACAGATTCCTTTCTCTTCGGTCGGTGAGTTTGTCTCTTCGGCCCCCAATTTTGCTCCCATCGGAAGCTTAGCTTTGGCCGCTTCTTTCAACTCTTTCATCCGTTTATAGTCCTCGGAGACTTGCTTTGGAGACAAAGGTTTGAGCACGAAGCTCCTCCCATCAAGCTTAACAGTGTAAGTGTTGGATCTGCCATTGTGAACTGCTGTTCGGTCATATTGCCACGGTCGACCCAATAGCAAATGACAGGCTTGCATCGGCACCACATCGAAAACCATTTCATCTTGATACTCGCCGATCTTAAACTTGATCCACACTTGTTTGACAACTCTCAATTCTCCACACTCATTCAGCCATTGTAGTTTGTAAGGGTGGGGATGCTTCATCGTAGGTAGTCCCATTTGTGAAACCAAGGTTTGGCTTACCACATTTGCACAGCTACCAGAGTCAATGATCATTGAACACACCTTCCCCCTCACTCGACATCGGGCATGAAAGAGGTTTTCTCTTTGGTTGTCCTCTTCTTCAAGAGTCATGCAGCTCAAATTCCTTCGAACCACAAGAAACATTTCCGGATGATCAGCTTCGGCAGCCTCATGATCATCATCATTTTCAGCTCGGTCAGTCTCCTCGATAATTTCCTCCTCGGTGTCACTCGCTTGCTCATGGACGGTTCCATCTTCGAGCAGTAGCATAACTTTGCGAGTTGGACACTCTTTTGCCATGTGACCATAACCTCTGCATTTATGACACTGAATATTTGAAGCACTAGGAGAGTTTAGTTGAACTTTACCTCCCACTTCTCTCGGTTGGTTAACGGTCACACCTTTCTCGAAGACTCTCTTCGAATCTCGAACAGCGTTGGCATTTGTTTGGTTAGGATTCTTCCATTCTTTACCTCGGTTCAAGGGAGTAGAAGTAGTGACTCCTCGATACCGGTTTGCCCTTTCTTCCTTAACCAATTTCTCAGCTTCGGTGGCAGCTTCGAACAAATCTTCCAACGTGTGGTACACGTGGAGTCTCAACTGAGATGACACATCCTTGGCCAAGCCACTCTTAAACCGGATAATGGCTTGCTCCTCGTCTTCGGTCAGATCAAGATTCAATCGAACCCTTTCAAATTCATCGTGGTACTCTTGAACTGACTTGGACCCTTGTTTTAGCTCATATAGCTTTTGCATTTGAGTTTGCCTGTACTTGGCACTCAAATATTTACCATCCATAGCTCTCATCAACTGTGGCCAAGTAGTGACTACTGGATAGTCATTTCTCCTTCTATGCCTTTTGTCAGATTCCCACCATGTTGATGCATAAGCTTCGAACGAAGCAATGGCATGGGCGGCTTTCCTCTCCTCGGTCATCTCATTGGTTTCAAAGATGCGCTCCATTTTAAGCTTCCATTCAAGATACTCATCGGGATCACTAGTTCCTTTAAAGGGAGGAATAGTGATCTTGACACTGTTCAGATTTGAGTCTCGAGCACCATGAACCTGTTCGACATATTCTCCTTCTCGATCATCAGCCTCACGCTCAATATTTCTTCCAACATTTGCGCCTCGGCCTCGACCTCGGAAATTTCCACGTCCTCGGTGAGCTTGCCTTCGATGAGCGAATGGCGGCTCACGTTCATACTCGTCCTCGGGAAATTCCTCATCATTAGCCTCTTCGGTTACAGCACCAAGGTCTCTTCGGTTCCTTGGGAGTGGTAACCTCTCTCCTCGGGGAATGCCCAAGTTTTGATTTCCAGCTTGGGGATTGCCCAAGTTTTGTTGTGCTTGGGGATTGCCCAAGTTAAGTTCTCTTCGAATTGCTTCACTCGTCAACTGATGTTGTCGAAGAAGCTCAGCATACAGCTCAGGTTTCATTGGAGTGGATTCGCTCGTTCCAGCGCCGGACCCATGCATGGCCACGGACGCGCTTCCTTGTTCGAGTTGAGCTACTCGAACACTCACTCCTCTCACATCGGCACTGACACTTTGTATCGCAGCCATGAGATCGGCTAACGACACTTCGGGCCTTTCAATGCCTTTACCTTCGTTCCCAGCCATGGTACCTGCACAAGTCAAAGATCAAACAATGGTTAAGGTTAGAAATCACCTCACACTCTCCCTCACCTTTGATGGGTGGCGCTCGGGTCCACTCAATTTATGGGTTCGGTTTTTGATCACTCAAGGACTTGTTAACAGTGGCTCGTCCAATTGATCGGTCCTCTAAGATCCTTCAAGTTCGATAATAGTCACTGTCTCTTCGGGAAGAGTGAAGTGATGTTCGACTCGATGGAACGGACGCTTTTAATTGAGCTCGGGGAGGCAAAAGAAATTTCTACGAAAGTTGGGACTTCGGTCACCCCTTCGCACGAGTTCCTATCGGCTCAAATGGGTTGGTACGACCTCGAGTAGGACAATTACTCAAAAGATCCACCAACTAGAATTTTGACACGAAGAAAGTGAGAACCTAGGAGAATCTACCCTTTGATTCCCTTTGGAATCTTTTTCGATCACACCCACTCCTGTCCGTACAACAGTGGTCCCCTTTGGTACGGATAGGGTTTTACCTTATCCACTTTCCTTTTCTCAGCCGACAATTTTCACCTGGGGGTTTTAATGTTCAAACTTTAACCCCTTCTTCTCCAATGGAATAGTGACCTTACTCCGGCGTACGGAAGATTCAACTTCGGTTCACTGCTCACAATTCTTTCACAGATCTGGGTTGCTTTCAACTCCGGTTCCAACGTCGGAGGAAATCCAAGTTCTTCGAGCCAGGAACCAGCTCGACGTGTCGTACACTGTTACGGACTTGTAACAATTTTCCGGCGTACGGACAACGTTTCAAACTTAAGAACTTCGATTTTTCAAGCAACAAACAAACCCAAATCACTCAAGAACCACCACTCTTCATCGGTTTCTTCCAAACACAATGGGGTTCGAGTCAGTCACCATTAAAGCTCAAAACAGTCCAAAATTCACCAAGAAACCCTAGTCACGAAATCAGTACGTCGGGTACTCGTTGGAATCAGAATTCGATGGTGAACAAGAATCCAAGATTGTTTTTCCCAAACAACCAACAATCAAACACAATTTTTGAATTTTCTTTTATCACTTTTTTTTTTTTTTTTTTTTTGTAAGATAACAACAGTAACAAAACAGGAACACGAAACGGAAACAAAGACACAAACGCACGAAAATAAAGATAACGTGAACAGGATTTGGGGTTGTAGAAACAAGCCCAAACCGTGCTCTGATACCAAGATGGTGCAATGCAATTCCCGAAGGGAAAGCTAAGCACGACGCGGAAGAAGAACAAGTATGGAAGAAGATAAAAAGCAAGACAAAACTTGCTTCTTTCAAAAGAACAGTGGGGAACCTGTCCCAAAGCTCGATCGAAAGGGATACAAGAATCACCCTAACTATGCAACAATCCTCAAGAGAACATTGCCTCTTGCAAACTGAATGATCAAGAGGAATGTTCAATCGGACTAACCGAAAGCCACAAGTCCTTAAAAGCCCTCACCGGGGTTTTGTTCACGACAGAGACAAGAAATGTGCTCGGCACTTTCATTCAATTTCAATATCCAAAAACTAGCTACTTACAATGTAAGGAAATAAGGTTTATATAGGAAATACTAAGGGTAGTCTAGTAAATAGGTCACAGTCGACCAATAAAAATAAGCCACGCAGGGCTGAGTTAAAAATGTGTTCGGCAACCTTGACTTCGGTGAGCCTGGCTTCGGTTCTTGACTTCGGTGAGCCTGGCTTCGGTTCTCTATTGCCTGCTCGAACACATTTGTCATCGGGCGCTGACTTAGCTTCGAACACATGATGTTGTGTTCGGCTCTGTGCTGCCCGGGGCTAAGAGCTGCTGTTCGGGGACTTTGTCCTCGGGCTCAAACTTGAAGATGTAGCCCTTGGTTTCATCACTTTGCAATTCTTCTTCCGAACACATGCCTCTTCCCGACATAGCCAATTGGATATGCATGTCATGGAGCAGCTTAGCTTGGCTTCGAGTAATTGGCCTCCTCGGTTGATCAGTCACTGCCTTCGATTGATGTGTCCTCGGTTGATCAGCACTTTGGGCTGCATCATGATGGCTCAACACTAGTTGGTGGTTTTGATGCATCTAGTGAGTATACCACTAGTGGAGAGTCTAGTTGTCAACTTGAGCTTGATTGTGAAACACTAATAGGGAGGAGCACTATGCCACATCATGATGTGAGCTCGTTGTTCATTGAACCCCTCCCTAGTGTAGATTTGATAGTTGGCCATGATTGTGACCTTTGCTATGACACCCCACCAATCTTTGACATAGGGAAAGATGAGGTAGTTGACCATTCCCTAATTGATATGCTTCTATTTGGTGGACCAATGTGTTGTGGTAAGGATGGTCTTGTCCTTGAGGAGTCCAAAGTGCATGAATTGGACAATGTTGTCTATGATGACTCCTCAAGTGCACCTAGTCTTGATAACTTGTCTATGTTTAATCATGATGTTGAGATGCATGCTTATACTAATCCATTGTTTGAAGGCATCCTCATTAGTGGTAAAGACTTGTATCGAACTAGGGTGAGTAGTCAAATGGAACCTCCAGGGTGTGAAGGGTTTGATTCCTTGGGCAATCCATTGCTTGAGACTTTGGGTAAGGTAGATGGTTCTTTGAGTGACCCTACTATTGCTTGTTGGGGTTATGATGAAGAAGAGTCCATCATCAATACCTTCCTTGAAAGCTTGTCTTTTGAGAAGGATTGCCTAGGTGATGAAATTGGAGGGGAAGAGGAATCCCTTGGTGTGAGTATGTATACTCTAAAGAAGGGGAGTGGAGTGCTAGATCCTACTTGTAGGTTGGGCTATTTGATTCACTCCACTCCACATGTTGATCACACCTTGAGGATAGATTGGTATGTTGATTTTGAGCTTAAGGTCCAAGAGGGTTTTGATAGCTTGATCTTGCATTTTTTATGCCCACATGACCTATTTGCTCATTATCTTGTTGAATGCATGATGATTTTTAACCAAGTGCTTATGGTTCTCTTTGGAGACTTGATGTTCATGATTGTTATTGATGCTTGGTTATATCACAAGAGTGTGTTTTCCACACTTCTTGCACTAACCTACTTTCAAAGTAGGAAGCTTGTGTGTTTTTGCTTGTCGTTGCTTGTAGGTTCTAAGCTCCATGCTAAGGCGGAGGAGATCTTGGAAGAAGCCTATATCAAAGTGACGATCAAGAGGGATAAAGAAGGAGCGCTTTGGCCACCCCGAGGAGTTGTTGATGCTATGAGAGACCAAGCCTCGATTTCGAGGACGAAATCTTCTCAAGAAGGGGAGGATGATAAGACCCAAATCGAGCAACCATCTAAAAACATCATTCGAGGCCAACGAAGAGCTTATGCAATGGAACGCCATGGACCGAGGGGCCTTAGAGACACATTTCGAGGCGTTTCATAGTGCCACAGGAGGAGGCGGACCGCCCACTCTACCAGGCGGACCGCCCCCTCAACTCTCTGAAGTTGAAGCTTTGCCAGTAGGCGGACCGCCTAGTTGTGCAGGGGCGGACCGCCCACTATTCAGGCGGGGCGCCTGGTTGACTAGGCTGGGCGCCTAGTTGTTGGTCAAGTGCGGGAATTCCTAGTTTTTATCCTATGTAATTTCTATTATGCCCCTACGTGGCTTATGTCTTTAGAACTTACTTAAGGGTACCTTTGGGCTTTCACTATGTATTAAATGAGGCCTATAAATACTCCATAGCATAGCATTATTCCTTAGTTAGCTTTTGATGATGAGTGTTTGATTAAACAATGTTCTAGAGTGGATTCTCTATGAATGAAACCTTTGAGTCGGTTTGAGTTTACTAGTGGATTCTAGTTGAACCCCAAACCTCCCCCGACCATTCTACTTGCGAGTCCGTTGTCGTCTCGAGGGTAGTTGCCTAGCGTAGGTGTTCTTGGCCTTCTCCCGGGGTGTAACGGAACTAGTTCTCCGTTGCTACTTGGGATTAGTGATCGAGTTACGTCTCGTTCCTATCTTTTATTGTTTCCGCGTATTTGATTCCTATCATCTGTGAGATGATAGGAATCAAATACGCGGAAACAATAAAAGATAGGAACGAGACGTAACTCGATCACTAATCCCAAGTAGCAACGGAGAACTAGTTCCGTTACACCCCGGGAGAAGGCCAAGAACACCTACGCTAGGCAACTACCCTCGAGACGACAACGGACTCGCAAGTAGAATGGTCGGGGGAGGTTTGGGGTTCAACTAGAATCCACTAGTAAACTCAAACCGACTCAAAGGTTTCATTCATAGAGAATCCACTCTAGAACATTGTTTAATCAAACACTCATCATCAAAAGCTAACTAAGGAATAATGCTATGCTATGGAGTATTTATAGGCCTCATTTAATACATAGTGAAAGCCCAAAGGTACCCTTAAGTAAGTTCTAAAGACATAAGCCACGTAGGGACATAATAGAAATTACATAGGATAAAAACTAGGAATTCCCGCACTTGACCAACAACTAGGCGCCCAGCCTAGTCAACCCGGCGCCCCGCCTGAATAGTGGGCGGTCCGCCCCTGCACAACTAGGCGGTCCGCCTACTGGCAAAGCTTCAACTTCAGAGAGTTGAGGGGGCGGTCCGCCTGGTAGAGTGGGCGGTCCGCCTCCTCCTGTGGCACTATGAAACGCCTCGAAATGTGTCTCTAAGGCCCCTCGGTCCATGGCGTTCCATTGCATAAGCTCTTCCTTGGCCTCGAATGATGTTTTTAGATGGTTGCTCGATTTGGGTCTTATCACTCGCTCTCCTATCTTTATCTTTATTTCCGCGTTTCGTATTTGATTCCTATCAAGTTTGATTCGAGAGTCTATTGCCACTATCTTAGCCAAGATGCTCGGAAGGTAGGCTTCAACTAACTCCCTCTCACTTACACCTTTCTCACCATTCCCATTTCCCTCCAAACCTCCCATATGGCTCCTTGTATGATACAATGGAAAATACGCGGAAGCTAAAATCTATACGAGCGGAAGCAAACAATATAGATAACAAGAAATCGAGACTAGGAAGGCAAGAAATTAGAAGAAAGAATCGAATTCAATTTACTAACGTTAATTGAATCCAAATGGGAGAAGGGAAACTCGAACCTTACAATGAAATCAAACTAGGTGTCGATCTCCATAGGTTCCAAGTCGAGACATAGACGAGCCTCGGGCTCAAACAAGAAGGGCTCGGCCTCTTCGATGTTCTCTCTAGATTCTCTCTTCAACAATCAAAGCTAACTAATGAAAAATGAAGGCTAAGTGTCCTATTTATAGTTTTTCACAAGACATAGTGAAATGACTAAAATGCCCCCAAAGCTAATAAGGACATAAAGGCCACTTAAGGGCAAAAGAGGGACTTCACTCCAAAAATCAGCCAAGCTTCAGCGTTGGGCGCTCCGCCTGGAATCCGGGCGCTCCGCCTGGAATGCCTTGGAGCTGGGCGCTCCGCCTGGAGCTTGGGCGCTCCACCCTGGTTGCCCTTCAGCTGGGCGCTCCGCCTAGAAGTCAGGCGCTCCGCCTGGACCATGAAGAGTCTGGGCGCTCCACCCTGGGGCTGGGCGCTCCGCCTAGTTGTGCTGGGCGCTCCTCCTTCCTTTGTGCTCCGATGCATGATCTTCAAGTCGCTTCCGGAGACCTTGACTTGCCTTCCTTGTGCTCTCAAGCTTGGTTCTTGATGGTTAGTGCCTTGGCTCGATTTGCCCCGCATCATCCTCCCCTTCTTGAAAGGATTTCGTCCTCGAAATCAAACCATCAAAACCTACAATCAAAGCAAGCACAACCAAAATTTCCTACTTCACAAGTAGGTTAGCATTAACAAGAAAAGTGCAAATTGTGTGGAAAACACACTCTTGTGATAGAGCCAAGCGTCAATACCTATCAAAAAGCTTACGTCTCCAAAGGAGACTACATAGACTTGGCTCGACAAGAACAAGCACTCATTTTCAAAACAAGCAAAGAGATCAAAGTCATGAAACATGTAGCAATCAAATGTCCTATGACCCCTAAGCTTACCACCAACACACCAAGCCTTCAAGTCAATTTTATCACAATGTGACACATTGGCTTTGGCATGCTCAACACTCAAGGTGTGTTCAACATATGGGATGGAGTAAGTAAAGTAGTTCAATTCACAACTAACACCGTCTACTCCGCTTGATGCAATGGAAAATACGCGGAAACGGAAAGACGATACAAAATGCGGAAATGGAAACAAGATAGGCGATATCGATGAAGATATCGAGATAAAAGCAAGACGAGGCTTGAACGTTTACCTAAGTAGCACCGAGGAACTTGTCTCGATACACCCCGGGTGAAGTCAAGGATCACCTATACTACGCAACTACCCTCAAGAGGCACCCGGCTCTTGCAAATAGAATGATCGAAAGAGGTTACGATGTTCAACTTGGAATCCACCAAGTGAAATCATGCCCGTTCACGGGTTCATCATTGAGATTCACTCAAAGAAAATATCATTCTACATTCAAAGTTAGCTAAAATGCAATAAATGAATGAATGGGGTATTTATAGTTTCCCCTTACAACATTTTCCAAGTTTCTGGTCCGCTGGTCCTCAAATGGTCTTCGCGATCGCGTGGATGGATATGCGATCGCGCAGGGAACAAAATTGCAGAGGCTCGCGATCGCGTCCTTGATAGCGCAATCGCGCAGGGTAAATATCATCTCTTCGCGATCGCGTGAGTGGTGTCGCGATCGCGCAGAGTAAATGTCTGGCGCCAGGCAGTAGCTCAGAAAATGCTGCCCTGTTTTGCCCTGTTGTGGCTCCCCTGTTTCCTGCACTGGTTCCCGCCCTGTTTCCACTTTGATTGAGCTTCAACGCATGGTCTTCAAGTCGTCCTCCGAGCTCATATCATCCATGCCTTGACTTCTGGACCAAGTGTAGGTGTCGATGCAATTTGGGCTGCATCATCCTCCCCTTCTTAAGGAAATTTCGTCCTCGAAATTAAAGCGTCCTCCTCCGGGGTAGCATCACCTACATCAAAAGGCAAACAAAAACAAAAACTCCTACTACAAGAGTAGGTTAGTGCACTAAGTGTGGGAAAACACACTCTTGTGGTACAACCAAGTATCAATGGCAACAAAGAAGCTCATGCTCCCAAAGGAGCTAGCAAGTACTTGGTTTGACAACAAAGTGCTCCCAACACAAGAACAAATAAAGAGACTAATAGGGCATGGTGAATGCAAGATTAAGCTATCAAAATCCCTACGATCCCTAAGCTCAAGGATAGTGCAACAAGACTTCCCACTACGCGAGTAGGCAAGTTCAACAAGAGTGAGTGCAAGCACGGTGGAAAATTCGCTCTTGTTATAGAGCCAAGTATCAATACCAATCAAGAAGCTCATGTCCCCAAAGGGAACAACAAGTTCTTGGCTCCATAGTGTCAAGCACTCACAACCATAACAAGCAAGGGAATCATTAGAACATAGAACACTCAAGATCAAGCAATCAAAGTTCCGATGACCCCTAAGCTCATGATCAACATACCAAACCCTCAAGGCAATATTTTCAAAATGTAGCACAACGGTTTGGCATGCTCAAGTCTCAAAGTGTGGTTAATATATGGGAGGGAATAGACAAAGTAGTGCAATACACAATTAGCATCAAGTGCCCCACTCCCCTTCTTAAAAGCCCTCATACTCACACTAAGAGGTACCTCCTCACCTCCAATTTCATCCTCGAGACAACTCCTCTCACAAAGCAAGCTCTCAAGGAAGGCATTATCAATGGTCTCTTCATCATCGTAACCCGAACCAACAAGAGTAGGGTCACTAGAAGAATCATCTACCTCACTCGAAGCTACAACCAAAGAGTTGTCTATGGGATCAAATCCCTCACACCACGGAGGTTCCATTTCATTCTCAACTCTAGCCCGATACAAATCACCTTCACAATTAAAGATGCCCTCATGCAATGGGAATGTAAAAGCATGCATCTCAATTTCATAGTCAAACATCGGCATCGTATCAAGACTAGGGTCTTCACTCTCGCTTGAGGAGTCATCATAGACAACCTTGTCCAATTCATGCAATTTGGACTCCTCAAGTTCACTCTCATCCTCACTACGACACACAAATCCACCAAAATCAATTATATCAACAAGGGCGGAGTCACATAACTCATCTTCCCCTTTATCAAACATGGGTGGGGTGTCATAACAAGGGTCGCAAGCAAGGTCAACTACCACAATTTCACTAGAGAGAGGTCCTTTGAATTCCGGGCTCACATCATGATGTGGCTTCTCATCCCTCTCTACTAGCGGTTCACAAGCAACCACAAGTTGACTAATAGACTCTTCACTAGTTGCGAGGTCAATATAGGCATCACAAGCAACAACTAGCTTTGAGTCTCTACAAGACAAGGGATCATCATGTTCATGAGAAGGAAAGGTAACACTTACATTTGAGTCGCTCCCGTGAGCACTCACATTGCTTGAAGTGTCATGTCTAAGTCCTCCTTCATGAAACTCACAATGTCGAGTTCCACCCTCTTGTCTTTCTTCCTTATCAACCGGTTGAGGCTCCACTAGCTCGCCTCCAAGTGTACCTACACATGAGTCAAAACAAATAGAAAGAGAAGTAGATAGATCTTGGTTAGAACGAAGTGTGTTCCCACTCTCACTCGAGATTTCCTCTCCCCTCACTTCTTTCATTTTTCGCTCAAGGCCAATTGTAGGTCCGGGTGATGCTTCACCCTCATCTCGCAAGGGTATGACCATAAGATTGTTGGTTCCGGGCTCAAGGACTATTGGTGACTTGGCTTTAGCCGCCTCCCTCAACTCCCTCATAATCCTATAGTCATTACTTACTTGCTTCGGTGTCAAGGGCTTGAGTATATACTTTCTAGAGCCGTGCAAGACCGTGTAAGAATTGGTCCTACCATCATGTACTACACTCCGGTCATATTGCCACGGCCTCCCAAACAAGAGATGACAAGCTTGCATAGGGGCTACATCGAACATTACCTTGTCTCGGTAGTTGCCAATGCTAAACTCAATCAAAACTTGCTTCTCCACCCTCAACTCTCCACACTCACTCAACCATTGTAAACGGTATGGATGTGGATGTGCTCTAGTAGGCAATTGTATTTGGGAAAGCAAGGTCTCACTCACGATGTTAGCACAACTTCCCGAATCAATGATCATTGAGCACACTAGTCCCATTACTCGACACCTAGCATGGAAGAGATTCTCCCTTTGCACATGTTCCGACTCTTCATGACTCATGGCACCCAAACTCCTCCGTACCACAAGTGTCGTTTTAAGCTCATCACCTTGCTCACCATTATCTTGGGGAATGCCCAAGTTGTGGGGAGTGCCCACTTGTTGGGGAATGCCCAACGGTTGGGGAATGCCCAACATTTTATCACTAGTACCTCTTTCGGTACCCTTTTGGACACTCGGGGTCCATTTTCTTTCAAGGCGCTCAAGCCGTTGGTCCATAGACCTTACCTCGGCCAATATGTAGGCCAAAGTACTTAACGTGTCCTCATCGGTGTCATACACGTCTCCGGCCATGTACCTACACAAATCAAAAACAAGAAAGAGGTTAGAGTAAAAGCCCTCACTCGCTCCCTCACCTTTGAAGTGTCACTCGGGTACACTCAATTTAGTGACGGGGGATTTATCACTCAAGCTTGATCTCAAAGGCTTCCTCGTAGTTGAACAACCACCTCAATAACCACTCAAGTCACAAGAACCAAATACTCTTCGGGGTGAGTGGAATTGATGGGACTCGATGGGCGAACGGCTTTATAAGTGAGCACTTGAGCCAAGAAATATACTACGAGTCTTCTTTGAGCTCTACTCTCCTTCTAGGCACGACGATCCTAAACGCACAAAGAATTAGCACTAATTGGGTAGGAGTGTTACCCTCAAAGTACTAACCGGAAGTGACGCGACCAAATGTTTAAAAGTCGAATCGTCACTAAACGGATTCGGAATTGGATGATTTTTGGTTAGTGATCTACAAACTCACCATATTTGATGATACAATTGAAGTTTAGGTGAGCGGAAACTGTTTCGATCGCTTTGCGAACAATCTGTCCCAGTTCAGGATTTTCTGGAATTAAGTACTCTTCGCTATCGCGTGGGGAAGCGCGCGATCGCGATGACTTAATTTGTGGAGTTGTCGCGATCGCGTGAGTATGTGCGCGATCGCGCAGGCTTGCAGTCCAGAACCAGAACCCCGACAGAAAACACAGATTTTGGCACACAAATCACACCAATTCAACTTGTTGTTCAGTTCTAAAGCTTCCAAAGGGTGTTTTCAACTGAAATAAACAATCCCCAATGGTTTTATCAAACAAACAATGAACGAACAACTCGTTTCACGGAATTTGGATCAAGTTCTTCAAAATTTTCAAGAACTTCAAATTTTCAAAATGCGATTTTCATTCCGCTACTCTAAATGACGATATGGGGATATCAAAATGACGGGAAAACTATAAGGAACAATCCCCAATATCACACAACCAAGAATTCATAACAACAAACAAGTTCTAGCAAATTTTGTGAAACTTCAACTTTTGGTTTGATTTTCGAAAATTTGATTCACAACTCCCAAACGCGTTTTGTTGGTACCCAATTGTCGAGAATACGTATACAAACGATCCCCGATAATTAAAACCAACAAAATCGTAACAACGAACGATTTCTAGCAATTTTTTGTGATTTTCAAGTTTTTCAATTTTTTTGTTTTTTCTTCAACTTTTCAAGAACAAACACAACAACAACAAAGATAAGGATACTACGAACAAGGAACGAGGGTTTGTAAGAACAACACCCGATCCGTGCTCTGATACCAACTGATGCAATGGAAAATACGCGGAAACGGAAAGACGATACAAAATGCGGAAATGGAAACAAGATAGGCGATATCGATGAAGATATCGAGATAAAAGCAAGACGAGGCTTGAACGTTTACCTAAGTAGCACCGAGGAACTTGTCTCGATACACCCCGGGTGAAGTCAAGGATCACCTATACTACGCAACTACCCTCAAGAGGCACCCGGCTCTTGCAAATAGAATGATCGAAAGAGGTTACGATGTTCAACTTGGAATCCACCAAGTGAAATCATGCCCGTTCACGGGTTCATCATTGAGATTCACTCAAAGAAAATATCATTCTACATTCAAAGTTAGCTAAAATGCAATAAATGAATGAATGGGGTATTTATAGTTTCCCCTTACAACATTTTCCAAGTTTCTGGTCCGCTGGTCCTCAAATGGTCTTCGCGATCGCGTGGATGGATATGCGATCGCGCAGGGAACAAAATTGCAGAGGCTCGCGATCGCGTCCTTGATAGCGCAATCGCGCAGGGTAAATATCATCTCTTCGCGATCGCGTGAGTGGTGTCGCGATCGCGCAGAGTAAATGTCTGGCGCCAGGCAGTAGCTCAGAAAATGCTGCCCTGTTTTGCCCTGTTGTGGCTCCCCTGTTTCCTGCACTGGTTCCCGCCCTGTTTCCACTTTGATTGAGCTTCAACGCATGGTCTTCAAGTCGTCCTCCGAGCTCATATCATCCATGCCTTGACTTCTGGACCAAGTGTAGGTGTCGATGCAATTTGGGCTGCATCATCTGATGCAATGGAAAATACGCGGAAACGGAAAGACGATACAAAATGCGGAAATGGAAACAAGATAGGCGATATCGATGAAGATATCGAGATAAAAGCAAGACGAGGCTTGAACGTTTACCTAAGTAGCACCGAGGAACTTGTCTCGATACACCCCGGGTGAAGTCAAGGATCACCTATACTACGCAACTACCCTCAAGAGGCACCCGGCTCTTGCAAATAGAATGATCGAAAGAGGTTACGATGTTCAACTTGGAATCCACCAAGTGAAATCATGCCCGTTCACGGGTTCATCATTGAGATTCACTCAAAGAAAATATCATTCTACATTCAAAGTTAGCTAAAATGCAATAAATGAATGAATGGGGTATTTATAGTTTCCCCTTACAACATTTTCCAAGTTTCTGGTCCGCTGGTCCTCAAATGGTCTTCGCGATCGCGTGGATGGATATGCGATCGCGCAGGGAACAAAATTGCAGAGGCTCGCGATCGCGTCCTTGATAGCGCAATCGCGCAGGGTAAATATCATCTCTTCGCGATCGCGTGAGTGGTGTCGCGATCGCGCAGAGTAAATGTCTGGCGCCAGGCAGTAGCTCAGAAAATGCTGCCCTGTTTTGCCCTGTTGTGGCTCCCCTGTTTCCTGCACTGGTTCCCGCCCTGTTTCCACTTTGATTGAGCTTCAACGCATGGTCTTCAAGTCGTCCTCCGAGCTCATATCATCCATGCCTTGACTTCTGGACCAAGTGTAGGTGTCGATGCAATTTGGGCTGCATCATCTGATGCAATGGAAAATACGCGGAAACGGAAAGACGATACAAAATGCGGAAATGGAAACAAGATAGGCGATATCGATGAAGATATCGAGATAAAAGCAAGACGAGGCTTGAACGTTTACCTAAGTAGCACCGAGGAACTTGTCTCGATACACCCCGGGTGAAGTCAAGGATCACCTATACTACGCAACTACCCTCAAGAGGCACCCGGCTCTTGCAAATAGAATGATCGAAAGAGGTTACGATGTTCAACTTGGAATCCACCAAGTGAAATCATGCCCGTTCACGGGTTCATCATTGAGATTCACTCAAAGAAAATATCATTCTACATTCAAAGTTAGCTAAAATGCAATAAATGAATGAATGGGGTATTTATAGTTTCCCCTTACAAACATTTTCCAAGTTTCTGGTCCGCTGGTCCTCAAATGGTCTTCGCGATCGCGTGGATGGATATGCGATCGCGCAGGGAACAAAATTGCAGAGGCTCGCGATCGCGTCCTTGATAGCGCAATCGCGCAGGGTAAATATCATCTCTTCGCGATCGCGTGAGTGGTGTCGCGATCGCGCAGAGTAAATGTCTGGCGCCAGGCAGTAGCTCAGAAAATGCTGCCCTGTTTTGCCCTGTTGTGGCTCCCCTGTTTCCTGCACTGGTTCCCGCCCTGTTTCCACTTTGATTGAGCTTCAACGCATGGTCTTCAAGTCGTCCTCCGAGCTCATATCATCCATGCCTTGACTTCTGGACCAAGTGTAGGTGTCGATGCAATTTGGGCTGCATCACCGCTCCCCTTCTTAAGAGCATTCATACACACACCAAGAGGTACCTCCTCACCTCCAAATACTTCTCCAAGACAACCCTCGTTACTAGACAAACTCCCAAGGGAGGTCTCAAACAACGGATTATCTATAGAGCTAGGCATTCCAATCCATGGAGGTCCAAACTCACACTCTACTCTAGTTTGATACAATTCACCATTTTCATTGAAGTTGCCCTCATACAAAGGATTAGTATAGGCACACTTCTCAAGTTCATTAGCAAGCAAAGGTGAAGTTCTCAAACTAGAGACAACATCTTCACTTGAGGAGTCATCGAACACAAGTCGATCTATCTCATTCTCAAGAGACTCCTCAAGGTTACAACCCTCCTCGCCACGACACAAGATGCCACCGCTAGCAAATAAGCAATCAAAGGGAAGAATAGGATAATCATGCAATTCATCTTCTCCTTTATCAAACATGGGCGGGGTGTCATAACAAGGGTCACAAACAAGGTCAACTTTAACATTTTCACTAAAGAGAGGTTCAATGAAAATCGAGCTCACATCATGATGTGGCTTTTCAACTCTCTCAACTAGTGGTTCAATTTCACACACAAGTTGACCCAAAGGCTCTACACTAGTTGCAAACACATTATAGTCATGCAATTCATCAACTAGCATAGAGTTTTCACATACAAGTCCACAAGACAAGGAAGTTTCATGCTTAAGGGAAGAAAAACTATCAAATACCTTTGAGTTGCACTCGGGCTCACTCAATATACTTGAAGCATCATGGGTAGTTCCTTCACCTTGTAGCTCACTTTTAGCTTCTCCTTCACCTTGTCTTTCAATCTCGGAACATGGTTGAGGCTCCATTGGTTTGCCTCCAAGAATTCCTACACAAGAATTCAAACACATAGAAGAAAAAGATAAAGGGTTAAGGTTAGAATAAGGGGTGCCCTCACTCTCGATTTTTCTTTTTCCCTCTTTCTTTTCCCTCATTTTTTTTCCAAGGTTAGGTGTAGATTCGGGTGGCGACAACTCACTCACATCACTCATCACAATCTCTCCTTTTTCCACTCGAGAGTTGTCACCGGTCGCTCCCTTACTCCTCTCTATCTTTTGTCTCTCAAATTCGGGCGAATTGGGACGAGGCCCGAGAATGCCCATAGCCGGAGTAGGTGGACTTTTTACATCAACCCGGAATCTAGGACTTGGAGACTCATCATTTGATGTCTCCTTCTTCTTTGTTGGTGAACCACTCGGCTTTAGAAGTGGCTTCGGGCTCACCTTGTTGACATCTATCAACCCTTTTGTAGCACTAGTCCCACCATTACTTGTGTTTGTAGGACTTCTTGTTTGCACATTGTCAACCATGGAATGAAGATCTCGCTCCTTGCTCCTTTGCATTGCCAACGAAGGTGTGCTAGTAGGCACTTGGCTCTTCGCCCGGTAAGGCACAAAGTCATAGACTCTTTGCCCTACGCCCACAAGATACGCACCCTTCATCATACTATATTGCACCCTCTTCCCCTCCAACCACCGGTCACCTATCCACACATCAATATGACGCATGGGATACACATCACACCACACATAGCATTTATAGTTCCTATGAGATATGAGCACCCGAGCCTCCTTAGAAACCCACACTCCATCATACTCATAAGGATGCTCTAGCTTATGGCATGGTATCCTAAGCCTATCAACCAAAGAGGTGCTAATACAATTGGCATCGGTATCACCAATCTTGAGCAAGTATCCATCAATACCATTTACCCCAACAACGAACCTACATCTACCCAAGTTTTGTAGATTGGCATCCAAGTGGGAACTTGAATGCCTACAAGTGTCAACTCCGACAACTTGGGTCTTCCTTATCCCTCCACTAGTAGCAAGACTACTAGAACAATCTCCACTTCCCGTCACTCTCCCAACATTAGAGATGTTGTTGGAAGTCGAGGAAGGAACCTCGCCATGGAATCCATAAGTGCCTCTCGCCTTGGTTCCATAGCTCATAGTACTACTCCTACTACAACCATCCACGCCCCTCACGGCATACATCCCCTTTGTAGCAAAAGCAACACCATTTCTCAAACCATCCTCCACATGGGAATTAGAAGCATTAGGTCGCTTAGCGTACCTAGAAGGTGCAAGCTTCTTCTTTCCCACGGAACAACCACCTCCACCTCCCATACTAATGGAAGGTCCTCTACCACTCCCTTGTACTCCATTAGCAACATCAAGAGAAGATGCATAAGAGCAATTCATATATTCAACATCATCATCAACTCTATCTATGTCACTATCATGCTCAAATTCTTCACAAGAAGAGTAAGTAGGATCATCATACCTTGAAGCGTCACTATTTTCGATTTCTTGACTAGAAGCATAGGAATCATCACAATCTTCATCACAAGCCTCATAGTCTTCATCAATCTCACGATCACCATAGTGAGCCGCTTCATCTCCATAGGAGCCATGGTTTCCATCATCATAGTAGTGGCCATCATCACCCTCATAGGAACCATAGTCTCCATCATCACCATACGAGTCATAACAACTCGCATCATCCCCACAAGAGCCATAATCTACTCCATCATCATTATCCGACATTGTTGCAACACCACAAGATTAACCTCCCAAAAGTCACTCCCTCACGTGTTTCACTCGATATATGAACACTCAAAGGCGAGCCTTAACAACTTGGGAACCAAGGTAATCACAACTAGTATGTCCAAGTTAAAGTTCGGAATGGAGTTAATGAGACTCGATGTACGGACGGCTATTTAAAGTGCGCACTTGAGGCCAAAAGGAGTTCTACGACTCTTCTTTGAATTCTAATCTCCTCTACGCACGAGTGTCCTAATACGCTAAATGATTAGTGTCAATGGAGTAGGCCAATTACCCTAGAAACACTAACCAAGAAGTTAGGAAACCAACGGAACACAAAAAGAAGCAAAACGGAACGAATCGGAGCCGTTTCAGGGCCAGGCGCTCCGCCCAGTTGGGGAGGCGCTCCGCCCAGTTGTGGCAGGCGCTCCGCCTGGGTGTGAGGCGCTCCGCCTGGCAGACCTCACTGCCAAGAAGGCTGGGCGGTCCGCCCAAGGTCAGGCGCTCCGCCCGGACGCGATTTTCAGCATTTTTCCCAACGGGTTTTTGGTGATTTTGGCCAACTTTTTGGCTCGATTTCAACCCGATACACAAAACCAACGATACCCAAAGGTGTATACAACTATATTAACCAATCCCCAATAGTTTTCAACTCCAAACAAGCAACAACAAGCTTTGATTCAAGATTGAAGCATTTTCAAGAATTTTCAAACTTTTTGGATTTTGATTTTGGAAATTTTGATTCGTAACACCAAAACACGATATATGGGTACCAAAACAACGGGAATACTATAAGGAACAAACCCCGATACTTTTTAACACTTGGGAATTCGATTCCAACCCGATCTACCAAATTTTCTTGAATTTTCTAGTTTTTCAATTTTTTTGTTTTTCTTCAAATTTTCAAGAACGATCACAACAACAACAACGATACTAACATAATGAACAAGGAACGGGGGTTTGTAAGAACATAACCCGAGCCTTGCTCTGATACCAACTGATACAATGGAAAATACGCGGAAGCTAAAATCTATACGAGCGGAAGCAAACAATATAGATAACAAGAAATCGAGACTAGGAAGGCAAGAAATTAGAAGAAAGAATCGAATTCAATTTACTAACGTTAATTGAATCCAAATGGGAGAAGGGAAACTCGAACCTTACAATGAAATCAAACTAGGTGTCGATCTCCATAGGTTCCAAGTCG
This sequence comes from Petunia x hybrida, assembly GCA_037355625.1. NCBI lineage: Eukaryota > Viridiplantae > Streptophyta > Magnoliopsida > Solanales > Solanaceae > Petunia > Petunia x hybrida. The sequence goes on from JBBBVM010000534.1 coordinate 1,295,987, forward strand.
AGACATAGACGAGCCTCGGGCTCAAACAAGAAGGGCTCGGCCTCTTCGATGTTCTCTCTAGATTCTCTCTTCAACAATCAAAGCTAACTAATGAAAAATGAAGGCTAAGTGTCCTATTTATAGTTTTTCACAAGACATAGTGAAATGACTAAAATGCCCCCAAAGCTAATAAGGACATAAAGGCCACTTAAGGGCAAAAGAGGGACTTCACTCCAAAAATCAGCCAAGCTTCAGCGTTGGGCGCTCCGCCTGGAATCCGGGCGCTCCGCCTGGAATGCCTTGGAGCTGGGCGCTCCGCCTGGAGCTTGGGCGCTCCACCCTGGTTGCCCTTCAGCTGGGCGCTCCGCCTAGAAGTCAGGCGCTCCGCCTGGACCATGAAGAGTCTGGGCGCTCCACCCTGGGGCTGGGCGCTCCGCCTAGTTGTGCTGGGCGCTCCTCCTTCCTTTGTGCTCCGATGCATGATCTTCAAGTCGCTTCCGGAGACCTTGACTTGCCTTCCTTGTGCTCTCAAGCTTGGTTCTTGATGGTTAGTGCCTTGGCTCGATTTGCCCCGCATCATTGTACCTGCAAAAGACATTTTAAGAAAGTGCAAAGGTTAGTATAAACAACCTCACTTGCTCTCCCTTACCTTTGGTGGTGGCACTCAACACTCTTTTTAGGGTGCACACTCCAAAACCCCCAACCAAAGATGCCCTTTATCTCTTTTAGGAACCACAATGGTAAGATCAATCAGCTAGTATGTCCAAGTATAGGCTCGGAGTAGAGTTGATGTGACTCGATGTACGGGAGCTATTTGTAGTGCGCACTTGAGGCCAAAGAAGTTCTACGACTTTAAGTAAAGCTTCAAGACACACAACACCCTATAAGCTCAAAGATTAGTGTTAATAAAGTAGGACTAATACCCTAGAAACACTAACCAAGAAGTAAGGAAGCAAACGGAACACAAAAACACGCAAAACGAAGCAAAAGGGAGACCTTCCGGGAGTGGGCGGTCTGCCTAGTCACAGGGGCGGTCCGCCTGCTCAACTTCAGAGAGTTAACTAGGCGCCCCGCCTACTATTTGGGCGCCCCACCTACTGGGGTTTTCAGCACAGTCCGATAACGGGTTTTTTGGCCCCTTTTCACCCAAATTTCGATGTTCCAAGGTGTTTTTTTCCCAATCCGAAAGTACCCAATGGTGTTTTCAACTACCACAATTAATCCCCAATGATTTATATCAACACCCAATCCATAAAAAATCCAAATCAAGAAATTTCAATCAAGTTCAAGGGTTTTTCAATTTTGGGGTTTTTGATTTTTTTCAACTTTTGATTCTCAACACCAAATCATGTAACAAGGGTACTGGTGCAATGCAATTCCCGAAGGGAAAGCTAAGCACAAACGCGGAAGAAGAACAAATGTAGAAGAAGATAAAAGCAAGACAAAACTTGCTTCTTTCAAAAGAACAGTGGGGAACCTGTCCCAAAGCTCGATCGAAAGGGAGACAAGGATCACCCTAACTATGCAACAATCCTCAAGAGAACATTGCCTCTTGCAAACTGAATGATCAAAGAGGAATGTTCAATCGGATTAACCGAAAGCCACAAGTCCATAAAAGCCCTCACCGGGGTTTGCTCACGACGGATGATGCAGCCCAAAATGGCCTAAACGACAACCATCAAAAGCCAAGCTCGAGAGCACAACGGATACGAGTCAAGGCCTCCGGAAACAACTTGAAGATCATGCATTGGAGCGCCAACGGATGGAGGAAACAGGGCAGGAAACTGAGCAGCCCAAAACAGGGCAAAACAGGGGAGCAAACTGGGAGCTCACTGCCTAAGGAAGAGGATTTCCTCTGCGCGATCGCGACCTCACCTGCGCGATCGCGAAGAGTAGTTGAAGACCCTGCGCGATAGCGCGACCTGCACGCGAAGGCGAGGATGAATAATGCTGGGAAATGCTGGAACCTGCGCGATCGCGAGACCTTGGCGCGATCGCGATGCTTTGAGGAATGCCCAGCGCGATCGCGAGCCTTCCTGGCGCGATCGCGAAGAAGAAGTATTGAGCAGCGAGGCAGAATCAGCTTCAGGGCCATTTTTGTCCATTTTCAGTGTAAATGTATATATAGCACATTTTGCTCTTCATTTGAGTTAGTTAGCCATTGTTGAAGATAGAATTTTGAGAGAGAACATTGAAGAGGCCGAGCCCTTCTTGTTTGAGCCCGAGGCTCGTGTATGTCTCGACTTGGAACCTATGGAGATCGACATCTAGTTGGATTCCATTGTAAGGTTCAAGTTTCCCTTTCTCCCATTTGAATTCAATTAATGTTAATAAATTGAATTCGATTCTTTCTTCTACTTTCTTGCCTTCCTAGTCTCGATTTCTTGTTCATCTCGTTTACTTGCTTCCGCGTATCGTGTTTGTGTCGTATTGTTTGCTTCCGCTATTTTCCATTGCATCAGTTGGTATCAGAGCAAGGCTCGGGTTATGTTCTTACATACCCCCGTTCCTTGTTCCATATGTTAGTATTGTTGTTGTGTTGTTCTTGTTGATCTTGAAAAGGAAGAAAACAAAAAAATTGAAAAACTAGAAAATTTGACAAAATTTGGTCGAGCGGGTTGGATACGAATCCCCGAGTGTTAAAAAGTAGTGGGGTTTGTTCCTTGTTGTATTCCCGTCGTTTTGATACCTATATCTCGTGTTTTGGTGTTACGAATCAAAATTTCCAAAATCAAAATCCAAAAGGTTTGAAAATTTCTTCAAAACGCTTCAATCTTGAATCGAAGCTTGTTGTTGTTTGTTTGGAGTTGAAAACTATTGGGGATTGGTTGTTATAGTTGTATACACCTTTGGGTATCGTTGGTTTTGTGTTTCGGGTTGAAATCGAGCCAAAAATTTTGGCCAAAATCGCCAAAAACCCGTTTTTGAGCTGCTGTGAAGTTGCAGAAATTAACCCTTCGCGATCGCGAAGAGCAATTCGCGATAGCGAAGAGCAAAATATTTTTTTGAAAAAAATAACCCTTCGCGATCGCGCGCGTCTGGTCGCGATAGCGAAGAACAAAAAAATTTTCAGAATTCCAGTTTTGGGACAGAATGTTCGCAACGGCTTCCGAACAGATTCCAAACATCATGATTCCAATTGGAACATTAAATATGATGAGTTTGTAGATCACAAACGAATTTTCATCCGATTCCAAATCCGTTTGGTGCCGATTCGAGTCAAATCTTTTGTGTCCCGTTTTCTACCATACCTCTTGGTTAGTGTTTTGAAGGTAATTGGCCTACTTGAAAGACACTAATCCTTTAGCGTATAGGGTAATCGTGCGTAGAGGAGACTAGAATTCAAAGAAGAGTCGTAGAACTCCTTTGGCCTCAAGTGCGCACTTTAAATAGCCGTCCGTACATCGAGTCTCATTAATTCCACTCCGAACTTTAACTTGGACATGCTAGTTGTGATTACCTTGGTTTCCAAGTTGATAAGGCCTCGCTCTTGAGTGTACGTATATTGAGTGATACACGTGAGGGAGTGACTTTCGGGAGGTTTTGTTCTTGGTGATTACAACAATGTCGGATGATGATTGTGGGGATTATGGCTCATGTGGCGATGATGCGAGTTGCTATGACTCGTATGGTGATGATGGAGACTATGGTTCCTATGAGGGTGATGATGGCCATTACTATGATGATGGAAACCATGGCTCCTATGTTGAAGAAGCGGTTCACTATGATGATCGTGAAATTGATGAAGACTATGAGGCTTGTGATGAGGATTGTGATGATTCCTATGCTTCTAGTCAAGAAATCGAAGATGGTGACGCTTCAAGGTACATTGATCCTACTTACTCTACTTGTGATGAACTTGAGCATGATAGTAACATAGATAGAGTTGATGATGATGATGATGATTATAGAAATTGTTCATATGCATCTTCTCTTGGTGTTGCTTGTGGAGTACAAGGGAGTAGTAGAAGACCTTCCATTAGCATGGGAGGTGGTGGTGGTCGTTCCATGGGAAATGGGAGGTTTGCATCTTCTAGTTCCCATGTGAAGGGTGGAATGAGAAATGGTATTGCTCTTACCGTTACGGGGGTACATTGCTCTAGTAGTGGTGGTAGGAGTGGTGCTATGGGTTATGGAACCAAGGCGAGAGGCAATTATGGGTTCCGTAGTGGTGGTCCTTCCTCGACTTCCAACAACACTTCTAATGTTGGGAGAGTGACGGGGAGTGGAGATTATTCTAGTGGTGTTGCCACTAGAGGAGGGATAAGGAGAACCCAACTTGGGGGTGATGGTTTTCTTGGGAATGATCCTATACGAGACATGTGTGAATGTAGGTTCATTTTTGAGGTGAGTGGTAGTGGAGGATGCTTGCTCAAGATTAGTGAAGCCTACACTAATTTTGTTAACGACTCTTGGGTTGATAGACTAAAGATACCTTGCTATAAATTGCAACATCCTTATGAGTATCAAGGTGTTTGGGTCACTAGTAAAGCCCGAATACTCATCTCTCATGGGAGTTACAAGGAATATGTTTGGTGTGATGTGTTGCCCATGGAGTATTATGGTGTTTGGCTAGGAAAACCGTGGTTGCAAGGCACGAGGGTGCGGTATGATCTCGTGAGGGATGTGTACCAAGTGAGCAAGAGGCAAAGAACTTATGACTTTGAACCTTGCCGTGCAAAGTTTAAGTTCCATCCTAGTACACCTTCTAGGCCTATGCAAGAAGAAAAGGAGCAAGAACCTCAACCTAGGGTTAAAAGAGTGCAAACAAGAAGTCCTACAAACACAAGCAATGGTGGGACTAGTGCTACAAAAGGGTTGACAAATGTCAACAAGGTGAGCCCGAAGCCACTTCCAAAGCCAAGTGGTTCACCAACAAAGAAGAAGGAGACATCAAGTGATGAGTCTCCAAGTCCTAGATTCCGGGTCGATGTAAAAAGTCCACCTACTCCGGCTATGGGCATTCTCGGGCCTCGTCCCAATTCGCCCGAATTTGAGAGACAAAAGATAGAGAGGAGTAAGGGAGCGACCGGTGACATTCCTCGAGCGGAAAAAGGAGAGGATGTGATGAGTGATGTGAGTGGGATGTCACCATCCGAATCTACACCCGACCTTGAAAAGAAAATGAGGGAAAAGAAAGAGGGAAAAAGAAAATTGAGAGTGAGGACACCCCTTATTCTAACCTTAACCCTTTTGCTTTTTCTTCTACTTGTTTGAGTACTTGTGTAGGTATTCTTGGAGGCAAACCGATGGAACCTCAATCATGTGCCGGGATGGAAAGACAAGGTGAAGGCCATGCCAAATGTGAGCTTCGAGGTGAAGGAACTACCCATGACGCTTCATGTACATTGAGTGAGCCCGGACGCGACTCAAGTGTAAGTGTTAGTTCTTCCTCCCTTGAGCATGATACTTCCTTGTCTCGTGATCTTGTTTGTAACAACTCTATGCTAGTTGATGATTTGCATGAGTATGATGTGTTTGCAACTAGTGTAGAGCCTCCGGGTCAACTTGTGTGTGAAATTGAACCACTAGTTGAGAGGGTTGACAAGCCACATCATGATGTGAGATCGGTTTTCATTGAACCTCTCTTTAGTGAAGATGTTGTAGTTGACCTTGCTTGTGAACCTTGTTATGACACCCCACCTATATTTGATAAAGGAGAAGATGAATTGCATGATAATCTTATTCTTCCCTTTGATTGCTTAATTGATAGTGGTGGCTCCTTGTGTCGTAGTGAGGATGGATGTGACCTTGAGGAGTCTCTCGTGTGTGAGATGGACCGATTTATTTTCGATGACTCCTCGAGTGAGATTGAAGGACCTAGTCTTGATTCTATGCTTTTGTGTAACCATGAATTTGAGGTGCATGCCTTTACATTTCTATTGTTTGAAGGCAATCTCATTTGTGGTGGTGAATTGTATCGGACTAGGGTCGGTAGTAGAGTCGAACCTCCATGGTTTGTCAAGTTAGGCTCTATGGATGATCCAACGTTTGGAACTCCGAGTGAGGAGAGTGGTCTTGGTATTGGTCGTATTGACCTATCTTCTAGTAGTCCTAGCCTTCGTTGTGTGGACTATAATGATGAAGGACCTATTTTGGAGACCTTCCTTTGGAGTTTGTCCAATAAGGAGGATTGTCTTGGAGGTGATTTGGGAGGTGAGAAGGTCCCTCTCGGTGTGTGTAAGAATGCTCTTAAGAAGGGGAGTGGAGTAGTCGATGTTAGTTGTGAATTGAACTACTTTACTTACTCCATCCCATCTGTTGAGCACACCTTGAGTGTTGAGCATGCCAAGGCCGATGTGTCACTTTGTGATAAAATTGATTTGAAGGCTTGGTGTGATGGTGGGCTTAGGGGTCGTGGGGAATATAATTGCTACATGCATATCCTTGATCTCTTTGCTTATTTTGATTATGAGTGCTTGTTCTTGTCGAGCAAAGACCTTGTTGTCTCCTTTTGGGACGTAAGCTTTTTCATAGGTATTGATGCTTGGCTCTATCACAAGAGTGTGTTTTCCACACCACTTGCACTTATTCTTGTTAAGCTAACCTACTTGTGAAGTAGGACGTTTTGGTTGTGCTTGTTTTGATTGTAGGTTTTGATGGTTCGATTTCGAGGACGAAATCCTTTCAAGAAGGGGAGGATGATGCAGCCCAAAATGGCCTAAACGACAACCATCAAAAGCCAAGCTCGAGAGCACAACGGATACGAGTCAAGGCCTCCGGAAACAACTTGAAGATCATGCATTGGAGCGCCAACGGATGGAGGAAACAGGGCAGGAAACTGAGCAGCCCAAAACAGGGCAAAACAGGGGAGCAAACTGGGAGCTCACTGCCTAAGGAAGAGGATTTCCTCTGCGCGATCGCGACCTCACCTGCGCGATCGCGAAGAGTAGTTGAAGACCCTGCGCGATAGCGCGACCTGCACGCGAAGGCGAGGATGAATAATGCTGGGAAATGCTGGAACCTGCGCGATCGCGAGACCTTGGCGCGATCGCGATGCTTTGAGGAATGCCCAGCGCGATCGCGAGCCTTCCTGGCGCGATCGCGAAGAAGAAGTATTGAGCAGCGAGGCAGAATCAGCTTCAGGGCCATTTTTGTCCATTTTCAGTGTAAATGTATATATAGCACATTTTGCTCTTCATTTGAGTTAGTTAGCCATTGTTGAAGATAGAATTTTGAGAGAGAACATTGAAGAGGCCGAGCCCTTCTTGTTTGAGCCCGAGGCTCGTGTATGTCTCGACTTGGAACCTATGGAGATCGACATCTAGTTGGATTCCATTGTAAGGTTCAAGTTTCCCTTTCTCCCATTTGAATTCAATTAATGTTAATAAATTGAATTCGATTCTTTCTTCTACTTTCTTGCCTTCTTAGTCTCGATTTCTTGTTCATCTTGTTTACTTGCTTCCGCGTATCGTGTTTGTGTCGTATTGTTTGCTTCCGCTATTTTCCATTGCATCAACGGAGACAAGAAAATGTGCTCGGCACTTTTCATTCAATACTCAATATTCCAAACTAGCTACTTACAATGTAAGGAAATAAGGTTTATATAGGAAATACTAAGGGTAGACTAGTAAATAGGTCACAGTCGACCAATAAAAATAAGCCACGCAGGGCTGAGTTAAAAATGTGTTCGGCAACCTTGACTTCGGTGAGCCTGGCTTCGGTTCTCTATTGCCTGCTCGAACACATTTGTCATCGGGCGCTGACTTAGCTTCGGTCACATGATGTTGTGTCCGTCTCTGCGCTGCCCGGGGCTAAGAGCTGCTGTTCGGGGACTTTGTCCTCGGGCTCAAACTTGAAGATGTAGCCCTTGGTTTCTTCACTTTGCAATTCTTCTTCCGAACACATGCCTCTTCCCGACATAGCCAATTGGATATGCATGTCATGGAGCAGCTTAGCTTGACTTCGGGTGATTGGTCTCCCCGGTAGATCAGTCATTGTCTTCGGTGCGGGCCTCCTCGGTTGATTGTCATCGAGTCCTTGATCAGCACTTTGAGCTGCATCATCCTCCCCTTCTTGAGAGGATTTCGTCCTCGAAATCGATTCATCCTCTATCGCCGACACTGGACCTACAGCACAAGGAGCTAAATCAGCAACATTGAAAGTGTTGGACACATTATACTCACCTGGAAGGTCGATAACATAAGCATTGTTGTTTATTTTGCTCAGCACTTGAAATGGACCATCCCCTCGAGGAGCCAATTTCCCTTTCCTTAGGTTCGGGAATCGTTCCTTTCGGAAGTGAACCCAAACCCCATCTCCCTTCCTTAATTCCAACTTTTTCCGCCCCTTGTTTTTCTTCAAGGCAACCTTTGCATAGGCTTCCTCGAGGTTCTTCTTCGTCTTAGCATGCAACTCGAGCAGAGCTTTGGCTCGGTGAGTACCTGCAAAATCAGTAACAACATCTCGAGGCAATGGGGTTAGATCAAGTGGAATTAAAGGATTAAAACCATACACACATTCGAACGGGGTCATGTTAATCATTCGATGCACCGTTCGATTGTATGCAAACTCCATCATGGGCAAACGATCAGCCCAATTCCCAACCTTGCCTTTGGTCATTGCTCGAAGCAACGATCCAAGGGTTCGGTTTACTACCTCGGTCTGTCCATCAGTCTGAGGATGGTGAGACGTCGAGAATAGTAGCTTTGTGCCGAGGGCACCCCACAAGCATTTCCAAAAATGACTCAAGAATTTTGTGTCCCGATCACTCACAATAGTACGAGGGACACCATGCAATTTCAACACATTAGAAACAAACAATGTAGCTACATGCTGTGCATCATCACACTTCTTGCAAGGAATAAAGTGAGCCATTTTGGAAAAACGATCAACCACAACGAAGATGCTATCATGTCCTCCCCCCGACCTCGGTAACCCCAAGACAAAATCCATGGATATATCAACCCAAGGTCGATCTGGCACAGGCAACGGGGTGTACAAACCATGAGGGTTGGACTTCGATTTAGCTTTCTTGCAAACGAGACAAGCGTTGCAAAGCTTTTCCACATCTCGTCGCATTTTGGGCCAATGGAACTGCTCGGTAAAGATACCAAGAGTTTTGTCGACACCGAAGTGTCCCATTAGTCCACCGGAGTGAGCTTCTCGAACAAGGAGCTCTCTCCACGATGACACTGGCACACAAACCCTCCCATTTTTGAAGAGGTAGCCATCGTGCCACTGATACTTCTCAACCCTTCGGCCACTCAAGATCGCGTCACGAACGCATTTCAGCCTGGGATCGTCATCGTACATGAGCTTGATGCTTTCAAATCCATGAGCCTCGAGGCGAGAGTGGTCGCTAAGGCAAATTTCCTTGATAGCGCATCGGCCACAACATTGTCTTTTCCCTTTTTGTAATGAATTACATAGGGAAAGCTCTCAATAAATTCAACCCACTTGGCATGCCTTCGGTTTAATTTCTCCTGTCCTCGGAGATGCTTCAAGGACTCATGATCACTTCGGATCACAAACTCTCGAGGCCACAAATAATGCTGCCAATGGGCGAGTGCTCGAACGAGGGCATACAATTCCTTGTCGTACGTAGAGTAGTTCAAGGTTGCACCCTTAAGCTTTTCCCTAAAGTAAGCGATCGGCTTCGATTCTTGCATCAGCACTCCTCCGATCCCAACTCCAGACGCATCACACTCGACTTCGAATGCTTTGCCGAAGTCAGGGAGTTGCAACAACGGGGCAGAACAAAGCCTCCGCTTCAACTCTTGGAAAGCCCTTTCTTGGGACTCTCCCCACACAAATGGATTGTCTTTCTTAACCAGCTCGGTTAGAGGAGCTGCTACGGTGCTAAAGTCGCGAACAAACCTTGGGTAAAAGCTAGCTAACCCGTGGAAGCTACGAACTTGTGATACCGAGGTCGGAGTTGGCCAACCTTTGATGGCTTCGACTTTTGACTCGTCGACTTCGACACCATTAGCACTGACTACAAATCCAAGAAAGACTACACGATCGACACCAAAGGCACACTTTTTGAAATTAGCATACAACTTCTCTTCTCGAAGCTTTTCAAGCACCAGCCTTAGGTGTTCGACATGTTCAGCCATGGTTCGACTGTAAACAAGTATGTCATCGAAATAAACGACAACGAACTTGTTTATGAACGGTTTGAGCACATGGTTCATCAATCGCATGAATGTGCTCGGGGCGTTGGATAAGCCAAATGGCATTACCAACCATTCATAGAGACCGAATTTGGTCTTGAATGCGGTTTTCCACTCGTCACCGGGTTTCATTCGGATCTGGTGGTAACCGGACCTGAGATCAATCTTTGAAAAGCATGAAGAACCGCTTAATTCATCTAGCATGTCATCTAATCGAGGGATAGGATGACGATACTTTACCGTTATTTTGTTGACTGATCGACAGTCAACACACATTCGCCATGTTCCATCCTTCTTCGGGACAAGGATCACTGGAACGGCGCAAGGACTCAGGCTCTCTCGAACGAGGCCCTTGTTCAGCAACTCATCAACCTGCCGTTGGAGCTCTTTGGTGTCCTCGGGATTACACCGGTATGCAGGTTTGTTTGGGATTTGGGATCCCGGCACGAAGTCAATTTGGTGCTCGATTCCTCTCAACGGAGGTAATCCACCTGGCATTTCCTCGGGAAACATGTCCTCGAAGTCCTGCAAAACTTTACGAACAGACAAAGGCAAAGGGTTATCATTAGAAAAATCATCATTAGAGTTTAGAAGGATACCCTTGTGCACGAGGCAAATCATCATCTGACCGTGGTCGTTGCCTCGTAAGGTCTCACCGGGTTGCATGATTGCACAAATCCCTTTCTCCTCGGTCGGTAAGTTTGTCTCTTCGGCCCCCAATTTTGCTCCCATCGGAAGCTTAGCTTTGGCCGCTTCTTTCAGTTCTTTCATCCGTTTATAGTCCTCGGAGACTTGCTTTGGAGACAGTGGCTTGAGTATGAAACTCTTCCCATCGAGCTTCACAGTGTAAGTGTTGGATCTGCCATTGTGAACAGCTGTTCGGTCATATTGCCATGGTCGACCCAATAGCATATGACAAGCTTGCATCGGCACCACATCGAATACCATTTCATCTTGATAGTCGCCGATTCTAAACTTGATCCACACTTGCTTGACAACTCTCAATTCTCCACACTTATTCAGCCATTGTAATTTGTAAGGGTGGGGATGCTTCATCGTAGGTAGTCCCATTTGTGAGACCAAGGTTTGGCTTACCACATTTGCACAGCTACCAGAGTCAATGATCATCGAACACACCTTTCCCCTCACTCGACATCGGGCATGGAAGAGGTTTTCTCTTTGGTTGTCCTCTTCTTCAAGAGTCATGCAGCTCAAATTCCTTCGAACCACAAGAAACATTTCTGGATGATCAGTTTCGGCAGCCTCATGATCATCATCATTTTCAGCTCGGCCAGTCTCCTCGATAATTTCCTCCTCGGTGTCACTCGCTTGCTCATGGACGGTTCCATCTTCGAGCAGCAGCATAGCTTTGCGAGTTGGACACTCCTTTGCCATGTGACCATAACCTCTGCATTTATGACATTGAATATTTGAAGCACTAGGAGAGTTGAGTTGAACTTTACCTCCCACTTCCCTCGGTTGGTTAACGGTCACACCCCTCTCGAAGGGTTTCTTCGAATCTCGAACAGTGTTGGCACTTGTTTGGTTAGGACTCTTCCATTCTTTACCTCGGTTCAATGGAGTAGAAGTAGTGACTCCTCGATACCGACTTGCCTTTTCTTCCTTCACCAATTTTTCAGCTTCGGTGGCAGCATCAAACAAGTCTTCCAACGTGTGGTACACGTGGAGTCTCAACTGAGATGACACATCCTTGGCCAAGCCACTCTTAAACCGGATAATGGCCTGCTCCTCGTCTTCGGTCAGATCAAGATTCAATCGAACCTTTTGAAATTCATCGTGGTACTCTTGAACTGACTTCGATCCTTGTTTCAGCTCATATAACTTTTGCATTTGAGTTTGCCTGTACTTGGCACTCAAATATTTACCATCCATAGCTCTCATCAACTGTGGCCAAGTAGTGACTACTGGATAGTCATTTCTCCTTCTATGCCTTTTGTCAGATTCCCACCATGTTGATGCATAAGCTTCGAACGAAGCAATGGCATGGGCTGCTTTTCTCTCCTCGGTCATCTCATTGGTTTCAAAGATGCGCTCCATTTTAAGCTTCCATTCAAGATACTCATCGGGATCACTAGTTCCTTTAAAGGGAGGAATAGTGATCTTGACACTGTTCAGATTGGAGTCTCGAACACCACGAACTTGTTCGGGATTTTCATCATCACGATCATCAGCCTCACGCTCAATATTTCTTCCAAAATTTGCGCCTCGGCCTCGTCCTCGGAAATTTCCACGACCTCGGTGAGCTTGCCCTCGTTGAGCGAATGGCAGCTCACATTCATACTCGTCCTCGGGAAATTCCTCTCCATCAGCCTCTTCGGCTACAGCTCCAAGTTCTCTTCGGTTCCTTGGAGGTGGTAACCTTTCTCCTCGGGGAATGCCCAAGTTTTGATTTCCAGTTTGGGGATTGCCCAAATTTTGTTGTGCTTGGGGATTGCCCAAGTTAAGCTCTCTTCGAATTGCTTCACTCGTCAACTGATGTTGTCGAAGAAGCTCAGCATACAGCTCAGGCTTCATCGGAGTGGATTCACTCGTTCCGGCGCCGGACCCATTTTTGGCCACGGACGCACTTCCCTGCTCGAGGTTAGCTACTCGAGCACCAATGTCTTGTATCGCAGCCATGATATCGGCTAACGACACCTCGGGCCTTTTAATGCCTTTGCCTTCGTTTCCAGCCATGGTACCTGCACAAGTCAAAGATCAAACAATTGTTAAGGTTAGAAATCACCTCACACTCTCCCTCACCTTTGATGGGTAGCACTCGGGTCCACTCAATTTATGGGTTCGGTTTTTGTTCACTCAAGGACTTGTTAACAGTGGCTCGTCCAATTGATCGGTCCTCTAAGATCCTTCAAGTTCGACAATAGTCACTGTCTCTTCGGGAAGAGTGAAGTGATGTTCGACTCGATGGAACGGACGCTTTTTAATTGAGCACGGGGAGGCAAAAGAAATTTCTACGAAAGTTGGGACTTCGGTCACCCCTTCGCACGAGTTCCTATCAGCTCAAATGAGTTGGTACGACCTCGAGTAGGACAATTACTCAAGAGATCCACCAACCAGAATTTTGACACGAAAGAAAAGGGAGAACCTAGGAGAATCTACCCTTTGATTCCCTTTGGAATCTTTTTCGATCACACCCACTCCTGTCCGTACAACAGTGGTCCCCTTTGGTACGGATAGGGTTTTACCTTATCCACTTTCCTTTTCTCAGCCGACAAATTTCACCTGGGGTTTTAATATTCAAACTTTTAACCCCTTCTTCTTCAATGGAACAGTGACCTTTGCTCCGGCGTACGGTCACAATCACTTCGGCTCACTGACCACGAAGCTCAACAGATCTGGGTTGCTTTCAACTCCGGTTTCAGTGACAACGGAGGAATTCAAAGTTCTTCGAGTCAAGAATTTAGCTCGACGTGTCGTACACTGTTACGAATTTTGTAACAATTTTCCGGTGTACGGACCACGATTCAAACTTAGAACTTCGATTTTTAAGCAACAAACGATCCCAAATCACTCAAGAACCACCATTCTTCGTCGGTTTCTTCCAAACACAATGGGGTTCGAGTCAGTCACCATTAACACTCAAAACAGTCCAAAATTTTCACCAAGAAACCCTAGTCACGAAATCAGTACGTCGGGTACTCATTGGAATCAGAAAACAATGGAGATCAAGAATCAGTGGTCGTTTTTCCCAAACAACCAACAATCAAACACAATTTTTGAATTTTCTTTTTAACACTTTTTTTTTTTTTGTAAGAACACCAACAGTAACAAGACTAAACAGGAACACGAAATGGAAACAAAGACACTAAACGCACGAAAATAAAGATAACGTGAACAGGATTTGGGGTTGTAGAAACAAGCCCAAACCGTGCTCTGATACCAAGATGGTGCAATGCAATTCCCGAAGGGAAAGCTAAGCACAAACGCGGAAGAAGAACAAATGTAGAAGAAGATAAAAGCAAGACAAAACTTGCTTCTTTCAAAAGAACAGTGGGGAACCTGTCCCAAAGCTCGATCGAAAGGGAGACAAGGATCACCCTAACTATGCAACAATCCTCAAGAGAACATTGCCTCTTGCAAACTGAATGATCAAAGAGGAATGTTCAATCGGATTAACCGAAAGCCACAAGTCCATAAAAGCCCTCACCGGGGTTTGCTCACGACGGAGACAAGAAAATGTGCTCGGCACTTTTCATTCAATACTCAATATTCCAAACTAGCTACTTACAATGTAAGGAAATAAGGTTTATATAGGAAATACTAAGGGTAGACTAGTAAATAGGTCACAGTCGACCAATAAAAATAAGCCACGCAGGGCTGAGTTAAAAATGTGTTCGGCAACCTTGACTTCGGTGAGCCTGGCTTCGGTTCTCTATTGCCTGCTCGAACACATTTGTCATCGGGCGCTGACTTAGCTTCGGTCACATGATGTTGTGTCCGTCTCTGCGCTGCCCGGGGCTAAGAGCTGCTGTTCGGGGACTTTGTCCTCGGGCTCAAACTTGAAGATGTAGCCCTTGGTTTCTTCACTTTGCAATTCTTCTTCCGAACACATGCCTCTTCCCGACATAGCCAATTGGATATGCATGTCATGGAGCAGCTTAGCTTGACTTCGGGTGATTGGTCTCCCCGGTAGATCAGTCATTGTCTTCGGTGCGGGCCTCCTCGGTTGATTGTCATCGAGTCCTTGATCAGCACTTTGAGCTGCATCAGGTACCAAATCAACGGGTAATATTCATAGATCAATCCCCGATATCAAACTACCAACGGATCATCAAATCCAATCCACAACATGAATTTTTTGTATTTTTTCACTTTTTCATTTTTTTTTTGTTTTTTCTTCTTTTCTTCAAGAACAAGAACAACAATAACAATAAACTAAACTAAAGATAGGATGAACAAGGATCGAGGGTTTGTAGGAACAAATCCCGAGCCTTGCTCTGATACCAAACTGATAAGGGGTAAATAGATGGAAACGATAAACTATGATGCGGAAGCAATAATCACAAGATAACAAGAAAAGTAGGGACGGGGAAGAACAGAAATAGAAGAAAAGAATGGATAAAAGATTCAAACCATGAATGTATATCCGAGAGAGGAAGGGAAACTTGAACCATACAAGGATTCCGTACTAGTGACGAATCTCCATAGGTTCCAAGCAAAGAGATAATCCGAAGCTTCAAGCTTCTACAAAGAAGAAGGCATTGCCTCTCTTTCTAAGTCTATTCTTCAAATCTAAACCATGCTAATGAAATAAATGACTAAGTGTGGTATTTATAGGTTCACCACACTTCTAAATGCAATGTCTAAATAGCCCCTAAGTCTAGTCAAAACATTACAAGTCACTTAGGGCTATAGTTGGAATTACACTCAAAATAAGTAGGAGTCCCGTCTTGACACGTCAGCAACTAGGCGCCCCACCTGAATAGTAGGCCACCAGAGTAGGCGCCCCAGCCCAAAACTGGGCGGCCAGAGTAGGCGGTCCGCCGAAAAAGTAGGCGGTCCGCCCATTAAACAGGCGCCCCAAACTCCTGAGGATTGATTTCAAGTAGGCGGTCCGCCCCTTTGAGTAGGCGGTCCGCCCCTTCCCGGAGGTTCTTGGAATGGCTCAAAATGTATCCCCCGAGCCTCTCCTTTGGTGCCTATGTGCTCCTCCTTCCTAGGTGCTCCATTGCATGATCTTTAAGTTGCTTCCGAAAGCCTTGATGGTATTCTTTGTGCTCTCAAGCTTGGCTCTTGATGGTTGGAACTTTGGCTCCAATTCGCCCCGCATCAAGATAGTGTAGTTGACCTTGCTTATAACCCTTGTTATGACATCCCACCTATATTTGATAAAGGGGAAGATGAGTTGAATGACTACCCTATCCTTTCCCTTGATGAATTGCTTGATAATGGTGGACCTATGTGTTGTAGTGAGGATGGTAGTGCCCTTGAGGAGTCTCTAGTAGATGAGATGGATCGAATTGTATTCGATGACTCCTTAAGTGTGGATGATGACTCTAGTTTTGATGCCTCACCTTTGATGGGTAGTGGACTTGTTTTCACAAACCCTTTGTTTGAAGAGGATTCTCAAAGAGGTGATGGTTAATATCAAACTAGAGGAGAGTTTGGATTTAAACCTACGTGGTTTGGAAAGTTGAACTCTATAGACAATCCATTGTTTGGAACTCCAAGTGAGATAAGTGGTCTTGGTTTTGGTTGTGTTGGACCATCTTCTAGTCGCTCTAACCTTTGTTGTGTGGACTACAATGATGAAGAACCTATTTTCGAGACCGTCCTTAAGAGTTTTCCTAGTGAAGAAGATTGTCTTAGAGGTGGATTTGGAGGTGAGGAAGTCACTCTTGATGTGTGTAAGAGTGCTTCCCAGTAGGGGAGTGGTGTATTTGATGTTAGTTGCCAAATGAACTATTTTGTTTACTCCACCCCACATGTTGATCACACCTTGGGTGTAGAGCATGCCAAAGCCAATGAGCCACATTGTGATAAGCCTCAAATCGAGCTTAGAGTACTTACCATCAAGAGCCGGGATTGGAGGATGCCAAGGACTTGAAGTCAAGAGTTTTGGAAGTGTTTCGGATGGCTTCAGCTCTAGGCCTGATAAGATCCAAATTGGCCTAAACGACAACCATCAAGAACCAAGCTTGGAGAGCACAAAGGACGCAAGTCAAGGCCCCCGAAAGCGACTTAAAGATCATGCAAAGGAGCGCCACGGGAGGAGGACCACCTAGGACCCAAAGGAGAGGCTCGGGAGACACATTTCGAGACGTTTCAAGCCTTCAAGGAAGCAGGCGGACCGCCCCTTTGACTAGGCGGACCGCCCACTTTGTGTCTGACCTCTGGATCTCAGTCCGCCTCTGCAGTAGGTGGAGGGCCTGCTTGGGACGCCTGATGAGACTAGGCGGGGCGCCTACCTACACTAGGCGGGGCGCCTAGTTGCTTTGTTTTGCACGGGAATGCCACGCGTAATTCCTATTTTGGCCCTACGAGGCTTGTATTGGTTTCATTACATTTGAGGGCTTTTAGACATTTCATTTAGAAGTGTGGTGAACCTATAAATACCACACTTAGTCATTTATTTCACTTAGCTTGTTTAGATTTGAAGAATAGACTTAGTAAGAGAGGCAAGGCCTTCTTCTTTGTAGAAGCTTGAAGCTTCGGATTATCTCTTTGCTTGGGGCCTATGGAGATCCGTCACTAGTACGGATTCCTTGTATGGTTCAAGTTTCCCTTCCTCTCTCGGATATTCAATTCATGGTTTGAATCGTTTATCCATTCTTTCTTCTATTTCTGTTCTTCCCCGTCCCTTACTTTCTTGTTATCTTTTGATTATTGCTTTCGCATCTTAGTTTATCGCTTCCGCCTTTTTGATTCTTATCATCTTGGTATCAGAGCAAGGCTCGGGTTTCGTTCTTACGAATCCACGATCCTTGTTCATCTTATCTTTACTTTATCGTTATTGTGTTTATGTTCTTGGAAAAGAAGAAAAAACAAAAAAATTGAAAAAGTGAAAAATACAAAAAAATTCTTGTTGTGGATTGGATTGGATGATTCCTTTGGTGTTTGATATCGGGGATCGATCTATGATGTTGACCCGTTGATTTGGTACCCTTGTTATATGATTTGGTGTTGAGAATCAAAAGTTGAAAAAAATCAAAAACCCAAAAAAATTGAAAAACCCTTGAACTTGATTGAAATTGCTTGATTTGGATTCGTTTTGGATTGGGTGATGTTATAAATCATTGGGGATTGATTGGAGTAGTTGAAAACACCATTGGGTACCTTCGGATTGGGAAAAAACACCTTGGAACGTCGAAATTTGGGTGCAAAAAGGGCCAAAAACCCGTTTCGGACTGAGCTGAACCACCCAGTAGGCGGACCGCCCACCCAGTAGGCGGACCGCCCCCCTTAGCCTCTGAACTTTTGGGGCGGACCGCCCCTGTACAACAGGCGGGGCGCCCACTCCTGGAAGGTCTCCGTTTGGTTTCTTTTCGTGTGTTTTCGTGTTCCGTTTGCTTCCGTACCTCTTGGTTAGTGTTTCTAAGGTATTTGTCCTATCTTATTAACACTAATCTTTGATCTATTAGGGTGTTTGTGTGTCTTGAAGTCTATACTTAAAGTCGTAGAATTTGCTTGCTTCAAGTGCGCACTAAACTAGCTTCCGCACATCGAGTCGCATCAACTCCACTCCGGATCTTTACTTGGATATACTAGTTGATTGATCTTACCATTGTGGTTCCTAAAAGAGATAAGGACATCTTTGGGTGGGGGTTTGGGAGTGTGCACCCCAAAAGAGTGTTGAGAGCCACCACCAAAGGTAAGGGAGAGCAAGTGAGGTTGTTTATACTAACCTTCGCACTTTCTTAACATGTCTTTTGCAGGTACAAGGAGCCATAAGGGAGGTTTGGAGGGAAGTAGGAGTGGTGAGAAAGGTGTAAGTGAGAGGGATTTAGTTGAGGCCTACCTTCCGAGCATCTTGGCTCAAATGGAGGCAATAGACACTCGACTCCAACACTTGGAGGATGAGATGGAAGAGAATGAGGCCGAGGGAAGAGATGGCATGAGTCGCACTATGGGTTATGGTATTGCTAGTAGTGGTGAAATGAGGAAGTACCCAATTAGTAAAGGTACTATTGAGGGGATGTGTAAAGGGCGTTACATGGATGAACTCATGAGAAAAAGAGATTGGTACCAATTCATTGTGAGCCTTAATGGGAATCATGGGTATGTGCTTCAAGTGGATAGTGGTGAAGCAAGTTGGATTAGCCATCTTGTAGTGAGAAGGTTGGGAATACCTTGTGTTGATGGAATGGCTAGGGTAGTTATTTCACAAAGGAACTTTGAAGAAGAAGTGGAGTGCAAAGTAGGTCCTTTAGTGGGATGTGATGTTATGTTGGGAAAGCCTTGGCTTTTCAATAGATACTTCAAGGTCGCCCAAGAAGTGGTGGATGGCTACCGTGTTCAAGCACAAGGGAAGTTTCAAATCCTCTTTCTTAGGAAAGAAGAAGTACAACCAAGCACGCCCATGAACATGAGAAGTGTTGGGACACCATCGAGGAGAAGCCCTATGACCCAAAGAGTGCAAACAAGAAGTCCTACGAACATGAGAACTAGTGGGACACCATTGAAGAGAAGTCCTACAATCACAAGCAATGATGGGACTAGTGCAAGAAGAGAGTTGACATATGTCAACAAGGTGAACCCCAAACCACAAGCTCCAAAGCCAAGTGGTTCACCAACAAAGAAGAAAGAGACATCCAGTGATGAGTCTCTTAGTCCTAGATTCCGGGTTGATGTTAAAAGTCCACCTACTCCGGCTATGGGTATTCTTGGGCCTCGTCCCAACTCACCCGAATTTGAGAGACAAAAGATTGAGAGGAGTAAGGGAGTGACCGGTGACATTCCTCGAGCGGAAAAAGGAGAGGATGTGTTGAGTGATGTGAGTGGGATGTCACCACCCGAATCTACACCCGACCTTGAAAAGAAAATGAGGGAAAAGAGAGAGGGAAAAGGAATTGAAAAGAGTGAGGACACCCCTTATTCTAACCCTAACCCTTTATCTTTTTCTTCTACTTGTGTGACTTCTTGTGTAGGAAATTTTGGAGGCAAGCCATTGGAGCCTCAATCATCTTCCAAAAGGGAAAGACAAGGTGAAGCGAACCTTCAATGTGAGCTTCAAGGTGGAGAGTCAATTCAAGATACGTCAAGTTCAATGAGTGAGCTAAATGGCCATTCAAAGGTATGTGAAAGCCCTTCCCTTGAACATGTTGCTTCCTTGTCATGTGAGAGTGTTTGTGAGACCTCTATACTAGTTGATGATATATATGATTACAATGTGTTTGCAACTAGTGTGGAGTCAAATGGTCAACTTGTGTGTGATTGTGAGCCACTAGTTGAGAGGAATGATAAGCCACATCATGATGTGAGCTCGATTTTCATTGAACCTCTCTTTAGTGAAGATTGTGTAGTTGACCTTGATTGTGACCTTTGCTATGACACACCACCAATTTTTGATAAAGGGGAAGACGAGTTGAATGAATACCCTATTCTTTCCCTTGATAAATTTGATAAGCCCCAAATTGGAGCCAAAGCGCCAACCATCAAGAGCCAAGCTTGAGAGCACAAGGAGTACCATCAAGGCCTCCGGAAGCAACTTGAAGATCATGCTTTTGAGCACCATGGATGGAGGACCACTTGGGCTCCAAGGGGATCCACCCCAAGCTCATTTTGAGCCTCTTGCACAAGTTCCAGAAGGAGGCGGAGCGCCTACCAAAAAGCTGAGAGCCGAACAGAAGAAGGCGGAGGGCCTCATCCTGAGGCGGAGCGCCTCATCAGCTGGAGGCGGAGCGCCTCATCCTGAGGCGGAGCGCCTCCCCCTGGTGGCCTGCACGGGATTTTGTGTGTTTTTCCTATTTTGCCATTAAGTGGCTTGTATTGTTATAACCCACTTTGGGGGTGTTTTAGACATTTCATTAAGTGTAAAGGAAGACTATAAATACCTTCCTTAGGCCATTTAGTTCATTAGTTAGTCATTGTTGAAGATAGAATCTTGAGAGAGAACATTGAAGAGGCCGAGCCCTTCTTGTGTGAGCCCGAGGCTCGTTTATGTCTCGACTTGGAACCTATGGAGATCGACATCTAGTTAGATTCCATTGTAAGGTTCAAGTTTCCCTTCTCCCCTTTTGAATTCAATTAACGTTAGTAAATTGAATTCGATTCTTTCTTCTACTTTCTTGCCTTCCCAATCTTGATTTCTTATTATCCTTTACTTGCTTCCGCTCGATTATCGTATGGTTTGCTTCCGCGTATTTTGATCCTTATCATTTGGTATCAGAGCAAGGCTCGGGTCTCGTTTCTACGAACCCCCGACCCTTGATTCTTCGTGCCTAGTATCCTCTTTTAGTTTCCTTGTTGTTCAAGTTATTAGAAAGGAGAAAATCACAAAAAAAATTGAAAAATTGAAAATCTAAAAATTTGGTGTAACTTGTTGATTTGGATGATTTGTGATATGGGTGTTATTGATTCTTGATCGTGATTGAATCCCCATTGCTTAGGTACCAAAATTGTTGGAATTGGTGAGGTTTGAGAAATTGAAACCCCTTAAACCCTTGATGAACTTGTTCTTGATGATTTGGGCTTGATTCGTGGGTTGGATTGATGCTTGATTGAAAATTTGTTATTGGGGATTGAACTTCATTGAAAAACAAACGATCCGGTACCAATTTTGTGGGATTTGGACCTGTATAACACCTACTTTGATGAATCACAATCCTTGTTGAACCCTTTGTGCTAAACCTTTGTGTTCTTGAGTTCTTGAGATTGAACCCTGATTTGATTGATTGTTTGATTGATAATTTGATTGGGTTTTGTTAAGGAAGATCAAACACAACTTTGGGTATCATTGGATTGTGAAAACAAGTGAAAAACATCGGATTTGGGGCTTGAAAATCGACTTGGAACGAGTTTGGGACGAATTGAATCTGTCCCAGGTCCAGGCGCCCCGCCTAGACCCAGGCGCCCGCCTGACTTGCTCACTGCTTAAGGGCTCAGGCGCCCCGCCTGCACAGGCGCCCCGCCTGGAATACTGCACAGTCTAGGCGCCCCACCTGAGTTTCAGGCGCCCCTCCTGAGTGCTTAACAAGTTATTTCGGGTAGATTTTCATAGGTATTTCCCTTTGTTTGATAACATCGCATCTAGTTAGTACTACTTTGAGTAACCGTTCTACTTGAATAGTGCTAACCCTTTAATTGCTCTTAGGTTAATTCGTGCCTAGCAAGGAGAGTAGGAATTCCAAGAAAAGCGTAGAATCTTTTACTCAAGTCCTTCACTTCAAAGTGCCTAGCATTCATTGAGTCCCAGTGATTCCACACTCACCCCGGAGTGTGCGTGACTCGTGAATAGTTTAGTTGAGTTGAGGAGTTGTAGTCATCTACGTGAAGCTTTGGAATTACAAGTCGAGTGAAATATCCACCGTCACCCAAAAGAGTGATCCGAGTGAACACAAGTGAGGGAGCGAGTGAGGTGTTTTAACTAACTCTTGTTTCTTTCTTTGTAGGTACCATGGCTAACGACGGACAAGATTTCATTAAGGAGGCCTTGGCTAATCTTCTTGCCAAGATGGACCTCATGAACCAAAGAATCGAGTCTCTTGAAAAGGGAGCCTCGAGTACACAAGGAGAACATGGGACCCCGAGCGTCCAAAATGAGAAAAGGACCCCGAGTGTCCAAATTGAAACCGGAGAAGGCTCAAGTAGCCCTACCTTTACCCCGGAACAAGTTGTTGAATTGCTCAAACAACAACGGGTTAAAGGAGGATAAAGAGAGGATGGATCAAGTGTTGGGCAATACCCAACGAACGGGCATTCCCCGTATCTTAGACAACCCCCCAAGAAACGTTCCACTACCACAACCCATCCGAAATGTGCAACCTCTTGAGCAAGTGGATGAAGTCCAAGAAGTGGAGGAAGCCAACTATGGAAATGACATGTATGGGTTTGATGATCACTTTCAACCGAGACGAGGTATGAATTGGGGTCAGAATGTGGATCGGGGTAGAGGCCGAGGTCGAGGGCCACCCTTAGGATATGTTGGAGGGAATGTTAGGAGAGATTATGGAGGTTATGGTGGTTATGGGGATCACTATGGCGGCCAACCGGAGCCATTCCAAGGGGGTCGTGATAACAACAACAACCTCAACAATGTGAAGCTCACTATTCCTTCTTTCAAAGGAAGTAGTGACCCGGTGGAGTACAAGAATTGGAAATTGGCTATGGAACGGATATTTGAAACCAATGATATGCCCGAGGTGAAGAAAACCAAGTATGCAATATCTTCCTTCGAATCTTTTGCTTCTACTTGGTGGGAGTCGGTGAAGAGGAATAGAAGGAGGATGGGGATGGCTATTAATCTTACTTGGGAAGAGTTGATCCGGGTGATGGATGAGAAGTATTTGACTAGCCAATACCGGGTTGAGCAACAAAAGCGTCTCTATGAGTTGAAACAAGGTTCCAGTTCGGTTGGGGAATACTTCAATGAATTTGAGCAAGTCCGAATGAACCTTGACCTAGATGATGAAGATCATGAGATGGCAATAATCCGTTTCAAAGGGGGCTTAAACCGAGACATAGCTTCACAATTGAAGTTCCACCGATATGATGATCTTTACAAGCTATGTGATGATGCGGTTGAGGCCGAGAAATGGCTCAAAGATGAGAAGTCCTTTCGCTACAAGAGTAGCACTACTACTCCAACAAGCAATACAAAGGGATGGAAGCCTCCTACCACAAATGCAAGGTTCCCAAGTACAAGTGGAACGGGTGGTGCCAATGCAAGCAAGGATGTTAAGAAGCCGTTTGAGAAGCACGCGCCCAATGTGGGAGGTAACTCTAGAACTCAATTGAATGCTCCTACTTCTTCTTCCATTCAATGTCACAAATGCAAGGGATATGGGCACTTTGCCAAAGAGTGTCCTACGAAAAGAACCATGGTTGTTGTTGGTAATGATGCGTATGAGAAAGAGAGTGAATCGGAAGATGAGGAGATAGAGGGAGTAGAGGGAGATGATGGAGTAGAGGAGGATGGTGAAGATACCACGGTGGAGGATGGGGAACCTCATGCTTTCTTAGTAGTAAGAAGAGTCCTAGGGGCTTTGATTGTTGAAGACAACGAAACCTTGCAAAGGGAAAATCTTTTCCATGCTAGGTGTCGGGTCAAAGATGTTGTGTGCTCTATGATCATTGATTCCGGGAGTTGCACTAATGTTGTGAGCCAATCTCTCATAACCCAATTGAAGTTGCCTACCATGAAGCATCCCAAGCCATACCGGTTACAATGGCTTAGTGAATGTGGGGAGCTTAAGGTAGTGAAACAAGCATTGATCAAATTTAAAATGGGGAGTTATGTAGATGAGCATTTGTTCGACGTTGTGCCCATGCAAGCGTGTCACCTTCTCTTTGGGAGGCCGTGGCAATTTGACCGGCAAGTGGTTCACAATGGACGTGTCAACACTTACACGCTCCAACATGAGGGAAGAAAGTTTATGTTGAAGCCTCTAACTCCTAAACAAGTGAGTGATGACTACAATCGAATGAAGGAGTTGAGGGAGGCGGCAAAGGCCAAGTCAATCATTGAGACTAGCCCTTTGTCCAAAAGCATGGTGGCAATCCCACCTACTTCATCCACCGGTGGCATATGTGCCATGATGCAACCGGGCGAGCTCCTAAGAGGTAATGATGGCAACAAGTTTCTCCTATGCTTAGTGCACAAAGGTATGATCCTTAACTCTAATTGTGATGTTTCTTCTAGTCCTTTGCCTAGTGCTTTGAAAAATGTTTTGGAGAACTTTGGGGACATGTTCCCGGATGAGATGCCCGATGGCTTACCTCCCTTGAGGGGTATTGAACATCAAATTGATTTTATTCCGGGCTCTCAAATCCCGAACAAGCCGGCCTATAGAAGCAATCCCGAGGATACGAGGGAGTTGCAAAAACAAGTTGATGACTTGCTTTCAAAAGGCTTGGTGAGGGAAAGTTTGAGTCCTTGTGCCGTACCGGTCATTCTTGTCCCAAAGAAGGACGGCACTTGGAGAATGTGCGTAGATTGCCGAGCCGTGAATAAGATTACGATCAAGTATCATCACCCTATTCCACGGCTTGATGATATGTTGGATGAATTGAGTGGGTCGTGTGTCTTTTCCAAAATCGACCTTAGGTCCGGCTACCATCAAATCCGGATGAAACCCGGGGATGAATGGAAGACCGCATTCAAGACCAAATTCGGTCTCTATGAATGGTTGGTAATGCCCTTCGGGCTTTCCAACGCACCTAGCACCTTCATGCGACTCATGAACCATGTTTTGAAGCCTTTTATCAATAAGTTTGTTGTTGTCTATTTCGATGATATCTTGATCTATAGTAAGACAATTGATGAACATGTTGGCCACCTTAGGCAAGTGCTTGATGTTTTGAGAGCCGAAAAGCTCTATGCTAACTTTAAAAAGTGTGCCTTTGGTGTGGAGAAGGTTGTCTTCCTTGGGTTTGTTGTTAGTGCCCAAGGAGTGGAGGTGGATGAGTCTAAGGTAGAGGCCATACGTGATTGGCCTACTCCTACTACCGTGACTCAAGTGAGGAGCTTTCATGGTCTTGCTAGCTTTTATAGACGATTTGTGAAAGACTTTAGCTCCATAGCCGCTCCACTCACCGAGTTGGTGAAGAAGGACCAACCATTTGTTTGGGGAGAAGGCTTTCCAAGAGTTGAAAGGTAGGTTAAGTACCGCCCCCCTATTGCAATTGCCCGACTTCGGGAAGGCGTTTGAGGTTGAATGTGATGCCTCGGGGGTGGGAATTGGTGGTGTATTAATGCAAGATAGCAAACCCATCGCCTACTTTAGTGAAAAGTTGAAAGGGGCCTCCTTGAATTATTCTACATATGACAAAGAGTTGTATGCCCTTGTGAGAGCCCTTGCCCATTGGCAACATTATCTTTGGCCTCGTGAGTTTGTAATCAAGAGTGACCATGAGTCACTCAAGCATTTGAGAGGCCAAGAGAAGCTCAATAAGCGGCATGCCAAGTGGGTTGAATTTATTGAGTCCTTTCCCTATGTGATCCAATACAAGAAAGGGAAGGACAATGTTGTGGCGGACGCGCTTTCAAGAAAGTTCGCTCTTGCCACCACTCTCACCTCTAAGCTCATGGGATTCGAGAGCATCAAACTAATGTATGCTCATGATCCAAAGCTAAAGAGTGTCTATGATGCCCTAGAGAAAGGGGAGAGAGTTGAAAAATACCAATGGTCTAATGGATTCATCTTTAAAAATGGTAGAGTGTGCATACCGAGTCCTCATGGAGGGAATTGCTTGTGCAAGAGGCACATTGTGGAGGACTCATGGGTCACTTTGGGGTAAGAAAGACTTTGGCCGTTCTTCAAGAACAATTCTATTGGCCGAAGATGAGGGTGCATGTGGAAAAGTTTTGCACTAATTGCCTTGAGTGCAAGCGTGCCAAATCTAAATCCCACCCTCATGGGTTATACACCCCACTCCCCGTACCTACTAGTCCATGGTTGGATATATCAATGGATTTTGTCATGGGGTTACCAAGGACTGGGGGGGCCACGATAGCATCTTTGTTGTTGTGGATAGGTTCTCAAAGATGGCTCATTTCATTCCGTGCAAAAAATGTGATGACGCCCAACATGTAGCTTCCTTGTTTGTTGAAAATGTTTTGAAGCTACATGGTGTGCCTCAAACTATAGTGAGTGATAGGGACCCTAAGTTCCTAAGCCATTTTTGGCGAAGTTTATGGGGTGCTTTAGGCACCAAGCTCTTGTTTTCCACGTCCCACCACCCGCAAACCGATGGCCAAACCGAAGTGGTCAACCGAACCTTAGGTGCTCTCCTTAGGGCCATGACCCGAGGTAAGGCCGGGACGTGGATTGATAGATTGCCTATAATGGAGTTTGCCTACAATCGTACATTGCATAGCATGATTGGCATGACTCCTTTTGAATGTGTGTATGGTTTTAATCCCTTGATTCCCCTTGATCTAACCCCTTTGCCAAGGGAAATGGTTGTTAATTTTGAAGGAAAAGCTAGAGCCAAGGCTTTGATGGAGCTACATGCTAAGGCCAAGAAGAATTTGGAGGAAGCTTATGCTAAGGTTGCCTCCAAGAAAAACAAAGGCCGCAAGAAGGTGGAACTCAAGAAGGGAGACTATGTGTGGGTGCACTTCCGGAAAGAAAGGTTTCCAAACCTTAGAAAAGGGAAGTTGGCACCCCGGGGAGATGGCCCATTCCAAGTGCTTTCAAAGATAAACAACAATGCATATGTGGTCGACTTGCCAAGTGAGTATCAAGTTTCTAATACTTTCAATGTTTGTGACTTGGTTCCTTTGGATGTAGGTAATGACGAGGTCATGAATGATGATGAAGAGGTCGTGAGTGATGCTTCAATTTCGAGGACGAAATCCTCTCAAGAAGGGGAGGATGATAAGACCCAAACCCCCACAAGACCCTTCACTCGGAGTCAAGCCAAGGAAATCCAAGGAGTCCATTTACACTTGGTGAGGAGAGGCCTTGAAGAAGGAAACGAGTGGAAGCCATTTTGGGTGCTCAAACTAGGCCTCACGCCTAAGGAAGAATCCGGCACAGAAGGGCCAGGCGCCCCGCCTGAGCCAGGCGCCCCGCCTAGCCTGCTCACTGCCTAAGACACTGGAAAGCACCCAGGCGCCCCGCCTGCCCAGGCGCCCCGCCTAGGCCCAGGCAAGCCAGGCGCCCCGCCTAGCTGCCTGCAATTCCAGGCGCCCCTCCTACAGTCCAGGCGCCCCTCCCAGCTGTGAAGGCCTATGTTTATTTTACCGTTTTGCCCTACGTGGCCTATGTTTGTGAACCTTATTAGTAAGGGTATTTTAGTCATTTTGCTAGCTTGGGAACACTATAAATATCCATGCTTAGCCTATTTACACTTAGTTTATGGTAGTTGATGAATGTTAAACATTGAACATGATGAGCAAGGCTCTTGGTTATTGAATGAAACCCTTTGATTTTGGACTTGTAGTTCTTCTAGCGGATCTAGATGAATGCTTGATAAGACCCAAATGGCCTCAAGACCTTTCACTCGGAGTCAAGCCCAGTTAATCCAAGATACTCATCTTCACTTGACTTGGAGGAGCATAGAAGAAAGCCCCAAGAGCAACTTGAAGACCATGCTTTGGTGTGCCATGGATGGAGGACCCTCGGGGACACTTGGAGAGGCTCAAGAGGCTCAAAATGAGACACCCCAAGGGGCTTCAGGAAGAGGCGGAGCGCCTCCCAGCTGAGGCGGGGCGCCTCCCAAAATCCAGAGAGCTGAAGATCAGGAGGCGGAGCGCCTCAGACAAGAGGCGGAGCGCCTCAGGGAAATCCAGAGAGCAAGCAGCAGCTAGGCGGCCGCCTCCCCACCCTAGGCGGACCGCCTCCCCCTGTTACCCACATGCGGGATTTTTAAGACTTTTGGTTGAACTTCCTATTTTAGCCCTGCGCGGCCTTTATTTGTTTTAGCCCACTTTGGGGGTATTTTAGACCTTTTATTAGTTCTAAGTGAAGCCTATAAATACTTCACTTAGCCTCTTTCAAACCTTACCTTACACTTTGATTATTATTGAATGAGAATTGAGTTGAACTCTTTGGAAGAATCCTTTGTCTTTGGTTGCTTGAATTCACTAGTGTAACCTAGTTGAGTCTTGAACCGCTAACCCGACCATTCGACTTGCGAGTCCGGTGTTGTCTCGAGGGTCGTTGCATAGTGTAGGTCCTCCTTGACGCCGATTCGAGGGTATCTCGGGACAAGTTCCCCGTGGTTACTTCGAAGGGAGTTCGAGAAGTGTCTCGCTCTTCTATCTTTTTGTTCCGCGTATTTGATTCCTATCATCTTGGTATCAGAGCAAGGCTCGGGTATCGTTTCTACGAACCCCCGACCCTTGATTCTTCGTGCCTAGGTTAGTTTCGTTTTTAGGTTCTTGTTTATTGTTTTTGAGAAGAAGAAAACTACAAAAAAATAGAAAAGAAGAAAAAAACACCAAAAAAATTTTGACCATAGATTCTTGGATTGTTGCATTCGTTGTGTGATTGTTATTGGGGTTTATTACTTATTGGAAACCCGTTCTTTTGGTACCCTATATTCCCGTTTTGGAGTTGAAACCCAAGAATTGGAAATTTTGAATCCCTTGAAAAATTGAACCCTAGCTATGATCATGGTGAATTGCTAGTTATTGATTGGGGTTTGGTAAAAAGTATCGGGGTTTGTTCTTTGTGACCAATACAACATTGGGGTACCTTTGAATCGATAAAACAACGCGTGGATAGTTGGATTTTTGGGTGCAAAGCCAAGAAATCGCGAAGAAAAACTGTGCTGGAAAGTTGCAGAGGCGGAGCGCCTAACATTGAGGCGGACCGCCTGAATTTTGTCCACTCTCTGGACTTTCTGAGGCGGAGCGCCTCCACCAAAGAGGCGGAGCGCCTCCACCTGCACCCTGCACTGGGCGGACCGCCTGGATTCTGAGGCGGGGCGCCTGATTCTGGAAGGGTTTGTTCCGGGTAGTTTTTCGTAGAACCTCTTGTTTCTTTGATTGCAATTGCATCTAGCTAGCATCCCTTTGAGTAATCTTCCTACTTGAATTGTGCTAGTCCTTCTAAGCTATTAGGAAACTCAAGCCTAGTCCGGAGAATAGCATTCAAAGAAGCCTCGTAGTCTCTTTTGGCTCAAGTCCGCACTTAAAGAGCTAACCGTTCCGATAGAGTCCTATCAACTCCACTCACCCCGGAGCTCATTGGACTTTTGGATTGAGTGGTTAGGTTGAGGTTTACTATTCAACTTAGTGAAACTTTTGGTTCAAGCAAGAGTGAAAAATCCACCACCTACTATACGAGTGATCCGAGTGAAAACTTGTGAAGGAGTGTGTGAGGTTGTTTTTGGCTAACGTTTGTTACTTGTGCAGGTACAATGTCTACCGAAGGACAAGATTTCATAAAGGAGGCCTTGGCTAACCTTCTTGCCAAGGTGGACCTCATTAGCCAAAGAGTTGAGTCTCTTGAAAAGGGTGCCTCAAGTGCCCTAGTTGAGCAAGAGACTTCCAATGCTCAGTCGGAGAAAGGGACCCCGAGTGTCCAAGCTGAGAAAGGGACCCCGAGTGTCCAAGTTGAAGTCTCGAGTAATCCAAACTTTACCCCGGAGCAGATGAGCCTTGTCATTGATATGTTCAGTCAACAACGGGTAAAAGAGGAACGAGAGAGAGTAGATCCAATGTTGGGCAATCCCCAACGAACGGGCATTCCCCGTATCTTAGACAACCCTCCAAGAAACATTCCACTACCACAACCCATCCGAAATGTGCAACCTCTTGGGCAAGTTGATGAAGCTCAAGAAGGGGAGGAAACTAATGATGGAGATGACATGTATGGGTTTGATGATCACTTTCAACCAAGGAGAGGTATGAATTGGGGTCGGAATGTAGATAGAGGTAGGGGCCGAGGTCGAGGGCACCCTATGGGGTATGTTGGGGGGGATGCTAGGAGAGATTATGGAGGTTATGGTGGTTATGGGGATCACTATGGGGGCCAACCGGAGCCTTTCCAAGGGGGTCGTGATAACAACAACAACCTCAATAGTGTGAAGCTCACTATTCCTTCTTTCAAAGGAAGTAGTGACCCGGTGGAGTACAAAAATTGGAAATTGGCTATGGAACGAATATTTGAAACTAATGACATGCCCGAGGTGAAGAAAACCAAGTATGCAATATCTTCCTTCGAGTCTTTTGCTTCTACTTGGTGGGAGTCGGTAAAGAGGAATAGAAGGAGGACGGGAATGGCTATTAATCTTACTTGGGAAGAGTTGATCCGAGTGATGGATGAGAAATACTTGACTAATCAATACCGGGTTGAACAACAAAAGCGTCTCTATGAGTTGAAGCAAGGTTCCAATTCGGTTGGGGAGTACTTCAATGAATTCGAGCAAATCCGAATGAACCTTGACATAGATGATGAAGACCATGAGTTGGCCATGATCCGTTTCAAAGGGGGCTTGAACCGAGACATAGCCTCACAATTGAAGTTCCACAAATATGATGATCTCTACAAGCTATGTGAGGATGCGGTTGAAGCCGAGAAGTGGGTCAAAGAGGAGAGATCCTTCCGCTACAAGAGTAGCACTACTACTCCAACAAGCACTACAAAGGGTTGGAAGACTCCTACCACAAATGCAAGGTTCCCGAGTGCAAGTGGAACGAGTGGTGCCAATGCAAGCAAGGATGTGAAGAAGCCATTTGAGAAGTACACACCTAATGTGGGAGGTAATTCTAAAACCCAATTAAATACTCCTACTTCTTCTTCCATTCAATGTCACAAATGCAAGGGGTATGGGCACTTTGCCAAAGAGTGCCCTACGAAAAGAACCATGGTTGTTGTTGGTAATGATGCATATGAAAAGGAGAGTGAGTCGGAAGATGAGGGAGTAGAGGGGGTAGAGAGAGATGAGGGAGTAGTGGAGGAAGGTGAAGATGACACGGTGGAGGATGAGGAACCTCATACTTTTCTAGTAGTGAGGAGGAGCTTAGGAGCTATGATTGCGGAGGATGGTGAGACCTTGCAACGGGAGAACCTCTTCCATGCTAGGTGTCGTGTTAAAGGTGTAGTGTGCTCTATGATCATTGATTCCGGGAGTTGTACTAATGTGGTGAGTCAATCTCTCATAACTCAATTGAAGTTGCCTACCATGAAGCATCCCAAGCCATATCGGTTACAATGGCTTAGTGAATGTGGGGAGCTCAAGGTAGTGAAACAAGCAGTGATCAAGTTTAAGATGGGAAGTTATGTTGATGAACACTTGTTCGACGTTGTGCCCATGCAAGCTTGCCACCTTCTCTTTGGAAGGCCTTGGCAATTTGACCGGCAAGTGGTTCACAATGGACGTGTTAACACTTACACGCTCCAACATGAAGGAAGAAAGTTTGTGTTGAAACCCCTAACTCCTAAACAAGTGAGTGATGACTACAATCGAATGAAGGAGTTGAGGGAAGCGGCAAAGGCCAAGTCAATCATTGAGACTAGCCCGTTGCCCAAAAACATGGTGGCAATCCCACCTACTTCATCCACCGGTGGCATATGTGCCATGATGCAACCGGGCGAGCTCCTAAGAGGTAATGATGGCAACAAGTTTCTCCTATGCTTAGTGCACAAAGGTATGGCTCTTAACTCTAATCATGATGTTTCTTCTAGTCCTTTACCTAGTGCCTTGAAAAATGTTTTGGAGAACTTTGGGGACATGTTCCCGGATGAGATGCCCGATGGCTTACCTCCCTTGAGGGGTATTGAACATCAAATTGATTTTATTCCGGGCTCTCAAATCCCAAATAAGCCGGCCTATAGAAGCAATCCCGAGGATACGAGGGAGTTGCAAAAACAAGTTGATGACTTGCTTTCAAAGGGCTTGGTGAGGGAAAGTTTGAGTCCTTGTGCCGTACCGGTCATTCTTGTCCCAAAGAAAGACGGCACTTGGAGGATGTGTGTAGATTGCCGAGCCGTGAATAAGATAACGATCAAGTATCGTCACCCTATCCCACGGCTTGATGATATGTTGGATGAATTGAGTGGGTCGCGTGTCTTTTCTAAAATCGACCTTAGGTCCGGCTACCATCAAATCCGGATGAAACCCGGGGATGAATGGAAAACCGCATTCAAGACCAAATTCGGTCTCTATGAATGGTTGGTAATGCCCTTCGGGCTTTCCAACGCACCTAGCACCTTCATGCGACTCATGAATCATGTTTTGAAGACTTTTATCAACAAGTTTGTCGTTGTCTATTTTGATGATATTTTGATCTATAGTAGGACAATTGATGAGCATGTTGACCACCTTAGGCAAGTGCTTGAAACTTTGAGAGCCGAAAAGCTCTATGCTAATTTCAAAAAGTGTGCCTTTGGTGTAGAGAAGGTTGTCTTTCTTGGGTTTGTTGTGAGTGCCCAAGGAGTGGAGGTGGATGAGTCTAAGGTAGAGGCCATACGTGATTGGCCTACTCCTACTACCGTGACTCAAGTGAGGAGCTTTCATGGTCTTGCTAGCTTTTATAGATGATTTGTGAAAGACTTTAGCTCCATAGCCGCTCCACTCACCGAATTGGTCAAGAAAGACCAACCCTTTGTTTGGGGAGAGCCGCAAGAGAAGGCTTTCCAAGAGTTGAAAGGTAGGTTGAGTACCGCCCCTTTATTACAATTGCCCGACTTTGGGAAAGCATTTGAGGTTGAGTGTGATGCCTCGGGGGTGGGAATCGGTGGCGTGTTAATGCAAGATAGTAAACCCATCGCCTACTTTAGTGAAAAGTTGAAAGGGGCCTCCTTGAATTATTCCACATATGACAAGGAGTTGTATGCCCTTGTGAGAGCCCTTGCCCATTGGCAACATTACCTTTGGCCTCGTGAGTTTGTAATCAAGAGTGACCATGAGTCACTCAAGCATTTGAGAGGCCAAGAGAAGCTCAATAAGAGACATGCCAAGTGGGTTGAGTTTATTGAGTCCTTTCCCTATGTGATCCAATACAAGAAAGGGAAGGACAATGTTGTGGCGGACGCGCTTTCAAGAAAGTTCGCTCTTGCCACCACTCTCACCTCTAAGCTCATGGGATTCGAAAGCATCAAATTGATGTATGCTCTAGAGAAAGGGGAGAGAGTTGCAAAATACCAATGGTCTAATGGATTCATCTTTAAAAATGGTAGAGTGTGCATACCCGAGTCCTCATGGAGGGAATTACTTGTGCAAGAGGCACATTGTGGGGGACTCATGGGTCATTTTGGGGTAAGAAAGACTTTGGCCGTTCTTCAAGAACAATTCTATTGGCCGAAGATGAGGGTGCATGTGGAGAAGTTTTGCACTAATTGCCTTGAGTGCAAGCGTGCCAAATCTAAATCCCACCCTCATGGGTTATACACCCCACTCCCCAAACCTACTAGTCCGTGGTTGGATATATCAATGGACTTTGTCATGGGATTACCAAGGACTAGAGGGGGGCACGATAGCATCTTTGTTGTCGTGGATAGGTTTTCAAAGATGGCTCATTTCATTCCGTGCAAAAAATGTGATGACGCCCAACATGTAGCTTCCTTGTTTGCTGAAAATGTTTTGAAGCTACATGGTGTGCCTCAAACTATAGTGAGTGATAGGGACACTAAGTTCCTAAGCCATTTTTGGCGAAGTTTATGGGGTGCTTTAGGCACCAAGCTCTTGTTTTCTACGTCCCACCACCCGCAAACCGATGGTCAAACCGAAGTGGTAAACCGGACCTTGGGTGCTCTTCTTAGGGCCATGACCCGAGGTAAGGCCGGGACGTGGATTGATAGATTGCCTATGATGGAGTTTGCCTACAATCGTACATTGCATAGCGCTATAGGTATGACTCCTTTTGAATGTGTTTATGGTTTTAACCCCTTGATTCCCCTTGATCTAACCCCTTTGCCAAGGGAAATGGTTGTTAATTTTGAAGGTAAAGCTCGAGCCAAGGCTTTGATGGAGCTACATGCTAAGGCGAAGAAGAATTTGGAGGAATCTTATGCTAAGGTTGCCTCTAAGAAGAACAAGGGACGAAAGAAGGTGGAACTCAAGAAGGGTGACTATGTGTGGGTGCACTTCCGGAAAGAGAGGTTTCCAAACCTTAGGAAAGGGAAGTTGGCACCCCGGGGAGATGGTCCTTTCCAAGTGATCTCGAAGATAAACAACAATGCCTATGTGGTCGACTTGCCAAGTGAGTATCAAGTTTCTAATACTTTCAATGTTAGTGACTTGGTTCCTTTGAATGTAGGTAATGAAGAGGTCGTGAATGATGATGAAGAGGTCGTGAATGATGATGAAGAGGTCGTGAATGATGCTTCGATTTCGAGGACGAAATCCTCTCAAGAAGGGGAGGATGATAAGACCCAAATGGCCTCAAGACCTTTCACTCGGAGTCAAGCCCAGTTAATCCAAGATACTCATCTTCACTTGACTTGGAGGAGCATAGAAGAAAGCCCCAAGAGCAACTTGAAGACCATGCTTTGGTGTGCCATGGATGGAGGACCCTCGGGGACACTTGGAGAGGCTCAAGAGGCTCAAAATGAGACACCCCAAGGGGCTTCAGGAAGAGGCGGAGCGCCTCCCAGCTGAGGCGGGGCGCCTCCCAAAATCCAGAGAGCTGAAGATCAGGAGGCGGAGCGCCTCAGACAAGAGGCGGAGCGCCTCAGGGAAATCCAGAGAGCAAGCAGCAGCTAGGCGGCCGCCTCCCCACCCTAGGCGGACCGCCTCCCCCTGTTACCCACATGCGGGATTTTTAAGACTTTTGGTTGAACTTCCTATTTTAGCCCTGCGCGGCCTTTATTTGTTTTAGCCCACTTTGGGGGTATTTTAGACCTTTTATTAGTTCTAAGTGAAGCCTATAAATACTTCACTTAGCCTCTTTCAAACCTTACCTTACACTTTGATTATTATTGAATGAGAATTGAGTTGAACTCTTTGGAAGAATCCTTTGTCTTTGGTTGCTTGAATTCACTAGTGTAACCTAGTTGAGTCTTGAACCGCTAACCCGACCATTCGACTTGCGAGTCCGGTGTTGTCTCGAGGGTCGTTGCATAGTGTAGGTCCTCCTTGACGCCGATTCGAGGGTATCTCGGGACAAGTTCCCCGTGGTTACTTCGAAGGGAGTTCGAGAAGTGTCTCGCTCTTCTATCTTTTTGTTCCGCGTATTTGATTCCTATCAATGCTTTTCCTCTCCGACCATTCTACTTGCGTGCTCGCGTTAGCTCGAGGGTAGTTGCCTAGCGTAGGTGTTCTTGTCCTTCTCTCGGGGTGTAACGGAACAAGTTCTCCGTTGCTACTTGAGATTAGAGATCGAGATACGTCTCGTTCTTATCCTTTTACTTTCCGCATTTTGATTCTTATCAGAATTGCTTGATAATGGTGAACCTATGTGTTGTAGTGAGGATGGTAGTGACCTTGAGGAGTCCCTAGTGGATGGGATGGATAGGCTTATTTTTGATGACTCCTCAAGTGTGTATGAAGAGTGTGAAATTGACCCTCTATGGTTAGAAAGGTTTAACTCTATTGACAATCCGTTGTTTGAGACTCTAAGTGAGATGAATGATCTTGGAATTGATTGTGTTGGTCCATCTTCTAGTAGTCCTAATCTTGATTGTGTGGGCTATAATGATGAAGAAGCCATTATGGAAGCCTTCCTTGATAGTTTGTCTAGTGAGGGAGATTGTCTTAGAGGTGGGTTTGAGGGTGAGGAAGTCACTTTTGGTGTGTGTAAGAGTGCTTTCAAGAAGGGGAGTGGAGTATTTGATGTTAGTTGTCGTTTGAATTATGTTGCTTACTCCCTCCCATATGTTGATCACACCTTGAGTGTTGCGCGTGCCAAAGCCAATGTGTCATATTGTGATAATATTGATTTGAAGGCTTGGTGTGTTGGGCATAAGCTTAGGGGTCATAGGGAAGTTGAATGCTATATCTTGCATGTTCTATGTCCTATTGATCGCTTTGCTTGTTCTTGTGTTCGAAGAACTTTCTTTTTGAGTCAAGCACTTATTGTTTCCTTGGGAGACATGAGCTTTTTTATTGGTATTGATGCTTGGCTCTATCACAAGAGTGTGTTTTCCCACACTTTTGCCACTAACCTACTCTTGTAGTGGGAAGCTTTGTTTGTGCTTGTTTTGAATGTAGGCTTGATGGTTTGATTTCGAGGACGAAATCCTTTCAAGAAGGGGAGGATGATAAGATCCAAATTGGCCTAAACGACAACCATCAAGAACCAAGCTTGGAGAGCACAAAGGACGCAAGTCAAGGCCCCCGAAAGCGACTTAAAGATCATGCAAAGGAGCGCCACGGGAGGAGGACCACCTAGGACCCAAAGGAGAGGCTCGGGAGACACATTTCGAGACGTTTCAAGCCTTCAAGGAAGCAGGCGGACCGCCCCTTTGACTAGGCGGACCGCCCACTTTGTGTCCGACCTCTGGATCTCAGTCCGCCTCTGCAGTAGGTGGAGGGCCTGCTTGGGACGCCTGATGAGACTAGGCGGGGCGCCTACCTACACTAGGCGGGGCGCCTAGTTACTTTGTTTTGCACGGGAATGCCACGCGTAATTCCTATTTTGGCCCTACGAGGCTTGTATTGGTTTCATTACATTTGAGGGCTTTTAGACATTTCATTTAGAAGTGTGGTGAACCTATAAATACCACACTTAGTCATTTATTTCACTTAGCTTGTTTAGATTTGAAGAATAGACTTAGTAAGAGAGGCAAGGCCTTCTTCTTTGTAGAAGCTTGAAGCTTCGGATTATCTCTTTGCTTGGGGCCTATGGAGATCCGTCACTAGTACGGATTCCTTGTATGGTTCAAGTTTCCCTTCCTCTCTCGGATATTCAATTCATGGTTTGAATCGTTTATCCATTCTTTCTTCTATTTCTGTTCTTCCCCATCCCTTACTTTCTTGTTATCTTTTGATTATTGCTTCCGCATCTTAGTTTATCGCTTCCGCCTTTTTGATTCTTATCAAGGCCCCACGCCTAAGGAGGAGGAGGGAGGCCCAGTACATCCAGGCGCCCCGCCTAGAGACCTCACTGCACAAAGATGCAAATTGCACAGGCGCCCCGCCTAGCCAGGCCCCCGCCTAGCCAGGCCCCCGCCTGTAGGAGGCCTCCTGCATCTAGGCGCCCCTCCCAGACCATGCACAAGCCAGGCGCCCCTCCCAGCTGCTGGATTTATGCTTCTTTTACTGTTTTGCCCTACGTGGCCTATTTGGTGAACCTTATTAGTAAGGGTATTTTAGTCATTGTGCAAGCTTGGCGCCCCTACTGCCAAGAAGGCTGGGCGGTCCGCCCAAGGTCAGGCGCTCCGCCCGGACGCGATTTTCAGCATTTTTCCCAACGGGTTTTTGGTGATTTTGGCCAACTTTTTGGTTCGATTTCAACCCGATACACAAGATCAATGATACCCAAAGGTGTATACAACTATTATAACCAATCCCCAATAGTTTTCAACTCCAAACAACCAACAACAAGCTTCGATTCAAGATTGAAGCGTTTTCAAGAATTTTCAAACTTTTTGGATTTTGATTTTGGAAATTTTGATTCGTAACACCAAATTGTGATATATGGGTATCAAAACGACGGGAATACAATAAGGATCAAACCCCAATACTTTTTAACACTTGGGGATACGATTCCAACCCGATCTACCAAATTTTCTTGAGTTTTCTAGTTTTTCAATTTTTTTGTTTTTCTTCAAATTTTCAAGAACAATCACAACAACAACAATGATACTAACATATGGAACAAGGAACGGGGGTTTGTAGGAATGATGCGGGGCAAATCGAGCTAAGATGTCAATCAACGAGTGCCAAGCTTGAAGGATGCAAAGGACGGGAAAGCCGAGGGCTTAAGGCGCGATTCGGAGAAGCAACAAGCGGAGAAGCACTCAGGCGCACCTCCCAGGAGTTCAGGCGGTCCGCCCAAACCCCTAGGCGGTCCGCCCAAGGGCTGCCCAAACTGGGCGCTCCACCCACCAGCTGGGCGCTCCGCCCAAGTCACTTGAAGGCCAGGCGCTCCGCCTGGTTTTGGGGCGCTCCGCCCACCCCAGCAGGCTGTCCAAGCAAGGCCAATTCCAGGCGCTCCGCCCCCTTTTTGGGCGCTCCGCCCACGACGCTGAAAAGCCTAGTTTTTGTCTTGAACTTCCTATTTTGCCCTCAAGTGTTGTATATTGTTTTAACTTAGTTGAGGGCTATTTTAGTCATTTCACTTAGTCTTAGAAAGTTCTATAAATAGAACACTTAGCCATTTCATTCAGGACACAACTTTGAATATAGAATGATGAACATTTTCTTGAGTGAATCTCAATGAAGAACCCGTGAGCGGGCATGATTTCACTTGGTAGAATCCAAGTTGAACATCGAAACCTCTTTGATCATTCTATTTGCGAGAGCCGAGTGTCTCTTGAGGGTAGTTGCGTAGCATAGGTGATCCTTGACTTCACCCGGGGTGTATCGAGACAAGTTCCTCGGTGCTACTTAGGTAAACGTTTCAAGCCTCGTCTTGCTTTTATCTCGATATCTTTATTGATATCGCCTATCTTGTTTTAGCTTCCGCATTTTCATATCGTTTGTAGCTTCCGCCTGTATTTTCCCCCTTATCAGTTGGTATCAGAGCACGGCTAGGCTTCGTTCTTACGAATCCTCGGTCTTGTTCTTATCGTTGTTGTGTTCTTGTTGTTTGTTCTTGAAATTTGAAGAAAAACAAAAAAATCCAAAAAGTTGAAAATCACAAAAAAATTGCTAGAAATCGTTCGTTGTTACGATTTTGTTGGTTTTAATTATCGGGGATCGTTTGTATGCATATTCCCGACAATTGGGTACCAACAAAACACGTTTTGGAGTTGTGAATCAAAATTTCGAAAATCAAACCCAAAAGTTGAGGAATTCACAAAATCTCCTAGGACTTGTTTGATGTTATGATTTCTTGGATGTTTGGTATCGGGGATTGTTCTATATAGTTAACCCGTCGTTTTGATACCCCCATAACATCATTTGGAGTTGCGGATTGAAAATCGAAGTTTTGAATCTTGAAAATTTTTGAAAACTTTGAAGAACTTGCTCCAAATTCTTGAAACAAACTTGTTCTTGGTTGTTTGTTGGATTAAACCATTGGGGATTGTTGATTATAGCATATAACAACTTTGGGTATCCTTTGATTTGCAAAACAACTTGAAAACGTTGGATTTTGGGGTGCGAAATCGTCAAAAATCGCGTTGGGAGAAGCTGGAGCCCCAGGCCTAGGCGGACCGCCCAGACCCAGGCGCTCCGCCCACCCTTGTCCACTGCCTAAGCTGACCAATTTCAGGCGGACCGCCCAGCCATCTAGGCGGACCGCCCAAAATCCTGAAGGGGTCCGGTTGGTAGTTTTCGTAGGATGTCGTGTTGGGTTGGGTTCCGTTGCTTCCGTCTAGTACTTTGAGAGTAACACTCCTACTCAATTAGTACTAGTTCATTGAGCGTTTAGGATCTTCGTGCCTAGAGGAGAGTAGAGCTCAAAGAAGACTCGTAGTATATTTTTTTGGCTCAAGTGCTCACTTATAAAGCCGTTCGCCCATCGAGTCCCATCAATTCCACTCACCCCGAAGAGTATTTGGTTCTTGTAACTTGAGTGGTTATTGAGGTGGTTGTTCAACTACGAGGAAGCCTTTGAGATCAAGTTTGAGTGATAAATCCCCCGCCACTAAATTGAGTGTACCCGAGTGACACTTCAAAGGTGAGGGAGCGAGTGAGGGCTTTTACTCTAACCTCTTTCTTATTTTTGATTGATGTAGGTACATGGCCGGAGACGTATACGATACCATTAAGGTACCGGTAAGCACTTTGGTCAACCTCTTGGCCGAGGTGAGATCCATAAGCTCGAGGTTTGATCGCCTCAAAGAGGAATGGACCCCGAGTGTCCAAAATGGTGCCGAAGGAGGCACTAGTGATGAAATGTTGGGCATTCCCCAACCGTTGGGCATTCCCCAACAAGTGGGCATTCCCCACAACTTGGGCATTCCCCAAGTAGGTGTAAATACTCACTGTAGGAGTAATTCTACTACTCCTATGAGTCAACCCATGGCAAATGAGGGAGTTGGGAAAAGTGAGCGAGGTGACAACATTATTGGACCTCATCCCCACACACTTGCACATGAGAGCGAATTGAAAGAAAGAAGAGGAGAGGAAAAACCAATTGAGAGTGAGGGCACCCTTTGTCCTAACCATGTGTTATCTTCTTCTTCTTGCTATAGCTTTTGTGTAGGTACTCTTAGAGGCGAGCTATTGGAGCCTCAATCGTTTGCCTTGGAAGGAAGACAAGATAATGGAGGTCTTGATTATGAGCTTCATGAAGGAGGAATTGAACACGATGCTTCAAGCAATGTGAGTGCTCACGGAAGCGACTCAAAAGTAAGTGTTTCTTCACCTCCGTATGAGCATGAAAACTCCTTGTCTTGTGAGAACTCGATGCTAGTTGGTGCTTGTAATGCATTTGATGAAATTGCAACTAGTGTAGAGTCGATTGGTCAACTTGTGTTTGCTTGTGAACCGCTAATAGAGAGGGATGAGAAACCACATCACGATGTGAGCCCGGAATTCAAGAGACCTCTCGTTAGTGAAAATGTGGTAGTTGACCTTACTTGTGACCCTTGTTATGACACCCCACCCATATTTGATGAAGGGGAAGATGAGTTTTGTGATTCTACCCTTGTTGCTATAATTGATTTTGGTGGATTTGTGTGTCGTAGTAAGGATGATAGTGACCTTGAGGAGTCCAAATTGCATGAATTGGACAAGGTTGTCTATGATGACTCCTCAAGAGTGAGTGATGAACCTAGCTATGATACTTCACCTTTGCTTGACCATAAAATTGAGATGCATGCTTTTACTAATCCTTTGTTTGAGAGCATCCTTATTGGTGGTGGTGATTTGTATCGGACTAGAGTTGAGGAAGAAATGGAACCTCCGTGGTGTGAGGGATTTGATCCCATAGACAACTCTTTGTTTGAAA
This sequence comes from Petunia x hybrida, assembly GCA_037355625.1. Lineage (NCBI taxonomy): Eukaryota > Viridiplantae > Streptophyta > Magnoliopsida > Solanales > Solanaceae > Petunia > Petunia x hybrida. The sequence continues at coordinate 1,337,159 of JBBBVM010000534.1, forward strand.
CTTCGAGTGAGGTAGATGATTCTTCTAGTGACCCTACTCTTGTTGGTTCGGGTTATGATGATGAAGAGGCCATTATTAATGCCTTCCTTGAGAGTTTACCTTGTGAGGGGGGTTGTCTCGAGGATGAAATTGGAGGTGAGGAGGTATCTCTTAGTGTGAGTATGAGAGGCCTTAAGAAGGGGAGTGGGGAATTTGATGCTAATTGTGGATTGCACTACTTTTCCTATCCCATCCCATATGTTAACCACACTTTGAGAATTGAACATGCCAAAACCATTGTGCCACATTTTGAAGATATTGCATTGAAGGTTTGGTGTGTTGATCATGAGCTTAGGGGTCATAGGCACTTTGATTGCTTAATTTTGAATGCTCCATTTTCTATTGATCTCTTTGCTAGTCGTGTTGGTGAGTGCTTGTCACTCCGGAGCCAAGAACTTGTTGTCTCCTTTGGAGACATAAGCTTTTTGATTTGCATTGATACTTGGCTCTATCACAAGAGTGAATTTTCCACTTCACTTACCTTCACTCTTGTTGGACTTGCCTACTCACATCGTAGGAAGTCTTGGTGTGCTAATCTTGAACCTAGGGATTGTAGGGAGTTTGATAGCTTAATCTTGCATATGCCATGCCCTATTGATCTCTTTATTGGTTCTTGTGTTGGGAGCACTTTGTTGTTAAACCAAGTACTTGCTAGTTCCTTTGGGAGCGTAAGCTTCTTTGTTGCCATTGATACTTGGTTGTACCACAAGAGTGTGTTTTCCCACACTTAGTGCACTAACCTACTCTTGTAGTAGGAACATTTTTGTGTTTTGCTTGTCTTGCATGTAGGCGTTGATGGATTGATTTCGAGGACGAAATCCTTTTAAGAAGGGGAGGATGATGCGGGGCAAATCGAGCTAAGATGTCAATCAACGAGTGCCAAGCTTGAAGGATGCAAAGGACGGGAAAGACGAGGGCTTAAGGCGCGATTCGGAGAAGCAACAAGCGGAGAAGCACTCAGGCGCACCTCCCAGGAGTTCAGGCGGTCCGCCCAAACCCCTAGGCGGTCCGCCCAAGGGCTGCCCAAACTGGGCGCTCCACCCACCAGCTGGGCGCTCCGCCCAAGTCACTTGAAGGCCAGGCGCTCCGCCTGGTTTTGGGGCGCTCCGCCCACCCCAGCAGGCTGTCCAAGCAAGGCCAATTCCAGGCGCTCCGCCCCCTTTTTGGGCGCTCCGCCCACGACGCTGAAAAGCCTAGTTTTTGTCTTGAACTTCCTATTTTGCCCTCAAGTGTTGTATATTGTTTTAACTTAGTTGAGGGCTATTTTAGTCATTTCACTTAGTCTTAGAAAGTTCTATAAATAGAACACTTAGCCATTTCATTCAGGACACAACTTTGAATATAGAATGATGAACATTTTCTTGAGTGAATCTCAATGAAGAACCCGTGAGCGGGCATGATTTCACTTGGTAGAATCCAAGTTGAACATCGAAACCTCTTTGATCATTCTATTTGCGAGAGCCGAGTGTCTCTTGAGGGTAGTTGCGTAGCATAGGTGATCCTTGACTTCACCCGGGGTGTATCGAGACAAGTTCCTCGGTGCTACTTAGGTAAACGTTTCAAGCCTCGTCTTGCTTTTATCTCGATATCTTTATTGATATCGCCTATCTTGTTTTAGCTTCCGCATTTTCATATCGTTTGTAGCTTCCGCCTGTATTTTCCCCCTTATCAAGGAACATAACCCGAGCCTTGCTCTGATACCAACTGATGCAATGGAAATTACGCGGAAGCTAAAATCTATACGAGCGGAAGCAATTAATAAAGATAACAAGAAATCGAGACTAGGAAGGCAAGAAATGAGAAGAAAGAAACGAATTCAATTCACATACGTTGATTGAATTCAAAGGGAGAAATGAAACTCGAACCTTACAATGGATTCAAACTAGGTGTCGATCTCCATAGGTTCCAAGTCAACGAGATACATGAAGCCTCGGGCTTCGACAAGAAAGGCTCGGCCTTCTCTCAATTCTCTCTTCTCTCAATTCTATGTTCAATGTAAGCTAATGGAAGAAATGACTAAGTGTTCCTATTTATAGTTTTTCATAAGGCTAGGTAAAATGTCTAAAATGCCCCCAAAGCTAATTAATACATACAAGCCACTTAAGGGCAAAATAGGAACTTCACTCCAAAAGTCAAGAAAGCTTCAGCGTTGGGCGCTCCGCCTGGAATCTGGGCGCTCCGCCTGGATTGCCTTGGAGCTGGGCGCTCCACCTGGAGCTTGGGCGCTCCACCCTGGTTGCCCTTCAGCTGGGCGCTCCGCCTAGAAGTCAGGCGCTCCGCCTGGACCATGAAGAGTCTGGGCGCTCCTCCTAGGAGCTGGGCGCTCCTCCTCAGCCTGGGAAGGGTCTTGGGCGTTTCTCCTCGCTTCTTTGGTCCCTCGACTCATCTCCGAAGCACTCGCCCTTGTGTCCTCGCACCCTTCTTGCTTGGCTCTTGATGGTTAGGTCCTAATCCCATTTTGGATTGCATCATCCTCCCCTTCTTGAAAGGATTTCGTCCTCGAAATCAAACCATCAAACCTACAATCAAGACAAGCACCACCAAAACGTCCTACTTCACAAGTAGGTTAGCTTAACAAGAATAAGTGCAAGTGGTGTGGAAAACACACTCTTGTGATAGAGCCAAGCATCAATACCAATTAAAAAGCGTGTATCCCCAAAGGACACAATAAGTTCTTGGCTCAACAAGAACAAGCACTCAAAATCGTAACAAACAAAGAGATTAAGGTCATGCAATATGTCGCAATTCAATTCCCTATAACCCCTAAGCTTATGACCAACACACCAAGCCTTCAAATCAATTTTATCACAATGTGTCACATTGGCTTTGGCATGTCCAACACTCAAGGTGTGCTCAACATATGGGATGGAGTAAGTAAAGTAGTTCAATTCACAACTAACATCGACTACTCCACTCCCCTTCTTAAGAGCATTCATACACACACCGAGAGGTACCTCCTCACCTCCCAAATCAACCCCAAGACAATCCTCTTTATTGGACAAACTCCAAAGGAAGGTCTCCAAAATAGGTCCTTCATCATTATAGTCCACACAACGAAAGCTAGGACTACTAGAAGATAGGTCAACACGACCAATACCAAGACCACTCTTCTCACTCGGAGTTCCAAACGTTGGATCATCCATAGAGCCTAACTTGACAAACCATGGAGGTTCGACTCTACTACCGACCCTAGTCCGATACAACTCACCACCACAAATGAGATTGCCGTCAAACAATAGAAATGTAAAGGCATGCACCTCAAATTCATGGTTACACAAAAGCATAGAATCAAGACTAGGTCCTTCACTCTCACTCGAGGAGTCATCGAAAATAAATCGATCCATCTCACACACAAGAGACTCCTCAAGGTCACATCCATCCTCACTACGACACAAGGAACCACCACTATCAAATAAGCAATCAAAGGGAAGAATAAGATTATCATGCAATTCATCTTCTCCTTTATCAAATATAGGTGGAGTGTCATAACAAGGTTCACAAACAAGGTCAACTACGACATCTTCACTAAAGAGAGGTTCAATGAAAACCGAGCTCACATCATGATGTGGCTTTTCAACCCTCTCAACTAGTGTTTCAATTTCACACACAAGTTGACCCGAAGGCTCTACACTAGTTGCAAACACATTATAGTCATGCAAATCATCAACTAGCCTAGAGTTCTCACTAACAACATCACAAGACAAGGAAGTATCATGCTTAAGGATAGAAGAACTAACACTTACACTTGAGTCGCATCCGGGCTCACTCAATGTACATGAAGCGCCATGGGTAGTTCCTTCACCTCGTAGCTCACATGTGGCATCGCCTTCACCTTGTCTTTCCATCTCGGAACATGATTGAGGCTCCATCGGTTTGCCTCCAAGAATACCTACACAAGTACTCACACAAGTAGAAGAAAAAGCAAAAGGGTTAAGGTTAGAATAAGGGGTGTCCTCACTCTCAATTTTTCTTTTTCCCTCTTTCTTTTTCCTCATTTTCTTTTCAAGGTCGGGTGTAGATTCGGGTGGTGACATCCCACTCACGTCACTCATCACATCCTCTCCTTTTTCCACTCTAGGAATGTCACCGGTCACTCCCTTACTCCTCTCTATCTTTTGTCTCTCAAATTCGGGCGAATTGGGACGAGGCCCAAGAATACCCATAGCCGGAGTAGGTGGACTTTTTACATCAACCCGGAATCTAGGACTCGGAGACTCATCTCTTGATGTCTCCTTTTTCTTTGTTGGTGAACCACTCGGCTTTGGAAGTGGCTTCGGGCTCACCTTGTTGACATTTGCCAACTCTTTTGTAGCACTAGTCCCACCATTGCTTGTGTTTGTAGGACTTCTTGTTTGCACATTGTTGCCCATGGAATGAGGTTCTTGCTCCTTGCTCCTTTGCATAGCCAAAGAAGGGGCACTAGTAGGCACTCGGCTCTTCGCCCGGTAAGGCACAAAGTCATAGACTCTTTGCCCTACGCCCACAAGATACGCACCCTTCACCATACTATATTGCACCCTCTTCCCCTCCAACCACGGCTCACCCATCCACACATCAACATGATGCATGGGATACACGTCACACCACACATAGCATCTATAACTCCCATGAGATATGAGTACCCGAGCCTCCTTAGAAACCCACACTCCATCATACTCATAAGGATGCGCTAGCTTATGGCATGGTATCCTAAGCTTATCAACCAAAGAGGTGCTAATACAATTGGCATCGGTATCACCAATCTTGAGCAAGTATCCGTCAATACCATTTACCCCAACAACAAACCTACATCTACCCAAGTTTTGTAGATTGGAATCCAAGTGAGAACTTGAATGCCTACAAGTGTCAACTCCGACAACTTGGGTCTTCCTTATTCCTCCACTAGTGGCAACACCACTAGAACAATCTCCACTTCCCATCACTCTCCCAACATTAGAGATGTTGTTGGAAGTCGAGGAAGGAACCTTGCCATGGAACCCATAAGTGCCTCTCGCCTTGGTTCCATAGCCCATAGTACTACCCCTACTACAATCATCCACGCCCCTCACGGCATATAACCCCTTTGTAGCAAAAGCAACACCATCTATCATACCAACCTCCTCATGGGAATTAGAAGCCTTAGGTCGATTAGCGTCCCTAGAAGATGCAAGCTTCTTCTTTCCCACGGAACAACCACCACCACCTCCCATACTAATGGAAGGTCCTCTACTACTCCCTTGCACACCATTAGCAACACTAAGAGAAGATGCATAAGAATAACCCATATGCTCAACATCATCATCAACTCTATCTATGTCACTATCATCAATATCAAATTCTTCACAAGAAGAGTAAGTAGGATCAATGTACCTTGAAGCGTCACCATCTTCGGTTTCTTGACTAGAAGCATAAGCATCATCACATTCTTCATCACAAGCCTCATAGTCTTCATCAACCTCACGATCGTCATAGTGAACCGCTTCATCAACATAGGAGCCATGGTTTCCATCATCATAATAATGGCCATCTTCATCATCAAAGGAACCATAGTCTCCACCATCACCATACGAGCCATAACAACTCGCATCATCCCCACAAGAGCCATAATCTACTCCATCATCGTTATCCGACATTGTTGCAACACCACAAGATTAACCTCCCAAAAGTCACTCCCTCACGTGTTTCACTCGATATATGAACACTGATGAGACTCAAATAGGCGGAAGCAAATAACAAGGATGCGGAAGCAACAATCAATAGATAACAAGAAAGTAAGGGATTGGGGAGAATAGAAATAGAAGAAAGAGAATGGACAAACGATTCAAACCATGAATTGATTATCCGAGAGAGGAAGGGAAACTTGAACCATACAAGGATTCTGTACTAGTGACGGGTCTCCATAGGCTCCAAGCAAAGAGATAATCCGAAGCTTCAAGCTTCTACAAAGAAGAAGGCCTTGCCTCTCTTACTAAGTCTATTCTTCAATTCTAAACAAGCTAATCAAATGAAATGACTAAGGCTCCTATTTATAGTCTTTCCTAAGACTATGTAATAATGACATAAAAGTCCCCACAAGTTGGGGTAAAGTAATAAAGACCACGTAGGGTCAAACTAGTAATTAATACTAGGCTAAATAGAAGTCTCGTCTTGGCTTGTTCAGGGGGTAGGCGGGGCGCCTGGAGCTAGGTGGGGCACCTGGGAGTTGGGCAGTGAGCTGGGAAGCCTCTGGCTAGGTGGGGCGCCTGAAACTAGGCGGGGCGCCTGGCTTAGGCTTGTCTCAGGCGGGGCGCCTGAAGCTAGGCGGGGCGCCTGGCTTAGGCTTGTGTCAGGCGGGGCGCCTGAAGCTAGGCGGGGCGCCTGAGTACTGAGGCAGAATCCAATCCAGGTGGGGCGCCTGGCATGGGCGGGGCACCTAGGCCTGCGACCAACTCCTCGACCTTCAAAATGGTCCCGAACTCTTCCCCGATGCTCTTGATCTCTCGTCCTTTGCATCCTCCAATCCCGGCTCTTGATGGTAAGTGCCTTAGGCTCGATTTGGGTCTCATCATCCTCCCCTTCTTGAAAGGATTTCGTCCTCGAAATCAAACCATCAAGACCTACATCCAAAGACAAGCACATCCAAAAGCTCCTACTACAAGAGTAGGTTAGTGCAAGTAGTGTGGAAAACACACTCTTATGGTATAGCCAAGCATCAATAACAATGATAAAGCACATGTTTCCGAAGAAGACAACAAGCACTTGGCTTCCCCAATGGGTACACTCAACGCATGATTCATCAAGGAGATCAATAGGGTAGAGAATATGCAAGATCAAGCCATTAAAATTACTATGATCCCTAAGCCAAATAAGAACACACCAAAACTTCCCACTACAAGAGTAGGAAAGTCCAACAAGAGTGAGTACAAGTGATGTGAAAATCACACTTTTATGATAGAGCCAAGTATCAATACTAATCAAAAAGCTTATGTTTCCAAAGGAAACAACAAGTTTTTGGCTCAACATTGACAAGTACTCACTACCATAACAAGCAAAGAAATCAATAAGATATGGAACATGCAAGATTAAGCAACTAAGTTCCTTATGACCTCCAAGCTTGTGGTCATCACATCGAGCTTTGGCATGCTCAACACTCAAGGTGTGATCAACATAAGGGATGGAGTAAGTAACATAATTCAAGCGACAACTAACATCGAATACTCCACTCCCCTTCTTGGAAGCACTCTTACACGCACCAAGAGTGGCTTCCTCACCTCCAAATCCATCCCTAAGATAATCTCCCTCACTAGGCAAACTCCAAAGGAAGGTCTCCAAAATTGGCCCTTCATCATTATAGTCCATACAATGAAGGCTAGGACTACTAGAAGATGGTTCAACACGACCAATATCAAGACCATTCATCCCACTTGGAGTTCCAAACAATGGATCATCCATGGAGCCTAACTTTTCAAACCATGGAGGTTCTATTCTATTGCCAATCCTAGTCCGATACAATTCGCTACCACAAATGAGATCATGTTCACACAATGGAAATGTAAAAGCATGCACTTCAAATTCATGGTTATCCAAAAACATGGTATCAAGACTAGGTTCTTCACTCTCACCCGAGGAGTCATTGAAAACAATTCGATCCATCTCATTCACTAGGGACTCCTCAAGGTCACTACCATCCTCACCACAACACATAGACCCACCATTATCAAGCAATTCATCAAGGGAAAGGATAGGGTATTCATTCAACTCGCCTTCCACTTTATCAAAAATCGGTGGTGTGTTATAGCAAAGGTCACAATCAAGGTCAACTACACAATCTTCACTAAAGAGAGGTTCAATGAAAATCGAGCTCACATCATGATGTGGCTTATCGCTCCTCTCAACTAGTGGTTCATAATCATACACAAGTTGACCATTTGACTCCACACTAGTTGCAAACACATTGTAATCATATATATCATCAACTAGTATAGAGGTTTCATAAACACTCTCACAAGACAAGGAAGTATCATGCTCAAGGGGAGAACTATCATTTACCTTTGAGTGGCCATCTTGCTCACTCAATGCACTTGAAGTGTCATGGATTATCTCTCCACCTTGAAGCTCACTTTGGAAATCTTCTTCACCTTGTCCTTCCATCTTGGAAGATGATTGAGGCTCCAATGGTTTGCCTCCAAGAGTTCCTACACAAGAAGTTACACAAGTAGAAGAAAAAGATAAAGGGTTAGGGTTAGAATAAGGGGTGTCCTCACTCTTTACAATTCTTTTTCCCTCTTTCTTTTCCCTCATTTTCTTTTCAAGGTCGGGTGTAGATTCGGGTGGTGACATCCCACTCACGTCACTCATCACATCCTCTCCTTTTTCCACTCGAGGAATGTCACCGGTCACTCCCTTACTCCTCTCAATCTTTTGTCTCTTAAATTCGGGTGAGTTGGGACGAGGCCCAAGGATACCCATAGCCGGAGTAGGTGGACTTTTAACATCGACCCGGAATCTAGGACTAAGAGACTCATCACTTGATGTCTCTTTCTTCTTTGTAGGTGAACCACTTTCCTTTGGATCTTGTGGTTCGGGGCTCACCTTGTTGACATATGTCAACTCTCTTTTTGCACTAGTCCCACCATTGATTGTGAGTGTAGGACTTCTCTTCAATTGTGTCCCACTACTTCTCATGTTCATAGGGCTTCTTGATTGCACTCTTTGGATCATAGGGCTTCTCCTTATTGGTGTCCCACCACTTCTCATGTTCATGGGTGTGCTTGGTTGTATTCCTTCTTTCCTAAGAAAAAGGATTTGAAACTTCCCTTGTGCTTGAACACGGTAGCCATCCACAAATTCTTGTGCGATCTTGAAGTATCTATTGGAAAGCCAAGGCTTTCCCAACATAACATCACATCCCACTAAAGGGCCTACTTTGCACTCCACTTCTTCTTCAAAGTTCCTTTGTGAAATAATTACCCTCGCCATTCCATCAACACAAGGTATTCCCAACCTTCTCACTACAAGATGGCTAATCCAACTTGCTTCACCATTATCCACTTGAAGCACATACCCATGATTCCCATTAAGGCTCACTACGAATTGACACCACATTCTTTCTCTCATGAATTCATTTAGGTAATACCCTTTACACATCCCATCAATAGTACCAACACTAGTTGGGTACTTCCTCATTTCACCACTACTAGCAATACCATATCCTATAGTGCGACTCATACCATCTCTTCCCTCGGCCTCATTCTCCTTCATCTCATCCTCCAAGTGTTGGACCCTAGTGTCCATTGCCTCTATTTGAGCCAAGAGGCTCGGAAGGTAGGCTTCAACTAACTCCCTCTCACTTACACCTTTCTCACCACTCCTACTTCCCTCCAAACCTCCCTTATGGCTCCTTGTACCTGCAAAAGACATGTTAAGAAAGTGCAAAGGTTAGTATAAACAACCTCACTTGCTCTCCCTTACCTTTGGTGGTGGCTCTCAACACTCTTTTAGGGTGCACACTCCCAAACCCCAACCAAAGATGCCCTTATCTCTTTTAGGAACCACAATGGTAAGATCAATCAACTAGTAGATCCAAGTAAAGGCCCGGAGTGGAGTTGATGTGACTCGATGTACGGAAGCTATTTGTAGTGCGCACTTGAGGCCAAAGAAGTTCTACGACTTTAAGTAAAGCTTCAAGACACACAACACCCTAAAGGATCAAAGATTAGTGTTAATAAAGTAGGACTAATACCTTAGAAACACTAACCAAGAAGTTCGGAATCGAAACAAACACAAAAAACCATGAAACGAAGCAAATTGAGCCAACCAGTGAACTGGGCGGCCCGCCTGGGTGGGTGGGCGGTCCGCCTAGGGTCTTAACCAGTAGCCTAAGTGGGCGGGGCGCCTAGGGGGTGGGCGGTCCGCCTGGGTGGGTGCTTCAGTTTTTCCGAAAACGGGTTTTTGATGGTTTTTGACCCAAATTTTCAACGTTTTCACCCCGTTTCTTCAAAATCAATGGTACCCAAAGTTGGATAATGTTATTTCCAACAAAACCCAATGAATTTCACCCCTAAACATCCAACAAATCAAGAACAAGCATCAAGCAAAGTTTGAACAAGGGTTTTTCAACAAGGGTTCAAAGTGGCTTTCGATCCTCCAAATTCGATGTTATACAACTCCGATTCACATGAAATTTGTTTCTATTTGTTTGTTTTTCATTGGAGAACAAACCCCGGTACTCAATTCCAAAACCCCACAATCACACAATCCAAATTCAATCAAATTCTTCAAGAACAAAGGGTTTTGGGTGGGTTTAACAATTTGGGGTTTCAAATTTTCAAATCAATCCAATCCAAACAATCTTGGTACCCAAATGTCGGGTTTTCCACAAGGATCAAGAATCTATAACACCATAACACGAATCGATCACACCACAAAGTTACACCAATTTTGTATTTTTTTTCAATTTTTCAATTTTTTTGTGTTTTTCTTCTTTTCTTCAAAGCAAGAACAACAATAACAATAAACTAAACTAAAGATAGGATGAACAAGGATCGAGGGTTTGTAAGAACAAATCCCGAGCCTTGCTCTGATACCAAACTGATGAGACTCAAATAGGCGGAAGCAAATAACAAGGATGCGGAAGCAACAATCAATAGATAACAAGAAAGTAAGGGATTGGGGAGAATAGAAATAGAAGAAAGAGAATGGACAAACGATTCAAACCATGAATTGATTATCCGAGAGAGGAAGGGAAACTTGAACCATACAAGGATTCTGTACTAGTGACGGGTCTCCATAGGCTCCAAGCAAAGAGATAATCCGAAGCTTCAAGCTTCTACAAAGAAGAAGGCCTTGCCTCTCTTACTAAGTCTATTCTTCAATTCTAAACAAGCTAATCAAATGAAATGACTAAGGCTCCTATTTATAGTCTTTCCTAAGACTATGTAATAATGACATAAAAGTCCCCACAAGTTGGGGTAAAGTAATAAAGACCACGTAGGGTCAAACTAGTAATTAATACTAGGCTAAATAGAAGTCTCGTCTTGGCTTGTTCAGGGGGTAGGCGGGGCGCCTGGAGCTAGGTGGGGCACCTGGGAGTTGGGCAGTGAGCTGGGAAGCCTCTGGCTAGGTGGGGCGCCTGAAACTAGGCGGGGCGCCTGGCTTAGGCTTGTCTCAGGCGGGGCGCCTGAAGCTAGGCGGGGCGCCTGGCTTAGGCTTGTGTCAGGCGGGGCGCCTGAAGCTAGGCGGGGCGCCTGAGTACTGAGGCAGAATCCAATCCAGGTGGGGCGCCTGGCATGGGCGGGGCACCTAGGCCTGCGACCAACTCCTCGACCTTCAAAATGGTCCCGAACTCTTCCCCGATGCTCTTGATCTCTCGTCCTTTGCATCCTCCAATCCCGGCTCTTGATGGTAAGTGCCTTAGGCTCGATTTGGGTCTCATCAAACACTCAAAGGCGAGCCTTAACAACTTGGGAACCAAGGTGATCACAACTAGTATGTCCAAGTTAAAGTTCGGAGTGGAGTTAATGAGACTCGATGTACGGACGGCTATTTAAAGTGCGCACTTGAGGCCAAAAGGAGTTCTACGACTCTTCTTTGAATTCTAATCTCCTCTACGCACGAGTGTCCTAATACGCTCAAGGATTAGTGTCAATGGAGTAGGCCAATTACCCTAGAAACACTAACCAAGAAGTTAGGAAACCAACGGAACACAAAAAGAAGCGAAACGAAACAAAACGGAGCCGTTTCAGGGCTAGGCGCTCCGCCCAGTGGGGGAGGCGCTCCGCCCAGTTGTGGGAGGCGCCCCGCCTGGGTGTGAGGCGCTCCGCCTGGCTGCCCCTACTGCCAAGAAGGCTGGGCGGTCCGCCCAAGGTCAGGCGCTCCGCCCGGACGCGATTTTCAGCATTTTTCCCAACGGGTTTTTGGTGATTTTGGCCAACTTTTTGGTTCGATTTCAACCCGATACACAAGATCAATGATACCCAAAGGTGTATACAACTATTATAACCAATCCCCAATAGTTTTCAACTCCAAACAACCAACAACAAGCTTCGATTCAAGATTGAAGCGTTTTCAAGAATTTTCAAACTTTTTGGATTTTGATTTTGGAAATTTTGATTCGTAACACCAAATTGTGATATATGGGTATCAAAACGACGGGAATACAATAAGGATCAAACCCCAATACTTTTTAACACTTGGGGATACGATTCCAACCCGATCTACCAAATTTTCTTGAGTTTTCTAGTTTTTCAATTTTTTTGTTTTTCTTCAAATTTTCAAGAACAATCACAACAACAACAATGATACTAACATATGGAACAAGGAACGGGGGTTTGTAGGAACATAACCCGAGCCTTGCTCTGATACCAACTGATGCAATGGAAATTACGCGGAAGCTAAAATCTATACGAGCGGAAGCAATTAATAAAGATAACAAGAAATCGAGACTAGGAAGGCAAGAAATGAGAAGAAAGAAACGAATTCAATTCACATACGTTGATTGAATTCAAAGGGAGAAATGAAACTCGAACCTTACAATGGATTCAAACTAGGTGTCGATCTCCATAGGTTCCAAGTCAACGAGATACATGAAGCCTCGAGCTTCGACAAGAAAGGCTCGGCCTTCTCTCAATTCTCTCTTCTCTCAATTCTATGTTCAATGTAAGCTAATGGAAGAAATGACTAAGTGTTCCTATTTATAGTTTTTCATAAGGCTAGGTAAAATGTCTAAAATGCCCCCAAAGCTAATTAATACATACAAGCCACTTAAGGGCAAAATAGGAACTTCACTCCAAAAGTCAAGAAAGCTTCAGCGTTGGGCGCTCCGCCTGGAATCTGGGCGCTCCGCCTGGATTGCCTTGGAGCTGGGCGCTCCACCTGGAGCTTGGGCGCTCCACCCTGGTTGCCCTTCAGCTGGGCGCTCCGCCTAGAAGTCAGGCGCTCCGCCTGGACCATGAAGAGTCTGGGCGCTCCTCCTAGGAGCTGGGCGCTCCTCCTCAGCCTGGGAAGGGTCTTGGGCGTTTCTCCTCGCTTCTTTGGTCCCTCGACTCATCTCCGAAGCACTCGCCCTTGTGTCCTCGCACCCTTCTTGCTTGGCTCTTGATGGTTAGGTCCTAATCCCATTTTGGATTGCATCAAACTCGAACCTTACAATGGACTCAACTAGGTGTCGATCTCCATAGGTTCCAAGTCGAGACATATACGAGCCTCGGGCTCAAACAAGAAGGGCTCGGCCTCTTCAATGTTCTCTCACAAATTCTATCTTCTATCAATGGCTAACTAATCAAAATGAAGAGCTAATATGCTATATATACATTTACATTGGATAGTGGACAAAAATGCCCCTGAAACTGATTCTGCCTCGCTGATCATCCTCTCCTCATCGCGATCGCGCCAGGAAGGCTCGCGATCGCGTAGAACATCTTCTAGAGCATCGCGATCGCGCGATGAAGCTCGCGATCGCGCAGGTCACTGGCATCTTCAGCATTCCCATCGCGAACGCGCAGAAGGCAACGCAATCGCGCAGAACAATTAAATCCTCATCGCGATCGCGTGTGTCATTGTCGCGATCGCGAAGACCATTTATCCTCCGGCAGGCAGTGAGCTCCCAGTTTGCTCCCCTGTTTTGCCCTGTTTTGGGCTGCCCAGTTTCCTGCCCTGTTTTCCTCCGTCTTCGGCGCTCCAATGCATGATCTTCCAAGACATCCCGGAGGCCTTGACTCGTATCCGTTGTGCTCTCGAGCTTGGCTTTTGATGGTTGTCGTTGAGGCCATTTTGGGCCGCATCAGTATTATTTACTAGTTTGACCCTACGTGGTCTTTGTTATTACACCTAACTTGTGGGGTTATTTTAGACTTTATTTAGAAGTGTAGAACCTCTATAAATACTACACTTAGGTCATTAGCTCATTAGTTAATCAATGTTGAATTGAGAGAATAGAAGATACAATAGGCTTGGCCATTCTTGTTGAAGCTTGGCTTCATGTATCTCTTACTTGGAATCCATGGTGGATCACCGCTAGTGTGACCCCGTTAGTGGTTCAAGTCTCTTTTTCCCTTCGAATCAATCTACTTTGGTTAGTTTGATTGGTTCTTTCTTCTATTTTCTGTTCTTCCCCATCCCTATTTCTTGGTTATCGTGTCTTAATTGCTTCCGCCTCTATTTTACTTGCTTCCGCGATTTTGATCCGTACCAGTTCGGTATCAGAGCAAGGTTCGGGTTTCGTTCTTACGAATCCACGTTCCTTGTTCATCTTATCTTTACTTTAGTTTCTTGTTGTTGAAGTTATTAGAAAGAAGAAAAAACAAAAAAATTGAAAATCCAAAAATTTGGCATATCTTATTGGTGTGTTTGATTCTTGTTATGGGTGTTATAGATTATTGATCCTTGTTGAAAACCCGTCGTTTTGATACCAGAAACACGTGGTTTGGATTGGAATCAAGAAACTTGAAATTTGAAAACCCCAAAATTATTAAACCCTTCCAAAACCCTTGTTCTTGATGATTTTTGGTTGATTCATGGGTTGGATGAGTGTTGATTGTTGATTTGGTTATCGGGGTTTTTTCCACATTGAAAAAAAAACAAATAGAAACAAATTTCGTGTGATTTGGAGTTGTATAACATCGAATTTGGAGAATCGAAATCCACTTTGAAACCCTTGTTGAAACCCCAACTTGTAACTTTGAATCATTATTGTGCTTTTATTGTTGGATATTTTAATGTGAAAATCATTGGGGTTTGAAGATATTATCATTATACAACTTTGGGTACCTTGGAATTGTGCAAAACTAGGTGAAATCGGACCAAAAATTGGGTTGAAATTGAAGAAAATCGGAGTTGGGAAGAGCTGAACCCGACCCCCAGGAGGACCGCCCACCCCCTAGGTGCCCCACCCACCCTAGTTCACTGCCTACCAAGGCAGGCGGACCGCCTACCTACCCCAGGCGGACCGCCCAGTGTGCTGGTTGCTTCATTTGGTTTCGTTTCGCGTGTTTTGGTGTTTGTTTCGCTTCCAAACTTCTTGGTTAGTGTTTCTAAGGTATTAGTCCTACTTTATTGACACTAATCTTTGATCCTTTAGGGTGTTGTGTGTCTTGAAGTCTTTACTTAAAGTCGTAGAACTTTCTTGCTTCAAGTGCGCATTAAAATAGCTTCCATACATCGAGTCACTTAAACTCCATTCGAACCATTACTTTGGTGTACTAGTTGATTGATCTTACCATTGTGGTTCCTAAAAGAGATAAGGGCATCTTTGGTTGGGGGTTTGGGAGTGTGCACCCTAAAAAGAATGTTGAGAGCCACCACCAAAGGTAAGGGAGAGCAAGTGAGGTTCTTTATACTAACCTTTGCACTTTCTTAAAATGTCTTTTGCAGGTACAAGGAGCCATAAGGGAGGTTTGGAGGGAAGTGGGAGTGGTGAGAAAGGTGTAAGTGGAAGGGAGTTATTTGAAGTTTACCTTCCGAGCATTTTGGCTAAGATGGAGAGAATTAATACTCGAATCCGACACTTAGAGTATAATTTGAATGAGATTGACACCGAGGGAAGAGATGGTATGAGTACTCCTATGGGTTGTGGGACCAAGGAGGGTAAAGGAGATTTCTACCAAACTCCTACTTCAAGGGGTTCCTATGGGTTCCATAGTGGTACTTCTTCCTTGACTTCCAATAACACTTCTAATGTTGGGAGAGTGATGGGAAGTGGAGGATATTCTAGTGGTATTGCCACTAGTGGAGGGATAAGGAAAACCCGAGTTGATGGTGATGCAAGTCTTGCACATTCAAGCTCTTCTTTGGATGTGCCTATACGAGACTTGGTTGATAGTAGGTTTGTTATTGGGGTAAATGGGATTGATGGACACTTGCTCCAAATTGGTTAAACTGATGCCAATTGTATCAACCCAAGATTAGTTCAAATGTTAAAGATACCATGCCATGATCTAAAGTACCCCTATGAGTACAAAGGATTTTGGGTTTTCAAGGAGGCACGGGTACTCATATCTCATAAGGGTTACAATGAGTATGTTTGGTGTGTTGTGTATCCCGTACCGAATGTGGGTGTTTGGCTAGGTGACCCATGGTTGCACAACAAGGAGGTTCACTATGATGCTAAGCGGGATATATATCTAGTGGCCACGGGTCAAGGGGTTTATGAGTTTGCACCTTACGGTATGAGGGGTAAGATGTCCCCTCAATTACATGCTTGGGTTGTGCAAAGGAGGAGGGAGCGAGAACTTCAATCCATGGTCGAGATTGAGCAATCAAGAAGTCCTACAAACACAAGAAGAGGTGGGACTAGTGCAAGAAGAGAGTTGACCTATGTCAACAAGGTGAACCCCAATCCACAAGCTCCAAAGCAAAGTGGTTCACCTACAAAGGAGAAAGAGACATCATGATAAGGGGCAAACCCTTGAAAGCGATAAAGAGATAAAAGCGAGACGAGACTTACACTAAAGTTCGAGTAGCAACGAAGAACTTGTTCCGTTACACCCCAAACGATTGGAAAGAATCACCTAACACTATGCAACTATCCTCAAGAGACACGAGGCTCGAGCAAATAGAATGATCGAAGAATGGATTGAAGAACAACTTGGATTCATCCAATTGATTTCAAGCCAAAATGGGTTACAAGTGTTCAAGAGCAATGCTCATTAATGTTCTTTGTTCAAAGTAAGGTAAAGAGCAATAAATGAAAGAGGGGTGTTATAAATATACCCCTTTACAAGGTTTTCCTAGTTTCTGGTCCGACACTGCAAAAGTGTTCATCGCGATCGCGCATGATTATATGCGATCGCGAGGCACACTTAATTACCAGTCACGCGATCGCGCGATACAGGGCGCGACAGCGAAGAACAAAAGAAGACTCTTCGCGATCGCGAAGGTGATGCACGCGATCGCGAAGAACAAAAATCCAGCTTCAGGCAGTAAGCTCAGCAGGTGTTCCCCTGTTTTGCCCTGTTTTGCTCCCCTGCTTCCTGCACTGTTTCCTGCCCTGTTCCAACGTTGAGTGAGCTCCAATGCTTCATCTTTAAGTCCTCTCCCGAGCTCATATCGTCCATGCCCTTCCGGATTAAGTGTAAGTGAGCATCATGAAGTGCTTTGGCTTGGCTTCTCGTAAAGGGCCTTGTGGTGGTGGTTTGCCCCGCATCATCCTCCCCTTCTTGGGAAGATTTCGTCCTCGAAATTGAAGTATCCACCTCCACGGCATCATCTTCTACGGTATCATGACCTACATCAAGAGGAGCCAAGTCACTAACATTAAAAGTATTTGATACATTGTACTCACCGGGCAAATCGATCACATATGCGTTGTTGTTGATCTTGGAGAGCACTTGAAAGGGTCCATCCCCTCGGGGTGCCAACTTCCCTTTTCGAAGGTTTGGAAACCTCTCTTTGCGGAAGTGCACCCACACCCAATCTCCTTTCTTGAGTTCCAACTTCTTCCTCCCCTTGTTCTTCTTGATGGCAACCTTGTCATAGGCTTCCTCCAATCGCTTCCTCGCTTTGGCATGGATTTCAAGCATGGCTTTAGCTCGGTTTTCACCTTCAAAATTAACAACCATGTCCTTGGGCAAAGGGGTTAGATCGAGTGGAATCAAATGATTAAAGCCATAGACGCACTCAAACGGAGTCAAACCAATCATGCTATGCAATGTGCGGTTATAAGCAAACTCCATAAGAGGCAATTTATCAACCCACGTCCCGGCCTTACCTCGGGTCATGGCTCTAAGAAGAGCACCCAAAGTTCGGTTCACCACTTCGGTTTGACCATCCGTTTGGGGGTGGTGGGACGTAGAAAACAACAACTTGGTGCCAAGAGCGCCCCAAAGACACCTCCAAAAATGGCTAAGGAACTTAGAGTCCCTATCACTCACAATTGTTTGAGGCACGCCATGCAATTTTAACACATTATCAATAAACAAAGAAGCTACATGTTGTGCATCATGACTCTTTTTGCAAGGGATAAAGTGAGCCATTTTTGAGAATCTATCCACGACAACATAAATGCTATCGTGCCCCCTTTAGACCGCGGCAAACCCATAACAAAATCCATCGAAATGTCCATCCACGGGCTAGTAGGGATAGGGAGGGGAGTATACAAACCATGGGAATTAGATTTGGACTTGGCATACTTGCAATCCAAGCAAGTATTGCAAAGTCTCTCAACTTGCACACCCATCTTCGGCCAATGGAATTGCTCCATGAGAATGGCCAAGGTTTTGTTCCTCCCGAAGTGACCCATCAAGCCCCCACAATGTGCTTCACGAACAAGCAATTCCCTCCATGAGGACTCGGGCACACAAACTCTTCCATTTTTAAAAATGTAACCATCAACCCATTGGTATTTCTCCACCCGCTTTCCACTCACTAGAGCATCATGAATGCTCTTGAACTTTGGGTCATGTTCATACAAAGATTTTATACTCTCAAAACCCATAAGTTGAGAGGCAAGAGTGGTAGCAAGGGCGAACTTCCTAGAAAGTGCGTCGGCTACAACATTGTCCTTACCCTTCTTGTAATGAATTACATAAGGAAAGGACTCAACAAACTCCACCCACTTGGCATGCCTCTTGTTCAACTTTTCTTGACCTCTTAGATGCTTGAGTGACTCATGATCACTCTTGATCACAAATTCCCGAGGCCATAGATAGTGTTGCCAATGGGCTAGAGCTCTCACGAGGGCATACAATTCCTTGTCATACGTGGAGTAATTCAAGGTTGCGCCCTTCAACTTCTCGCTAAAGTAGGAAATGGGTTTCCCTTCTTGCATGAGAACACCCCCAATACCCACCCCCGAGGCATCACATTCTACCTCAAAAGCCTTCCCGAAGTCGGGCAATTGTAACAAGGGGGCGGTACTTAACCTACTTTTCAATTCTTGGAAAGCCCTTTCTTGCGGCTCTCCCCAAACAAAGGGCTTGTCCTTTTTCACCAACTTGGTGAGTGGTGCGGCAATGGTGCTAAAGTCTCTAACAAAGCGCCTATAGAAACTAGCTAGGCCATGGAAACTCCTCACATGAGAGACGGTGGTAGGAGTAGGCCAATCTCTAATGGCTTCAACCTTGGACTCATCAACTTCTACACCATTGGCACTAACAACAAAGCCCAAAAAGACAACCTTGTCGACACAAAAGGCACACTTCTTAAAATTGGCATAGAGCTTTTCGGCTCGTAGCACTTCAAGCACTTGACTCAAGTGGCCAACGTGGTCATCTATTGACTTGCTATAAATCAATATGTCGTCAAAGTAGACAACCACGAATTTGTTGATGAATGGCTTTAGCACATGGTTCATTAGCCTCATGAAGGTACTAGGTGCGTTGGAGAGGCTGAAGGGCATCACCAACCATTCATAAAGACCAAATTTGGTCTTGAATGCGGTTTTCCACTCATCACCCGGTTTCATCCGGATTTGGTGGTAGCCGGACCTAAGGTCTATTTTTGAAAAGACACTAGAACCACTAAGCTCATCCAACATATCATCCAAACGAGGTATGGGATGTCGATACTTTACCGTGATCTTGTTGACCGCTCGACAATCCACACACATCCTCCAAGTGCCGTCCTTCTTTGGAACAAGAATTACGGGCACGGCACATGGGCTCAAGCTCTCCCGCACCAAGCCTTTGGTAAGCAATTCATCAATTTGCTTTTGTAACTCCCTTGTGTCCTCGGGGTTACTTCTATATGCCGGCTTGTTGGGAATTTGGGACCCCGGGACGAAGTCAATTTGATGCTCGATGCCCCTCAAGGGAGGCAATCCATCCGGCATCTCCTCCGGGAACATGTCCTCATAGACCTTCAAAACATTGTCAATAGCACTAGGCAAAGGGTTAGGGTTAGATAAACAATCACTTTCAGAATTTAAAACCATACCTTTGTGCACTAGGCATATGAGCATCTTGGTGCCATCATTACCTTTCAAATACTCACCCGGTTGCATCATGGCACACATGCGACCGGTGGAAGATGGTGGAGTCTCGGCCAAAGATTTGGCCACAATCGGGGACTTGGCCTTAGCCGCTTCCCTCAACTCTTTCATGCGCCGGTAGTCTTCACTTACTTGTTTCGGGGTCAAAGGTGTAAGCACAAACCTTTTTCCCTCATGTTTCACCGTGTAAGTGTTGGCCCGGCCATCATGAACCACTTGTTTGTCGTATTGCCAAGGCCTTCCAAATAAAAGATGGCAAGCTTGCATTGGCACCACGTCAAACATGTGTTCATCTTGATAGTTCCCAATCTTGAATCTAATCAAGACTTGCTTCACTACCCTCAATTTCCCACACTCACTTAGCCATTGCAATCGGTAGGGGCTCGGGTGTTTAATGGTAGTCAACTTCAATTGTGAGACCAAGGATTGGCTCACCACATTTGCACAACTACCCGAGTCAATTATCATGGAACAAACTTGTCCCTTCACTCTACACCGGGCATGGAACAAGTTTTCTCTTTGCTCATCCTCCCTCTCCTCACTCACCATGGTTCCCAAAATTTGACGAACCACAAGGAACATATTAGGATCATCCCCCTCCGTCGCTCTCTCTTCACCCTCACCCTCAACTTCCTCACTCTCCTCTTCAACTTCACCCTCGGACTCACTTTCACCCTCATAGACCAACCCATCATCCATCACAATCATTGTTTACCGGGTAGGGCACTCTTTGGCAAAGTGGCCATAACCCTTGCATTTATGACATTGGAAAGAAGAAGGAGAAGGAGTATTTAAAGTAGTTTTAGAATTACCTCCAACTTCTTTGTGGTCGACCTTTGGGGTAGCCTTTTCAAAAGGCTTCTTTGCATCTCGACTCCCACTTGCTCCACTAGCATATGGACTCTTCCATTCTTTGGGGCGTGTTGAAGGAGTGGTAGTGGTGGTACTCCTATAGCGAGGAGCCTTTTCTTCCTTGAGCCATTTCTCGGCTTGATAAGACCCAATCCGAGCAACTATCCGAAGATTTCATCCAAGGCCGAGGAAGAGCTTATGCATTGGAACGCCATGGAACGAGGAGTCAAGGAGACACATTTCGGCGCGTTTCAAAGGCATTGGAGAGTAGGCGGACCGCCTAGTCAAAGGGGCGGACCGCCCATTTTGGAGCAACTCTCTGGATCTCAGCCGCCTAGTGAGTAGGCGGACCACCAAGACCAAGTAGGCGGACCGCCTACTAGAACAGGCGGGGCGCCTAGTGGATAAACAAGCTGCGGGATTTTTAGTTTCTAGCCTATGTTATGTCTATATTGCCCCTACGTGGCTTATGTCTTTAGAACTCACTTAAGGGTACTTTTGGGCTTTCACCATGTATTAAATGAGGCCTATAAATACCCCATAGCTTAGCATTATTCCTTAGTTAGCTATTATGATGAATGATTGAATGTTGAATGTTCTAGAGTGGATTCTCTATGAATGAAAACCTTGAGTTCGGTTTGAGTTTGACTAGTGGATTCTAGTTGACCCCCAAACCCCCCCGACCATTCTACTTGCGAGTCCGTTGTCGTCTCGAGGGTAGTTGCCTAGCGTAGGTGTTCTTGGCCTTCACCCGGGGTGTAACGGAACTAGTTCTCCGTTGCTACTTGGGTTTTGTGTTCGAGATACGTCTCGTTTCTATCTTTTATGTTTCCGCGTATTTGATTCCTATCATCTTGGTATCAGAGCAAGGTTCGGGATTTGTTTCTACAAACCCCCGACCCTTGATTCTTCGTGCCTTAGGTTGATTCTATCTTTAGTTTCCTTGTTGAAGTTATTGAAAGGAGAAAACAACAAAAAAATTGAAAAATTGAAAAATTCAAAAATTTGCTCTATCTTGTTGATTTGGATGATGTTTGTTATGGGTGTTGCGGATTATTGATCTTGATTGAATTCCCGTTACTTGGATACCAAAATTGATTGATTTGGTGAAGTTTGAAAAGTTAAAGCCCTAATCCCCCTTAAACCCTTGATGAACATGTTCATGATGCTTTTAGCTTTGATTCTTGGGTTGGATTGATGATTTAGTGGAAACTTGTTATTGGGGATTGTTCTTCTTGAAAAACCAAACAAATTGGTACCAAATTTGTGGGAATTGAACTAGTATAACACCTGCTTTGTTGAATCACAATCCTAGTTAAACCATTGTTGGTGTTCTTGGTGTTCTTGGTGTTCTTGGTGTTCTTGACTTCAACCCATGATTTGATTGATTGTTTTGGATATAATTTTGATTGGGTGTTGTTAAGGAAGAACATAAACGACTTTGGGTATCATCGGATTGTGAAAACACCTTGAAAACATCGGATTGGAGGCTTGAAAATCGACTTGGAGCAAGTTTGAACCGTGCTGGGAATTGGACCAGGCGGACCGCCTAGTAGAAGGGGCGGACCGCCCGAATTCTGTCTACTCTCTGGATCTTGGAGTAGGCGGACCGCCCACTTGCAGAGGCGGACCGCCCACTCCCCACTGAGGGCTCCAGGCGGACCACCTACTTGAAAAGGGTGGGGCGCCTACTTGTTGTGAGCTTGGTTTTGGGTAGAAACTTCTAGGTTTTCGTGTTTTGTTGATTGCATTGCTTCTAATTGGTACTATTAGAGTATAATTCTACTTGTGTAGTACTAATTACTTCGAGCTATTAGGATTATCGTGCCTTAGAAAGGAGACTAGAATTCAAAGAAGATCCGTAGCATCTTTTGATTCAAGTCCTCAATTAAAGTGCTTACCGTTCCAATCGAGTCCCATTAACTCCACTCACCCCGGAGAGCAAAGGGTTTGAGAAGTTGAGTGGTTGAGTTGTGGTTCGTTGGTCAATTACTTGAAGCTTTCAAACTCAAACTTGTGTGAAATAGCCACCTCCCCAAAACACGAGTGATCCGAGTGAACATTGGTAAGGGAGTGGTGAGGTGTTTTACTAACGTTTGTTGCTTCTTGTAGGTACTATGGCGCATGATGGAGATGATCCTATGAAGAACTTCATGGCCACCGTTATGGCTAAGTTCGAGGAAATAACTTTGAGACTTGAGTCTATTGAGAAGAACCAAGTTGAAACCGGTGAGAAGAGGACCCCGAGTGTCCAAATTGAGTCCGGGGCGGGAACTAGTCATAGCACTCCTATGACCCCCGGACACTTTGTTGAGCTAACCAAGAGGTATGAACAAAGCAAAGTTGAAGCTCTACAAGAGCGTGGGTTGGGCAATCCCCGACTAGAGGGCAATCCCCTCAACTTGGGCAATCCCCAAGTGAATGCTCCACTTAGAAGACCCGTGCGGAATGTCCCACCTCTTGAGCAAATTGATGAAGTTCAAGAAGGGGAGGAGGCCGGGTATGGTGATGAGGCTTATGGGTATGATGATCCATATCAACCTAGGAGGCCAATGCATTGGGGACGAAATGTTGATAGGGGAAGGGGCCGAGGTCGAGGGCCACCACCCATGGACTATGCTAGAAACAATGCGAGGAGGGAGTATGTTGCACATGATGATTACTATGGAGGCCAACCGGAGCCTAACTATGGAATGCGTGACAACAACAACAACCTCAATAGTGTCAAGATCACTCTTCCATCCTTCAAGGGAACTTGTGATCCGGAAACATACATGGAATGGGTACTACAAATGGAGAGAATCTTCGACATCAATGAGATGACCGAAGAGAGAAAAGGTACCTATGCTATTTCTACTTTTGAGTCCTATGCTTCTACTTGGTGGGAGTCTATGAAGAGGTCTAGGAGACGGAGGAATTTGCATTTGAATTTGACTTGGGATGAGTTGAAAAGGGAGATGAATGCCAAGTATATAACTCCAAGGTACCGGCAAGAGCACCTCAAAAGGCTCTATGATCTAAAGCAAGGTGTCAAATCGGTACATGAGTACCATGATGAATTTGAAAAGATCCGGTTAGCATTGGATATGGAAGACGAATGTGTTGAACAAGCAATGATCCGCTTCAAGAATGGTTTGAGCTATGGTATTGCTTCTCAATTGAGGTTGCATACTTATTATTCACTTGACGATCTACTTGAGGCCGCCATTGAAGCCGAGAGATGGCTTAAGGGAGAGAAGTTCAAAAGTACTCCTACTACCACAAGCAAGTCAAAAGAGTGGACAACTCCAAGTGCAAACTTTCCAAGTGCAAGTGCCAACAAAGAAGTGAAGAAGCTTAATGAGAAGGCTACTCCACACTTGGAAGGTACTTCTAAAACTCGTTTGACTAATCCTATCTCTACATCCACACAATGTTATAAATGCAAGGGCTTTGGGCATATTGCCAAAGAATGCTCCACAAAACGAAACATGGTTGTGGTTGGCAATTTGGTGTATGAGCAAGAAAGTGAGTCCGAAAAGGAGGAGGTAGAGGAGGATGAGGAAGTTGAATGTGAGGAGGCCATAGAGGAGGAGGATGGTCCTCAAATGTTCTTAGTGGTTAGGAGGAGCTTGAGTACCATTGTCATGGAGGAGGAGGTGGAAAATGAGCAAAGGGAAAACCTTTTTCATGCAAGGTGCCGGGTGATGGGCCAAGTGTGTTCAATGGTAGTTGATTCGGGGAGTTGTACTAACATTGTGAGCCAAACCTTGATTTCCCAATTAAAGCTACCTACTCTAAAGCATCCAAAACCGTATAGGTTACAATGGCTAAGCGAATGTGGTGAGCTTAGGGTGGTGAAACAAGCGTTGATTGAGTTTAGCATTGGGAGCTATAAGGATAAGATCATGTTTGACGTGGTCCCAATGGAAGCATGCCATTTATTGTTTGGGAGACCATGGCAACATGATAGGTTTGTAGTGCATGATGGCCGGACCAACTCATATACGGTCAAGCAAGATGGGAGAAAGTATGTGCTTAGACCTTTGACTCCAAGGCAAGTGAGGGAAGACTACAAACGCATGAAGGAGTTGAGGGAAGCGGCCAAGGCAAAGTCACCCATGATACTTGAACCCGAGGCAAACAATCTCATTGTTTTGCCATTGCATGATGAAAATGAGAGTCACTCCACTTCAAATGAGAGAGAAAAGATAGAGAGAAGTGAGGGAGTGACCGGTGACAATCCAAGAGAGGAAAAAGGAGAGGCTTTGAGGAGTGATGTGAGGGGATTGTCACCACAAACTACACTTGACCTTGAGGTAAAATTCCGAGAGATGAGAGGTGAGGAAGGAAAAATTGAGAGTGAGAGCACCCATTATTCTAACCCTTCTTTATCTTCTATTTCTTCTTGTGAAAGTTCTTGTGTAGGTACATTTGAAGACAAGCAATTGGAGCCTCAATGTG
This sequence comes from Petunia x hybrida, assembly GCA_037355625.1. Taxonomy (NCBI): domain Eukaryota; kingdom Viridiplantae; phylum Streptophyta; class Magnoliopsida; order Solanales; family Solanaceae; genus Petunia; species Petunia x hybrida. The sequence goes on from JBBBVM010000534.1 coordinate 1,362,375, forward strand.
AGCTTCATGAAGGGGAAGTTGACTATGACACTTCAAACCTTGTGAGTGATCAAGGAAGTACTACAAATGTAAGTGTTACTTCACCTTTCCATGAGCCTTCTAGCTACTTGTCTTGTGATGACTCAACACTAGTTGGTGGTTTTGATGCATCTAGTGAATATGCCACTAGTGGAGAGTCTAGTTGCCAACTTGAGCTTGATTGTGAAACACTAGTTGGAAGGGATGCTATGCCACATCATGATGTGAGTTCATTGTTCATTGAACCCCTCCCTAGTGTAGATTTGATAGTTGACCTTGATTGTGACCTTTGCTATGACACACCACCAATCTTTGACATAGGGAAAGACGAGGTAGTTGACCATTCCCTAATTGATATGCTTCTATTTGGTGGACCAATGTGTTGTGGTAAGGAAGATCTTGTCCTTGAGGAGTCCAAATTGCATGAATTGGATAATGTTGTCTATGATGACTCCTCAAGTGAACCTAGTCTTGATACCTTGTCTATGCCTAATCATGATCTTGAGATGCATACTTATACTAATCCATTGTTTGAAGGCATCCTCATTAGTGGTAAGGACTTGTATCGAACTAGGGTGAATAGTCAATTGGAACCTCCATGGTGTGAAGGGTTTGATTCCTTGGGTAATCCATTGTTTGAGACTTTGGGTGAGGTAGATGGTTCTTTGAGTGACCCTACTATTGCTTGTTGGGGTTATGATGAAGAAGAATCCATCATCAATACCTTCCTTGAAAGCTTGTCTTTTGAGAAGGATTGCTTAGGAGATGAAATTGGAGGGAAAGAGGAATCCCTTGGTGTGAGTAGGTATGCTCTAAAGAAGGGGAGTGGAGTGCTTGATCCTACTTGTAGGATGGGCTATTTGATTCACTCCACTCCACATGTTGATCACACCTTGAGGATTGATTGGTATGTTGATTTTGAGCTTAAGGTCCAAGAGGGTTTTGATAGCTTAATCTTGCATTTTTTGTGCCCCCATGACCTATTTGCTCATTATCTTGTTAAGTGCATGATGATTTTTAACCAAGTGCTTATGGTTCTCTTCGGAGACTTGATATTTATGATTGTTATTGATGCTTGGTTATATCACAAGAGTGTGTTTTCCACACTTCTTGCACTAACCTACTTTCAAAGTAGGAAGTTTGTGTGTTTTGGCTTGTCGTTGCTTGTAGGTTCTAAGCTCCATGCTAAGGCGGAGGAGATCTTGGAAGAAGCCTATATCAAAGTGATGATCAAGCGGGATCAAGAAGGAGCGCTTTGGCCACCCCGAGGAGTTGTTGATGCTATGAGAGACCAAGCCTCGATTTCGAGGACGAAATCTTCTCAAGAAGGGGAGGATGATAAGACCCAATCCGAGCAACTATCCGAAGATTTCATCCAAGGCCGAGGAAGAGCTTATGCATTGGAACGCCATGGAACGAGGAGTCAAGGAGACACATTTCGGCGCGTTTCAAAGGCATTGGAGAGTAGGCGGACCGCCTAGTCAAAGGGGCGGACCGCCCATTTTGGAGCAACTCTCTGGATCTCAGCCGCCTAGTGAGTAGGCGGACCACCAAGACCAAGTAGGCGGACCGCCTACTAGAACAGGCGGGGCGCCTAGTGGATAAACAAGCTGCGGGATTTTTAGTTTCTAGCCTATGTTATGTCTATATTGCCCCTACGTGGCTTATGTCTTTAGAACTCACTTAAGGGTACTTTTGGGCTTTCACCATGTATTAAATGAGGCCTATAAATACCCCATAGCTTAGCATTATTCCTTAGTTAGCTATTATGATGAATGATTGAATGTTGAATGTTCTAGAGTGGATTCTCTATGAATGAAAACCTTGAGTTCGGTTTGAGTTTGACTAGTGGATTCTAGTTGACCCCCAAACCCCCCCGACCATTCTACTTGCGAGTCCGTTGTCGTCTCGAGGGTAGTTGCCTAGCGTAGGTGTTCTTGGCCTTCACCCGGGGTGTAACGGAACTAGTTCTCCGTTGCTACTTGGGTTTTGTGTTCGAGATACGTCTCGTTTCTATCTTTTATGTTTCCGCGTATTTGATTCCTATCACGGCTTCAACCGCGGCATCACAAACATCTTGCAAGGAGTGGAAGATGTGAAGTCTCAATTGGGAGGCAATCTCCCTACTCAAGCCACTTTTGAAACGGATGATAGCTTGTTCCTCATCCTCCGTCTCCATATCAAGAGCCATCCGGTTTTTCTCAAAGTCGTTGAAATATTCATCAACGGACTTGTAGCCTTGCTTCAATTCATAGAGCTTTTTGAGTTGCTCTTGTCGATACTTGGGAGTCACATACTTGTTGTTCATAACCTCTTTCAATTCTTCCCAAGTAATGTTCATCCGCAACCCAAGTCTTCTCCTTGATAGCTTGATGGATTCCCACCAAGTAGAGGCATAGGACTCAAATGATGAAATAGCATAAGTGGCCTTCTTCTCCTCGGTCATGTCATTTGTGTCAAAGACCCGCTCCAATTGGATCTTCCATTCAAGAAATGCTTCCGGATCACTAGTCCCCTTGAAAGGCGGGATAGTGATTTTGACACTATTGAGATTAGTGTCTCGACCCCCACGGTGTGGTTCCGGTTGAACCCCATAGTTGTCATCAACATCATCATATTCCCTTCCCAAGTTTCTTCCCATATAAGCTCTTGGCGGTCCTCGACCTCGACCTCGACCCCTATCTACACCTCGGCCTCCATTCATCACCCTCCTATTTGGATAGGGAGCATCAAAGTAATCATCATCAAGTCCGAGGCCCTCCCCTTCTTGAGCTTCATCAACTTGCTCAAGAGGTGCAATGTTTCTCCGAGGCCTTAGGAATGGAACATCTCCTTGGGGATTGCCCAAGGGTTGGGGATTGCCCAACAACCTCTCTCTAGCAAGAGCTTCATCCCTCAACCGTTGTCGTCGAACTAGCTCCGCATATTGATCCGGCTTCATGATGGAATCATCACTAGTGCCTTCATTGGGATCCTTTTGGACACTCGGGGTCCTCTCCTTTTCAAGAGCCTCCATTTTAAGGTTTAGGGCCTTCACCTCGGCTAATAAGTTAGCCAAGACGTCGGTTGGTACCTCAATGGTACTCTTTGCTTTCTCCTCCGCCATGTACCTACAACAATCAAAAACAAGAAAAGAGATTAGAGTAAAAGTCCTCTCTCACTCCCTCACTTTTGTTTGTCGCTCGGGTTCACTCAAGCTTGGGGTTGGTTTCACACAAACTTGAAATCAATGGCCTCCTCGTAGTTGCGCAACCTCCTCAAAGATCAATCCAAAATACAAGAACCAAATGCTCTTCGGGAAGAGTGGATTCAATGGGACTCGATCAACGCTAAGCTATTTGGTGCGCACTTGAACCAAACAATTAACTACGAATCTTATTTGAATTCTACTCTCCTTCTAGGCACGAGTATCCTATTCGCACAAGGAATTAGTACTAATTGGGTAGAAGTGTTACCCTCAAAGTACTAACCGGAAGTGGCGCGATCAAATGTTCGAAGATCGAATCGCCACTAAACGGATTCGGAATTGGATGAATTTTGGTTTGTGATCTAGAAACTCACCATATTTGATGATGCTATGGGAGTTTTGGTGGTTGGAAACTGTTACGACAGCTTCGCGAACATTCTGTCCAACTTCAGGAAATTCTGGAAATTGGCACACTTCGCGATCGCGTGAAGGTGGGCGCGACCGCGATGAAAAATAATTCAGAATTGGCGCGATAGCGCGAGAACTTGCGCGATCGCGCAGGTTTGTTCAGCTGAACCAGAATGTCGACAGAAAACAGCAGTTTGGCACACACAACAAACCCAATTCAACTTATTTCAGTTTTCAAGCTCCCCAAAAGATGTTTTCAGCTGGAATAAACATTCCCCAATGGTTCATACACAAAAACAACCATCAAACAACTTGTATTCAATGATTTTTGACAAGTTCTTCAAAAATTTTCACAACCTTCAAGAACCAAATTTTCGATTTTCACCACAATACTCCAAATGACGTTATGTTGGTATCAAAACAACGGGACAACTATAGTGAACAATCCCCGATACCAAACAATCACAATAACATAACATCAAGCAAGTTTTGGCAAATTTTGCAATTTCTTCAACCTAGGGTTTAAATTTCCAACCTTTGATTTTCAACTTCAAAACGTGTTTTGTTGGTTCTCAATTGTCGAGATTACTTAGACATACAATCCCCGATAATCAATACCAACAAAATCGTAACAACAAGCGATTTCCTTCAAATTTTTGGGTTTTCAAATTTTTGAATTTTTTTCTTCTTTTTCAATATAACAAGACAAGAACAAGAAAATAAATGCGGAACAAGGATGACAAGCACGAAGAGTAGGACGAGGGCTCGTAAGAACGTAACCCTAGCCTTGCTCTGATACCAACTGATAAGGGGCAAACCCTTGAAAGCGATAAAGAGATAAAAGCGAGACGAGACTTACACTAAAGTTCGAGTAGCAACGAAGAACTTGTTCCGTTACACCCCAAACGATTGGAAAGAATCACCTAACACTATGCAACTATCCTCAAGAGACACGAGGCTCGAGCAAATAGAATGATCGAAGAATGGATTGAAGAACAACTTGGATTCATCCAATTGATTTCAAGCCAAAATGGGTTACAAGTGTTCAAGAGCAATGCTCATTAATGTTTGTAAAGAGCAATAAATGAAAGAGGGGTGTTATAAATACACCCCTTTACAAGGTTTTCCTAGTTTCTGGTCCGACACTGCAAAAGTGTTCATCGCGATTGCGCATGATTATATGCGATCGCGAGGCACACTTAATTACCAGTCACGCGATCGCGCGATACAGGGCGCGACAGCGAAGAACAAAAGAAGACTCTTCGCGATCGCGAAGGTGATGCACGCGATCGCGAAGAACAAAAATCCAGCTTCAGGCAGTAAGCTCAGCAGGTGTTCCCCTGTTTTGCCCTGTTTTGCTCCCCTGCTTCCTGCACTGTTTCCTGCCCTGTTCCAACGTTGAGTGAGCTCCAATGCTTCATCTTTAAGTCCTCTCCCGAGCTCATATCGTCCATGCCCTTCCGGATTAAGTGTAAGTGAGCATCATGAAGTGCTTTGGCTTGGCTTCTCGTAAAGGGCCTTGTGGTGGTGGTTTGCCCCGCATCACATCAAGTGATGAGTCTCTTAGTCCTAGATTCCGGGTTGATGTTAAAAGTCTATCTACTCCGGCTATTGGTATTCTTGGGCCTCGTCCCAACTCACCCAAATTTGAGAGACAAATGATAAGACCCAAATCATGCAACCATACAAAAGCATCATCCAAGGCCAAGGAAGAGCACTTCAAGGTCATGCATTGGGACGCCAAGGAAAGAAGAGCATCCGGGACACATTTCGAGGTGTTTCAAGAAGTCCGAGGAAGAGGCGGACCGCCTACGGATTGAGGCGGACCGCCTAGAAGATGGTAGCTCTCAGGATTATTGGAGGCGGCTGCAGGAGGCGGACCGCCTAGGCATGCTGAGGCGGACCGCCTAGGTCATGGAGGCGGGCGCCTCCCTCTGTTCAACTTTGACGGGAATTTGACTTTAATTGCTACGTAATTCCTACTATGCCCCTACGTGGCTTATGTCTTTAGAACTTACTTAAGGGTACTTTTGGCCTTTCATTATGTATTAAATGAGGCCTATAAATACTCCATAGCTTAGCATTATTCCTTAGTTAGCTTTGATGATGAATGTTTGATAAACAATGTTCAAGAGTGGATTCTCTTAGAATGAAAACCCCTTTGAGTTGGTTTGAGTTTGCTAGTGGATTCTATTTGACCCCCAAACCCCCCCCCCCGATCACTCTACTTGCGAGTCCGTTGTCGTCTCGAGGGTAGTTGCATAGTGTAGGTCCTCCTTGACACCAATACGAGGGTATTATGGAACGAGTTCTCCATAGTTACTTCGTAGGGAGTTCGAGTAGTGTCTCGCTCTTTATCTTTATTTCCGCGTTTCGTTTTTGATTCCTATCATCTTGGTATCAGAGCAAGGCTCGGGTTTTGTTTCTACAAACCCCCGACCCTTGATTCTTCGTGCCTTAGGTTGATTCTATCTTTAGTTTCCTTGTTCTTGTTATAGAAAGAAGAAAAACTCAAAAAAAAATTGAAAAATTGAAAATACCAAAAATTTGTTCTAATTTGTTGGTTTGGATGATTTATGTTATGGGTGTTATAGATTCTTGATCGTGATTGTTTTCCCGTTGTTTGGGTACCAAAATTGATTGATTTGGTGAAGTTTGAAAAATTGAAACCCCAATTGCCTTAAACCCTTGATGAACTTGTTCTTGATGAATTTTGGCTCGATTCTTGGGATGGATTGATGTTTGATGGAAACTTGATATTGGGGAATGATCTTCTTTGAAAAACAAACGATTTGGTACCAAATTTGTGGGATTTGAACATGTATAACACCTACTTTGATGAATCACAATCCATTTGAAAACCCCTTTTGATAAACCCTAGTTTTTGAAGAAGATGAACATGGTGAATTCGTTGTTGTTGATTGGGGTTTGTTAAAAATCATTGGGAATTGTTCTTGGTGATTGATACAACATTGGGGTACCTTTGAATCATCAAAACAACGCTTGAATAGTTGGATTTTGGGTCGCAAAACCAAGAAATCGCGAAGGAAAACTGTGCTGGAAAGTTGCAGAGGCGGAGCGCCTACACCTGAGGCGGACCGCCTAAATCCTGACCACTCTCTGGATTTCTTGAGGCGGAGCGCCTCCCCTGCAGAGGCGGAGCGCCTCCCCCTGTAGGTTGGCCAGGGCGGACCGCCTACCTTCCTGAGGCGGGGCGCCTACTTCCTGAAGGTTGGGAAACGGGTAGAAACTTCTAGGATTTCTTGTTTTGTTGTTTGCATTGCTTCTAATTAGTACTATTAGAGTATAATCCTACTTGTGTAGTACTAATTACTTCGAGCTATTAGGATCATCGTGCCTTAGAAAGGAGACTAGAATTCAAAGAAGATCCGTAGCATCTTTTGATTCAAGTCCTCAATTAAAGTGCTTACCGTTCCAATCGAGTCCCATTAACTCCACTCACCCCGGAGAGCATTGGGTTTGAGAAGTTGAGTGGTTGAGTTTTGGTTCGTTGGTCAATTACTTGAAGCTTTTAAACTCAAACTTGTGTGAAATATCCACCTCCCCAAAACACGAGTGAGCCGAGTGAAACATTTGTGAGGGAGTGGTGAGGTGTTTTACTAACGTTTGTTGCTTCTTGTAGGTACAATGGCGAATGATGGAGATGATCCTATGAAGAACTTCATGGCCACCGTTATGGCTAAGTTTGAGGAAATAACTTTGAGACTTGAGTCCATCGAGAAGAATCAAGTTGAGACCGGAGAGAGGAGGACCCCGGTGTCCAAATTGAATCCGGAGAAGGCACGAGTCATAGCACTCCTATGACTCCCGGACACTTTGTTGAGCTAACCAAGAGGTATGAACAAAGCAAAGTTGAAGCTCTACAAGAGCGTGGGTTGGGCAATCCCCGACAAGAGGGCAATCCCCTCAACTTGGGCAATCCCCAAGGAAATTCTACACTTAGAAGACCCGTGCGGAATGTCCCACCTCTTGAACAAATTGATGAAGTTCAAGAAGAGGAGGAGGCCGGGTATGGTGATGACGCCTATGGGTATGATGTTCCATATCAACCTAGGAGGCAAATGCATTGGGGACGAAATGTTGATAGGGGTAGGGGCCGAGGTCGAGGGCCATCACCCATGGGCTATGCTAGAGGGAATGCGAGGAGAGAGTATGTTGCACATGATGACTACTATGGAGGCCAACCGGAGCCTAACTATGGGATACGTGACAACAACAACAACCTCAATAGTGTCAAACTCAACCTTCCACCCTTCAACGGAACTTGTGATCCGGAGGCATACATTGATTGGGTACTACAAATGGATAGGGTATTCGACACCAATGAGATGACCGAAGAGAGAAAGGGTACCTATGCTATTTCTACCTTTGAGGCCTATGCTTCTACTTGGTGGGAGTTGATGCAGCCGGGCTATCAAGGATTGGGCCCCGGGCTATCAAGGATTGGGCCCGCATCATAAGGAGCCGCCCGTTGTGGGGTCCACCCCCTGGAGGAGTTGCGTTGCTCGGGGTGGTCATGGTGGTGTCAGGGACGGACCTCGATTTGGGGTTGATTCGGCGGTATAAGAGTTGCGTTGCGCCTCTACCAACAGCTATGGCTTTTGGTAGAAATGGTTGCAGTGCACTCTTAAAGTTTGGTATCAGAGCCAACCCGGGTTCGATTCCTGGCTACACCATGCGAAGTTCGGGGACGAACTTGCTTTAAAGAAAGGGGGGATGATGCAGCCGGGCTATCAAGGATTGGGCCCCGGGCTATCAAGGATTGGGCCCGCATCATAAGGAGCCGCCCGTAGTGGGGTCCACCCCCTGGAGGAGTTGCGTTGCTCGGGGTGGTCATGGTGGTGTCAGGGACGGACCTCGATTTGGGGTTGATCCGGCGGTATAAGAGTTGCGTTGCGCCTCTACCAACAGCTATGGCTTTTGGTAGAAATGGTTGCAGTGCACTCTTAAAGTTTGGTATCAGAGCCAACCCGGGTTCGATTCCTGGCTACACCATGCGAAGTTCGGGGACGAACTTGCTTTAAAGAAAGGGGGGATGATGCAGCTGGGCTATCAAGGATTGGGCCCGGGGCTATCAAGGATTGGGCCCGCATCATAGGAGCCGCCCGTTGTGGGGTCCACCCCTGGAGGAGTTGCGTTGCTCGGGGTGGTCATGGTGGTGTCAGGGACGGACCTCGATTTGGGGTTGATCCGGCGGTATAAGAGTTGCGTTGCGCCTCTACCAACAGCTATGGCTTTTGGTAGAAATGGTTGCAGTGCACTCTTAAAGTTTGGTATCAGAGCACGGCTAGGCTTCGTTCTTACGAATCCTCGGTCTTGTTCTTATCGTTGTTATCCTTGTGTTGTTTGTTCTTGAATTTATAAGAAAAACAAAAAAATCCAAAAATTTGAAAATCACAAAAAAATTACTAGAAATCGTTCCTTGTTGCGATTTTGTTGTTGTTTGTTATCGGGGATTGTTTGTTATCATAATCCCGTTGATTTGGTACCCTCGAAACACGATTTGAAGTCGTGAATCAAAATCTTGAAAACCAAATCTCAAAGTTGAGAATTCACAAAAATTTAATAGAACTTGCTTTGTGTTGTGAATTCTTGGTTGTGTGATATTGGGGATTGTTCCTTATAGTTTTCCCGTCATTTTGATATCCCCATATCGTCATTTGGAGTAGCGGAATGAAAATCGCATTTTGAAAATTTGAAGTTCTTGAAAATTTTGAAGAACTTGATCCAAATTCCGTGAAACGAGTTGTTCGTTCATTGTTTGTTTGATAAAACCATTGGGGATTGTTTATTTCAGTTGAAAACACCCTTTGGAAGCTTTAGAACTGAACAACAAGTTGAATTGGTGTGATTTGTGTGCCAAAATCTGTGTTTTCTGTCGGGGTTCTGGTTCTGGACTGCAAGCCTGCGCGATCGCGCACATACTCACGCGATCGCGACAACTCCACAGGTTAAGTCATCGCGATCGCGCGCCCTTTCACGCGATAGCGAAGGGTAATCAATTCCAGAAAATCCTGAATTGGGACAGATTGTTCGCAAAGCGTTCTTAACGGTTTCCGCTCACCTAAACTTCAATTGTATCATCAAATATGGTGAGTTTGTAGATCACTAACCAAAAATCATCCAATTCCGAATCCGTTTAGTGACGATTCGACTTTTGAACATTTGGTCGCGTCACCTCCGGTTAGTACTTTGAGGGTAACAATTCTACCTAATTAGTACTAATCCCTTGTGCGAATAGGATAATCGTGCCTAGAAGGAGAGTAGAGCTCAAAGAAGACTCGTAGTATATTTTTGGCTCAAGTGCTCACTTATAAAGCCGTTCGCCCGTAGAGTCCCATCGATTCCACTCACCCCGAAGAGCGTTTGGTTCTTGTGACTTGAGTGATTATTGAGGTGGTTGTTCAACTACGAGGAAGCCTTTGAGATCAAGCTTAAGTGATAAATCCCCCGCCACTAAATTGAGTGTACACGAGTGACACTTTAAAAGGAGAGGGAGCAAGTAAGGACTTTTACTCTAACCTCTTTCTTGTTTTTGATTTGTGTAGGTACATGGCCGGAGACGTGTATGATACCGTTGAGGTCCCGGTAAGCACTTTGGCCTACCTCTTGGCCGAGGTGAGATCTATAAGCTCGAGGTTTGATAACCTCAAAGAGGAATGGACCCCGAGTGTCCAAAAGGGTACCGAAAGAGGTACTAGTGATGAAATGTTGGGCATTCCCCAACCGTTGGGCATTCCCCAACAAGTGGGCACTCCCCACAACTTGGGCATTCCCCAAGATAATATTGATCAAGGTGATGAGCTCAAAACGACACTTGTGGTACGGAGGAGTTTGGGTGCCATGAGTCATGAGGAGTCGGAGCATGTGCAAAGGGAGAACCTCTTCCATGCTAGGTGTCGAGTGATGGGTCAAGTATGCTCAATGATCATAGATTCGGGAAGTTGTGCTAACATAGTAAGTGAGACCTTGATTTCCCAATTGCAATTGCCTACTAGGACACATCCACATCCCTACCGTTTACAATGGTTGAGTGAGTGTGGAGAGTTGAGGGTGGTGAAGCAAGCTTTGGTTGAGTTTGGCATTGGCAACTACCGAGACAAGGTAATGTTCGATGTAGTCCCTATGCAAGCTTGCCATCTCTTGTTTGGAAGGCCATGGCAATATGATCGGAGCGTAGTGCACGATGGTAGAACCAATTCCTATACGGTCTTGCATGGTTCTAGGAAGTATATACTCAAGCCCTTGACACCGAAGCAAGTAAGTAATGACTATAGGATTATGAGGGAGTTGAAGGAAGCCGCTAAAGCCAAGTCACCCATGGTGCTTGAGCCCGGAACCAACAATCTTATGGTCATGCCCTTGCGAGTTGAGAGTGAAGCATCACCCGGACCTACAATTGGCCTTGAGCGAAAAATGAAAGAAGTGAGGGGAGAGGAAATCTCGAGTGAGAGTGAGGACACACTTTGTTCTAACCATGATTTATCTTCTTCTCTTTCTACTTGTTTTGGCTTATGTGTAGGTACTCTTGGAGGCGAGCTAGTGGAGCCTCAACCGGTTGATGAGAAAGAAAGACAAGAGGATGGAGCTCGACATTGTGAGTTTCATGAAGGAGAACTCAAACATAACACTTCGAACGATGTGAGTGCTCACGGGAGCGACTCAAATGTAAGTGTTACCTTCCCTTCTCATGAACATGTTGATCCCTTGTCTTGTGGAGACCCAAAACTAGTTGTTGCTTGTGATGCCTATATTGACCTCGCAACTAGTGAAGAGTCTAATGGTCAACTTGTGTTTGCATGTGACCTAGTAGAGGGGAGTGAAAGGCCACATCGTGATGTGAGCCCGGTATTCAAAGAACCTCTCTCTAGTGAAAGCGTGATAGTTGACCCTACTTGTGACCCTTGTTATGACACCCCACCCATATTTGATAAAGGGGAAGACGAGTTATGTGACTCCACCCTTGTTGGCATAATTGATTTTGGTGGATTTGTGTGTCGTAGTGAGGATGAGGGTGAACTTGAGGAGTCCAAATTGCGAGAATTGGACAAGGTTGTCTATGATGACTCCTCAAGTGAGAGTGAAAATCCTAGTCTTGATACTATGCCTTTGTTTGACTATGAAATTGAGGTGCATGCTTTTATATTTCCATTGTGTGGAGGCATCTTTAATTGTGAAGGCGATTTGTATCGGACTAGAGTCGAGGATGAAATAGAACCTCCGTGGTGTGAGGGATTTGATCCCATAGACAACTCTTTGTTTGAAACTTCGAGTGAGGTAGATGACTCTTCTAGTGACCCTACTCTTGTTGGTCCGGGTTATGATGATGAAGAGGCTATTATTAATACCTTCCTTGAGAGTTTGCTTTGTAAAGGGGGTTGTCTCGAGGATGAAATTGGAGGTGAGGAGGTACCTCTTAGTGTGAGTATGAGGGCTTTTAAGAAGGGGAGTGGGGTATTTGATGCTAATTGTGTATTGCACCACTTTGTCTATTCCCTCCCATACGTTAACCACACTTTGAGACTTGAACATGCCAAAACCATTGTACCGCATTTTGAAAATATTGCCTTGAAGGTTTGGTATGTTGATCATGCGCTTGGGGGTCATCGGAACTTTGATTGCTTAGTCTTGAATGTTCTATGTCCTAATGATTCCCTAGCTTGTTATGGTTGTGAGTGCTTGACACTTTGGAGCCAAGAACTTGTTGTTCCCTTTGGGGACATGAGCTTCTTGAATGGTATTGATACTTGGCTCTATAACAAGAGCGAATTTTCCACCGTGCTTGCACTTGCTCTTGTTGGACCTACCTACTCGCGTAGTGGCAGGTCTTGGTGTGCTAATCTCGAACCTAGGGGTCGTAGGGAGTTTGATAGCTTAATCTTGCATATGCCATGCCCTATTGATCTCTTTATTGGTTCTTGTGTTGGGAGCACTTTGTTGTTAAACCAAGTACTTGTTAGCTCCGTTGGGAGCGTGAGCTTCTTTGTTGCCATTGATACTTGGTTGTACCACAAGAGTGTGTTTTCCCACACTTAGTGCACTAACCTACTCTGGTAGTAGGAATTTTTGGTTTTTGTTGCCTTTTGATGTAGGTGATGCTACCCCGGAGGAGGACGCTATAATTTCGAGGACGAAATTTCCTTAAGAAGGGGAGGATGATGCAGCCCAAATTGCATCGACACCAACACTTGGTCCGGAAGTCAAGGCATGGATGATAAGAGCTCGGACGACGACTTGAAGACCATGCATTGAAGCTCAATCAAAGTGGGAACAGGGCTGAAACCAGTGCAGGAAACAGGGGAGCCACAACAGGGCAAAACAGGGCAGCATTTCCTGAGCTACTGCCTGGCGCCAGACCTTGGCTCTGCGCGATCGCGCCACTACTCACGCGATCGCGAAGAGGCTTCTCCTACTCTGCGCGACAGCGCCACATCAACGCGATCGCGAAGGCTGAAGACTGGCTTGAAGATTTTCCTGCTCTGCGCGACAGCGTCGCCTTCCACGCGATCGCGAAGCTTGAAGATTCAGTGTTGCGCGATCGCATATCCTTTAGCGCGATCGCGAAGAAGACTTTGACAGTGCGGACCAGAAACTTGGCAAATGTTGTAAGGGGAAACTATAAATACCCCATTCATTCATTTATTGCAGAATTAGCTAACCTTGAATGTAGAATGATATTTTCTTTGAGTGAATCTCAATGTTGAACCCGTGAACGGGCATGATTTCACTTGGTGGATTCCAAGTTGAACATCGTAACCTCTTTCGATCATTCTATTTGCAAGAGCCGGGTGCCTCTTGAGGGTAGTTGCTTAGTATAGGTGATCCTTGACTTCACCCGGGGTGTATCGAGACGAGTTCCTCGGTGCTACTTAGGTAAACGTTCAAGCCTCGTCTTGCTTTTATCTCGATATCTTCATCGATATCGCCTATCTTGTTCTCATTTCCGCATAGTTTATATCGTTTTAAGCTTCCGCCTATTTTAGATTGCATCAGGAGTCCATGAAGAGGTCTAGGAGAAGGATGAATTTGCATTTGAATGTGACTTGGGATGAGTTGAAAGGGCTTATGAATACCAAGTACATAACTCCAAGGTATCGACAAGAGCAACTCAAGAAGCTCTATGATCTAAAACAAGGTGTCAAATCGGTGCATGAGTACCATGATGAATTTGAAAGGACCCGGATGGCATTGGACATGGATACCGAAGGTGAAGAAGAAGCCATGATCCGTTTCAAGAATGGCTTGAGCTATGGTATAGCTTCTCAATTGAGGTTGCATCATTATCTCTCACTCCAAGATATGTTTGAAGCCGCCATTGAAGCCGAGAGATGGCTTAAAGGAGAGAAGTTCAAAAACAACACTCCTACTACCACAAGCAAGCCAAAAGAGTGGAAGACTCCAAGTGCAAACTTTCCAAGTGCAAGTGCCAACAAAGAAGTGAAGAAGCCTAATGAGAACACTACACCACGCTTGGAAGGTACTTCTAAAACTCGCTTGAGTAATCCTATCTCTACATCTACTCAATGTTATAAATGCAAGGGCTTTGGGCATATTGCTAAAGAATGCTCCACAAAACGAACCATGGTTGTGGTTGGCAATTTGGTATATGAGCAAGAAAGTGAGTCCGAGAAAGAGGAAGTAGAGGAGGATGAGGAAGTTGAATGTGAGGAGGCCGTAGAGGAGGAGTGATGCAATATAAAATGGCCTAAACGACAACCATCAAAGCCAAGCTCGAGAGCACAACGGATACGAGTCAAGGCCTCCGGAGATGTCTTGAAGATCGTGAATTGGAGCGCCGAGGACGGAGGAAACAGGGCAGGAAAACAGGCAGCCCAAAACAGGGCAAAACAGGGGAGCAAACTGGGAGCTCACTGCCTGAGGAAGAACGTTTGTTCTTCGCGATCGCGTCACTACCTGCGCGATCGCGAAGGGTCCTGGTTTTGCCTGCGCGACAGCGTGCCTTCTTGCGCGATCGCGAGGCAGAGATATTGTTGGTTCTGCGCGATCGCGTGGACCTTGCGCGATGGCGATGAGGGAAATGCTGTTCTGCGCGATTGCGTGTGTCTAAGCGCGATCGCGATGACTTGGAGTTGAGCAGCGGACCAGAATCAGCTTCAGGGGCCATTTTTGTCCATTTGACATGTAAATGTATATATAGCTAGTTTTAGCTTCATTTCATTAGTTTTTGACATTGTATGAACATTGAGAGAAGAGAGAATTAGAGAAGAGGCCGAGCCCTTCTAGTTCGAAGCCCGAGGCTTCATGTATCTCGTTAACTTGGAACCTATGGCGATCGACACCTAGTTGAGTCCATTGTAAGGTTCAAGTTTCACTTTCTCCCTTTTGGATTATTAATTCATGTCTTGAATTTATTAATCCGTTCTTTCTTCTCGTTTCTTGACTCCCCAATCCTTGTTTCCCCGATATCATTGATATCACCTATCGTGTTATTTATCGCTTCCGCCTTGTTTGTGTCGTTATTAGCTTCTGCGTATTTTAGATTGCATCAGTTGGTATCAGAGCACGGCTAGGCTTCGTTCTTACGAATCCTCGGTCTTGTTCTTGTTGTTGTTGTGATTGTGTTGTTTGTTCTTGAAAGGTGAAGAAAAACAAAAAAATTGAAAAACTAGAAAAGTTGAAAAAAATTGGTGGAGCGGGTTGGATACGAATCCCCGAGTGTTACAAAGTAGTGGGGTTTGTTCCTTGTTGTAATCCCGTCGTTTTGATACCCATATCTCGTGTTTTGGTGTTACGATTCAAAAATTTCGAAAATCAAAATCCAAAAGTTTGAAAATTCTTGAAAACGCTTCAATCTCGAATCGAAGCTTGTTGTTGTTGTTTGGGGTTGAAAAACTATTGGGGATTGATGATATTAGTTGTATACACCTTTGGGTATCGTTGGTTTTGTGTTTCGGGTTGATATCGAGCCAAAGTTTTGGCCAAAATCGCCAAAAAACCCGTTTTTGAGCTGCTGTGAAATCGCAGAAATTAACCCTTCGCGATCGCGAAGAGCAATTTCGCGATAGCGAAGAACAAAATTATTTTTTGAAAAATTAACCCTTCGCGATCGCGCGCGTCTGGTCGCGATAGCGAAGAACAAAAAAATTTCAGAATTCCAGTTTTGGGACAGAATGTTCGCACCGGCTTCCGAACAGATTCCAAACATCATGACTCCAATTGGAACATTAAATATGATGAGTTTGTAGATCACAAATAAATTTTCATCCGATTCCAAATCCGTTTGGTGCCGATTCGAGTCAAATCTTTTGTGTCCCGTTTTCTACCGTACCTCTTGGTTAGTGTTTTGAAGGTAATTGGCCTACTTGAAAGACACTAATCCTTTAGCGTATTAGGTATTCGTGCGTAGAGGAGATTAGAATTCAAAGAAGAGTCGTAGAACTCCTTTTGGCCTCAAGTGCGCACTTTAAATAGCCGTCCGTACATCGAGTCTCATTAATTCTATTCCGAACTTTAACTTGGACATGCTAGTTGTGATTACCTTGGTTCCCAAGTTGATAAGGCCTCGCTCTTGAGTGTAAAAATATTGAGTGAAACACGTGAGGGAGTGACTTTTGGGAGGTTTTGTTCTTTGGTGATTGCAACAATGTCGGACAATGATGATGGAGTAGATTGTGGCTCATGTGGCGATGATGCGAGTTGCTATGACTCGTATGGTGATGATGGAGACTATGGCTCCTATGAGGGAGATGATGGCCATTGTTATGATGATGGAAGCCATGGCTCCTATGATGATGAAGCGGTTCACTACGATGATCGTGAGAGTGGTGAAGACTATGAAGCTTGTGATGAAGAATGTGAAGATACTTATGCTTCTAGTCAAGAGCCCGAGGATAGTGACGCTTCAAGGTATGATGATCCTACTTACTCTTCTTGTGAAGAATTTGAGCATGATAGTGACATAGATAGAGTTGATGATGATGTTGAATATATGAATTGTTCTTATGCATCTTCTCTTGGTGTTGCTAATGGAGTACAAGGGAGTAGTAGAGGACCTTCCATTAGCATGGGAGGTGGTGGTGGTTGTTCCGTGGGAAAGAAGAAGCTTGCACTTTCTAGGTACGCTAAGCGACCTAATGCTTCTAATCCCCATGTGGAAGGTGGTATGATAGATGGTGTTGCTTTTGCTACAAAGGGGTTATGTGCCGTGAGGGGCGTGGATGGTTGTAGTAGGAGTAGTACTATGGGCTATGGATCCAAGGCGAGAGGCACTTATGGATTCCATGGCGAGGTTCCTTCCTTGACTTCCAACAACATTGCTAATGTTGGGAGAGTGACGGGAAGTGGAGGTTGTTCTAGTGGTGTTGCCGCTAGTGGAGGGATAAGGAAGACCCAAGTTGTCGGAGTTGACACTTGTGGGCATTCAAGTTCTCACTTGGATGCCAATCTACAAAACTTGGGTAGATGTAGGTTCGTTGTTGGGGTAAATGGAATTGACGGATACTTGCTCAAGATTGGTGATACCGATGCCAATTGTATTAGCACCTCTTTGGTTGATAGGCTTAGGATACCATGCCATAAGCTAGCGCATCCTTATGAGTATGATGGAGTTTGGGTTTCTAAGGAGGCTCGAGTACTCATATCTCATGGGAGTTATAGATGCTATGTGTGGTGTGACGTGTATCCCATGCGTCATGTTGATGTGTGGATGGGTGAGCCGTGGTTGGAGGGGAAGAGGGTGCAATATAGTGTGGTGAAGGGTGCGTATCTTGTGGGCGTAGGGCAAAGAGTTTATGACTTTGTGCCTTACCGGGCGAAGAGCCAAGTGCCTACTAGTGCACCTTCTTTGGCTAGGCAAAGGAGCAATGAGCAAGAACTTCATTCCATGGTTGGTAAGGTTGAGCAATCAAGGAGTCCTACAATTACAAGAAGTGGTGGGACTAGTGCTATGAAAGAGTTGGCAAATGTCAACAAGGTGAGCCCGAAGCCACTTCCAAAGCCGAGTGGTTCACCAATGAAGAAGAAGGAGACGTCAAGTGATGAGTCTCCAAGTCCTAGATTCCGGGTTGACGTGAAAAGTCCACCTACTCCGGCTATGGGTATTCTTGGGCCTCGTCCCAATTCGCCCGAATTTGAGAGACAAAAGATAGAGAGGAGTAAGGGAGCGACCGGTGACAACTCTCGAGTGGAAAAAGGAGAGGTTGTGTTGAGTGATGTGAGCGAGTTGTCGCCACCCGAATCTACACCCGACCTTGGAAAAAAAATGAGGGAAAAGAAAGAGGGAAAAAGAAAAATTGAGAGTGAGGGCACCCCTTATTCTAACCTCAACCCTTTATCCTTTTCTTCTATGTGTTTGAATTCTTGTGTAGGGATTCTTGGAGGCAAACCGATGGAGCCTCAACCATGTTCCGAGATTGAAAGACAAGGTGAAGGAGATGCCGAATGTGAGCTACAAGGTGAAGACGTTCTTGACACTTCAAAGGTATGTGTTGGTTTTTCCTCCCTTGAGCATGCTACTTCCTTGTTGATGCAATCCAAAATGGGATTAGAACCTAACCATCAAGAGCCAAGCAAGAAGGGTGCGAGGACGCGAGGGCAAGTGCTTCGGAGATGAGTCGAGGGACCAAAGAAGCGAGGAGAAATGCCCAAGGCCCTTCCCAGGCCGAGGAGGAGCGCCCAGGCATCCAGGCAGAGCGCCCAGGCTTCCAGGCGGAGCGCCCAGGCATCCAGGCGGAGCGCCCAGGCAACACCTTGCCCAGGCGGAGCGCCCAGCTTCCCAGGCGGAGCGCCTAGCACACTAGGCTGTGTGCTCACCACCAGGCGGAGCGCCTCCCACCCAGGCGGGGCGCCTGAAACGCTGAAGAGGCCAACATTTGGCTTGAACTTCCTATTTTGCCCCTCAGTGTTATGTATGGCCTTAGTTTGGCTTGAGGGTATTTTAGTCATTTCACCTAGTCTTGTGAAAAACTATAAATAGGAGACTTAGCATTTCATTTGACAACTTACCTTGTATTGAATATTGAGAAGAGAGAATTAGAGAAGAGGCCGAGCCCTTCTAGTCCGAAGCCCGAGGCTTCATGTATCTCGTTAACTTGGAACCTATGGCGATCGACACCTAGTTGAATCCATTGTAAGGTTCGAGTTTCCCTTTCTCCCTTTTGAATTCAATTAACGTTAGTAAATTGGATTCGATTCTTTCTTCTATTTCTTGCCTTCCTAGTCTTGAATTTCTCGATATCTTTTAGATATCTCGTATCTTGTTTATCGCTTCCGCATATTTGTATCGTGTTTAGCTTCCGCGTGTTTTCCATTGCATCAGTTGGTATCAGAGCAAGGCTCGTGTTATGTTCCTACAAACCCCCGTTCCTTGTTCCATATGTTAGTATCATTGTTGTTGTTGTGATTGTTCTTGAAAATTTGAAGAAAAACAAAAAAATTGAAAAACTAGAAAACTCAAGAAAATTTGGTAGATCGGGTTGGAATCGTATCCCCAAGTGTTAAAAAGTATTGGGGTTTGTTCCTTATTGTATTCCCGTCGTTTTGATACCCATATATCACAATTTGGTGTTACGAATCAAAATTTCCAAAATCAAAATCCAAAAAGTTTGAAAATTCTTGAAAACGCTTCAATCTTGAATCGAAGCTTGTTGTTGTTTGTTTGGAGTTGAAAACCATTGGCGATTGGTTAATATAGTTGTATACACCTTTGGGTATCGTTGGTTTTGTGTATCGGGTTGAAATCGAACCAAAAAGTTGGCCAAAATCACCAAAAACCCGTTGGGAAAAATGCTGAAAATCGTGTCCGGGCGGAGCGCCTGACCTTGGGCGGACCGCCCAGCCTTCTTGGCAGTAGAGGCAGCCAGGCGGAGCGCCTCACACCCAGGCGGGGCGCCTCCCACAACTGGGCGGAGCGCCTCCCCCACTGGGCGGAGCGCCTAGCCCTGAAACGGCTCCGTTTTGTTCCGTTTCGCTTCTTTTTGTATTCCGTTGGTTTCCTAACTTCTTGGTTAGTGTTTCTAGGGTAATTGGCCTACTCCATTGACACTAATCCTTGAGCGTATTAGGACACTCGTGCGTAGAGGAGATTAGAATTCAAAGAAGAGTCGTAGAACTCCTTTTGGCCTCAAGTGCGCACTTTAAATAGCCGTCCGTACATCGAGTCTCATTAACTCCATTCCGAACTTTAACTTGGACATACTAGTTGTGATCACCTTGGTTCCCAAGTTGTTAAGGCTCGCCTTTGAGTGTTCATATATCAAGTGAAACACGTGAGGGAGTGACTTTTGGGAGGTTAATCTTGTGGTGTTACAACAATGTCGGATAATGATGATGGAGTAGATTATGGCTCTTGTAGGGATGATGCCAGTTGTTATGACTCGTATGGTGATGGTGGAGACTATGGTTCCTACGATGGTGATGATGGGCATTGCTACGATGATTCGGGGAACTATGGCTCGTATGAGGATGAAGCGGGTCACTATGATGATCGTGAAGATGATGATGACTATGAAGCTCGTGATGATGAATGTGATGATGCCTATGCTTCTAGTCAAGAAATCGAAGATGGTGACGCTTCAAGGTACATTGATCCTACTTACTCTTCTTGTGAAGAATTTGGTATTGATGATAGTGACATAGGTAGAGTTGATGATGATGTTGAACATATGGGTTATTCTTATGCATCCTCTCTTAGTGTTGCTAATGGTGTGCAAGGGAGTAGTAGAGGACCTTCCATTAGTATGGGAGGTGGTGGTGGTTGTTCCGTGGGAAAGAAGAAGTTTGCATCTTCTAGGTACGCTAAGCGACCTAATGCTTCTAATTCCCATGAGGAGGTTGGTATGATAGATGGTGTTGCTTTTGCTACAAAAGGGTTATATGCCGTGAGGGGCGTGGATGATTGTAGTAGGGGTAGTACTATGAGCTATGGAACCAAGGCGAGAGGCACTTATGGATTCCATGGCGAGGTTCCTTCCTTGACTTCCAACAACATTGCTAATGTTGGGAGAGTGACGGGAAGTGGAGGATGTCCTAGTGGTATTGCCACTAGTGGAGGGATAAGGAAGACCCAAGTTGTCGGAGTTGACACTTGCGGGCGTTCAAGTTCTCACTTGGATGCCAATCTACAAAACTTGGGTAGATGTAGGTTCGTTGTTGAGGTAGATGGTATTGGAGGATACTTGCTCAAGATTGGTGGTACCGATGCCAATTGTATTAGCACCTCTTTGGTTGATAGGCTTAGGATACCATGCCATAAGCTAGAGCATCCTTATGAGTATGATGGAGTGTGGGTTTCTAAGGAGGCTCGGGTACTCATATCTCATAGGAACTATAAATGCTATGTGTGGTGTGATGTGTATCCCATGCGTCATATTGATGTATGGATAGGTGACCGGTGGTTGGAGGGGAAGAGGGTGCAATATAGTGTGGTGAAGGGTGCATATCTTGTGGGCATAGGGCAAAGAGTTTATGACTTTGCGCCTTACCGGGCGAAGAGCCAAGTGCCTACTAGTGCGCCTTCTTTGGCTAGGCAACGGAGCAAGGATCGAGAACTTCATTCCATGGGCAACAATGTGCAAACAAGAAGTCCTACAAACACAAGCAATGGTGGGACTAGTGCTACAAAAGAGTTGGCAAATGTCAACAAGGTGAGCCCGAAGCCACTTCCAAAGCCGAGAGGGTCACCAATGAAGAAAAAGGAGACATCAAATGATGAGTCTCCTAGTCCTAGATTCCGGGTTGACGTGAAAAGTCCACCTACTCCGGCTATGGGTATTCTTGGGCCTCGTCCCAATTCACCCGAATTTGAGAGACAAAAGATTGAGAGGAGTAAGGGAGCGACCGGTGACAACTCTCGAGTGGAAAAAGGAGA
This sequence comes from Petunia x hybrida, assembly GCA_037355625.1. NCBI lineage: Eukaryota > Viridiplantae > Streptophyta > Magnoliopsida > Solanales > Solanaceae > Petunia > Petunia x hybrida. Next base: position 1,383,836 of record JBBBVM010000534.1, read on the forward strand.
GGTTGAGTTGAGTGATGTGAGTGAGTTGTCGCCACCCGAATCTACACCCGACCTTGGAAAAAAAATGAGGGAAAAGAAAGAGGGAAAAAGAAAAATTGAGAGTGAGGACACCCCTTATTCTAACCTTAACCCTTTATCTTTTTCTTCTATGTGTTTGAATTCTTGTGTAGGGATTCTTGGAGGCAAACCGATGGAGCCTCAACCATGTTCCGAGATGGAAAGACAAGGTGAAGGCAATGCCGAATGTGAGCTACAAGGTGAAGACGTTCATGACACTTCAAAGGTATGTGTTAGTTCTTCCTCCCTTGAGCATGATACTTCCTTGTTTTGTGATGTTGTTAGTGAGCACTCTAGGCTAGTTGATGATTTGCATGACTATAATGTGTTTGCAACTAGCATAGAGCCTTTGGGTCAACTTGTGTGTGCAAATGAACCACTAGTTGAGAGGGTTGAAAAGCCACATCATGATGTGAGCTCGGTTTTCATTGAACCTCTCTTTAGTGAAAATGTTGAAGTTGACCTTGTGTGTGACCCTTGTTATGACACCCCGCCCACGTTTGATAAAGGAGAAGATGAATTGCATGATTATCCTATTCTTCCCTTTGATTGCTTATTTGCTAGCGGTGGTATCTTGTGTTGTAGTGAGGATGTTCGTAACCTTGAGGAGTCTCTTGAGAATGAGATAGATCGACTTGTGTTCGATGACTCCTCAAGTGTAGATGTGATCTCTAGTTTGAGAACTTCACCTTTGCTTGCTAGCGAGCTTGAGAAGTGCGCCTATAATAATCCTTTGTATGAGGGGCACATCGATGAAAATGGTGAGTTGTATCAAACTAGGGTAGTGTGTGAGTTTGGACCTCCATGTATTGGAATGCCTAACTCTATAGATAATCCGTTGTTTGAGACCTCCCTTGGGAGTTTGTCTAGTGACGAGGGTTGTCTTGGAGGAGTATTTGGGGGTGAGGAGGTACCTCTCGGTGTGTGTAAGAGTGCTTCTAAGAAGGGGAGTGGAGTATTCGATGCTAGTTGTGAATTGAACTATTTTACTTACTCTATCCCATATGTTGAGCACACCTTGAGTGTTGGGCATGCCAAAGCCATTGTGTCACCTTGTGATATAAATGCATTAGAGGCTTGGTATGTTGATAGTAAGCTTAGGGATCATAGGGAACTTGATTGCTATATCTTGCATGTTCCTTACTCTATTGATTTCTTTTCTTATTCTTGTGTTGAATGCACTATCTTGTGGGGTCAAGTACTTGTTGTTTCCTTGGGAGACATAAGCTTTTTACTTGTTATTGATGCTTGGCTCTATCATAAGAGTGTGTTTTCCACACTTTTGGCACTAACCTACTCTTGTAGTAGGAGATGTTCTTGTTTTTTTATCTTTGGGTGTAGGCTTTGATGGTTTGATTTCGAGGACGAAATCCTTTCAAGAAGGGGAGGATGATGCAATCCAAAATGGGATTAGAACCTAACCATCAAGAGCCAAGCAAGAAGGGTGCGAGGACGCGAGGGCAAGTGCTTCGGAGATGAGTCGAGGGACCAAAGAAGCGAGGAGAAATGCCCAAGGCCCTTCCCAGGCCGAGGAGGAGCGCCCAGGCATCCAGGCAGAGCGCCCAGGCTTCCAGGCGGAGCGCCCAGGCATCCAGGCGGAGCGCCCAGGCAACACCTTGCCCAGGCGGAGCGCCCAGCTTCCCAGGCGGAGCGCCTAGCACACTAGGCTGTGTGCTCACCACCAGGCGGAGCGCCTCCCACCCAGGCGGGGCGCCTGAAACGCTGAAGAGGCCAACATTTGGCTTGAACTTCCTATTTTGCCCCTCAGTGTTATGTATGGCCTTAGTTTGGCTTGAGGGTATTTTAGTCATTTCACCTAGTCTTGTGAAAAACTATAAATAGGAGACTTAGCATTTCATTTGACAACTTACCTTGTATTGAATATTGAGAAGAGAGAATTAGAGAAGAGGCCGAGCCCTTCTAGTCCGAAGCCCGAGGCTTCATGTATCTCGTTAACTTGGAACCTATGGCGATCGACACCTAGTTGAATCCATTGTAAGGTTCGAGTTTCCCTTTCTCCCTTTTGAATTCAATTAACGTTAGTAAATTGGATTCGATTCTTTCTTCTATTTCTTGCCTTCCTAGTCTTGAATTTCTCGATATCTTTTAGATATCTCGTATCTTGTTTATCGCTTCCGCATATTTGTATCGTGTTTAGCTTCCGCGTGTTTTCCATTGCATCACTTGTCTTGTTATGTTGTTAGTGAGAACTCTAGACTAGTTGATAATTTGCATGACTATAATGTGTTTGCAACTAGTGTAGAGCCTTTGGGTCAACTTGTGTGTGCCAATGAACCACTAGTTGAGAGAATTGAAAAGCCACATCATGAAGTGAGCTCGGTTTTCTTTGAATCTCTCTTTAGTGCAAATGTTGAAGTTGACCTTGTGTGTGAGCCTTGTTATGACACCCCACCCGTATTTGATAAAGGAGAAGATGACTTGCATGATTACCCTATTCTTCCCTTTGATTGTTTATATGCTAGTGGTGGCATCTTGTGTCGTAGTGAGGAGGGTTGTAACCTTGAGGAGTCTCTTGAGAATGAGATTGATCGACTTGTGTTCGATGACTCCTCAAGTGTCGATATTGTCTCTAGTTTGAGAGCTTCACCTTTGCTTGCCGATGAACTTGAGAAGTGTGCCTATACTAATCCTTTGTATGAGAGCAACTTCAATGAAAATGGTGAATTGTATCAAGCTAGAGTAGAGTGTGAGTTTGGACCTCCATGGGTTGGAATGCCTAACTCTATGGATAACCCTTTGTTTGAGACCTCCCTTGGGAGTTTGTCTAGTGACGAGGGTTGTCTTGGGGGAGTATTTGGAGGTGAGGAGATACCTCTCGGTGTGAGTAAGAATGCTTTTAAGAAGGGGAGTGGAGTAGTCGATGTTAGTTGTGAATTGAACTACTTTACTTACTCCATCCCATATGTTGAGCACACCTTGAGTGTTGAGCATGCCAAAGCCGATGTGTCACTTTGTGATAAAATTGATTTGAAGGCTTGGTGTGTTGGTCATGGGCTTAGGGGTCGTGGGGAATTTAATTGCCACATGCATATCCTTGATCTCTTTGCTTGTTTTGACATTGAGTGCTTGTTCTTGTCGAGCCAAGACTATGTCGTCTCCTTTGGGGACATACGCTTTTTAATTGGGATTGATGCTTGGCTCTATCACAAGAGTGTGTTTTCCCACACCACTTGCACTTATTCTTGTTAAGCTAATCTACTTGTGAAGTAGGAAGTTTTGGTTGTGCTAGTTTTGATTGTAGGTTTTGATGGTTCGATTTCGAGGACGAAATCCTTTCAAGAAGGGGAGGATGATGCAATATAAAATGGCCTAAACGACAACCATCAAAAGCCAAGCTCGAGAGCACAACGGATACGAGTCAAGGCCTCCGGAGATGTCTTGAAGATCGTGCATTGGAGCGCCGAGGACGGAGGAAACAGGGCAGGAAAACAGGCAGCCCAAAACAGGGCAAAACAGGGGAGCAAACTGGGAGCTCACTGCCTGAGGAAGAACGTTTGTTCTTCGCGATCGCGTCACTACCTGCGCGATCGCGAAGGGTCCTGGTTTTGCCTGCGCGACAGCGTGCCTTCTTGCGCGATCGCGAGGCAGAGATATTGTTGGTTCTGCGCGATCGCGTGGACCTTGCGCGATGGCGATGAGGGAAATGCTGTTCTGTGCGATTGCGTGTGTCTGAGCGCGATCGCGATGACTTGGAGTTGAGCAGCGGACCAGAATCAGCTTCAGGGGCCATTTTTGTCCATTTGACATGTAAATGTATATATAGCTAGTTTTAGCTTCATTTCATTAGTTTTTGACATTGTATGAACATTGAGAGAAGAGAGAATTAGAGAAGAGGCCGAGCCCTTCTAGTTCGAAGCCCGAGGCTTCATGTATCTCGTTAACTTGGAACCTATGGCGATCGACACCTAGTTGAGTCCATTGTAAGGTTCAAGTTTCACTTTCTCCCTTTTGGATTATTAATTCATGTCTTGAATTTATTAATCCGTTCTTTCTTCTCGTTTCTTGACTCCCCAATCCTTGTTTCCCCGATATCATTGATATCACCTATCGTGTTATTTATCGCTTCCGCCTTGTTTGTGTCGTTATTAGCTTCTGCGTATTTTAGATTGCATCAAGGAGGATGGTCCTCAAATGTTCTTGGTGGTTAGGAGAAGCTTGAGTACCATTTTTATGGAAGAGGAGGTGGACAATGATCAAAGGGAAAACCTCTTTCATGCAAGGTGTCGGGTGATGGACCAAGTATGTTCAATGGTTGTTGATTCGGGGAGTTGTACCAACATCGTGAGCCAAACCTTGATTTCCCAATTGAAGTTACCTACTCTAAAGCATCCAAAACCATATCGATTACAATGGCTAAGCGAGTGTGGTGAACTTAGAGTGGTGAAACAAGCGTTGGTTGAGTTTTAGCATTGGGAGTTATAAGGATAAGATCTTGTTTTACGTGGTCCCGATGCAAGCATGCCATTTATTGTTTGGGAGACCATGGCAACATGATAGGTTCGTAGTGCATGATGGCCGGACCAACTCCTATACGGTCAAGCAAGATGGGAGAAAATATGTGCTTAGACCTTTGACTCCAAGGCAAGTAAGGGAAGACTACAAACGAATGAAGGAGTTGAGGGAAGCGGCTAAAGCAAAGTCACCCATGGTACTTGAACCCGAGGCAAACAATCTCATTATTTTGCCATTGCATGATGAAAATGAGAGTCACTCCACTTCAAATGAGAGAGAAAAGAAAGAGAGAAGTGAGGGAGTGACCGGTGACAATCCAAGAGAGGAAAAAGGAGAGGATTTGAGGAGTTATGTGAGGGGATTGTCACCACAAACTACACTTGACCATGAGGTAAAATTGCGAGAGATGAGAGGTGAGGAAGGAAAAATTGAGAGTGAGAGCACTCATTGTTCTAACCCTTCTTTATCTTCTACCTTTTCTTGTGAAAGTTCTTGTGTAGGTACATTTGAAGACAAGCAATTGGAGCCTCAATGTGAGCTTCATGAAGGGGAAGTTGCCTATGACACTTCAAACCTTGTGAGTGATCAAGGGAGTACTACAAATGTAAGTGTTGCTTCACCTTTTCATGAGCCTACTAGCTATTTGTCTTGTGATGACTCAACACTAGTTGGTGGTTTTGATGCATCTAGTGAGTATGCCACTAGTGAAGAGTCTACTTGTCAACTTGAGCTTGATTGTGAAACACTAGTTGGAAGGGATGCTATGCCACATCATGATGTGAGCTCATTGTTCATTGAACCCCTCCCTAGTGTAGATTTGATAGTTAACCATGATTGTGACCTTTGCTATGACACCCCACCAACCTTTGACAAATTGGGAGATGAGGTAGTTGACCATTCCCTAATTGATATGCTTCTATTTGGTGGACCAATGTGTTGTGGTGAGGATGGTCTTGTCCTTGAGGAGTCCAAATCGCATGAATTGGACAAAGTTGTCTATGATGACTCCTCAAGTGAACCTAGTCTTGATAACTTGTCTATGCTTAATCATGATATTGAGATGCATGCTTATACCAATCCATTGTTTGAAGGCATCCTCATTAGTGGTAATGACTTGTATCGAACTAGGGTGAGAAGTCAAATGGAACCTCCATGGTGTGAAGGGTTTGATTCCTTAGGCAATCCATTGTTTGAGAATTTGGGTGAGGTAGATGGTTCTTTGAGTGACCCTACTATTGTTTGTTGGGGTTATGATGAAGAAGAGTCCATCATCAATACCTTCCTTGAGAGCTTGTCTTTTGAGAAGGATTGCTTAGGTGATGAAATTGGAAGGGAAGAGGAATCTCTTGGTGTGAGTAAGTATGCTCTAAAGAAGGGGAGTGGAGTGCTTGATCCTACTTGTAGGTTGGGCTATTTGATTCACTCCACTCCACATATTGATCACACCTTGAGGATTGATTAGTATGTTGATTTTGAGCTTAAGGTTCAAGAGGGTTTTGATAGCTTGATCTTGCATTTTTCATGCCCACATGACCTATTTGCTCATTATCTTGTTGAGTGCATGTTGATCTTTAACCAAGTGCTTATGGTTCTCTTTGGAGACTTGATATTCATGATTGTTATTGATGCTTGGTTATATCACAAGAGTGTATTTTCCACACTTCTTGCACTAACCTACTTTCAAAGTAGGAAGTTTGTGTGTTTGTGCTTGTCGTTGCTTGTAGGTTCTAAGCTCCATGCTAAGGCGGGGGAGATCTTGGAAGAAGCCTATATCAAAGTGACGATCAAGAGGGATAAAGAAGGAGCGCTTCGGCCACCCCGAGGAGTTGTTGATGATGAGACCAAGCCTCGATTTCGAGGACGAAATCTTCTCAAGAAGGGGAGGATGATAAGACCCAAATCATGCAACCATACAAAAGCATCATCCAAGGCCAAGGAAGAGCACTTCAAGGTCATGCATTGGGACGCCAAGGAAAGAAGAGCATCCGGGACACATTTCGAGGTGTTTCAAGAAGTCCAAGGAAGAGGCGGACCGCCTACGGATTGAGGCGGACCGCCTAGAAGATGGTAGCTCTCAGGATTATTGGAGGCGGCTGCAGGAGGCGGACCGCCTAGGCATGCTGAGGCGGACCGCCTAGGTCATGGAGGCGGGCGCCTCCCTCGGTTCAACTTTGACGGGAATTTGACTTTAATTGCTACGTAATTCCTACTATGCCCCTACGTGGCTTATGTCTTTAGAACTTACTTAAGGGTACTTTTGGCCTTTCATTATGTATTAAATGAGGCCTATAAATACTCCATAGCTTAGCATTATTCCTTAGTTAGCTTTGATGATGAATGTTTGATAAACAATGTTCAAGAGTGGATTCTCTTAGAATGAAAACCCCTTTGAGTTGGTTTGAGTTTGCTAGTGAATTCTAGTTGACCCCCAAACCCCCCCGATCACTCTACTTGCGAGTCCGTTGTCGTCTCGAGGGTAGTTGCATAGTGTAGGTCCTCCTTGACACCGATACGAGGGTATTATGGAACGAGTTCTCCATAGTTACTTCGTAGGGAGTTCGAGTAGTGTCTCGCTCTTTATCTTTATTTCCGCGTTTCGTTTTTGATTCCTATCAACAAAAGATTGAGAGGAGTAAGGGAGTGACCGGTGACATTCCTCGAGTGGAAAAAGCAGAGGATGTGATGAGTGATGTGAGTGGGATGTCACCACCCGAATCTACACCTGACCTTGAAAAGAAAATGAGGGAAAAGAAAGAGGGAAAAAGAATTGTAAAGAGTGAGGACACCCCTTATTCTAACCCTAACCCTTTATCTTTTCCTTCTACTTGTGTGACTTCTTATGTAGGAAATCTTGGAGGCAAGCCATTGGAGCCTCAATCATCTTCCAAGATGGAAGGACAAGGTGAAGAAAATCTTCAATGTGAGCTTCAAGGTGAAGAGCCAATTCAAGACACTTCATGTGCATTGAGTGAGCTAGATGGCCACTCAAAGGTATGTGATAGTTCTTCCCTTGAACATGTTACTTCCTTGTCTCATGGTAGTGTTTGTGATAACTCAATACTAGTTGATGATTTGTATGATTACAATGTATTTGCAACTAGTGTAGAGTCGAATGGTCAACTTGTGTTTGAATGTGAACCACTAGTTGAGAGGGATGATAAGCCACATCATGATGTGAGCTCGGTTTTCATTGAACCTCTCTTTAGTGAAGATTGTGTAGTTGACCTTGCTTGTGAACCTTGTTATGACACCCCACCTATATTTGACAAAGGGGAAGATGAGTTGAATGAATACCCTATTCTTTCCCTTGATGAATTGCTTGATAATGGTGGACTTATGTATCGTGGTGAGGATGGTTGTAACCTTGAGGAGTCTCTAGAGTGGGAGATGGATCGATTTGTTTTTGATGACTCCTCGAGTGTGAGTAAAGAACCTAGTCTTGATACCACGCTTTTGTGTGACCATGAATTTGAGGTGCATGCTTTTACATTTCCATTGTTTGAAGATAATCTCATTTGTGGAAGTGAATTGTATCGGACTAGGGTTGGTAGCAAAATAGAACCTCCATGGTTTGTGAAGTTAGACCCTATAGATGATCCATTGTTTGGAACTCCAAGTGGGATGAGTGGTCTTGATATTGGTTGTATTGAACCATCTTCTAGTAGTCCTAACCTTCATTGTGTGGACTATAATGATGAAGGACCTATTTTGGAGACCTTCCTTTGGAGTTTGTCAAGTGAGGGAGAATGTCTTAGGAGTTGGATTTGGAGGTGAGGAAGTCATTCTTGATATGTGTAAGAGTGCTTCCAAGAAGGGGAGTGGAGTATTTGATGTTAGTTTCCAATTGAACTATTTTGTGTAATCCACCCCACATGTTGATCACACCTTGGGTGTTGAGCATGCCAAAGCCAATGAGTCACATTGTGATAGTAATGCATTGAAGGTTTGGTGTGTTGACCATAAGCTTGGAGGTCATAAGGAACTTAGTTGCTTAATTTTGCATGTTCCATGTCTTATTGATCTCTTTGCTTGTTATGGTAGTGAGTGCTTGTCATTGTTGAGCCAAGAACTTGTTGTTTCCTTTGGAGACATAAGCTTATTGATTAGTATTGATACTTGGCTCTATCACAAAAGTGTGATTTTCCCATCACTTGCACTCACTCTTGTTTGGCTTGCCTACTCTTGTAGTGGGAAGTTTTGGTGTGTTCTTATTGGACTTAGAGATCATAGGAATTTTGATAGCTTGATCTGTCATATTCTCTATCCTATTGATCTCTTTAATGAATCATGTATTGAGTGCACCCATTGGAGAAGCCAAGTACTTATTGTTTTCTTTGGAAACATGCACTTTATCATTGTCATTGATACTTTGTTATACCATAAGAGTGTGTTTTCCACACTACTTGCACTAACCTACTCTTGTAGTAGGATATTTGGCTTGTTCTTGTCTTTGATTGTAGGTCTTGATGGTTTGATTTCGAGGACAAAATCCTTTCAAGAAGGGGAGGATGATAAGGGTCAAATCGAGCTTAAAGTACTTACCATCAAGAGCCGGGATTGGAGGATGCAAAGGATGGGAAGCCAAGAGCTTTCGGAGCAATTTGAAGGAGTGTTGAAAGCACCCAGGCCCAGGCGCTCCGCCCAGGACCCTAGGCGCTCTGCCCAGAGCAAGAGGGAGCCAGGCGCTTCGCCTCCAAGGTGGGCGCTCCGCCCAGCCTACTCCACTGACCACTTTTGAGGCGCCCCGCCCAAATGCTAGGCGCTCCGCCTACCTTGCAGTCAAACAAAGACGAGACTTCTATTATTAGCCTAGTATTATTTACTAGTTTGACCCTACAATGACTTTGTTATTACATCTAACTTGTGGGGTAATTTTAGACTTTATTTAGAAGTGTAGAACCTCTATAAATACTACACTTAGGTCATTAGCTCATTAGTTAGTCAATGTTGAATTGAGAGAATAGAAGATAGAATAGGCTTGACCATTCTTGTTGAAGCTTTGCTTCATGTATCTCTTACTTGGAATCCATGGTGGATCACCGCTAGTATGACCCCGTTAGTGGTTCAAGTCTCTTTCTCCCTTCGAATCAATCTTTTTTGGTTAATTTGATTCGTTCTTTCTCCTATTTTCTATTCTTCCCCATCCCTATTTCTTGGTTATCGTGTCTTAATTGCTTCCGCCTCTATATTACTTGCTTCCGCAATTTTGATCCTTATCAAATGGTGTGCAAGGGAGTAGTAGAGGACCGATGATGCGGGGCATACTACCTCAAGACCATTCACTAGAAGTCAAGCCAAGTTGATTCAAGACACTCATCTCCACTTGACTTGGAAGGATATGGAAGAAGGCTCCAAGAGCGACTTGAAGATCATGCTTTGGAGTGCCATGGTTGGGGGACCATCTAGGACACTTGGATAGGCTCAAGAGACACAAAATGAGACACCCCAAGAGGCTTCAGGAAGAGGTGGAGCGCCTCCCAAAATCCAGAGAGCTGAACCTCAGAAGGCGGAGCGCCTCAAAGAAGAGGCGGAGCGCCTCCCAAAAATCAAGAGAGCTGGTCTTCAGAAGGCGCCCGCCTCCCCCCCTTAGGCGGCCGCCTCCCCCCTGTGACAGCATGCGGGATTTTTACTACTTTTTGCATGAACTTCCAACTATAGCCCTGCGTGGCCTTATTTGTTTTAACCCACTTTGGAGGTATTTTAGACCTTTTATTATGACTAAGTGAAGCCTATAAATACTTCACTTAGCCTCATCAAACCTTAGCTTACCTTTGAATCATATGAATGACGAATAGAGTTTATCTCTTGTTACAAAGAAACCCTCTTTGTTTGGCTTGAAATTCACTAACGGATCCTAGTTGAGTCTCGAACCAAAACCCGATCATTCTACTTGCGAGTCCCGGCGAGTCCCGGGTGCGACTCGAGGGTGGTTGCATAGTGTAGGTCCTTCTAGACGCCGATACGAGGGTATCTCGGGACAAGTTCCCCGGGGTTACTTCGTAGGGAGTTCGAGAAGTGTCTCGCTCTCCTATCTTTCTTTTTGTCTTGTCGTTTTGATCCTTATCATCTTGGTATCAGAGCAAGGTTCGGGTTTTATTTTTACAAACCCCCGACCCTTGATTCTTCGTGCCTAGGTGATGCAGCCCAAATTGCATCGACACCCACACTTGGTCCGGAAGTCAAGGCATGGATGATATGAGCTCGGGAGACGACTTGAAGACTAGACATCGGAGCTCAATCAAAGTGGAAGCCGGGCTGGAAACAGTGCAGGAAACAGGGGAGCCAAAACAGGGCAAAACAGGGCAGCATTTCTGAGCTCACTGCCTGACGAAGGAGACCTGTTCTTCGCGATCGCGCTCAGACCTTCGCGATCGCGAAGGGATCTTGTCCAAGCCTGCGCCTTCGCGCCATGAACCACGCGATAGCGTCCCTCAGATTTCAAGTGTCTTCGCGATCGCTATTCCTCTTGCGCGATCGCGAAGGGTTGTGGAGCAGTGCGGACCAGAAACTAGGCAAAACTTGTAATGGGAAACTATAAATACTCCCTTAGTTCATTTATTGCATTTTAGCTAACCTTGAATGTAGAATGATATTTTCTTTGAGTGAATCTCAATGTTGAACCCGTGAACGGGCATGATTTTACTTGGTGGATTCCAAGTTGAACATCGTAACCTCTTTGATCATTCTATTTGCAAGAGCCGGGTGCCTCTTGAGGGTAGTTGCGTAGTATAGGTGATCCTTGACTTCACCCGGGGTGTATCGAGACGAGTTCCTCGGTGCTACTTAGGTAAACGTTCAAGCCTCGTCTTGCTTTTATCTCGATATCTTCATCGATATCGCCTATCTTGTTTCCATTTCCGCATTTCGTATCGTCTTTCCGTTTCCGCGTATTTTGCATTGCATCAGTTGGTATCAGAGCACGGCTAGGCTTCGTTCTTACGAATCCTCGGTCTTGTTCTTGTTGTTGTTATCATTGTGTTGTTTGTTCTTGAATTTGAAGAAAAACAAAAAAATACAAAAATTTGAAAATCACAAAAAAAATTGCTAGAAATCGTTCCTTGTTACGATTTTGTAGTTGTTTGTTACTGGGGATTGTTTGTTATCATATTCCCGTTGATTTGGTACCCTCGAAACACGATTTGAAGTCGTGAATCAAAATCTTGAAAACCAAATCTCAAAGTTGAGAATTCACAAAAATTTAATAGAACTTGCTTTGTGTTGTGAATTCTTGGATGTTTGATATTGGGGATTGTTCCTTATAGTTTTCCCGTCATTTTGATATCCCCATATCGTCATTTGGAGTAGCGGAATGAAAATCGCACTTTGAAAATTTGAAGTTCTTGAAAATTTTGAAGAACTTGATCCAAATTCCGTGAAACAAGTTGTTTGTTCATTGTTTGATTGTTAAAACCATTGGGGATTGTTTACTTCAGTTGAAAACACCCTTGGGAAGCTTTAGAACTGAACAACAAGTTGAATTGGTGTGATTTTTGTGCCAAAATCTGTGTTTTCTGTCGGGGTTCTGGTTCTGGTCTGTAAACCTGCGCGATCGCGCACATACTCACGCGATCGCGACAACTTCACAAATTAAGTCATCGCGATCGCGCGCTTCCCCACGCGATAGCGAAGAGTACTTAATTCCAGAAAATCCTGAACTGGGACAGATTGTTCGCAAAGCGATCGTAACAGTTTCCGCTCACCAAAACTTCAATTGTATCATCTTATATGGTGAGTTTCTAGATCACTTACCCAAAATCATCCAATTCCGAATCCGTTTAGTGACGATTCGACTTTTGAACATTTGGTCGCGTCACTTCCGGTTAGTACTTTGAGGGTAACAATTCTACCTAATTAGTACTAATCCTTTGTGCGTATAGGAAACTCGTGCCTAGAAGGAGAGTAGAGCTCAAAGAAGACTCGTAGTATATTTCTTGGCTCAAGTGCTCACTTATAAAGCCGTTCGCCCATCGAGTCCCATCAATTCCACTCACCCCGAAGAGTATTTGGTTCTTGTGACTTGAGTGGTCATTGAGGTGGTAGTTCAACTACGAGGAAGCCTTTGAGATCAAGCTTGAGTGATAAATCCCCCGCCACTAAATTGAGTGTACCCGAGTGATACTTCAAAGGTGAGGGAGCGAGTGAGGGTTTTTACTCTAACCTCTTTCTTGTTTTTTTGATTGATGTAGGTACATGGCCGGAGATGTGTATGATACCGTTGAGGTCCCGGTAAGCACTTTGGCCTACCTCTTGGCCGAGGTGAGATCTATAAGCTCGAGGTTTGATCGCCTCAAAGAGGAATGGACCCCGAGTGTCCAAAATGGTACCAAAGAAGGTACTAGTGATGAAATGTTGGGCATTCCCCAACCATTGGGCATTCCCCAACAAGTGGGCACTCCCCACAACTTGGGCATTCCCCAAGGTAAAGGTGAGCAAGGTGATGAGCTTCAAATGTCGCTTGTGGTACGGAGGAGTTTGGGTGCCGTGAGTCATGAAGATCCGGAACACGTGCAAAGGGAGAATCTCTTTCATGCTAGGTGTCGAGTGATGGGGCAAGTGTGCTCGATGATCATAGATTCGGGAAGTTGTGCTAACATAGTAAGTGAGACATTGATTTCCCAATTGCAATTGCCTACTAGAACGCATCCACACCCCTACCGTTTACAATGGTTGAGTGAGTGTGGAGAGTTGAGGGTGGTGAAGCAAGCTTTGGTTGAGTTTGGCATTGGCAACTACCGAGATAAGGTAATGTTCGATGTAGTCCCTATGCAAGCTTGTCATCTCTTGTTTGGGAGGCCGTGGCAATATGATCGGAGCGTGGTACATGATGGTAGGACCAACTCTTACACGGTCTTGCACGGCTCTAGAAAGTATATACTCAAGCCCTTGACACCGAAGCAAGTAAGTAATGACTATCGGATTATGAGGGAGTTGAGGGAGGCGGCTAAAGCCAAGTCACCCATGGTCCTTGAGCCCGGAACCAACAATCTTATGGTCATACCCTTGCGAGATGAGAGTGAAGCATCACCCGGACCTACAATTGGCCTTGAGCGAAAAATGAAAGAAGTGAGGGGAGAGGAAATCTCGAGTGAGAGTGGGAACACACTTCGTTCTAACCAAGATCTATCTTCTTCTCTTTCTATTTGTTTTGACTCATGTGTAGGTACACTTGGAGGCGAGCTAGTGGAGCCTCAACCGGTTGATAAGGAAGAAAGACAAGAGGGTAGAACTCGCCATTGTGAGTTTCATGAAGGAGAACTCAAACATGACACTTCAAACGATGTGAGTGCTCACGGGAGCGACTCCAATGTAAGTGTTACCTTTCCTTCTCATGAACATGATGATCCCTTGTCTTGTAGGGACTCAAAGCTAGTTGTTGCTTGTGATACCTATATTGACCTTGCAACTAGTGAAGAGTCTAATGGTCAACTTGTGTTTACATGCGACCTAGTAGAGGGGAGTGAAAGGCCACATCATGATGTGAGCCCGGTATTCAAAGAACCTCTCTCTAGTGAAAGTGTGATAGTTGACCCTACTTGTGACCCTATTTATGACACCACACCCATATTTGATAAAAGGGAAGATGAGTCTTGTGATTCTACCCTTGTTGATATAATTGATTTTGGTGGACTTGTGTGTCGTAGTAAGGATGAGAGTGGCCTTGAGGAGTCCAAATTGCATGAATTGGACAAGGTTGTCTACGATGACTCCTCGAGTGTGAGTGATGAACCTAGCTATGATACTTCACCTTTGCTTTACCATGAAATTGAGATGCATGCTTTTACTAATCCTATGTTTGAGAGCATCCTTATTTGTGGTGGTGAATTGTATCGATCTAGGGTTGAGAGAGAGTTGGAACCTCCGTGGTGTGTGGGATTTGATCCCATAGACAACTCCTTGTTTGAAGCTTCGAGTGAGGTAGATGATTCTTCTAGTGATCCTACTCTTGTTGGTTTGGGTTATGATGATGAAGAGACCATTGACAATGCCTTCCTTGAGAGCTTACCTTGTGAGGGGGGTTGTCTCGAGGATGAAATTGGAGGTGAGGAGGTATCTCTTAGTGTGAGTATGAGGGCTTTTAAGAAGGGGAGTGGGGTATTTGATGCTAATTGTGTATTGCACCACTTTGTCTATTCCCTCCCATATGTTAACCACACTTTGAGACTTGAACATGCCAAAACCATTGTGCCGCATTTTGAAAATATTGCCTTGAAGGTTTGGTTTGTTGATCATGCGCTTAGGGGTCATTGGAACTTTGATTGCTTGGTCTTGAATGTTCTATGTCCTAATGATTCCCTAGCTCGTTATGGTTGTGAGTGCTCGCCACCTTGGAGCCAAGAACTTGTTGATCCCTTTAGGGACATGAGCTTCTTGAATGGTATTGATACTTGGCTCTATAACAAGAGCGAATTTTCCACCGTACTTGCACTCACTCTTGTTGGACCTACCTACTCGCGCACAACAAGGCCTTGGTGTGCTACTCTTGAACCTAGAGATTGTAGGGAATTTGATAGCTTACTCTTGCATATGCCATGCCCTATTGATCTCTATAGTTGTTCTTGTACTGGGAGCACTTTGTTGTCAAACCAAGTACTTGCTAGCTCCTTCGGGAGCGTGAGCTTCTTTGTTGCTATTGATACTTGGTTGTACCACAAGAGTGTGTTTTCCCACGCTTAGCGCACTAACCTACTCTTGTAGTAGGAGCTTTTGTTTTTTGTTTGCCTTTTGATGTAG
Source organism: Petunia x hybrida (assembly GCA_037355625.1). Classification (NCBI taxonomy): domain Eukaryota; kingdom Viridiplantae; phylum Streptophyta; class Magnoliopsida; order Solanales; family Solanaceae; genus Petunia; species Petunia x hybrida. The sequence goes on from JBBBVM010000534.1 coordinate 1,399,097, forward strand.
GTGATGCTACCCCGGAGGAGGACGCTTTAATTTCGAGGACGAAATTTCCTTAAGAAGGGGAGGATGATGCAGCCCAAATTGCATCGACACCCACACTTGGTCCGGAAGTCAAGGCATGGATGATATGAGCTCGGGAGACGACTTGAAGACTAGACATCGGAGCTCAATCAAAGTGGAAGCCGGGCTGGAAACAGTGCAGGAAACAGGGGAGCCAAAACAGGGCAAAACAGGGCAGCATTTCTGAGCTCACTGCCTGACGAAGGAGACCTGTTCTTCGCGATCGCGCTCAGACCTTCGCGATCGCGAAGGGATCTTGTCCAAGCCTGCGCCTTCGCGCCATGAACCACGCGATAGCGTCCCTCAGATTTCAAGTGTCTTCGCGATCGCTATTCCTCTTGCGCGATCGCGAAGGGTTGTGGAGCAGTGCGGACCAGAAACTAGGCAAAACTTGTAATGGGAAACTATAAATACTCCCTTAGTTCATTTATTGCATTTTAGCTAACCTTGAATGTAGAATGATATTTTCTTTGAGTGAATCTCAATGTTGAACCCGTGAACGGGCATGATTTCACTTGGTGGATTCCAAGTTGAACATCGTAACCTCTTTGATCATTCTATTTGCAAGAGCCGGGTGCCTCTTGAGGGTAGTTGCGTAGTATAGGTGATCCTTGACTTCACCCGGGGTGTATCGAGACGAGTTCCTCGGTGCTACTTAGGTAAACGTTCAAGCCTCGTCTTGCTTTTATCTCGATATCTTCATCGATATCGCCTATCTTGTTTCCATTTCCGCATTTCGTATCGTCTTTCCGTTTCCGCGTATTTTGCATTGCATCACTAGGTTAGTTACAACTTTAGGTTCTTGTTTATTGTTATTGAAAAGAAGAAAAAACACAAAAAAAAAATTAGAAAAAGTTGAAAAAACACCAAAAATTTGATTGTGGATTCTTGGATTTGATGACCCGTTGTTAGATTGTTATTGGGGTTTGTTCCTCGTTGGAAACCCGTTCTTTTGGTACCCTAAGCACAAGATTTGGAGTTGTATTCCATGACTTGAAAATTTTAAACCCTTTGAGAATTTGAAAATTTTAAAACCCTAGTTTTGAAGATGATGAACATGGTGGATTGTTTTTTTTTATTGGGGTTTGATAAAAGTTGTTGGGGATTGTTCTTTTTGATTGAAACAACATTTGGGTACCTTTGAATTGCTAAAACAACGCCTGATTTTTGGGTGTTAAGATCGAAAAACACGAAGTGAAACTGTCCTGAAAGTTGCAGGAGGCGGAGCGCCTAAAATCTGAGGCGGACCGCCTAAAGTCTGAGACCTCTCTGGACTTTAGTGAGGCGGAGCGCCTCCCTAAAGAGGCGGAGCGCCTCCCACAGTGCATTGCTCTGGGCGGCCGCCTACTCTGCTGAGGCGGGGCACCTAGTCCTAAAAGAGTTTGTTTCGGGTAGTTTTTCATAGAACCTCTTGCTTCTTTGATCGCATTGCATCTAGCTAGTACTACTTTGAGTAATCTTACCTACTTGAATTGTGCTAGCCCTTCTAAGCTATTAGGAAACTCAAGCCTAGACCGGAGAGTAGAATTCAAAGAAGACTCGTAATCTCATTTGGCTCAAGTCCGCACTTAAAGAGCTTATCGTTCCAATAGAGTCCTATCAACTCCACTCACCCCGGAGTGCATTTGGCTCTTGAGTTGAGTGATTAAGTTGAGGTTTGCTATTCAACTTAGTGAAGCTTTGGATTCAAGCTAGAGTGAAAAATCCACCACCAATAAACGAGTGATCCGAGTGAAACACTTGTGAGGGAGTGAGTGAGGTTGTTTTGCTAACATTTGTTTCTTGTGTAGGTACAATGTCCACCGAAGGAGAAGATTTTGCTAAGAGTGCCCTTGCTACTATCCTTGCCAAATTGGATAGTATGAACTTGAGGATTGAAAACCTTGAGAGGGTGACATCAAGTGCCCTTGTTGAGCAAGGGACTTCCAATGTGCAATCGGAGAAGGGGACCTCGAGTGTGCAAGTTGAGAAAGGGGCCCCGAGTGCCCAAGTTGACGGTGTTGAGGGCACAAGTAGCCCGACCTTTACCCCGGAACAAGTTGAGTTGCTCAATCGCCAACAACGGGTAAGGGAGGATCGTGATCAAATTGACCAATTGTTAGGCAATACCCAACGTGTGACTATTCCCAACCTTATGGGCAATCCCCAAAGGAATGCTCCACTTCCCGGACCAATTCGGAATGTTCAACCCCTTGAGCAAGTTGCACAAGCTCAAGAAGGGGAGGAGGATGAATATGGTGATGGTGGGTATGATGCTCATCATCTATTTAGGGGTCAGAATGTGGATAGGCGTCGAGGCCGAGGTCGAGGGCCACCCATGGGGTACTATGGAGGGAATGCTATGAGGGATCTTGGTGGTTATGGAGATCACTTTGGAGGCCAACCGGAGCCTTTCCAAGGAGGTCGTGAGAACAACAACAATCTTAATAGTGTGAAGCTCACTATTCCTTCTTTCAAAGGAAGTAGTGACCCGGTGGAGTACATTAATTGGAAGTTGTCTATGGAGCGTATATTTGACACCAATGATATGCCCGAAGTGAAGAAGACAAAGTATGCAATATCTTCCTTCGAATCCTTTGCTTCTACTTGGTGGGAGTCGGTGAAGAGGAATAGAAGGAGGACGGGAATGGCTATTAATCTTACTTAGGAAGAGTTGATCCATGTGATGGATGAGAAGTACTTGACTAGCCAATACCGAGTGGAACAAACAAAGGCGCTTCTATGAGTTGAAACAAGGTTCCAAAACGGTTGGGGAGTATTTCAATGAATTTGAGAAAGTCCGAATGAATCTTGACTTGGATGAGGAAGATAATGAGACGGCCATGATCCGTTTCAAAGGAGGCTTGAACCGGGACATAGCTTCACAATTGAAGTTCCTCAAATATGATGACCACTACAAGCTATGTGATGATGCGGTTGCAGCCGAGAAGTGGCTCAAAGAGGAGAAAGCCCTCAGTTACAAGGGCAGTACTACTACTTCCATGAGCAAGCCAAAGGAGTGGAAGACTCCTACTCCAAATGCCAAATTCCCAAATGCAAGTGGTGCCATTGCTTGCAAGGATGTGAAGAAGCCTTATGACAAGTCTACACCACATGTGGGAGGTAACTCTAAAACTCACTTGAGTAATCCTATCTCTACTTCTACTCAACGCTTTAAGTGTAAGGGATATGGACATATCTCTAAAGATTGCCCTACCCGAAAAACTATGGTTCTTGTGGGTGACTTGGTGTATGAGCAAGATAGTGAGCCCGAGGATGAAGAGGGAGTAGAGGGTGATTAGGAGGTTGATGATGGGGAGGTTGCAATAGAGGATGATGATGATGCCCATGCCTTCCTTGTTGTGAGGAGGAGTTTAGGAGCCATGTTTGTGGAAGATAGTGAGACTTTGCAACGAGAGAACCTTTTTCATTCCAAATGCCGAGTCATGGGTCTCCTTTGTTCCATGATCATTGACTCGGGGAGTTGTGCTAATGTCATTAGCCAAACATTAGTTTCCCAATTGAAGATACCCACCTTGAAGCACCCAAACCCTTACCGATTACAATGGCTTAGCGAGTGTGGTGAATTGAAGGTGGTCAAGCAATGCATGATCAAATTTAAGATAGGGAACTATGTGGATGAACACGTGTTTGACGTTGTGCCAATGCAAGCATGCCACCTTCTCTTCGGGAGGCCTTGGCAATTCGATAGACACGTGGTTCATGACGGCCATGCTAACACCTACACGGTTAAGCATGAGGGAAAGAAGTTTGTGCTTAAGCCCTTAACTCCCAAGCAAGTGAGTGATGACTACAAGCGAATGATGGAGTTAAGAGAGGCGGCCAAGGCTAAGTCGGTTGTGGAGACTAGCCCTTTATCCGAGAGCTTGGTGGAAATCCCACCATCTTCTACCGGTAGCATATGTGCCATGATGCAACCGGGCGAGATCTTGAGAGGAAATGATGGCAACAAACTACTCATTTGCCTAGTGCACAAGGGTATGGTTCTTACTTCCGAATTTGATTATTCTTCTAACCCTTTGTCTAGTGCTTTTGAAAATGTCTTGAAGGACTTTGGGGACATGTTCCCGGATGAGATGCCCGATGGTTTACCTTCCTTGAGGGGTATTGAACATCAAATCGACTTTGTCCCGGGATCTCAAATCCTAAACAAGCCGGCATTTAGAAGCAATCCCGAGGACACAAGGGAGTTGCAAAAGCAAGTAGATGATTTTCTTTCCAAAGGCTTGGTGAGGGAGAGCTTGAGTCCTTGTGCCTTGCCCGTGATTCTTGTCCCAAAGAAGGACGGCACTTGGAGAATGTGCGTGGATTGCCGAGCCGTGAACAAGATAACGGTAAAGTACCGTCATCCCATTCCACGTCTTGATGATATGTTGGATGAATTGAGTGGGTCATGTGTCTTTTCCAAAATAGACCTTAGGTCCGGTTACCATCAAATCCGGATGAAACCCGGGGACGAGTGGAAAACCGCATTCAAGACCAAATTTGGTCTCTATGAATGGTTGGTAATGCCCTTCGGGCTTTCCAATGCACCTAGCACTTTTATGAGGCTCATGAACCATGTTTTGAAACCGTTTATTAACAAGTTTGTGGTTGTCTATTTCGATGATATCTTGATCTATAGTAAGTCGATAGATGATCATATTGGCCACCTTAGGCAAGTCCTTGAAGTGTTGAGAGCCGAAAAGCTCTATGCTAACTTTAAAAAGTGTGCCTTTGGTGTTGAGAAGGTTGTCTTCCTTGGGTTTGTTGTGAGTGCCCAAGGAGTGGAGGTGGATGAGTCCAAGGTGGAGGCCATACGTGATTGGCCAACTCCTACCACCGTGACTCAAGTGAGGAGCTTTCATGGTCTTGCTAGTTTTTATAGACGATTTGTGAAAGACTTTAGCTCCATTGCCGCTCCACTCACCGAATTGGTGAAGAAGGACAAACCATTTGTTTGGGGAGAGCCTCAAGAGAAGGCCTTCCAAGAAATGAAAAGTAGGTTGAGTACCGCCCCTCTATTGCAATTGCCCGACTTCGGAAAGGCATTTGAGGTTGAATGTGATGCCTCGGGGGTGGGAATTGGTGGTGTTTTAATGCAAGATGGAAAACCCATAGCCTACTTTAGTGAGAAATTGAAGGGTGCATACTTGAACTACTCTACGTATGACAAGGAGATGTACGCCTTAGTGAGAGCTTTTGCTCATTGGCAACACTATCTTTGGCCTAGAGAATTTGTGATTAAGAGTGATCATAAGTCACTCAAACATCTTAGAGGCCAAGAGAAGTTGAACAAGCGTCATGCCAAGTGGGTAGAGTTTATTGAGTCTTTTCCCTATGTTATCCAATACAAGAAAGGGAAAGACAATGTTGTGGCGGATGCACTTTCTAGGAAGTTTGCTCTAGCCACCACTCTTGCCTCCAAGCTCATGGGATTCGAGAGCATTAAGTTGATGTATGCTCAAGACCCTAAGCTAAAGAGCATTCATGAAGCTCTAGAGAAGGGAGAAAGAGTTGAGAAGTACCAATGGGTTGATGGCTATATCTTTAAAAATGGTAGAGTGTGTGTTCCCGAGTCCTCTTGGAGGGAATTGCTTGTTCGTGAAGCTCATTGTGGGGGCTTGATGGGACACTTTGGGAGAAACAAGACCTTGGCCATTCTCATGGAACAATTTTATTGGCCAAAGATGGGGTGCAAGTTGAAAAGCTTTGCAAAAATTGCCTTGAGTGCAAGCATGCTAAGTCTAAGGCTAACCCCCATGGTTTGTATACTCCCCTCCCCGTACCTACTAGCCCGTGGATGGATATTTCAATGGACTTTGTTATGGGTTCACCACGGTCTAGGGGGGGACATGATAGCATTTATGTTGTCGTGGATAGGTTTTCCAAAATGGCTCACTTCATTCCATGTAAAAAGTGTGATGATGCGCAACATGTTGCTTCTCTATTCATTAATAATGTGTTGAAGTTGCATGGTATGCCTCAAATGATTGTGAGTGATAGGGACACCAAGTTCCTTAGCCATTTTTGGAGGAGTTTGTGGGGTGCTCTTGGCACCAAGCTCTTGTTTTCTACGTCCCACCACCCTCAAACAGATGGGCAAACCGAGGTGGTGAACCGAACTTTGGGTGCTCTTCTTAGAGCTATGACCCGAGGTAAGGCCGGGACATGGGTTGATAAGTTGCCTCTTATGGAGTTTGCATATAACCGTACTTTGCATAGTTTGATTGGTATAGTCGTTTGAGTGCGTGTATGACTTTAATCCTTTGATTCCACTTGATCTAACCCCATTGCCCAAAGATTTTGTTGTGAGTTTTGAAGGTAAAAGCCGAGCCAAGGCTATGGTTGAGCTTCATGCTAAAGCCAAGAAGAACTTGGAGGAAGCCTATGAAAAGGTTGCTTCCAAGAAGAACAAGGGAAGAAAGAAGCTTGAGCTCAAAAAGGGAGATTGGGTGTGGGTGCACTTCCGCAAAGAAAGGTTCCCAAACCTTAGGAAAGGGAAGTTGGCACCCCGTGGAGATGGACCATTCCAAGTGCTTTCCAAGATCAACAACAACGCCTATGTGATTGACCTACCCGGTAAGTACAATGTGTCCAATACTTTAATGTGACTGACTTGTCTCTTTGTGATGTAGGGGATGGTGATACCGGAGAGGAGGAGGCCATAGTTTCGAGGACGAAACCTTCCCAAGAAGGGGAGGATGATGCGGGGCATACTACCTCAAGATCATTCACTAGAAGTCAAGCCAAGTTGATTCAAGACACTCATCTCCACTTGACTTGGAAGGATATGGAAGAAGGCTCCAAGAGCAACTTGAAGATCATGCTTTAGAGTGCCATGGTTGGGGGACCATCTAGGACACTTGGAGAGGCTCAAGAGACACAAAATGAGACACCCCAAGAGGCTTCAGGAAGAGGCGGAGCGCCTCTCAAAATCCAGAGAGCTGAACCTCAGAAGGCGGAGCGCCTCAAAGAAGAGGCGGAGCGCCTCCCAAAAATCCAGAGAGCTAGTCTTCAGAAGGCGGCCGCCTCCCCCCCCCCTTAGGCGGCCGCCTCCCCCCTGTGACAGCATGCGGGATTTTTACTACTTTTTGCATGAACTTCCAACTATAGCCCTGCGTGGCCTTATTTGTTTTAACCCACTTTGGGGGTATTTTAGACCTTTTATTATGACTAAGTGAAGCCTATAAATACTTCACTTAGCCTCATCAAACCTTAGCTTACCTTTGAATCTTATGAATGAAGAATAGAGTTTATCTCTTGTTACAAAGAAACCCTCTTTGTTTGGCTTGAAATTCACTAGCGGATCCTAGTTGAGTCTCGAACCGAAACACGATCATTCTACTTGCGAGTCCCGGGTGCGACTCGAGGGTGGTTGCATAGTGTAAGTCCTTCTAGACGCCGATACGAGGGTATCTCGGGACAAGTTCCCCGGGGTTACTTCGTAGGGAGTTCGAGAAGTGTCTCGCTCTCCTATCTTTCTTTTTGTCTTGTCGTTTTGATCCTTATCAACCTTCCATTAGTATGGGAGGAGGTGGTGGTTGTTCCATGGGAAATGGGAGGCTTGCATCTTCTAGTTGTACTAAACGACTTAATGCTCCTAATTCCCATGTGAAGGGTGGAATGAGAAATGGTGTTTCTCTTACTACGGTTGGAGTATATTGCTTTAGTAGTAGTGGTAGGAGTGGTGACGATGCAGGGCAAATCGAGCAACCATCCAAAAGCACCATCCAAGGCCAAGGAAGATCTTATGCATTGGAACGCCATGGAAGGAGGGACATCTGAGACACATTTTGAGGCGCTTCAAGCGCTCCCAGGAAGGGGCGAACCGCCCACTTCACTAGGCGGACCGCCCACTTGAAAACAAGCCTCTTTGGGGCGCCTGTTTTTCAGGCGGGACGCCTACTGGGCCGCCTACTACAAACTGACAGGCCACCAGGCGGGGCGCCTGGCATACCAGGCGGGACGCCTACTTCACTGAAGACATGACGGGACACCTCATTTATTTGTTATATTTTGACAATTATAGCCCTACGTGGCCTTTGTTATTTAGACCCACTTTGGGGGTACTTAGGGGCTTTCTGATGCAATCTAAATTATGAAAACAAGAAATAATGATAAAAGCAAGACGCGGATTGAAATTCAACAGAGGATTTAGTAGGAACTAGTCCACTCACCCCTTTGTTAGGAATTCAAAGAGCACCTAGACTAAACGAACTATCCTCAGGACTAACCTGTGACTTGATAACAATTCGATCAAAGAGAAAAGCGTTCAAATCTGATTTCACTCAAGAAGGAACGGTCTTCCAAGTTTTTGTAGGAAAATCTCAAAAGCTGCATTTACGTAATGTCTAGGAACTAAGGAAATAAGACCAAGCGTTAAGCTTTTATAGGAAAACCCTACACACCTGAAATGTCAAAGAACAGCCATGAAAAAGGCTAAATTTAAACGACCACGTAGGGTCCAATAAGTGCCATTCACCTAACTATGATCATCTATGCAAAGTAACAATTAGGAGCTCGTTGAGAAGCTGCTCGAGTATCCTAAGTTGCTGCCCATTTTTGAAGCTCCCAACGCCCCAAGTATGAAGCTGCTCGTTGAGTAGCTCGCCGAGCTCTCTAAGTCTCGGCCTCAACTAGCTCCAAGCGTCCCTCCTTCTCCAATGCTAATCAACGAACACTTCGGCCCTTCTAACATACGACCAGACAAATATTCTCCAACGAATCTTCTCCAAGCTATCATCTAAGATTGATGAAGGTCTGATAACTCCTTAGCCCGACTCTTAGAATCATCCTCAATTTGGACTGCATCATCCTCCCCTTCTTGAAAGGATTTCGTCCTCGAAATCAAACCATCATCAACACGGCAACAATGGATATTTATCTTCGCTCCTCTATGGATTACATCTACATCATTCTCCCTCTCTTGGGGAGGATTCGTCCTCGAATCTGAGTCCTGCAAAATATGGACAATAATGAGTATAGATAACTCCCAAGTCTCAATTAGGCAATAGACAAATAGCCCCACAGTAACACACCCATGAGATGGCATAAGTGCGGCACCAAACTGTCCAAAGATGATAACACTAATCGACATGGCTTTAGAAAGCCCAAATATAGAAAACATACCGTCCTTATGGAGTTTACAAGTTCGGATTGCATACCATAATAACTCCCACGGAGTATCTTTCCAACAACCCTCCACTTGTATTACTTTCAAACACACGGAGTGCTTTCCAAGGTTACACATAACACTAGAAGGACATATCAAACCAAAACTCGGGAACATCTTACCAGCCCATCCAAAGCCATTAAGTCAAGCAAGTGACCAATTGTAAGCTCAATTCCCGGGTCAAAAACCAACAAGGTCAACACATCAAACATGACACATAACTCAAGGAATTCATATTGTAACAACAAGCTGTAGGAAAAAGGATGTATCCAGTCACAACAATAGTATACCAGAGAAGCATGAATCATGAGATACAAGCATTTCCCATCCTCTATCCTAGAGTAAGCAAAAGCATCAAGACATGTGTAACAATCAGAATTTTCATCCTTCTCACAAGAACTCCTAACACCCTCATGACCCTCATCATAGGTAAATAAATAGTAAAGAAAAGTGTTTTCTAGTGCAACTTCATCAATGGTCTCCACAGCAATAGGCATATTTTCACAAACATGTATACACCCAAGCTCAATGCCAATATTTGGACAACACAAAGAAGAAGCTGGAGTTAAACAAAGATGCACACCTCCCTTCTCATGACAATGCCCTCTACCAAGTGAACTACTATCAAACAAGGAGTTACTACCGTCACAAAAAGGAATGTTAAGAAATTCAGATTCACTATCTAAATAACAAGTATCTCCACGTAAGAATAGATTCACAAGAAATGATGCAATCGAAAATAGGCGGAAGCTACAAACGATGTAAAAGTGCGGAAGCTAAAACAAGATAGACGATATCGATGAAGATATCGAGATAAAAAGCAAGACGAGGCTTGAACGTTTACCTAAGTAGCACCGAGGAACTCGTCTCGATACACCCAGGGTGAAGTCAAGGATCACCTATACTACGCAACTACCCTCAAGAGGCACCCGGCTCTTGCAAATAGAATGATCAAAGAGGTTTCGATGTTCAACTTGGAATCCACCAAGTGAAATCATGCCCGTTCACGAGTTCATCATTGAGATTCACTTAAAGAAAATATTATTCTACATTCAAAGTTTGCTAAAATGCAATAAATGACTAAAGGGGCTATTTATAGTTTCCCATTACAACATTTGCCAAGTTTCTGGTCCGCACTGCTCTACTGGTCTTCGCGATCGCGTGAATGGAATAGCGATCGCGTGGGCACTTGGTGGCTGAGGCGCGCGATCGCGAAGAACAGATCTCCCTCGTCAGGCAGTAAGCTCAGAAACTGCTGCCCTGTTTTGCCCTGCTTTGGCTCCCCTGTTTCCTGCACTGGTTTCAGCCCTGCCTCCACTTTGATTTAGCTCTAATGCATGGTCTTCATGTTGTTCCCGAGCTCATATCATCCATGCCTTGACTTCCAGACCGAGTGTGGGTGTCGATACAATTTGGGCTGCATCAAGAAAGGTCTCACTTAAATTCACATCGCCGTTGATGTCAAAAGTATCAAACTCATCACATAATTCAGTCTCATTACCATGGTCCATTTTGACATCAAAAGAACTTGAAAAGGACTATACACCTTCAATTCCAGGATCAAACAAGTGATGTTTAAATTCTACTTCTAGGACAGCATGTAATCTTTCATCAATGACATCCCTAGAAGCATCACTTTTAATACCTAGACCCTCAGCACAAGTGTCAACACTAGTTTTCATTACATCAAACTCACAAGTAGTTTTAATTTTGGGAGCACATTCAAGATCAACTAGTGTATCGTAACAAATCTTATCCAAATGTCCATTACAAGGCAGCGACAATTTAGTGTCCAAACAAAAATTACCACTACTCATACTCTCATTATTAACTGGCTCTTCACGAGCTCCTAGAGTATTGAGTGTAGTAGACTTACCTTGAAGGTCACAAGATTGACCTTGTTTACCTTCATGGTCTTCCTCTGATAGGAATCAAAATGCGGAAAGATAAAAGATAGGAACGAGACGTAACTCGATCACTAATCCCAAGTAGCAACGGAGAACTAGTTCCGTTACACCCCGGGAGAAGGCCAAGAACACCTACGCTAGGCAACTACCCTCGAGACGACAACGGACTCGCAAGTAGAATGGTCGGGGGAGGTTTGGGGTTCAACTAGAATCCACTAGTAAACTCAAACCGAACTCAAAGGTTTCATTCATAGAGAATCCACTCTAGAACATTGTTTAATCAAACACTCATCATCAAAAGCTAACTAAGGAATAATGCTAAGCTATGGAGTATTTATAGGCCTCATTTAATACATAATGAAAGGCCAAAAGTACCCTTAAGTAAGTTCTAAAGACATAAGCCACGTAGGGGCATAGTAGGAATTACATAGCAATTAAAGTCAAATTCCCGTCAAAGTTGAACAGAGGGAGGCGCTCCGCCTGATGCGGGGCAAACCACTACCACACGACCCTTTACGAGAAGCCAAGTCAAAACACTTCATGATGCTCACTTACACTTGATCCGGAGGGGCATGGACGACATGAGCTCGGGAGAAGACTTGAAGACAATGCATTGGAGCTTACTCAACGTTGAAACAGGGCAGGAAACTGTGCAGGCAGCAGGGGAACAAAACAGAGCAAAACAGGGGAACATCTGCTGAGCTACTGCCTGAAGCTGGACTTTTGTTCTTCGCGATCGCGTGCCCAACCTTCGCGATCGCGAAGAGTATTTCTTTTGTCTTCGCGATAGCGCCATGTCTCGCGCGATCGCGCTACTCAGTTTTAAGTGTGCCTCGCGATCGCATATAATCATGCGCGATCGCGATGAACACTTGAGCAGACTCGGACCAGTAGCTAGGAAAACCTTGTAAAGGGGTGTATTTATAACACCCCTCTTTCATTTATTGCTCCTTACCTTACTTTGAACAAAGAACATTAATGAGCATTGCTCTTGACACTTGTAACCCATTTTGGCTTGAAATCAATTGGATGAATCCAAGTTGCTCTTCAATCCATTCTTCGATCATTCTATTTGCTCGAGCCTCGTGTCTCTTGAGGATAGTTGCATAGTGTTAGGTGATTCTTTCCAATCGTTTGGGGTGTAACGGAACAAGTTCTTCGTTGCTACTCGAACTTTAGTGTAAGTCTCGTCTCGCTTTTATCTCTTTATCGCTTTCAAGGGTTTGCCCCTTATCAGTTGGTATCAGAGCAAGGCTAGGGTTACGTTCTTACGAGCCCTCGTCCTACTCTTCGTGCTTGTCATCTTTGTTCCGCATTTACTTTCTTGTTCTTGTCTTGTTATATTGAAAAAGAAGAAAAAAATTCAAAAATTTGAAAACCCAAAAATTTGAAGGAAATCGCTTGTTGTTACGATTTTGTTGGTATTGATTATCGGGGATTGTATGTTTGTGTAATCTCGACAATTGGGAACCAACAAAACACGTTTTGGAGTTGAAAATCAAAGATTGGAAATTTAAACCCTAGGTTGAAGAAATTGAAAAATTGCCAAAAAACTTGCTTGATGTTGTGATATTGTGATTGTTTGGTATCGGGGGTTGTTCACAATAGTTTTCCCGTTGTTTTGATACCAACATAACATCATTTGGAGTATTGTAGTGAAAATCGAAAATTTGGTTCTTGAAGGTTTTGGAAATATTGAAGAACTTGTCAAAAATCTTTGAAAACAAGTTGTTTGATGGTTGTTTTTGTGTGTGAACTATTGGGGAATGTTTGTTCCAGCTGAAAAACATCTTTGGAAAGCTTGAAAACTGAAATACATTGCATTTGGGTTGTTGTTGTGCCAAAACTGCTGTTTTTCTGTCGAGATTCTGGTTCAGCTGAACAAACCTGCGCGATCGCGCAAGGTCTCGCGCTATCGCGCCAATTCTGAATTTTTGTTCATCGCGGTCGCGCTCATCTGCACGCGATCGCGAAGTGTGCCAATTTCCAGAATTTCCTGAAGTTGGACAGAATGTTCGCAAAGCCATCGTAACAGTTTCCAACCACCAAAACTCCCATAGCATCATCAAATATGGTGAGTTTCTAGATCACAAACCAAAATTCATCCAATTCCGAATCCGTTTAGTGGCGATTCGATCTTTGAACATTTTATCGCGCCACTTCCGGTTAGTACTTTGAGGGTAACACTTCTACCCAATTAGTACTAATCCCTTGTGCGAATAGGATACTCGTGCCTAGAAAGAGAGTAGAATTCAAAGAAGATTCGTAGTTAATTGTTTGGTTCAAGTGCGCACCAAATAGCTTAGCGTTAATCGAGTCCCATCGAATCCACTCTTCCCGAAGAGCATTTGGTTCTTGTATTTTGGTTTGATCATTGAGGAGGTTGCGCAACTACGAGGAGGCCATTGATTTCAAGTTTGTGTGAACCTAACCCCAAGCTTGAGTGAACCCGAGCGACAAACAAAAGTGAGGGAGTGAGTGAGGACTTTTACTCTAATCTTCCTTTCTTGTTTTTGATTGTTGTAGGTACATGGCGGAGGAGAAAGCAAAGAGTACCATTGAGGTTCCAACCGACGTCTTGGCTAATTTGTTAGCCGAGGTGAAGGCACTAAACCTTAAAATGGAGGCTCTTGAAAAGGAGAGGACCCCGAGTGTCCAAAAGGACCCCAATGAAGGCACTAGTGATGACTCCATCATGAAGCCGGATCAATATGCGGAGCTAGTTCGTCGACAACGGTTGAGGGATGAGGCTCTTGCTAGAGAAAGATTGTTGGGCAATCCCCAACCCTTGGGCAATCCCCAAGGAGATGTTCCATTCCTAAGACCTCGGAGAAACATTGCACCTCTTGAGCAAGTTGATGAAGCTCAAGAAGGGGAGGGTCTCGGACTTGATGATGATTACTTTGATGCTCCCTATCCAAATAGGAGGGCGATGAATGGAGGCCGAGGTGTAGATAGAGGTCGAGGTCGAGGTCGAGGACCACCAAGAGCTTATATGGGAAGAAACTTGGGAAGGGAATATGAGTATGTTGATGAAAACTATGGGGTTCAACCGGAACAACACCGTGGGGGTCGAGACACTAATCTCAATAGTGTCAAGATCACTATACCGCCTTTCAAGGGGACTAGTGATCCGGAAGCATTTCTTGAATGGAAGATCCAATTGGAGCGGGTCTTTGACACAAATGATATGACCGAGGAAAAGAAGGCCACTTATGCCATTTCATCATTTGAGTCCTATGCATCTACTTGGTGGGAATCCATCAAGCGATCAAGGAGAAGACTTGGGTTGCGGATGAACATCACTTGGGAAGAATTGAAAGAAGTTATGAACAACAAGTATGTGACTCCCAAGTATCGACAAGAGCAACTCAAAAAGCTCTATGAATTGAAGCAAGGCTACAAGTCCGTTGATGAATATTTCAACGACTTTGAGAAAAACCGGATGGCTCTTGATATGGAAACGGAGGATGAAGAACAAGCTATCATCCGTTTCAAAAGTGGCTTGAGTAGGGAGATTGCTTCCCAATTGAGACTTCACATCTTCCACTCCTTGCAAGACGTTTGTGATGCCGCGGTTGAAGCCGAGAAATGGCTCAAAGAAGAAAAGGCTCCTCGCTATAGGAGTACTACCACCACCACTCCTTCAACTCGCACCAAAGAATGGAAGAGCCCATATGCTAGTGGAGCAAGTGGGAGCCGAGATGTAAAGAAGCCTTTTGAAAAGGCTACCCCAAAGAGCGACCACAAAGAAGTTGGAGGTACTTCTAAAACTACTTTAAAAACTCCTTCTCCTTCTTCTTTCCAATGTCATAAATGCAAGGGTTATGGCCACTTTGCCAAAGAGTGCCCTACCCGGAAAACAATGATTGTGATGGATGATGGGTTGGTCTATGAGGGTGAAAGTGAGTCCGAGGGTGAAGTTGAAGAGGAGAGTGAGGAAGTTGAGGGTGAGGGTGAAGAGAGAGCGACGGAGGGGGATGATCCTAATATGTTCCTTGTGGTTCGTCGAATTTTGGGAACCATGGTGAGTGAGGAGAGGGAGGATGAGCAAAGAGAAAACTTGTTCCATGCCCGGTGTAGAGTGAAGGGGCAAGTTTGTTCCATGATAATTGACTCGGGTAGTTGTGCAAATGTGGTGAGCCAATCCTTGGTCTCACAATTGAAGTTGACTACCATTAAACACCCGAGCCCCTACCGATTGCAATGGCTAAGTGAGTGTGGGGAATTGAGGGTAGTGAAGCAAGTCTTGATTAGATTCAAGATTGGGAACTATCAAGATGAACACATGTTTGACGTGGTGCCAATGCAAGCTTGCCATCTTTTGTTTGGAAGGCCTTGGCAATACGACAAACAAGTGGTTCATGATGGCCGGGCCAACACTTACACGGTGAAACATGAGGGAAAAAGGTTTGTGCTTACACCTTTGACCCCGAAACAAGTAAGTGAAGACTACCGGCGCATGAAAGAGTTGAGGGAAGCGGCTAAGGCCAAGTCCCCGATTGTGGCCAAATCTTTGGCCGAGACTCCACCATCTTCCACCGGTCGCATGTGTGCCATGATGCAACCGGGTGAGTATTTGAAAGGTAATGATGGCACCAAGATGCTCATATGCCTAGTGCACAAAGGTATGGTTTTAAATTCCGAAAGTGATTGTTTACCTAACCCTAACCCTTTGCCTAGTGCTATTGACAATGTTTTGAAGGTCTATGAGGACATGTTCCCGGAGGAGATGCCGGATGGATTGCCTCCCTTGAGGGGCATTGAGCATCAAATTGACTTCGTCCCGGGGTCTCAAATTCCCAACAAGCCGGCATATAGAAGTAACCCCGAGGACACAAGGGAGTTACAAAAGCAAGTTGATGAATTGCTTACCAAAGGCTTGGTGCGGGAAAGTTTGAGCCCATGTGCCGTGCCCGTGATCCTTGTT
The DNA here is from genome assembly GCA_037355625.1 of Petunia x hybrida. NCBI lineage: Eukaryota > Viridiplantae > Streptophyta > Magnoliopsida > Solanales > Solanaceae > Petunia > Petunia x hybrida. The sequence goes on from JBBBVM010000534.1 coordinate 1,415,145, forward strand.
CCAAAGAAGGACGGCACTTGGAGGATGTGTGTGGATTGTCGAGCGGTCAACAAGATCACGGTAAAGTATCGACATCCCATACCTCGTTTAGATGATATGTTCGATGAGCTTAGTGGTTCTAGTGTCTTTTCAAAGATAGACCTTAGGTCCGGCTACCACCAAATCCGGATGAAACCCGGTGATGAGTGGAAAACCGCATTCAAGACCAAATTTGGTCTTTATGAATGGTTGGTGATGCCTTTCGGCCTCTCCAACTGATGTAGCCCAAATTGCATCGACACCTACACTTGGTCCCGGGGTCAAGGCATGGATGATATGAGCTCGGGAGACGACTTGAAGATCATGCATTGAAGCTCAATCATAGTGGAAACCGGGCTGAAACCAGTGCAGCAAACAGGGGAGCCACAACAGGGCAAAACAGAGCAGCATTTCCTGAGCTACTGCCTGGCGCCAGAAATCTTCTCTACGCGATCGCGACCACGCTCACGCGATCGCGAAGACCAGCTGCTTGCCCTGCGCGATAGCGCTCAACCGGACGCGTTCGCGAGACTCTGAATTTCAATACCCTGCGCGATCGCATAACCTTGTGCGCGATCGCGAGGCCCAGTAGAGCAGTGCGGACCAGAATGTTGGCAAATGTTGTAAGGGGAAACTATAAATACCCCATTCATTCATTTATTGCATTTTAGCTAACCTTGAATGTAGAATGATATTTTCTTTGAGTGAATCTCAATGTTGAACCCGTGAACGGGCATGATTTCACTTGGTGGATTCCAAGTTGGACATCGTAACTGATAGGAATCAAATACGCGGAATAAAAAGATAGAAGAGCGAGACACTTCTCGAACTCCCTTCGAAGTAACCACGGGGAACTTGTCCCGAGATACCCTCGAATCGGCGTCAAGGAGGACCTACACTATGCAACGACCCTCGAGACAACACCGGACTCGCAAGTCGAATGGTCGGGTTAGCGGTTCAAGACTCAACTAGGTTCCACTAGTGAATTCAAGCAACCAAGAGACAAAGGTTTCTTCCAAAGAGTTCAACTCTATTTTCATTCATCAATAATCAAAGTAAGGTAATGTTTGAAAGAGGCTAAGTGAAGTATTTATAGGCTTCACTTAGGACTAATAAAAGGTCTAAAATACCCCCAAAGTGGGCTAAAACAAATAAAGGCCGCGCAGGGCTAAAATAGGAAGTTCAAACAAAAGTCTTAAAAATCCCGCATGTGGGTAACAGGGGGAGGCGGTCCGCCTAGGGTGGGGAGGCGGCCGCCTAGCTGCTGCTTGCTCTCTGGATCTCCCTGAGGCGCTCCGCCTCTTGGCCTGAGGCGCTCCGCCTCCTGAACTTCAGAGAGCTGGATTTTGGGAGGCGCCCCGCCTCAGCTGGGAGGCGCTCCGCCTTGTTCTGAAGCCCCTTGGGTGTCTCATTTTGAGCCTCTTGAGCCTCTCCAAGTGTCCGCGAGGGTCCTCCATCCATGGCACACCAAAGCATGACCTTGAAGTGCTCTTCCTTGGCCTTGGACGATGCTTTTAGATGGTTGCTCGATTTGGGTCTTATCATCCTCCCCTTCTTGAGAAGATTTCGTCCTCGAAATCGAGGCTTGGTCTCTCATAACATCAACAACTTCTCGGGGTGGCCAAAGCGCTCCTTCTCTATCCCTCTTGATCGTCACTTTGATATAGGCTTCTTCCAAGATCTCCCCCGCCTTAGCATGGAGCTTAGAACCTACAAGCAACGACAAGCCAAAACAAACAAACGTCCTCCTTTGGAAGTAGGTGCAAGAAGTGTGGAAAACACACTCTTGTTGTATAACCAAGCATCAATAAGAATCACGAATAGCAAATCTCCAAAGAGAACAATAAGGACTTGGTTCACTAAAAGCATGCAATCAACATGATAAAGAGCAAATAGGTCATGGGAAGATGGGAAATGCAAGATCAAGCTACCAAAATTCCCTTGAACCTTAAGCTCAAGGTCAACACACCAATCTATTCTTGAGGTGTGATCAACATGTGGAGTGGAGTGAATCAAATAGTCCATCCTACAAGTAGAATCAAGCACTCCACTCCCCTTCTTTAGAGCATACTTACTCACACCAAGGGATTCCTCTTCCCCTCCAAAGTCATCACTTAAGCAACTCGTCTCAAAAGACAAACTATCAAGAAAGGTATTGATGATGGCCTCTTCTTCATCATAACCCAAACAAGCAATAGTAGGGTCACTCAAAGAGTCATTTACCTCATTCAAATTCTCACACAAGGGATTGCCTAAGGGGTCAAACCCTTCACAACATGGAGACTTCATTTTACTACTCACCCTAGTCCGATACAAGTCATTACCTCCATTGACATTATCTTCAAACAATGAAAATGTAAAAACATGCATCTCAACATCATGATCAAACATAGACGAGTTATCAAGACTAGGTTCTTTTCCCTCACTCGAGGAGTCATCGAAAGTAAATCGTTCCATCTCACATGCAAATGACTCCTCAAGGTCACAAATATGGTCAACTATCAATCCTACACTAGGGAGGGGTTCAATGAACAATGGGCTCACATCATGATGTGGCATAGCATTCCTTCCAACTAGTGTTTCACAAACAAACTCAAGTTGACAACTAGACTCTTCACTAGTGGCATATACACTAGATGCTTCAAAAGCTCCAACTAGTGTTGAGTCAACACAAGACAAGTAGCTAGTAGGCTCATGCAAAGGTGAAGCAACACTTACATTTGTAGTACTTCCTTGGTCACTCGCAAGGCTTGAAATGTCATGTGCAACTCCTTTTTCATGAGGCTCACATTGAGGCTCCAATTGCTTGTCTTCAAGTGTACCTACACAAGATTTTTCACAAGAAAGAATAGAAGATAAAGAAGGGTTAGAACAATGGGTGCTCTCACTCTCGATTTTTCCTTCCTTACCTCTCACCTCTCTCAATCTTACCTCATGGTCAAGTGTAGTTTGGGGTGACAATCCACTCACATCACTCCTCAATTCCTCTCCTTTTTCCTCTCTTGGATTGTCACCGGTCACTCCCTCACTTCTCTCTATCTTTTCCCTCTCATTTGGGGTGGGGTGACTCCCATTTTTATCATGCAATGGCAAGACAACAAGATTGTTTGCTTCGGGTCTAAGCTCAATGGGTGGTTTAGCTTTAGCCGCTTCCCTCAACTCCTTCATCTTCTTGTAGTCCTCACTTATTTGCTTAGGAGTTAGAGGTTTGAGCACAAATCTTCTTCCTTCATGTTTGATCGTGTAATGATGCAGGGAAAAACGAGCGGAAGCTAAACAACGATATAAACTATGCGGAAGCGATAAAGATAAAGGTAAAAACGAGACGAGACTCGAACGATTACCTAAGTAGCAACGAGGAACTTGTCTCGCTACACCTCGGGGAATGTCAAGGAATCACCTACGCTATGCAACTATCCTCAAGAGGTACCCGACTCTTGCAAATAGAGTGATCAAAGATGGATGAAGTTCAAATTGGATTCCACCAATTGAATTCAAGTTCCCAACAAGGGTTCAAATGAGAGCATAGCTCAAGTTTCATCAATATTCAAGATTGTCTAAATGAAATGAAAGACTAAGGAAGACATTTATAGTCTTCTCCTATGCCCTATGTAATGTCTAAAATACCCCTAAAGTGGGTTAAAACAATAAAGGCCACTTAGGGCTAAAGTAGGAAATACACATCAAAATGTAGGAAATTCCCGTAATGCCAACACAGGGGTAGGCGGTCCGCCTCCCCCTCTAGGCGCTCCGCCTGTCTCCAATATCCTGAGGCTTGGCTGCACACTAGGCGGCCGCCTAGTGCCTTTAGGCGGTCCGCCTCCTCTGATCCTGAAGCTTGAATTTGTCTAGGCGGTCCGCCTCTTTGTGTAGGCGGTCCGCCTCATCCTGGGAGGTCTTGAAATGGCTCAAAATGGACTCTAGGTGTTCCTCCTTGGTCCGTAGTTGGTCCTCCCTCGATGGTGATCAAGTTCATGACTCCAAATCATTCTCGGATCCTCCTCGGGAGCCCTTGATGTATACTCCTTGTGCTCTTGAGCTTGGCTCTTGATGGTTGGCGCTTTGGCTCCAATTTTCCCGGCATCATCCTCCCCTTCTTGAAAGGATTTCGTCCTCGAAATCAAACCATCAAGTCCTACAATCAAAGACAAGCACAAAACAAAAACAAAACTCCTACTACAAGAGTAGGTTAGTGCCACAAGTGTGGGAAAACACACTCTTATGGTATAACCAAGTATCAATAGTCATAAAGAAGTTCATGTTCCTGAGGGAACTAACAATTACTTGGTTCATCAAAGAAGTGCACCCAACACAAGAACAAACAAAGAGATCAATAGTGCGTGAAATATGCAAAAGCAAGCTATCAAAATCCCTATGATCCCTAAGTTCAAGATTAGCACACCAAGACTTTCCACTACACGAGTAGGCAAGTCCAACAAGAGTGAGCGCAAGTGATGTGGAAAATTCACTCTTGTGATAGAGCCAAGTATCAATACAAATCAAAAAGCTTATGTCTCCAAAGGAGACAACAAGTTCTTGGCTCCATAGTGACAAGCACTCGCACCCATAACAAGCAAAGAGATCATTAGGATATAGAACATTCAAGATTAAGCAATCAAAGTTCCTATGACCCCTAAGCTCATGATCATCATACCAATCCTTCAATGCAATACTTTCACTATGTGGCACAATGGATTTGGCATGCTCAATTCTCAAAGTGTGGTTAACATGTGGGGTGGGATAGGCAAAGTAGTGCAATTCACAATTAGCATCAAACAACCCACTCCCCTTCTTAAAAGCTCGCATACTCACACTAAGAGACACCTCCTCACCTCCAATTTCATCCTCGAGACAACTCTCCTCACATGATAAACTCTCAAGGAAGGCGTTAATAATGGCCTCTTCATCATCATAACCCAAACCAACAAGAGTAGGGTCACTAGAAGAATCATCTACCTCACTCGAAGATTCCAACAAAGAGTTGTCTATGGGATCAAATCCCTCACACCACGGAGGTTCTAGCTCATTCTCAAATCTAGCCCGATACAAATCACCTTCACAATTAAAGATGCCCCCGCACAATGGGAATACAAAAGCATGCACCTCAATTTCATAGTCAAACAAAGGCATAGTATCAAGACTAGAATTTTCACCCTCACTTGAGGAGTCATCATAGACAACCTTGTCCAACTCATGCAATTTGGACTCCTCAAGGTCACTATCATCCTTACTACGACACTCAAATCCACCAAAATCAATTATATCAACAAGGGTAGAGTCACAAAACTCATCTTCCCCTTCATCAAATATGGGTGGGGTGTCATAACAAGGTTCGCAACCTAGGTCAACTACCACATTTTCGCTAAAGAGAGGTTCTTTGAATATCGGGCTCACATCTTGATGTGGCTTTCCATTCCTCTCTACTAGTGGTTCATATGCACACACAAGTTGACCATTAGACTCTTTACTAGTCGCAAGTTCAATATAGGCATCGCAAGCAACAACTAGCATTGAATCTCCACTAGACAAGGGATTAACATGTTCATGAAAAGGGAAGGTAACACTTACATTTGAGTCACTCCCGTGAGCACTCACATCGCTTGAAGTATCATGTTCAAGTCCTCCTTCATGAAACTCACAATGAAGATCTCCATCCTCTTGTCTTCCCTCCAAGGCAAACGGTTGAGGCTCCAATAGCCCGCCTCCAAGAGTACCTACACAAAAGCTATGGCAAGAAGAAGAAGATAACATATGGTTAGGACAAAGAGTGCCCTCACTCTCAATTTGTTTTTCCTCTCCTCTTCTTTCTTTGAATTCGCTCTCATGTGCAAGTGTGTGGGGATGAGGTCCAATAATGTTATCACCTCGCTCACTTTCCCCAACTCCCTCATTTGCCATGGGTTGGCTAATATCTACTTGGGGAATGCCCAAGTTGTGGGGAATGCCCACTTGTTGGGGAGTGCCCAACGGTTGGGGATTGCCCAACACTTCATCACTAGTACCTCTTTCGGTACCATTTTGGTCACTCGGGGTCCATTCCTCTATGAGGCGATCAAACCTCGAGCTTATGGATCTCACCTCGGCCAAGAGGTTGACCAAAGTGCTTACCGGTACCTTAATGGTATCGTGTACATCTCCGGCCATGTACCTACAAAAATCAAAGACAAGAAGAAGTTAGAGTAATAGTCCTCACTCACTCCCTCACCTTTGCTTGTCGCTCGGTTCACTCGTTTAGTGGTGGGGGATTTATCACTCAAACTTGATTCAATGGCTTCCTCGTAGTTGAACAACCTCCTCGATAACCAACCAAATTCACAAGAACCAAATACTCTTCGGGAAGAGTGGAGTTGATGGGACTCGATGAACGCTAGGCTATTTAGGTGCGCACTTGAAGCAAAATTAAACTACGAGTCTTCTTTGAGGTCTACTCTCCTCTAGGCACAAAGATCCTAAACGCTCAATGAACTAGTACTAATTGAGTAGGAGTGTTACTCTCAAAGTACTAGCCGGAAGGGATACAAGCCAACAAAAAGCGAAAACCTACGAAAAACTACACTCCGGACACGCTCCAGAAAGAGGCGCTCCGCCTCCACAGGTGGGCGGTCCGCCTAGAGATTTCCAGAGAGCTTATCAGAAGGAGGCGGTCCGCCTCAAAATGTAGGCGGTCCGCCTACTTGCTTTTCCTACAGCTTTGTACTCCGCGTTTTTGATTCTTTAGCACCCAAATTTCCAACGAAAACACATTGTTTTTCCAATCTAAGGGTACCCAAAGGTGTATAGGATGATTACAAACAAACCCCAATAGTTTAATCCATCCAACAACCAACAAACAACCAAGAACAAGTTTGTTTCAAGAATTTGGAGCAAGTTCTTCAAAGTTTTCAAAAATTTTCAAGATCCAAAACTTCGATTTTCAATCCGCAACTCCAAATGATGTTATGGGGGTATCAAAACGACGGGTTATCATCAAAGAACAATCCCCGATACCAAACATCCAAGCAATCATAACAACAAACAAGTTCTAGCAAATTTTGCGAATTCTTCAACTTTTGGGTTTGATTTTCGAAAATTTGATTCACAACTCCAAAACGTGTTTTGTTGGTACCCAATTGTCGAGAATACGTAGACAAACAATCCCCGATAATTAAAACCAACAAAATCGCAACAACGAACGATTTCTAGCAATTTTTTTGTGATTTTCAAGTTTTTGAATTTTTTTCTTCTTTTCAATTTTCAAGAACACAATGATAACAAGAACAAGACCGAGGATTCGTAAGAACGAAGCCTAGCCGTGCTCTGATACCAACTGATGCAGGGAAAAACGAGCGGAAGCTAAACAACGATATAAACTATGCGGAAGCGATAAAGATAAAGGTAAAAACGAGACGAGACTCGAACGATTACCTAAGTAGCAACGAGGAACTTGTCTCGCTACACCTCGGGGAATGTCAAGGAATCACCTACGCTATGCAACTATCCTCAAGAGGTACCCGACTCTTGCAAATAGAGTGATCAAAGATGGATGAAGTTCAAATTGGATTCCACCAATTGAATTCAAGTTCCCAACAAGGGTTCAAATGAGAGCATAGCTCAAGTTTCATCAATATTCAAGATTGTCTAAATGAAATGAAAGACTAAGGAAGACATTTATAGTCTTCTCCTATGCCCTATGTAATGTCTAAAATACCCCTAAAGTGGGTTAAAACAATAAAGGCCACTTAGGGCTAAAGTAGGAAATACACATCAAAATGTAGGAAATTCCCGTAATGCCAACACAGGGGTAGGCGGTCCGCCTCCCCCTCTAGGCGCTCCGCCTGTCTCCAATATCCTGAGGCTTGGCTGCACACTAGGCGGCCGCCTAGTGCCTTTAGGCGGTCCGCCTCCTCTGATCCTGAAGCTTGAATTTGTCTAGGCGGTCCGCCTCTTTGTGTAGGCGGTCCGCCTCATCCTGGGAGGTCTTGAAATGGCTCAAAATGGACTCTAGGTGTTCCTCCTTGGTCCGTAGTTGGTCCTCCCTCGATGGTGATCAAGTTCATGACTCCAAATCATTCTCGGATCCTCCTCGGGAGCCCTTGATGTATACTCCTTGTGCTCTTGAGCTTGGCTCTTGATGGTTGGCGCTTTGGCTCCAATTTTCCCGGCATCATGTAAGTATTGACACGACCGTCATGCACCACTTGCCTATCGAATTGCCAAGGCCTCCCTAAAAGTAGGTGGCACGCTTGCATGGGCACAACGTCAAACAAATGCTCATCTACATAACTCCCCATTTTGAATCGAATCATCACTTGTTTTACTACGTTAAGCTCACCACATTCGCTAAGCCATTGTAGCCGGTATGGTTTGGGATGCTTCATGGTAGCCAACTTCAATTGGGTCACAAGTGATTGACTCACTACATTTGCACAACTCCCGGAATCAATTATCATAGAGCAAACAACATCTTTGACCCGGCACCTAGCATGGAAAAGATTTTCCCTTTGCAAGGTTTCGTTGTCTTCAACAATCAAAGCCCCTAGGACTCTTCTCACTACTAAGAAAGCATGAGGTTTCTCATCCTCCACCGTGTCATCTTCACCATCCTCCTCTACTCCATCATCTCCCTCTACTCCCTCATCTCCCTCCGGCTCACTCTCTTGCTCATATGCATTATCACCAACAACAACCATGTTTCTTTTCGTAGGACACTCTTTGGCAAAGTGCCCATACCCCTTACATTTGTGACATTGAATGGAAGAAGAAGTAGGAGCATTCAATTGGGTTTTAGAGTTACCTCCCACATTAGGTGTGTACTTCTCGAATGGCTTCTTCACATCCTTGCTTGCATTGGCACCACTCGTTCCACTTGCACTTGGGAACCTTGCATTCGTGGTAGGAGGCATCCATCCCTTTGTATTGCTTGTTGGAGTAGTAGTGCTACTCTTGTAGCGAGAGGATTTCTCTCCTTTAAGCCATTTCTCGGCTTCAACCGCATCCTCACATAGCTTGTGGAGATCATCATATTTGTGGAACTTCAATTGTGAAGCTATGTCTCGGTTTAAGCCTCCTTTGAAACGGATTATGGCCATCTCATGATCTTCATCATCTAGGTCAAGGCTCATTCGGACTTGCTCAAATTCATTGAAGTATTCCCCAACCGAATTGGAACCTTGTTTCAACTCATAGAGACGCTTTTGTTGCTCAACCCGGTATTGGCTAGTCAAGTATTTCTCATCCATCACCCGGATCAACTCTTCCCAAGTAAGATTAATAGGCATCCCCGTCCTCCTCCTATGCCTTTTCACCGACTCCCACCAAGTAGAAGCAAAGGTTTCGAAGGAAGATATTGCATACTTGGTCTTCTTTACCTCGGGCATATCATTGGTTTCAAATATTCGCTCCATAGCCAATTTCCAATTCTTGTACTCCACCGGGTCACTACTTCCTTTGAAAGAAGGAATAGTGAGCTTCACATTGTTGAGGTTGTTGTTGTTATCTCGACCCCCTTGGAATGGCTCCGGTTGGCCTCCATAGTGATCCCCATAACCACCATAACCTCCATATTCTCTCCTAACATACCCTCCATCATGTCCTAAGGGTGGCCCTCGACCTCGGCCTCTACCCCGGTCCACATTCCGACCCCAATTCATACCCCTCCTCGGTTGAAAGTGGTCATCAAACCCATACATGTCATCTCCATAATTGGCTTCCTCCCCTTCTTGAGCTTCATCAACATGCTCAAGAGGTTGCACGTTTCGGATGGGTTGTGGCAATGGAACGTTTCTTGGAGGGTTGTCTAAGATACGGGGAATGCCCGTTCGTTGGGGATTGCCCAACATTTGATCCATCCGCTCTTTATCTTCCTTTACCCGTTGATGCTTGAGCAATTCAACAACTTGCTCCGGGGTAAAGGTAGGACTATTTGATCCTTCCCCGGCCTCCATTGGAACTCTCGGGGTCCCCTTTTCAATTGGGACACTCGGGGTCCCCCTTTCATTGTGGACGCTCGGGGTTCCATGTTCTCCTTGTGTACTCGAGGCTCCTTTTTCAAGAGACTCGATTCTTTCGTTCATGAGATCCACCTTGGCAAGTAGTTTAGCCAAGGCCTCCTTAATGAAATCTTGTCCGTCATTAGCCATGGTACCTACAAAGAAAGAAACAAGAGTTAGTTAAAACACCTCACTCGCTCCCTCACTTGAGTTCACTCGGGTCACTCGTATAAGGGGTGGTGGATTTTTCACTCTTGCTTGAACCAAAAGCTTCACGAAGTTGATTAGTAAACCACAACTTAACCACTCAATTCAAAAGTCCAATGAGCTCCGGGGTGAGTGGAGTTAATAGGACTCGATCGGAACGGTTAGCTCTTTAAATGAGGACTTGAATCAAAAGACACTACGGATCTTCTTTGAATTCTAGTCTCCTTTCTAAGGCACGATGATCCTAATAGCTCGAAGTAATTAGTACTACACAAGTAGGATTATACTCTAATAGTACTAATTAGAAGCAATGCAATCAACAAAACACGAAAACCTAGAAGCTTCTACCCGTTTCCCAAGCTTCAGGAAGTAGGCGCTCCGCCTCAGGATAGTAGGCGGCCGCCCTGGGCAAACCTACAGTGGGGAGGCGCCCGCCTCTTCAAGGGAGGCGCTCCGCCTTCTGAACTTCAGAGAGTTGGCAAAATTCAGGCGGTCCGCCTCAGATGTTAGGCGCTCCGCCTCTGCAACTTTCCAGCACAGTTTTCCTTCGCGTTTTTCGATCTTAACACCCAAAAATTCTACTAATCACACGTTGTTTAAGCAATTCAAAGGTACCCCAATGTTGTATTAGTCACAAAGATCGAACCCCAACAAGTTTAATCAAACCCCAATCAATTTCAAGCACATCACCATGTTCATCATCTCCAAAAGCTAGGGTTTAAGACTTTTCAAATTTTCAAAAGGGTTCAAATTCTCAATTCATGTAATACAACTCTAAATCGGGTGTTTAAGGTACCAAAAGAACGGGAATCACACAAGGATCAAAACCCAATAACAAGTTCTCAATTCCACCTCAATCCAATCCAAGAATCAATCAAATTGTCAAGAACAAGTTCATCAAGGTTTAAGGGTTTCGATTTTCAAAATCCACCAATCCAAGTGTTTTTGGTATCCACACAACGGGGTTTCAACCACGATCAAGAATCTATAACACCCATACGAAGAATCATCCAAACCAACAAACACACCAAATTTTTAGATTTTCAATTTTTCAATTTTTTTTTGTAGTTTTCTTCTTTAAACAACAATAAACAAGAACCTAAAACGAAACTAACCTAGGCACGAAGAATCAAGGGTCGGGGGTTTGTAGAAACAAAACCCGAGCCTTGCTCTGATACCAAGATGATAGGAATCAAATACGCGGAATAAAAAGATAGAAGAGCGAGACACTTCTCGAACTCCCTTCGAAGTAACCACGGGGAACTTGTCCCGAGATACCCTCGAATCGGCGTCAAGGAGGACCTACACTATGCAACGACCCTCGAGACAACACCGGACTCGCAAGTCGAATGGTCGGGTTAGCGGTTCAAGACTCAACTAGGTTCCACTAGTGAATTCAAGCAACCAAGAGACAAAGGTTTCTTCCAAAGAGTTCAACTCTATTTTCATTCATCAATAATCAAAGTAAGGTAATGTTTGAAAGAGGCTAAGTGAAGTATTTATAGGCTTCACTTAGGACTAATAAAAGGTCTAAAATACCCCCAAAGTGGGCTAAAACAAATAAAGGCCGCGCAGGGCTAAAATAGGAAGTTCAAACAAAAGTCTTAAAAATCCCGCATGTGGGTAACAGGGGGAGGCGGTCCGCCTAGGGTGGGGACGCGGCCGCCTAGCTGCTGCTTGCTCTCTGGATCTCCCTGAGGCGCTCCGCCTCTTGGCCTGAGGCGCTCCGCCTCCTGAACTTCAGAGAGCTGGATTTTGGGAGGCGCCCCGCCTCAGCTGGGAGGCGCTCCGCCTTGTTCTGAAGCCCCTTGGGTGTCTCATTTTGAGCCTCTTGAGCCTCTCCAAGTGTCCGCGAGGGTCCTCCATCCATGGCACACCAAAGCATGACCTTGAAGTGCTCTTCCTTGGCCTTGGACGATGCTTTTAGATGGTTGCTCGATTTGGGTCTTATCAGTAACCTCTTTGATCATTCTATTTGCAAGAGCCGGGTGCCTCTTGAGGGTAGTTGCTTAGTATAGGTGATCCTTGACTTCACCCGGGGTGTATCGAGACGAGTTCCTCGGTGCTACTTAGGTAAACGTTCAAGCCTCGTCTTGCTTTTTATCTCGATATCGTTATCGATATCGCCTATCTTGTTCTCATTTCCGCATTTTGTATCGTCTTTCCGTTTCCGCGTATTTTACATTGCATCAGTTGGTATCAGAGCACGGCTAGGCTTCGTTCTTACGAATCCTCGGTCTTGTTCTTGTTGTTGTTATCATTGTGTTGTTTGTTCTTGAAATTATAAGAAAACAAAAAAATCCAAAAATTTGAAAATCACAAAAAAATTGCTAGAAATCGTTCCTTGTTGCGATTTTGTTGTTGATTGTTACTGGGGATTGTTTGTTATCACATTCCCGTTGATTTGGTACCCACGAAACACGATTTGAAGTCGTGAATCAAAATCTTGAAAACCAAATCTCAAAAGTTGAGAATTCACAAAATTTAATAGAACTTGCTTTGTGTTGTGAATTCTTGGTTGTTTTATATTGGGGATTGTTCCTTATAGTTTTCCCGTCATTTTGATATCCCCATATCGTCATTTGGAGTAGCGGAATAAAAATCGACATTTTGAAACTTTGAAGTTCTTGAAAAACTTTGAAGAACTTGTTCCAATTCCGTGAAACAAGTTGTTCGTTGATTATTTGATTGTTAAAACCATTGGGGATTGTTTACTTCAGTTGAAAACACCCTTTGGAAGCTTTAGAGCTGAACAACAAGTTGGATTGGTGTGATTGGTGTGCCAAAATCTGTGTTTTCTGTCGGGGTTCTGGTTCTGGACTGCAAGCCTGCGCGATCGCGCACATACTCACGCGATCGCGACAACTCCACAAATTAAGTCATCGCGATCGCGCGCTTCCCCACGCGATAGCGAAGAGTACTTTATTCCAGAAAATCCTGAACTGGGACAGATTGTTCGCAAAGCATTCATAACAGTTTCCGCTCACCAGAACTTCAATTGTATCATCAAATATGGTGAGTTTCTAGATCACTAACCAAAAATCATCCAATTCCGAATCCATTTAGTGACGATTCGACTTTTGAACATTTGGTCGCGTCACTTCCGGTTAGTACTTTGAGGGTAACAATTCTACCTAAATTGTACTAATCCTTTGTGCGTATAGGAAACTCGTGCCTAGAAGGAGAGTAGAGCTCAAAGAAGACTCGTAGTATATTTCTTGGCTCAAGTGCTCACTTATAAAGCCGTTCGCCCATCGAGTCCCATCAATTCCACTCACCCCGAAGAGTATTTGGTTCTTGTGACTTGAGTGGTCATTGAGGTGGTTGTTCAACTACGAGGAAGCCTTTGAGATCAAGCTTGAGTGATAAATTCCCCGCCACTAAATTGAGTGTACCCGAGTGACACTTCAAAGGTGAGGGAGCGAGTGAGGGCTTTTACTCTAACCTCTTTCTTGTTTTTGATTGATGTAGGTACATGGCCGGAGACGTGTATGATACCGTTGAGGTCCCGGTAAGCACTTTGGCCTACCTCTTGGCCGAGGTGAGATCTATAAGCTCGAGGTTTGATCGCCTCAAAGAGGAATGGACCCCGAGTGTCCAAAATGGTACCAAAGAAGGTACTAGTGATGAAATGTTGGGCATTCCCCAACCATTGGGCAATCCCCAACAAGGGGGCACTCCCCACAACTTGGGCATTTCCCAAGGTAAAGGTGAGCAAGGTGATGAGCTTCAAATGTCGCTTGTGGTACGGAGGAGTTTGGGTGCCATGAGTCATGAAGATCCGGAGCATGTGCAAAGGGAGAACCTCTTCCATGCTAGGTGTCGAGTGATGGGTCTAGTGTGCTCAATGATCATTGATTCGGGCAGTTGTGCTAACATAGTGAGTGAGACCTTGCTTTCCCAAGTGCAATTGCCTACTAGAGCACATCCGCATCCATACCGTTTACAATGGTTGAGTGAGTGTGGAGAGTTGAGGGTGGAGAAGCAAGTTTTGATTGAGTTTAGCATTGGCAACTACCGAGACAAGGTAATGTTCGATGTAGCCCCTATGCAAGCTTGTCATCTCTTGTTTGGTAGGCCGTGGCAATATGATCGGAGTGTAGTACATGATGGTAGGACCAACTCTTACACGGTCTTGCACGGCTCTAGAAAGTATATACTCAAGCCCTTGACACCGAAGCAAGTAAGTAATGACTATAGGATTATGAGAGAGTTGAGGGAAGCCGCTAAAGCCAAGTCACCCATGGTGCTTGAGCCCGGAACCAACAATCTTATGGTCATGCCCTTGCGAGATGAGAGTGAAGCATCACCCGGACCTACAAATGGCCTTGAGCGAAAAATGAAAGAAGTGGGGGGAGAGGAAATCTCGAGTGAGAGCGAGGACACCCTTTGTTCTAACCATGATTTATCTTCTTCTCTTTCTATTTGCGTTGGCTTGTGTGTAGGTACTCTTGGAGGCGAGCTAGTGGAGCTTCAACCGGTTGATGAGAAAGGACGACAAGAGAATGGAGCTCGACATTGTGAGTTTCATGAAGGAGGACTCAAACTTGACACTTCAAACAATGTGAGTGCTCACGGGAGCGACTCAAATGTAAGTGTTACCTTTCCTTCTCATGAACATGTTGATTCCTTTTCTCGTAGAGACTCGACGCTAGTTGTTGCTCGTGATGCCTATTTTGACCTTGCAACTAGTGAAGAGTCTAATGGTCAACTTGTGTTTACATGTGACCTAGTAGAGGGGAGTGAAAGGCCACATCATGATGTGAGCCCGGTATTCAAAGAACCTCTCTCTAGTGAAAGTGTGATAGTTGACCCTACTTGTGACCCTTGTTATGACACCCCACCCATGTTTGATAAAGGGGAAGATGAGTTACGTGACTCCGCCCTTGTTGATATAATTGATTTTGGTGGACTTGTGTGTCGTAGTGAGGATGAGAGTGAACTTGAGGAGTCCAAATTGCATGAATTGGACAAAGTTGTCTATGATGACTCCTCAAGCGAGAGTGAAAATCCTAGTCTTGATGCTATGCCTTTGTTTGACTATGAAATTGAGGCGCATGCTTTTATATTTCCATTGTGTGGAGGCATCTTTAATTGTGAAGGCGATTTGTATCGGGCTAGCGATGAGGATGAAATAGAACCTCCGTGGTGTGAGGGATTTGATCCCATAGATAACTCCTTGTTTGTACTTTCAAGTGAGGTAGATGATTCTTCTAGTGACCCTACCCTTGTTGGTTCGGGTTATGATGATGAAGAGGCCATTAACAATGCCTTCCTTGAGAGTTTACCGTGTGAAGGGGGTTGTCTCGAGGATGAAATTGGAGGTGAGGAGGTACCTCTTAGTGTGAGTATGAGGGCTTTTAAGAAGGGGAGTGGGGTATTTGATGCTAATTGTGTATTGCACTACTTTGCCTATTCCCTCCCCTATGTTAACCACACTTTGAGACTTGAGCATGCCACAACCGTTGTGCCGCATTGTGAAAATATTGCATCGAAGGTTTGGTATGTTGAACATGAGCTTAGGGGTCATAGGAACTTTGATTGCTTAATCTTGAATGTTCCATGTCCTATCGGTCTCTTCGCTTGTCATGTTGGTGAGTGCTTGTCACCATGGGGCCAAGAACTTGTTGTCTCCTTTGGAGACATAAACTTTTTGATTTGCATTGATACTTGGCTCTATCACAAGAGTGAATTTTCCACATTACTTACCTTCACTCTTGTGGGACTTGCCTACTCGCATAGTGGGAAACCTTGGTGCACTACTCTTGAACGTAGGGATTGTAGGGATTTTGATAGCTTAATCTTGCATATGCCATGCCCTATTGATTTCTTTATTTGTTCTTGTGTCGGGAGCACCTTGTTGTCAAACCAAGTACTTACTAGCTCCGTTGGGAGCGTGAGCTTCTTTGTTGCCATTGATACTTGGTTGTACCACAAGAGTGTATTTTCCCACACTTAGTGCACTAACCTACTCTTGTAGTAGGAGTTTTTGTTTTTGTTTGCCCTTTTTGATGTAGGTGATGACCCCTTGGAGGAGGACGCCTTAATTTCGAGGACGAAATTTTCTCAAGAAGGGGAGGATGATGTAGCCCAAATTGCATCGACACCTACACTTGGTCCCGGGGTCAAGGCATGGATGATATGAGCTCGGGAGACGACTTGAAGATCATGCATTGAAGCTCAATCATAGTGGAAACCGGGCTGAAACCAGTGCAGCAAACAGGGGAGCCACAACAGGGCAAAACAGAGCAGCATTTCCTGAGCTACTGCCTGGCGCCAGAAATCTTCTCTGCGCGATCGCGACCACGCTCACGCGATCGCGAAGACCAGCTGCTTGCCCTGCGCGATAGCGCTCAACCGGACGCGTTCGCGAGACTCTGAATTTCAATACCCTGCGCGATCGCATAACCTTGTGCGCGATCGCGAGGCCCAGTAGAGCAGTGCGGACCAGAATGTTGGCAAATGTTGTAAGGGGAAACTATAAATACCCCATTCATTCATTTATTGCATTTTAGCTAACCTTGAATGTAGAATGATATTTTCTTTGAGTGAATCTCAATGTTGAACCCGTGAACGGGCATGATTTCACTTGGTGGATTCCAAGTTGGACATCGTAACCTCTTTGATCATTCTATTTGCAAGAGCCGGGTGCCTCTTGAGGGTAGTTGCTTAGTATAGGTGATGCCGGGCAAATTGGCCTAAACGACAACCATCAAGAACCAAGCTTGAAGAGCACAAAGGTTGCAAGTCAAGGCCTTCGGATGAGGGTTCGAGAGTGAATTGGAGCCATGGACTTGAGCACGCTTGAGGGAGGACCGACTACGGACCAAGGAGGAACACTTAGAGTCCATTTTGAGCCGTATCCATACCTCCCAGGAAGAGGCGGAGCGCCTCCCCAAAGAGGCGGACCGCCTAGCAAAAGTCCAGAGGGCAACACAGCAAGAGGCGGCCGCCCCAAGACCTTAGGCGGACCGCCCCTCACTGAAGGGCCTGAGGCGGGCGCCTCCCCCATTGAGGCGGAGCGCCTCCCCCTGCAAGCTTAGACGGGATTTTGTGTGTTTTTCCTATTTTGCCCTTAAGTGACCTTGTATGTCTTATTTCACTTTGGGGGCATTTTAGTCATTACGCAAGGGGTTAGGAAAGACTATAAATACACCCCTTAGCCATTTATTTCATTAGTTTACATTGTATGAACAATTGAGAGAAGAGAGAATTAGAGAAGAGGCCGAGCCCTTCTAGTTCGAAGCCCGAGGCTTCATGTATCTTGCTCGACTTGGAACCTATGGTGATCGACCCCTAGTGTGATTCCATTGTAAGGTTCAAGTTTCCCTTCTCCCCTTTGAATTCAATTAACGTTAATGAATTGAATTCGTTCTTTCTTCTACTTTCTTGTCTTCCCAATCTTGATTTCTTGTTATCTTTTATCGCTTCCGCCTAGTTTATATCGTGTTTAGCTTCCGCTAATTTTCCCCTGCATCAGTTGGTATCAGAGCACGGATCGGGTTATGTTCTTACAAACCCCCGTTCCTTGTTCATTATATTAGTATCATTGTGATTGTTGTGTTCGTTCTTGAAAAATTGAAGAAAAACAAAAAAATTGAAAAACTTGAAAAGTTGGAAAAAAAAAATTGGTAGATCGGGTTGGAAACGAATCCCCAAGTGATAAAAAGTATCGGGGATTGTTCCTTATAGTATTCCCGTTGTTTTGGTACCCATATATCACATTTTGGTGTTACGATTCAAAAATTTCGAAAATCAAAATCTCAAAGTTTGAAAATTTCTTGAAAACGCTTCAATCTTGATCCGAAGCTTGTTGTTGTTTGTTGGAGGTTTAAAACCATTGGGGATTGGTTATAATAGTTGTATACACCTTTGGGTATCATTAATTTTGTGTTTCGGGTTGAAAACGTTGGATTTTTGGGTGCGAAACGAGCCAAAACGCGTTTCGCAAAGTTGCAGGAATTTGCCCTAGGCGGAGCGCCTCCATTCTGAGGCGGAGCGCCTCCTTCTGGGCTGCTCTCTGGATTTCCTGAGGCGGAGCGCCTCCATCCTGAGGCGGAGCGCCTCTTGCTGAAGGGTTTTCCCGGGTAGTTTTTTGCCTAGGTTTCCATCGTTATTCGCCCACGGGCTTCTTGGTTAGTGTTTCTAGGGTAATTGGCCTACTCAAAAGACACTAACTTACTAGCGTATTAGGACATTCGTGCTTAGAGGAGATTAGAAATCAAAGAAGATTCGTAGAACTTTCTTTGGCCTCAAGTGCGCATTTTAAATAACCGTCCGTCCATTGAGTCTCATTAACTCCATTCCGAACTTTTATTTGGACATGCTAGTTGTGATCACCTTGGTTCCCAAGTTGTAAAGGCCTCGCTCTTGAGTGTTCATAAATTGAGTGATACACGTGAGGGAGTGACTTTTGGGAGATTTTGTGCTTTGGTGTTGCAACGATGTCGGATGATGAATGTGGAGATTATGGCTCGTGTGGGGATGATGCGAGTTGCTATGACTCGTATGGTGATGATGGAGACTATGGTTCCTACGAGGGTGATGATGGCCATTACTATGATGATGGAAACCATGGCTCCTATGTTGATGAAGCGGCTCACTATGATGATCGTGAGATTGATGACGACTATGAGGCTCATGATGAATTTGTTGATCCTTATGCTTCTAGTCAAGAACCCGAGGATGGTGACGCTTCAAGGTATGTTGATCCTACTTACTCTTCTTGTGATGAATTGGAACATGATGATAGTGACCTAGAGATGGGTGATGAGGTTGATTATACGAATTGTGCATATGCATCTTCTCTTGGTGTTGCTAGTGGAGTACAAGGGAGTAGTAGAGGACCTTCCAATAGCATGGGAGGTGGTGGTGGTTGTTCCATGGGAAATGGGAGATTTGCATCTTCTAGTTCCCATGTGAAGGGTGGAATGAGAAGTGTTGCTCTTACCGTTACGGGGGTGCATTGCTCTAGTAGTGGTGGTAGGAGTAGTACTATGGGCTATGGAGCCAAGGCGAGAGGCACTTATGGGTTCCATGGCAAGGTTCCTTCCTTGACTTCCAACAACATCTCAAATGTTGGGAGAGTGACGGGAAGTGGAAGTTACACTAGCAATCTTGCTAGTAGTGGAGGAATAAGGAAGACCCAAGTTGTCGGAGTTGACACTTGTAGGCATTCAAGTTCTCGCTTGGATGCCCTTCTACAAAACTTGGGTAGACGTAGGTTCGTTGTTGGGGTGAATGGTATTGACGGATACTTGCTCAAAGTTGATGAAACCGATGCCAATTGCATTAGCACCTCTTTGGTTGATAAATTGAGGATACCATGCCGTAAGCTAGAGAGTCCTTATGAGTATGAGGGAGTGTGGGTTTCCAAGGAGGCTCGGGTACTTCTATCTCATAGGAATTATAGTAGTTATGTATGGTGTGATGTGTATCCAATGCAACATGTTGATGTTTGGCTAGGTGAGCCATGGTTGCAAGGCAAGAGTGTGCGACATAGTGCTATGAAGGATGCGTATCTTGTGGGCGTGGGGCAAAGGGTCTATGACTTTGTGCCTTACCGGGCGAAGAGTCAAGTGCCTACTAGTAGACCTTCCTTAGCTATGCAAAGGGGCAAGGAGCAAGAACTTCATTCCATGGGCAACAATGTGCAAACAAGAGGTCCTACAAACACAAGCAATGGTGGGACTAGTGCTACAAAAGGGTTGATAGATGTCAACAAGGTGAGCCCGAAGCCACTTCCAAAGCCGAGTGGTTCACCAACAAAGAAGAAGGAGCCGTCAAGTGATGAGTCTCCAAGTCCTAGATTCCGGGTTGATGTAAAAAGTCCACCTACTCCGGCTATGGGTATTCTTGGGCCTCGTCCCAATTCGCCCGAATTTGAGAGACAAAAGATAGAGAGGAGTAAGGGAGCGACCGGTGACAACTCTCGAGTGGAAAAAGGAGAGATTGTGTTGAGTGATGTGAGTGAGTTGTCGCCACCCGAATCTACACCTAACCTTGGAAAAAAAATGAGGGAAAAGAAAGAGGGAAAAAGAAAAATTGAGAGTGAGGGCACCCCTTATTCTAACCTTAACCCTTTATCTTTTTCTTCTATGTGTTTGAATTCTTGTGTAGGGATTCTTGGAGGCCAACCGATGGAGCCTCAACTATGTGCCGAGATGGAAAGACAAGGTGAAGGGGATGCCGAATGTGCGCTACAAGGTGGAGGCGTTCATGATACTTCAAAGGTATGTGTTAGTCCTTCCTCCCTTGAGCATGCGACTTCCTTGTCTTGTGATGTTGTTAGTGAGAACTCTAGGCTAGTTGATGATTTGCATGACTATAATGTGTTTGCAACTAGTGTAGAGCCTTTGGGTCAACTTGTGTGTGAAAATGAACCACTAGTTGAGAGGGTTGAAAAGCCACGTCATGATGTGAGCTCGATCTTCATTGAACCTCTCTTTAGTGAAAATATTGAAGTTGACCTTGTGTGTGAACCTTGTTATGACACCCCACCCATATTTGACAAAGGTGAAGATGAATTGCATGATGATCTTATTCTTTCCTTTGATTGCTTAATTGATAGCGGTGGTCCCTTGTGTCGTAGTGAGGGTGGATTTGACCTTGAGGAGTCTCTTGAGTGTGAGATGGATCAATTTATTTTCGATGACTCCTCGAGTGAGAGTGAAGGACCTAGTCTTGATTCTATGCTTTTGTGTAACCATGAATTTGAGGTGCATGCCTTTACATTTCTATTGTTTGAAGGTAATCTCATTTGCGGTGGTGAATTGTATCGGACTAGGGTCGGTAGTAGAGTCGAACCTCCATGGTTTGTCAAGTTAGGCTCTATGGATGATCCAACGTTTGGAACGCCGAGTAAGGAGAGTGGTCTTGGTATTGGTCATGATGACCTATCTTCTAGTAGTCCTAGCCTTCGTTGTGTGGACTATAATGATGAAGGACCTATTTTGGAGACCTTCCTTTGGAGCTTTTCCGATGAGGAGGATCGTCTTGGGGTTGATTTTGGAGGTAAGGAGGTACCTCTCGGTGTGAATAAGAATGCTCTTAAGAAGGGGAGTGGAGTAGTCGATGTTAGTTGTGAATTGAACTACTTTACTTACTCCATCCCATATGTTGAGCACACCTTGAGTGTTGGACATGCCAAAGCCAATGTGTCGCATTGTGATAAATTTGATTTGAAGGCTTGGTGTGATGATAGTGAGCTTAGGGGTCATAGGACATTTGATTGCTACATGTTGCATGACTTTGATCTCTTTGCTTGTTTTGCTTATGAGTGCTTATTCTTGTTGAGCCAAGAATTTATTATTTCCTTTGGGAACATACGCTTTTCAATTGGTATTGATGCTTGGCTCTATCACAAGAGTGTGTTTTCCACACAATGTGCACTTTTATTGTTAATGCTAACCTACTTGTGAAGTAGGAAATTTTGGTTGTGCTTGCTTTGATTGTAGGTTTTGATGGTTTGATTTCGAGGACGAAATCCTTTCAAGAAGGGGAGGATGATGCCGGGCAAATTGGCCTAAACGACAACCATCAAGAACCAAGCTTGAAGAGCACAAAGGTTGCAAGTCAAGGCCTTCGGATGAGGGTTCGAGAGTGAATTGGAGCCATGGACTTGAGCACGCTTGAGGGAGGACCGACTACGGACCAAGGAGGAACACTTAGAGTCCATTTTGAGCCGTATCCATACCTCTCCCAGGAAGAGGCGGAGCGCCTCCCCAAAGAGGCGGACCGCCTAGCAAAAGTCCAGAGGGCAACACAGCAAGAGGCGGCCGCCCCAAGACCTTAGGCGGACCGCCCCTCACTGAAGGGCCTGAGGCGGGCGCCTCCCCCATTGAGGCGGAGCGCCTCCCCCTGCAAGCTTAGACGGGATTTTGTGTGTTTTTCCTATTTTGCCCTTAAGTGACCTTGTATGTCTTATTTCACTTTGGGGGCATTTTAGTCATTACGCAAGGGGTTAGGAAAGACTATAAATACACCCCTTAGCCATTTATTTCATTAGTTTACATTGTATGAACAATTGAGAGAAGAGAGAATTAGAGAAGAGGCCGAGCCCTTCTAGTTCGAAGCCCGAGGCTTCATGTATCTTGCTCGACTTGGAACCTATGGTGATCGACCCCTAGTGTGATTCCATTGTAAGGTTCAAGTTTCCCTTCTCCCCTTTGAATTCAATTAACGTTAATGAATTGAATTCGTTCTTTCTTCTACTTTCTTGTCTTCCCAATCTTGATTTCTTGTTATCTTTTATCGCTTCCGCCTAGTTTATATCGTGTTTAGCTTCCGCTAATTTTCCCCTGCATCAATAGGTGATCCTTGACTTCACCCGGGGTGTATCGAGACGAGTTCCTCGGTGCTACTTAGGTAAACGTTCAAGCCTCGTCTTGCTTTTTATCTCGATATCGTTATCGATATCGCCTATCTTGTTCTCATTTCCGCATTTTGTATCGTCTTTCCGTTTCCGCGTATTTTACATTGCATCACCAACGCACCTAGTACCTTCATGAGGCTAATTGATGCAGCCCAAAATGGCCTAAACGACAACCATCAAAAGCCAAGCTCGAGAGCACAACGGATACGAGTCAAGGCCTCCGGAAACATATTGAAAGATCATGCATTGGAGCGCCAACGGATGGAGGAAACAGGGCAGGAAACTGGGCACAACAAAACAGGGCAAAACAGGGCAGCACACTGGGAGCTTACTGCCTGACGGAGGATATTTGTTCTTCGCGATCGCGCCCATACCTCACGCGATCGCGAAGGGTCTTCCCTTGTTCTGCGCGAACGCGCCATGCTTAGCGCGAAGGCGATGCTGAAGATTCCATGCTGAAGATGCCAGTGACCTGCGCGATCGCGAGCTTGCTAGCGCGATCGCGTTGCCTTAGAAGTTGTCTTGCGCGATCGCGATCCTTCCTTGCGCGATCGCGATGAGGAAGAGTTGATCAGCGAACCAGAAACAGCTGCAGGGCCATTTTTGTCCAAATAACAATGTAAATGCATATATAGCACAATTGCTCTTCATTTCATTAGTTTTAGTTAGCGTTGAACATAGAATTGTGAAGAAGGAACATTGAAGAGGCCGAGCCCTTCTTGTTTGAGCCCGAGGCTCGTGTATGTCTCGACTTGGAACCTATGGAGATCGACACCTAGTTAGATTCCATTGTAAGGTTCAAGTTTCCCTTCTCCCTTTTGAATTCAATTAACGTGAATGAATTGAATTCGTTTCTTTCTTCTAATTTCTTGCCTTCCTAGTCTCGATTTCTTGTCATCTTTAGTTGCTTCCGCTTGATTATCGTTTAGTTAGCTTCCGCTATTTTTGCCCTGCATCAGTTGGTATCAGAGCAAGGCTCGGGTTATGTTCTTACAAACCCCCGTTCCTTGTTCAACGTGTTAGTATCGTTGTTGTGTTGTTGTTTGTTGTTGAAATTTGAAGAAAAACAAAAAAATAGAAAAACTTGAAAACTTGAACAAAATTTGGTCGAGCGGGTTGGATACAAGTCCCCGAGTGTTAAAAAGTAGTGGGGATTGTTCCTTGTTGTATTTTCCGTCGTTTTGATACCTATATCTCGTGTTTTGGTGTTACGAATCAAAATTTCCAAAATCAAAATCCAAAAGGTTTGAAAATTCTTGAAAACGCTTCAATCTTGAATCGAAGCTTGTTGTTGTTTGTTTGGAGTTGAAACTATTGGGGATTGGTTGTTATAGTTGTATACACCTTTGGGTATCGTTGGTTTTGTGTTTCGGGTTGATATCGAGCCAAAGTTTTGGCCAAAATCGCCAAAAAAACCCGTTTTTGAGCTGCTGTGAAATCGCAGAAATTAACCCTTCGCGATCGCGAAGAGCAATTTCGCGATAGCGAAGAACAAAATTATTTTTGAAAAATTAACCCTTCGCGATCGCGCGAGTCTGGTCGCGATAGCGAAGAACAAAAAAATTTCAGAATTCCAGTTTTGGGACAGAATGTTCGCAACGGCTTCCGAACAGATTCCAAACATCATGACTCCAATTGGAACATTAAATATGATGAGTTTGTAGATCACAAACAAATTTTCATCCGATTCCAAATCCGTTTGGTGCCGATTCGAGTCAAATCTTTTGTGTCCCGTTTTCTACCGTACCTCTTGGTTAGTGTTTTGAAGGTAATTGGCCTACTTGAAAGACACTAATCCTTTAGCGTATTAGGTATTCGTGCGTAGAGGAGATTAGAATTCAAAGAAGAGTCGTAGAACTCCTTTTGGCCTCAAGTGCGCACTTTAAATAGCCGTCCGTACATCGAGTCTCATTAATTCTATTCCGAACTTTAACTTGGACATGCTAGTTGTGATTACCTTGATTCCCAAGTTGATAAGGCCTCGCTCTTGAGTGTACAAATATTGAGTGAAACACGTGAGGGAGTGACTTTTGGGAGGTTTTGCTCTTTGGTGATTGCAACAATGTCGGACAATGATGATGGAGTAGATTGTGGCTCATGTGGCGATGATGCGAGTTGCTATGACTCGTATGGTGATGATGGAGACTATGGCTCCTATGAGGGAGATGATGGCCATTGTTATGATGATGGAAGCCATGGCTCCTATGATGATGAAGCGGTTCACTATGATGATCGTGAGGTTGATGATAATTATGAAGCTTGTGATGAAGAATGTGACGATGCCTATGCTTCTAGTCAAGAAATCGAAGATGATGACGCTTCAAGGTATGATGATCCTACTTACTCTTCTTGTGAAGAATTTGATATTGATGATGGTGACATAGTGATGAGAATCAAACGCGGAAAAAGTAAAAGATAAAGAACGAGACGTAACTCGATCTCTAATCCCAAGTAGCAACGGAGAACTTGTTCCGATACACCCCGGGAGAAGGACAAGAACACCTACGCTATGCAACTACCCTCGAGCTAACGCGAGCACGCAAGTAGAATGGTCGGAGAGGAAGAGTATTCATCTAGATCCGCTAGAAGACATACAAGTCCAAGAACAAAAGGTTTCATTCATTCAATAGTCAAGAGCCTTGCTCATGTCCATCATTCATAATCATCAATAATAAGCTAAATGTAAAATAAGCTATGCTTGGGTATTTATAGTGTTTTCCCAAGCTTACATAAAGACTTAAGTACCCTTACTAATAAGGTTCATCAAATAAGCCACGTAGGGCAAAACAGTCAAAGAAACATAAATTCAGTAGCTAGGAGGGGCGCCTGGGGCTGGGAGGGGCGCCTGGTTTATGTTGAAGCCAGGCTGGGCGCCTGGATCTAGGCGGGGCGCCTGGCTTGGCCTTCAGTCAGGCTGGGCGCCTGAAGCTAGGCGGGGCGCCTGACTTGGCCTGAAGCTAGGCGGGGCGCCTAGCCAGGTGGGGCGCCTGGTGCATTTTCTGAGCTTAGGCAGTGAGCTCCCTAGGCGGGGCGCCTAGGCTAGGCGGGGCGCCTAGCTCTGCTGAGCTCTCTTCTTCCTTAGGCGTGAGGCCTAGCTTGAGCACCCGGAACGGCTTCCAATCGCTTCCTTCTTCAAGGCCCTTCCTCACCAAGTGTATGTGCACTCCTTGGATCTCCTTAGCTTGACTACGCGTGAATGGTCTTGAGGGGGTTTGGGTCTCATCATCCTCCCCTTCTTGAGAAGATTTCGTCCTCGAAATCAATGCGTTCACGTCCTTGGCATCATCTCCTCGAGGTGCCCAATGCTCTCCTCCCTTGTAACTCTTGATCGTCACCTTGACATAGGTCTCTTCCAAGATCTCCCTTGCCATATGATGGAGCTTAGAACCTACAAGCAACGACAAGCAACACAAGAATTCCTACTTTGAAAGTAGGTTAGTGCAAGAAGTGTGGGAAAACACACTCTTGTGATATAACCAAGCATCAATTATTAGCACAAATATCAAGTCTCCAAAGAGAATCATAAGTACTTGGTTAAAATTCAACATGCACTCAACAAGATAATGAGCAAATAGGTCATGGGAAGATGGGAAATGCAAGATCAAGCTACCAAAATTCCCTTGGACCTTAAGCTCAAGATCAACACACCAATCTATCCTCGAGGTGTGATCAACATGTGGAGTGGAGTGAGTCAAATAACCCAACATGCAAGTAACATCGAGTACTCCACTCCCCTTCTTTATAGCAAACTTACTCACACCAAGGGATTCCTTTTCAACTTCCATTTCATCACTTAAGCAACCCTTCTCAAAAGACAAACTATCAAGAAAGGCATTTATAATGGCCTCTTCTTCATCATAACCCACACAAGCAATAGTGGGGTCACTCAAAGAACCATCTACCTCACTCAAATTCTCAAACAAGTGGTTGCCTAAGGAATCAAATCCTTCACACCATGGGGGTTCCATTTGACCACCCACCCTAGCCCGATACAAGTCGCTACCACAAATGAGATTATCGTCACACAATGGAAATATAAAAGCATGCATCTCAATATCATGATTAAGCATAGACAAATTATCGAGACTAGGTTCACTTGA
This sequence comes from Petunia x hybrida, assembly GCA_037355625.1. Taxonomy (NCBI): domain Eukaryota; kingdom Viridiplantae; phylum Streptophyta; class Magnoliopsida; order Solanales; family Solanaceae; genus Petunia; species Petunia x hybrida. The sequence goes on from JBBBVM010000534.1 coordinate 1,441,811, forward strand.
GGAGTCATCATAGACAACCTTGTCCAATTCATGCAATTTGGACTCCTCAAGGACAAGACCATCCTCACCACAACACATTGGTCCACCAAATAGAAGCATATCAATTAGGGAATGGTCAACTACCTCATCTTTCCCTATGTCAAAGGTTGGCGGTGTGTCATAGCAAAGGTCAAAATCATTGTCAACTATCAAATCTACACTAGGGAAGGGCTCAATGAACAATGAGCTCACATCATGATGTGGCATAGCATCCCTTCCAACTAGTGTTTCACAAGCACATACAAGTTGACAACTAGACTCTACACTAGTGGTATACTCACTAGATGCATCAAAACCACCAACTAGTGTTGAGTCTTCACAAGACAAGTAGCTAGTAAGTTCATGAAAAGGTGAAGCAACACTTACATTTGTAATACTTCCTTGGTCACTCGCAAGGCTTGACATGTCATGTGCAACTCCTTCTTCATGAGGCTCACATTGAGGCTCCAATGACTTGTCTCCAAATGTACCTACACAAGAACTTTCACAAGAAAAAGTAGAAGATAAGAAGGGTTAGAATAATGGGTGCTCTCACTCTCAATTTTTCCTTCTTCACCTCTCATCTCTCTCAATTTTACCTCATGGTCAAGTGTAGTTGGTGGTGACAATCCACTCACATCACTCCTCAAATCCTCTCCTTTTTCCCCTCTTGGATTGTCACCGGTCACTCCCTCACTTCTCTCTATCTTTTCTCTCTCATTTGAAGTGGAGTGACTCTCACTTTGATCATTCTTCGGCAAGGCAACTAGATTGTTTGCCTCGGGTTCAAGCAAAATGGGTGATTTGGCTTTAGCCGCTTCCCTCAACTCCCTCATCCGCTTGTAGTCATCACTCACTTGTTTGGGAGTTAGGGGTTTCAACACAAATTTCCTTCCTTCATGTTGGAGCGTGTAAGTGTTGACACGTCCATTGTGAACCACTTGTCGGTCAAATTGCCAAGGCCTTCCAAAGAGAAGGTGGCAAGCTTGCATTGGCACAACGTCGAACAAGTGTTCATCCACATAACTACCCATTTTAAACTTGATCATCGCTTGTTTCACTACCTTAAGCTCTCCACATTCACTAAGCCATTGTAACCGATATGGCTTGGGGTGCTTCACGGTAGGCAATTTCAATTGAGCTATAAGAGATTGACTCACAACATTGGCACAACTTCCGGAATCAATTATCATAGAGCAAACAACATCTTTGACCCGGCACCTAGCATGGAAAAGATTTTCCCTTTGCAAGGTTTCACTATCTTCCACAATCATAGCTCCTAGGCTCCGTCTCACAACCAAGAAAGTATGAGGATCCTCCTCCTCCATTGTATCATCAAGCAAATCATTCTCCTCTACTCCCTCATCCCCCTCTACTCCCTCTACTCCCTCATCCTCCGATTCACTCTCCTTTTCATATGCTTCATTACCAACAACAATCATGGTCCTCTTTGTAGGACATTCCCTAGCAAAGTGACCATACCCCTTGCACTTGTGGCATTGTATTGAAGAAGAGGTAGGAGCATGTAGTTGAGTTTTAGAGTTACCTCCCACATTAGGTGTGTTCTTCTCATACGGCTTTTTCACATCCTTGGTAGCGTTTGCACCACTTGTTCCACTTGCATTTGGGAACCTTGCATTTGTAGTAGGAGGCTTCCAATCCTTTGGTTTGCTTGTTGGAGTAGTAGTGCTACTCTTGTAGCGAAGGGATTTCTCCTCCTTGAGCCATTTCTCGCCTCAACCGCATCTTCACATAGCTTGTAATGATCATCATATTTGTGGAACTTCAATTGTGAAGCTATGTCTCGGTTCAAGCCCCCTTTGAAACGGATCATGGCCGTCTCATTGTCTTCATCATCTAAGTCAAGGATCATTCGGATTTGCTCAAATTCATTGAAATATTCACCAACCGATTTGTAACCTTGCTTCAAATCATATAGACGCCTTTGTTGTTCAACCCGGTATTGATTAGTCAAGTACTTCTCATCCATCACACGGATCAACTCTTCCCAAGTAAGATTAATAGCCATACCCGTCCTTCTTCTATTTCTTTTCACCGACTCCCACCAAGTAGAAGCAAAAGATTCAAAGGAGGATATTGCATACTTGGTCTTCTTCACATCGGGCATATCATTGGTGTCAAAGATACGCTCCATAGCCAATTTCCAACCAATGTACTCCACCGGGTCACTACTTCCTTTAAAAGAAGGAATAGTGAGCTTCACACTATTTAGGTTGTTGTTGTTGTCACGACCCCCTTGGAATGGCTCCGGTTGGCCTCCTTGGTGATCATCATAAGCAACATAGTCCCTTCTAACATTCCTTCCTCCATATCCTAAGGGTGGCCCTCGACCTCGGCCTCTACCCCGATCCACATTCCGACCCCAATTCATAGCTCGCCTTGGTTGAAAGTGATCATCAAACCCATACACATTGTCATCATAATCAACTTCCTCCCCTTCTTGAGCCTCAACAACTTGCTCAAGAGGTTGCACATTTCGGACGGGTCTTGGTAGTGGAAAGTTTCTTGGAGGATTGTCTAAGATACGGGGAATGCCCGTACGTTCAATTCTCTCTCGGTCCTCCTTTACCCGTTGTTGATTGAGCAATTCAACAACTTGCTCCGGGGTAAAATTAGGACTACTTGAGCCTTCACCGGTCTCAATTTGGACACTCGGGGTCCCCTTTTCAATTGGGACACTCGGGGTCCCATGTTCTCCTTGGGTACTTGAAGCACCCTTTTCAAGTGACTCAATCCGTTGAGTCATAACATCCATCTTGGCAAGAAGGCTAGCCAAGGCCTCCTTGATGAAATCTTGACCTTCGTTGGCCATTGTACCTACAAACAAAGAAAACAAGAGTTAGTTAAAACACCTCACTCGCTCCCTCACTTGTGTTCACTCGGATCACTCTTTTGGGTGGCGGTGGATATTTCACTCAACTTGTAGTCTCAAAGCTTCACGTAGATGATTAGCAACTCCTCAACTCAACTAAACTATTCACGAGTCACGCACACTCCGGGGTGAGTGGAGTTAATAGGACTCAATGAACGCTAGGCACTTTGAAGTGAAGGACTTGAGTTAAAAGATTCTACGCTTTTCTTTAGAATTCTACTCTCCTTGCTAGGCACGAATCACTTAAGAGCAATCAAAGGGTTAGCACTATTCAAGTAGATCGGTTACTCAAATTAGTACTAACTAGATGTTATGTTATCAAACAAAGGGAAATACCTACGAAAATCTACCCGAAACAATGCGTTCAGCACTCAGGAGGGGCGCCTGAAACTCAGGTGGGGCGCCTGGGTTGTGCTGTGTGCCAGGCGGGGCGCCTGGGTCTAGGCGGGGCGCCTGGGACTTAGGCAGTAGCCAAGTCAGGCGGGGCGCCTGGCTTAGGCGGGGCGCCTAGCCTGAAGCCTTTTCCAACTTGTTCCAAACTCGTTTCAAGTCGATTTTCAAGCCTCAAATCCGATGTTTTCAACTTGTTTTCACAATCCAAAGATACCCAAAGTTGTGTTTGATCTTCCTTAACAAAACCCAATCAAATTTTCAATCAAACAATCAATCAAATCAGGGTTCAATCTCAAGAACTCAAGAACACAAGGGTTTATCAAAAGGGTTTCAACAAGGATTGTGATTCATCAAAGAAGGTGTTATACATGTTCAAATCCCACAAAATTGGTACCGAATTGTTTGTTTTTCAGTGAAGATCAACCCCCAATAACAAGTTTTCAATCTAACATCAATCCAACCCAAGAATCAAGGCAAAATTCATCAAGAACAAGTTCTTCAAGGGTTTAAGGGGTTTTGGGGTTTCAATTTTTCAAACTTCACCAATTCCAACAATTTTGGTACTCAAGTAACGGGAATTCAATCACGATCAAGAATCCACAACACCCATATCACAAATCATCCAAATCAACAAGTAACACCAAATTTTTGTATTTTTCAATTTTTCAATTTTTTTGCAATTTTCTTCTTTCAATAACTTCAACAACAAGAAAACTAAAAGATAGATACTAGGCACGAAGAATCAAGGGTCGGGGGTTTGTAGAAACAAAACCCGAGCCTTGCTCTGATACCAAACTGATGAGAATCAAACGCGGAAAAAGTAAAAGATAAAGAACGAGACGTAACTCGATCTCTAATCCCAAGTAGCAACGGAGAACTTGTTCCGATACACCCCGGGAGAAGGACAAGAACACCTACGCTATGCAACTACCCTCGAGCTAACGCGAGCACGCAAGTAGAATGGTCGGAGAGGAAGAGTATTCATCTAGATCCGCTAGAAGACATACAAGTCCAAGAACAAAAGGTTTCATTCATTCAATAGTCAAGAGCCTTGCTCATGTCCATCATTCATAATCATCAATAATAAGCTAAATGTAAAATAAGCTATGCTTGGGTATTTATAGTGTTTTCCCAAGCTTACATAAAGACTTAAGTACCCTTACTAATAAGGTTCATCAAATAAGCCACGTAGGGCAAAACAGTCAAAGAAACATAAATTCAGTAGCTAGGAGGGGCGCCTGGGGCTGGGAGGGGCGCCTGGTTTATGTTGAAGCCAGGCTGGGCGCCTGGATCTAGGCGGGGCGCCTGGCTTGGCCTTCAGTCAGGCTGGGCGCCTGAAGCTAGGCGGGGCGCCTGACTTGGCCTGAAGCTAGGCGGGGCGCCTAGCCAGGTGGGGCGCCTGGTGCATTTTCTGAGCTTAGGCAGTGAGCTCCCTAGGCGGGGCGCCTAGGCTAGGCGGGGCGCCTAGCTCTGCTGAGCTCTCTTCTTCCTTAGGCGTGAGGCCTAGCTTGAGCACCCGGAACGGCTTCCAATCGCTTCCTTCTTCAAGGCCCTTCCTCACCAAGTGTATGTGCACTCCTTGGATCTCCTTAGCTTGACTACGCGTGAATGGTCTTGAGGGGGTTTGGGTCTCATCACATAGGTAGAGTTGATGATGATGGTGAACATAGGGGTTATTCTTATGCATCTTCTCTTGGTGTTGCTTGTGGAGTACAAGGGAGTAGTAGAGGACCTTCCATTAGTATGGGAGGTGGTGGTGGTTGTTCCATGGGAAATGGGAGGTTTGCATCTTCTAGTTCCCATGTGAAAGGTGGAATGAGAAGTGTTGCTCTTACCGTTACGGGGGTGCATTGCTCTAGTAGTGGTGGTAGGAGTGGTGCTATGGGCTATGGAACCAAGGCGAGAAGCAATTATGGGTTTGATGCAATATAAAATGGCCTAAACGACAACCATCAAAAGCCAAGCTCGAGAGCACGACGGATACGAGTCAAGGCCTCCGGGAACGTCTTGGAAGATCATGCATTGGAGCGCCAAGGACGGAGGAAAACAGGGCAGGAAACTGGGCAGCCCAAAACAGGGCAAAACAGGGGAGCAAACTGGGAGCTCACTGCCTAAGGAAGAACTTTTGTTCTTCGCGATCGCGACCACTTCTCACGCGATCGCGAAGAGTATTGGAATGCCCTGCGCGACAGCGTCTTGTCCTGCGCGAAGGCGATGCTGAAGAAACTGGAGTCCTGCGCGATCGCGAGCCCTTGGCGCAATCGCGATGAAGGAAATGCTGTGCTGCGCGATTGCGTGCTTCCTGGCGCGATCGCGATGAATGAAAGTTGAGCAGCGGACCAGAATCAGCTTCAGGGGCCATTTTGTCCATTTAGCATTGTAAATGTATAAGTAGCACATTTGCTCTTCATTTCATTAGTTAGCCATTTTGATAGAAGATAGAATTGAGAGAGAACATTGAAGAGGCCGAGCCCTTCTTGTTTGAGCCCGAGGCTCGTGTATGTCTCGACTTGGAACCTATGGAGATCGACACCTAGTTAGATTCCATTGTAAGGTTCAAGTTTCCCTTCTCCCCTTTTGAATTCAATTAACGTTAGAAAATTGAATTCGATTCTTTCTTCTATTTTCTTGCCTTCCCAATCTTGATTTCTTGTTATCCTTTACTTACTTCCGCTCGATTGTCGTATAGTTTGCTTCCGCGTATTTTGATCCTTATCATCAGTTGGTATCAGAGCAAGGCTCGGGTTATGTTCTTACAAACCCCCGTTCCTTGTTCCATATGTTAGTATTGTTGTTGTGTTGTTCTTGTTGTTGTTGAAATTTGAAGAAAACAAAAAAATAGAAAAACTAGAAAACTTGACAAAATTTGGTCGAGCGGGTTGGATACGAATCCCCGAGTGTTGAAAAGTTGTGGGGTTTGTTCCTTGTTGTATTCCCGTCGTTTTGATACCTATATCCCGTGTTTTGGTGTTACGAATCAAAATTTCCAAAATCAAAATCCAAAAGTTTGAAAATTTCTTGAAAACGCTTCAATCTTGAATCGAACCTTTTTGTTGTTGTTTGGGGTTGAAAAACTATTGGGGTTTGATGATATTGGTTGTATACACCTTTGGGTATCGTTGGTTTTGTGTTTCGGATTGAAATCGAGCCAAAAATTTTGGCCAAAATCGCCAAAAACCCGTTTTTGAGCTGCTGTGAAGTTGCAGAAATTAACCCTTCGCGATCGCGAAGAGCAATTCGCGATAGCGAAGAGCAAAATATTTTTTTGAAAAAAATAACCCTTCGCGATCGCGCGCGTCTGGTCGCGATAGCGAAGAACAAAAAAATTTCAGAATTCCAGTTTTGGGACAGAATGTTCGCAATGGCTTCCGAACAGTTCCCAAACATCTAAACTCCAATTGGACCATTAAATATGATGAGTTTGTAGATCACAAACAAATTTTCATCCGATTCCGAATCCGTTTGGTCCCAATTCGAGGCAAATCTTTTGTGTCCCGTTTTCTACCGTACCTCTTGGTTAGTGTTTTGAAGGTAATTGGCCTACTTGAAAGACACTAATCCTTTAGCGTATAGGGTATTCGTGCGTAGAGGAGATTAGAATTCAAAGAAGAGTCGTAGAACTCCTTTTGACCTCAAGTGCGCACTTTAAATAGCCGTCCGTACATCGAGTCTCATTAATTCCACTCCGAACTTTAACTTGGACATGCTAGTTGTGATTACCTTGGTTCCCAAGTTGATAAGGCCTCGCTCTTGAGTGTACAAATATTGAGTGATACACGTGAGGGAGTGACTTTTGGGAGGTTTTGTTCTTTGGTGATTGCAATAATGTCGGACAATGATGATGGAGTAGATTATGGCTCATGTGACGAAGATGCGAGTTGCTATGGCTCGTATGGTGATGATGGAGACTATGGTTCCTACGAGGGTGATGATGGCCATTACTATGATGATGGAAGCCATGGCTCCTATGATGATGAAGCGATTCACTACAATGATCGTGAATGTGGTGAAGACTATGAAGCTTGTGATGAAGAATGTGAAGATACTTATGCTTCTAGTCGAGAGCCCGAGGATAGTGACGCTTCAAGGTATGATGATCCTACTTACTCTTCTTGTGAAGAATTTGAGCATGATAGTGACATAGATAGAGTTGATGATGATGTTGAATATATGAATTGTTCTTATGCATCTTCTCTTGGTGTTGCTAATGGAGTACAAGGGAGTAGTGGAGGACCTTCCATTAGTATGGGAGGTGGTGGTGGTTGTTCCGTGGGAAAGAAGAAGCTTGCATCTTCTAGGTACGCTAAGCGGCCTAATGCTTCTAATTCCCATGTTGAGGTTGGTTTGGGAAATGGTGTTGCTTTTGCTACAAAGGGGATGTATGCCGTGAGGGGCGTGGATGGTTGTAGTAGGAGTAGTGCTATGGGCTATGGATCCAAGGCGAGAGGCACTTATGGATTCCATAGCGAGGTTCCTTCCTTGACTTCCAACAACATTACTAATGTTGGGAGAGTGACGGGAAGAGGAGATTGTTCTAGTGGTGTTGCCACTAGTGGAGGGATAAGGAAGACCCAAGTTGTCGGAGTTGACACTTATGGGCATTCAAGTTCTCACTTGGATGCCAATCTACAAAACTTGGGTAGATGTAGGTTCGTTGTTGGGGTGAATGGTATTGATGGATACTTGCTCAAGATTGGTGATACCGATGTCAATTGTATTAGCACCTCTTTGGTTGATAGGCTTAGGATACCATGCCATAAGCTAGCGCATCCTTATGAGTATGATGGAGTGTGGGTTTCTAAGGAGGCTCGGGTACTCATATCTCATGGGAGTTATAGATGCTATGTGTGGTGTGACGTGTATCCCATGCGTCATGTTGATGTGTGGATGGGTGAGCCGTGGTTAGAGGGGAAGAGGGTGCAATATAGTATGGTGAAGGGTGCGTATCTTGTGGGCGTAGGGCAAAGAGTCTATGACTTTGTGCCTTACCGGGCGAAAAGTCGAGTGCCTACTAGTGCCCCTTCTTTGGCTATGCAAAGGGGGAAGGAGCAAGAACTTCATTCCATGGGCAACAATGTGCAAACAAGAAGTCCTACAAACACAAGTAATGGTGGGACAAGTGCTACAAAAGGGTTGATAAATGTCAACAAGGTGAGCCCGAAGCCACTTCCAAAGCCGAGTGGTTCACCAACAAAGAAGAAGGAGACATCAAGTGATGGGTCTCCAAGTCCTAGATTCCGGGTTGACGTTAAAAGTCCACCTACTCCGGCTATGGGCATTCTCGGGCCTCGTCCCAATTCGCCCGAATTTGAGAGACAAAAGATTGAGAGGAGTAAGGAAGCGACCGGTGACAACTCTCGAGTGGAAAAAGGAGAGGTTGTGTTGAGTGATGTGAGTGAGTTGTCGCCACCCGAATCTACACCCGACCTTGAAAAGAAAATGAGGGAAAAGAAAGAGGGAAAAAGAAAAATTGAGAGTGAGGACACCCCTTATTCTAACCTTAACCCTTTTGCTTTTTCTTCTACTTGTGTGAGAACTTGTGTAGGTATTCTTGGAGGCAAACCGATGGAGCCTCAACCATGTTCCGTGATGGAAAGACAAGGTGAAGGAGATGCCAAATGTGAGCTACAAGGTGAAGGAACTACCCATGATCTTTCAAGTACATTGAGTGAGCCCGAGTGCGACTCAAAGGTATGTGATAGTCCTTTTTCCCTTAAGCATGCAACTTCCTTGTCTTGTAATCTTGTTGGTAACAACTCTATGCTAGTTGATGATTTGCATGAGTATAATGTGTTTGCAACTAGTGTAGAGCCTTCGGGTCAACTTGTGTGTGAAATTGAACCACTAGTTGAGAGGGTTGAAAAGCCACATCATGATGTGAGCTCGGTTTTCATTGAACCTCTCTTTAGTGAAGATGTCGTAGTTGACCTTGCTTGTGAACCTTGTTATGACACCCCACCTATATTTGATAAAGGAGAAGATGAATTGCATGATAATCTTATTCATCCCTTTGATTGCTTACTTGATAGTGGTGGTTCCTTGTGTCGTAGTGAGGATAGATGTGACCTTGAGGAGTCTCTCGTGTGTGAGATGGATCGATTTATTTTCGATGACTCCTTGAGTGAGAGTGAAGGACCTAGTCTTGATTCTATGCTTTTGTGTAACCATGAATTTGAGGTGCATGCCTTTACATTTCTATTGTTTGAAGGCGATCTCATTTGTGGTGGTGAATTATATCGGACTAGGGTCGGTAGTAGAGTCGAACCTCCATGGTTTGTCAAGTTAGGCTCTATGGATTATCCAACGTTTGGAACTCCGAGTGAGGAGAGTGGTCTTGGTATTGGTCGTGATGACCTACCTTCTAGTAGTTCTAGCCTTCGTTGTGTGGACTATAATGATGAAGGACCTATTTTAGAGACCTTCCTTTGGAGCTTGTCCAATAAGGAGGATTGTCTTGGGGTTGATTTTGGAGGTGAGGAGGTACCTCTCGGTGTGTGTATGAATGCTCCTAAGAAGGGGAGTGGAGTAGTCGATGTTAGTTGTGAATTGAACTACTTTACTTACTCTATCCCATATGTTGAGCACACCTTGAGTGTTGGCCATACCAAAGCCGATGTGTCACATTGTGATAAAATTGATTTGAAGGCTTGGTGTGTTGCTAGTAAGCTTAGGGGTCATAGGACATTTGATTGCTACATCTTGCATGACTTTGATCTCTTTGCTTGTTTTGAAAATGAGTGCTTGTTCTTGTCGAGCCAAGACCGTGTTGTCTCTTTTGGGGACATAAGCTTTTTCATAGGTATTGATGCTTGGCTCTATCACAAGAGTGTGTTTTCCACACCACTTGCACTTATTCTTGTTAAGCTAACCTACTTGTGAAGTAGGAAGTTTTGGTTGTGCTTGTTTTGATTGTAGGTTTTGATGGTTCGATTTCGAGGACGAAATCCTTTCAAGAAGGGGAGGATGATGCAATATAAAATGGCCTAAACGACAACCATCAAAAGCCAAGCTCGAGAGCACGACGGATACGAGTCAAGGCCTCCGGGAACGTCTTGGAAGATCATGCATTGGAGCGCCAAGGACGGAGGAAAACAGGGCAGGAAACTGGGCAGCCCAAAACAGGGCAAAACAGGGGAGCAAACTGGGAGCTCACTGCCTAAGGAAGAACTTTTGTTCTTCGCGATCGCGACCACTTCTCACGCGATCGCGAAGAGTATTGGAATGCCCTGCGCGACAGCGTCTTGTCCTGCGCGAAGGCGATGCTGAAGAAACTGGAGTCCTGCGCGATCGCGAGCCCTTGGCGCGATCGCGATGAAGGAAATGCTGTGCTGCGCGATTGCGTGCTTCCTGGCGCGATCGCGATGAATGAAAGTTGAGCAGCGGACCAGAATCAGCTTCAGGGGCCATTTTTGTCCATTTAGCATTGTAAATGTATAAGTAGCACATTTGCTCTTCATTTCATTAGTTAGCCATTTTGATAGAAGATAGAATTGAGAGAGAACATTGAAGAGGCCGAGCCCTTCTTGTTTGAGCCCGAGGCTCGTGTATGTCTCGACTTGGAACCTATGGAGATCGACACCTAGTTAGATTCCATTGTAAGGTTCAAGTTTCCCTTCTCCCCTTTTGAATTCAATTAACGTTAGAAAATTGAATTCGATTCTTTCTTCTATTTTCTTGCCTTCCCAATCTTGATTTCTTGTTATCCTTTACTTACTTCCGCTCGATTGTCGTATAGTTTGCTTCCGCGTATTTTGATCCTTATAAGGATCAAAATACGCGGAAGCAAACTATACGACAATCGAGCGGAAGTAAGTAAAGGATAACAAGAAATCAAGATTGGGAAGGCAAGAAAATAGAAGAAAGAATCGAATTCAATTTTCTAACGTTAATTGAATTCAAAAGGGGAGAAGGGAAACTTGAACCTTACAATGGAATCTAACTAGGTGTCGATCTCCATAGGTTCCAAGTCGAGACATACACGAGCCTCGGGCTCAAACAAGAAGGGCTCGGCCTCTTCAATGTTCTCTCTCAATTCTATCTTCTATCAAAATGGCTAACTAATGAAATGAAGAGCAAATGTGCTACTTATACATTTACAATGCTAAATGGACAAAAATGGCCCCTGAAGCTGATTCTGGTCCGCTGCTCAACTTTCATTCATCGCGATCGCGCCAGGAAGCACGCAATCGCGCAGCACAGCATTTCCTTCATCGCGATCGCGCCAAGGGCTCGCGATCGCGCAGGACTCCAGTTTCTTCAGCATCGCCTTCGCGCAGGACAAGACGCTGTCGCGCAGGGCATTCCAATACTCTTCGCGATCGCGTGAGAAGTGGTCGCGATCGCGAAGAACAAAAGTTCTTCCTTAGGCAGTGAGCTCCCAGTTTGCTCCCCTGTTTTGCCCTGTTTTGGGCTGCCCAGTTTCCTGCCCTGTTTTCCTCCGTCCTTGGCGCTCCAATGCATGATCTTCCAAGACGTTCCCGGAGGCCTTGACTCGTATCCGTCGTGCTCTCGAGCTTGGCTTTTGATGGTTGTCGTTTAGGCCATTTTATATTGCATCAGGGTTCCATAGTGGTATTCCTTCCTCGACTTCCAACAACATCTCTAATGTTGGGAGAGTGACGGGAAGTGGAAGTTACACTAGCAATCTTGCTAGTAGTGGAGGAATAAGGAAGACCCAAGTTGTCGGAGTTGACGCTTGTGGGCATTCAAGTTCTCACTTGGATGCCAATCTACGAAACTTGGGTAGGAGAAGGTTCGTTGTTGGGGTGAATGGTATTGACGGATACTTGCTCAAGATTGGTGATACCGATGCCAATTGTATTAGCACCTCTTTGGTTGATAGGCTTAGGATACCATGCCATAAGCTAGCGCATCCTTATGAGTATGATGGAGTGTGGGTTTCTAAGGAGGCTCGGGTACTCATATCTCATGGGAGTTATAGATGCTATGTGTGGTGTGACGTGTATCCCATGCGTCATGTTGATGTGTGGATGGGTGAGCCGTGGTTGGAGGGGAAGAGGGTGCAATATAGTATGGTGAAGGGTGCGTATCTTGTGGGCGTAGAGCAAAGAGTCTATGACTTTGTGCCTTACCGGGCGAAAAGCCGAGTGCCTACTAGTGCCCCTTCTTTGGCTATGCAAAGGGGCAAGGAGCAAGAACTTCATTCCATGGGCAACAATGTGCAAACAAGAAGTCCTACAAACACAAGCAATGGTGGGACTAGTGCTACAAAAGAGTTGGCAAATGTCAATAAGGTGAACCCGAAGCCACTTCCAAAGCCGAGTGGTTCACCAACAAAGAAAAGGGAGACATCAAGTGATGAGTCTCCTAGTCCTAGATTCCGGGTTGATGTAAAAAGTCCACCTACTCCGGCTATGGGCATTCTCGGGCCTCGTCCCAATTCGCCCGAATTTGAGAGACAAAAGATAGAGAGGAGTAAGGGAGTGACCGGTGACATTCCTAGAGTGGAAAAAGGAGAGGATGTGATGAGTGACGTGAGTGGGATGTCACCACCCGAATCTACACCCGACCTTGAAAAGAAAATGAGGGAAAAGAAAGAGGGAAAAAGAAAAATTAAGAGTGAGGACACCCCTTATTCTAACCTTAACCCTTTTGCTTTTTCTTCTACTTGTGTGAGTACTTGTGTAGGTATTCTTGGAGGCAAACCGATGGAGCCTCAATCATGTTCCGAGATGGAAAGACAAGGTGAAGGCGATGCCAAATGTGAGCTACGAGGTGAAGGAACTACCCATGGCGCTTCATGTACATTGAGTGAGCCCGGATGCGACTCAAGTGTAAGTGTTAGTTCTTCTATCCTTAAGCGTGATACTTCCTTGTCTTGTGATGTTGTTAGTGAGAACTCTAGGCTAGTTGATGATTTGCATGACTATAATGTGTTTGCAACTAGTGTAGAGCCTTCGGGTCAACTTGTGTGTGAAATTGAACCACTAGTTGAGAGGGTTGAAAAGCCACATCATGATGTGAGCTCGGTTTTTATTGAACCTCTCTTTAGTGACGATGTCGTAGTTGACCTTGTTTGTGAACCTTGTTATGACACCCCACCTATATTTGATAAAGGAGAAGATGACTTGCTTGATAATCTTATTCTTCCCTTTGATTGCTTAATTGATAGTGGTGGCCCTATGTGTCGTAGTGAGGGTGGGATTGATCTTGAGGAGTCTCTTGAGTGTGAGATGGATCGACTTATTTTCGAAGACTCCTCGAGTGAGAGTGAAAGACCTAGTCTTGATACTACGCTCTTGCGTAACCATGAATTTGAGGTGCATGCTTTTACATTTCTCATGTTTGAAGGCAATCTCATTTGTGGTGGTGAATTGTATCGGACTAGGGTCGGTAGTAGAGTCGAACCTCCATGGTTTGTCAAGTTAGGCTCTATGGATGATCCAACTTTTGGAACTCCAAGTGAGGAGAGTAGTCTTGATATTGGTCGTGTTGACCTTTCTTCTAGTGGTCCTAGCCTTCGTTGTGTGGACTATAATGATGAAGAACCTATTTTGGAGACTTTCCTTTGGAGTTTGACTAGTGAGGAGGATTGTCTTGGAGGTGATTTGGGAGGTGAGGAGGTACCTCTCGGTGTGTGTATGAATGCTCTTAAGAAGGGGAGTGGAGTAGTCGATGTTAGTTGTGAATTGAACTACTTTACTTATTCCATTCCATATGTTGAGCACACCTTGAGTGTTGGACATGCCAAAGCCAATGTGTCACATTGTGATAAATTTGATTTGAAGGCTTGGTGTGATGATAGTAAGCTTAGGGGTCATAGGACATTTAATTGCTATATGTTGCATGACTTTGATCTCTTTGCTTGTTTTGAAAATGAGTGCTTGTTCTTGTCGAGCCAAGACTTTGTTGTCTCCTTTGGGGACATAAGCTTTTTCATTGGTATTGATGCTTGGCTCTATCACAAGAGTGTGTTTTCCACACCACTTGCACTTATTATTGTTGAGCTAACCTACTTGTGAAGTAGGAAGTTTTTGGTTGTGCTTTGTTTTGATTGTAGGTTTTGATGGTTCGATTTCGAGGACGAAATCCTTTCAAGAAGGGGAGGATGATGCAGCCCAAAATGGCCTAAACGACAACCATCAAAAGCCAAGCTCGAGAGCACAACGGATACGAGTCAAGGCCTCCGGAAACATATTGAAAGATCATGCATTGGAGCGCCAACGGATGGAGGAAACAGGGCAGGAAACTGGGCACAACAAAACAGGGCAAAACAGGGCAGCACACTGGGAGCTTACTGCCTGACGGAGGATATTTGTTCTTCGCGATCGCGCCCATACCTCACGCGATCGCGAAGGGTCTTCCCTTGTTCTGCGCGAACGCGCCATGCTTAGCGCGAAGGCGATGCTGAAGATTCCATGCTGAAGATGCCAGTGACCTGCGCGATCGCGAGCTTGCTAGCGCGATCGCGTTGCCTTAGAAGTTGTCTTGCGCGATCGCGATCCTTCCTTGCGCGATCGCGATGAGGAAGAGTTGATCAGCGAACCAGAAACAGCTGCAGGGCCATTTTTGTCCAAATAACAATGTAAATGCATATATAGCACAATTGCTCTTCATTTCATTAGTTTTAGTTAGCTTTGAACATAGAATTGTGAAGAAGGAACATTGAAGAGGCCGAGCCCTTCTTGTTTGAGCCCGAGGCTCGTGTATGTCTCGACTTGGAACCTATGGAGATCGACACCTAGTTAGATTCCATTGTAAGGTTCAAGTTTCCCTTCTCCCTTTTGAATTCAATTAACGTGAATGAATTGAATTCGTTTCTTTCTTCTAATTTCTTGCCTTCCTAGTCTCGATTTCTTGTCATCTTTAGTTGCTTCCGCTTGATTATCGTTTAGTTAGCTTCCGCTATTTTTGCCCTGCATCACTAATGAACCACGTGCTAAAGCCATTCATCAACAAATTCGTGGTTGTCTACTTTGACGACATATTGATTTATAGCAAGTCAATAGATGACCACGTTGGCCACTTGAGTCAAGTGCTTGAAGTGCTACGAGCCGAAAAGCTCTATGCCAACTTTAAGAAGTGTGCCTTTTGTGTTGAAAAGGTTGTCTTTTTGGGCTTTGTTGTTAGTGCCAATGGTGTAGAGGTTGATGAATCTAAAGTTGAAGCCATTAGAGATTGGCATACTCCTACCACCATTTCTCATGTGAGGAGTTTCCATGGCCTAGCTAGTTTCTATAGGCGCTTTGTTAGAGACTTTAGCACCATAGCCGCACCACTCACCGAGTTGGTGAAAAAGGACAAGCCCTTTGTTTGGGGAGAGCCGCAAGAAAAGGCTTTCCAAGAATTGAAAGGTAGGCTAAGTACCGCCCCCTTGTTACAATTGCCCGACTTCGGGAAGGCTTTTGAGGTAGAGTGTGATGCCTCGGGGGTGGGTATTGGGGGTGTTCTCATGCAAGAAGGGAAACCCGTTGCCTACTTTAGCGAGAAGTTGAAGGGCGCAACCTTGAATTACTCCACGTATGACAAGGAGTTGTATGCCCTCGTGAGAGCTTTAGCCCATTGGCAACACTATCTATGGCCTCGGGAATTTGTGATCAAGAGTGACCATGAGTCACTCAAGCATCTAAGAGGTCAAGAAAAGTTGAACAAGAGACATGCCAAGTGGGTGGAGTTTGTTGAGTCCTTTCCTTATGTAATTCATTACAAGAAGGGTAAGGACAATGTTGTAGCCGACGCACTTTCTAGGAAGTTCGCCCTTGCTACCACTCTTGCTTCTCGGCTCATGGGTTTTGAGAGTATAAAATCTTTGTATGAACATGACCCAAAGTTCAAGAGCATTCATGATGCTCTAGTGAGTGGAAAGCGGGTGGAGAAATACCAATGGGTTGATGGTTACATTTTTAAAAATGGAAGAGTTTGTGTGCCCGAGTCCTCATGGAGGGAATTGCTTGTTCGTGAAGCACATTGTGGGGGCTTGATGGGTCACTTCGGGAGGAACAAAACCTTGGCCATTCTCATGGAGCAATTCCATTGGCCGAAGATGGGTGTGCAAGTTGAGAGACTTTGCAATACTTGCTTGGATTGCAAGTATGCCAAGTCCAAATCTAATTCCCATGCTTTATATACTCCCCTCCCTATCCCTACTAGCCCGTGGATGGACATTTCGATGGATTTTGTTATGGGTTTACCGCGGTCTAAAGGGGGGCACGATAGCATTTATGTCGTCGTGGATAGATTTTCAAAAATGGCTCACTTTATCCCTTGCAAAAAGAGTCATGATGCACAACATGTAGCTTCTTTGTTTATTGATAATGTGTTAAAATTGCATGGCGTGCCTCAAACAATTGTGAGTGATAGGGACTCTAAGTTCCTTAGCCATTTTTGGAGGTGTCTTTGGGGTGCTCTTGGCACCAAGTTGTTGTTTTCTACGTCCCACCACCCCCAAACGGATGGTCAAACCGAAGTGGTGAACCGAACTTTGGGTGCTCTTCTTAGAGCCATGACCCGAGGTAAGGCCGGGACGTGGGTTGATAAATTGCCTCTTATGGAGTTTGCTTATAACCGCACATTGCATAGCATGATTGGTTTGACTCCGTTTGAGTGCGTCTATGGCTTTAATCCTTTGATTCCACTTGATCTAACCCCTTTGCCCAAGGACATGGTTGTTAATTTTGAAGGTGAAAACCGAGCTAAAGCCATGCTTGAAATCCATGCCAAAGCGAGGAAGCGATTGGAGGAAGCCTATGACAAGGTTGCCCTCAAGAAGAACAAGGGGAGGAAGAAGTTGGAACTCAAGAAAGGAGATTGGGTGTGGGTGCACTTCCGCAAAGAGAGGTTTCCAAACCTTCGAAAAGGGAAGTTGGCACCCCGAGGGGACGGACCCTTTCAAGTGCTCTCCAAGATCAACAACAACGCATATGTGATCGACTTGCCCGGTAAGTACAATGTATCAAACACTTTTAATGTTAGTGATTTGGCTCCTCTTGATGTAGGTCATGATGCCGTCGAGGATGATGCCGTGGAGGTGGATGCTTCAATTTCGAGGACGAAATCCTCTCAAGAAGGGGAGAATGATGCGGGGCAAACCACTACCACACGACCCTTTACGAGAAGCCAAGTCAAAACACTTCATGATGCTCACTTACACTTGATCCGGAGGGGCATGGACGACATGAGCTCGGGAGAAGACTTGAAGACAATGCATTGGAGCTCACTCAACGTTGAAACAGGGCAGGAAACTGTGCAGGCAGCAGGGGAACAAAACAGAGCAAAACAGGGGAACATCTGCTGAGCTACTGCCTGAAGCTGGACTTTTGTTCTTCGCGATCGCGTGCCCAACCTTCGCGATCGCGAAGAGTATTTCTTTTGTCTTCGCGATAGCGCCATGTCTCGCGCGATCGCGCTACTCAGTTTTAAGTGTGCCTCGCGATCGCATATAATCATGCGCGATCGCGATGAACACTTGAGCAGACTCGGACCAGTAGCTAGGAAAACCTTGTAAAGGGGTGTATTTATAACACCCCTCTTTCATTTATTGCTCCTTACCTTACTTTGAACAAAGAACATTAATGAGCATTGCTCTTGACACTTGTAACCCATTTTGGCTTGAAATCAATTGGATGAATCCAAGTTGCTCTTCAATCCATTCTTCGATCATTCTATTTGCTCGAGCCTCGTGTCTCTTGAGGATAGTTGCATAGTGTTAGGTGATTCTTTCCAATCGTTTGGGGTGTAACGGAACAAGTTCTTCGTTGCTACTCGAACTTTAGTGTAAGTCTCGTCTCGCTTTTATCTCTTTATCGCTTTCAAGGGTTTGCCCCTTATCACCGCCTCAAGGGGAGGCGCTCCGCCTCAGCATGCCTAGGCAGTCCGCCTCCTGCAGCCGCCTCCAACAATCCAGAGAGCTTCCATCTTCTAGGCGGTCCGCCTCAATCCGTAGGCGGTCCGCCTCTTCCTGGGACTTCTTGAAACACCTCGAAATGTGTCCCGGATGCTCTTCTTTCCTTGGCGTCCCAATGCATGACCTTGAAGTGCTCTTCCTTGGCCTTGGATGATGCTTTTGGATGGTCGCATGATTTGGGTCTTATCATCCTCCCCTTCTTGAGAAGATTTCGTCCTCGAAATCGAGGCTTGGTCTCTCATAGCATCAACAACTCCTCGGGGTGGCCAAAGCGCTCCTTCTTTATCCCTCTTGATCGTCACTTTGATATAGGCTTCTTCCAAGATCTCCCCCGCCTTAGCATGGAGCTTAGAACCTACAAGCAACGACAAGCAAAAACACACAAACGTCCTACTTTGGAAGTAGGTTAGTGCAAGAGGTGTGGAAAACACACTCTTGTGATATAACCAAGCATCAATAACAATCATGAATATCAAGTCTCCAAAGAGAACCATAAGCACTTGGTTAAAGATCAACATGCACTCAACAAGATAATGAGCAAATAGGTCATGGGGGCATAAAAAATGCAAGATCAAGCTATCAAAACCCTCTTGGACCTTAAGCTCAAAATCAACATACCAATCAATCCTCAAGGTGTGATCAACAAGTGGAGTGGAGTGAGTCAAATAACTCAACCTACAAGTAGGAGCAAGTACTCCACTCCCCTTCTTTAGAGCATACATACTCACACCAAGGGATTCCTCTTCCCCTCCAATTTCATCTCCTAAGCAATCCTTCTCAAAAGACAAGCTTTCAAGAAAGGTATTGATGATGGACTCTTCTTCATCATAACCCAAACAAGCAATAGCCGGGTCACTCAAAGTACCATCTACCTCTCCCAAACTCTCAAACAATGGATTGCCTAGGGAATCAAACCCTTCACACCATGGAGGTTCCATTTGACTACTCACCCTAGTCCGATACAAGTCTTTACCACTAATGAGGATGCCTTCAAACAATGGATTAGTATAAGCATGCATCTCAATATCATGATTAAGCATAGACAAGTTATCAAGACTAGGTCCGCTTGAGGAGTCATCATAGACAACCTTGTCCAATTCATGCAATTTGGACTCCTCAAGAACAAGGCCATCCTTACCACAACACATTGGTCCACCAAATAGAAGCATGTCAATTAGGGAATGGTCAACTACCTCATCTTTCCCTATGTCAAAGGTTGGTGGGGTGTCATAGCAAAGGTCACAATCATGGTCAACTATCAAACCTACACTAGGGAGGGGTTCAATGAACAATGAGCTCACATCATAATGTGGCATAGAATCCCTTCCAACTAGTGTTTCACAATCAAGCTCAAGTTGACAAGTAGACTCTTCACTAGTGGCATACTCACTAGATGCATCAAAACCACCAACTAGTGTTGAGTCATCACAAGACAAATAGCTAGTAGGCTCATGAAAAGGTGAAGCAACACTTACATTTGTAGTACTCCCTTGATCACTCACAAGGTTTGAAGTGTCATATGCAACTTCCCCTTCATGAAGCTCACATTGAGGCTCCAATTGCTTGTCTTCAAATGTACCTACACAAGAACTTTCACAAGAAAAAGTAGAAGATAAAGAAGGGTTAGAACAATGGGTGCTCTCACTCTCAATTTTTCCTTCCTCACCTCTCATCTCTCGCAATTTTACCTCATGGTCAAGTGTAGCTTGTGGTGACAATCCCCTCACATCACTCCTCAAATCCTCTCCTTTTTCCTCTCTTGGATTGTCACCGGTCACTCCCTCACTTCTCTCTATCTTTTCTCTCTCATTTGAAGTGGAGTGACTCTCATTTTCATCATGCAATGGCAAAATAATGAGATTGTTTGCCTCGGGTTCAAATACCATGGGTGACTTTGCTTTAGCCGCCTCCCTCAACTCCTTCATCTTCTTGTAGTCTTCCCTCACTTGCCTTGGAGTCAAAGGTCTAAGCACATATTTTCTCCCATCTTGCTTGACCGTATAGGAGTTGGTCCGGCCATCATGCACTACGAACCTATCATGTTGCCATGGTCTCCCAAACAATAAATGGCATGCTTGCATCGGGACCACGTCAAACAAGATCTTATCCTTATAGCTCCCAATGCTAAACTCAATCAATGCTTGTTTCACCACTTTAAGTTCACCACACTCGCTTAGCCATTGTAGTCGATACGGTTTTGGATGCTTTTGAGTAGGTAACTTCAATTGGGAAATCAAGGTTTGGCTCACAATGTTGGTACAACTCCCCGAATCAACAACCATTGAACATACTTGCCCCATCACACGACATCTAGCATGAAAGAGGCTTTCCCTTTGATCATTTTCCACCTCCTCTTCCATGAGAATGGTACTCAAGCTCCTCCTAACCACCAAGAACATTTGAGGACCATCATCCTCCTCTACGGCTTCCTCACATTCAACTTCCTCATCCCCCTCTACTTCCTCCTTTTCGGACTCACTTTCTTGTTCATACACCAAATTGCCAACCACAACCATGGTTCGTTTTGTGGAGCATTCTTTGGCAATATGCCCAAAGCCCTTGCATTTATAACATTGGGTAGATGTAGAGATAGGATTACTCAAGCGAGTTTTAGAAGTACCTTCCAAGTGTGGAGTAGTCTTCTCATTAAGCTTCTTCACTTCTTTGTTGGCACTTGCACTTGGAAAGTTTGCACTTGGAGTCGTCCACTCTTTTGGCTTGCTTGAAGTGGTAGGAGTGTTTTTGAACTTCTCTCCCTTAAGCCATCTCTCGGCTTCAACGGCGGCTTCAAGTAGATCGTCAAGTGAATGATAAGTATGCAACCTCAATTGAGAAGCGATACCATAACTCAAACCATTCTTGAAGCGGATCATTGCTTGTTCAACACATTCGGTATCCATTTCCAATGCCATCCGGATCTTTTCAAATTCATCATGGTACTCATGCACCGATTTGACACCTTGCTTTAGATCATAGAGCTTCTTGAGTTGCTCTTGCCGATACCTTGGAGTTATGTACTTGGTATTCATATGCCCTTTCAACTCATCCCAAGTCACATTCAAAGGAGCATTCATCCTTCTCCTCGACCTTTTCATAGACTCCCACCAAGTGGAAGCATAGGCCTCAAAAGTAGAAATAGCATAGGTACCCTTTCTCTCTTCGGTCATCTCGTTGATGTCGAAGATTCTCTCCATTTGTAGTACCCATTCCATGTATGCCTCCGGGTCACAAGTTCCCTTGAAGGATGGAAGATTGATCTTGACACTATTGAGGTTGTTGTTGTTGTCACGTAACCCATAGTTAGGCTCCGGTTGGCCTCCATAGTAGTCATCATGAGCAACATACTCCCTCCTCACATTTCCTCTAGCATAGCCCATGGGTGGTGGCCCTCGACCTCGGCCCCTTCCCCTATCAACATTTCGTCCCCAATGCATTTGTGGTGCAAGGCAATTCCCGAAGGGTTTGCTTAGCACAAACGCGGAACAAGAACCAATAAAGAAGAAGATAAAAGCAAGACAAAACTTGCTTCTTTCGAAAGAACAGTGGGGAACCTGTCCCAAAGCTCGATCAAAAGGGAGACAAGAATCACCCTAACTATGCAACAATCCTCAAGAGAACATTGCCTCTTGCAAACTGAATGATCAAGAGGAATGTTCAATCGGACTAACCGAAAGCCACAAGTCCTTAAAAGCCCTCACCGGGGTTTTGCTCACGACGGAGACAAGAAGAAATGTGCTCGGCACTTTCATTCAATTTTACTATCCAAAAACAACTGACTATTCCAATGTAAGGAAATAAGGTTTATATAGGAAATACTAAGGGTAAACTAGTAAATAGGTCACAGTCGACCAATAAAAATAAGCCACGCAGGGCTGAGTTGAAATGTGCTCGGCAGCCTTGACATCGGTCAGCCTTGGCTTCGGTTCTCGAATGTCTGCTCGAACACAATCCTCTTCGGGCGCTGGCTTAGCTTCGAACACATGTTGTTGTGTTCGGTTCTGAGCTGCCCGGGGTCAAGAGCTGCTGTTCGGTAACCTTGTCCTCGGGCTCAATTTTGAAGATGTAGCCCTTGGTTTCAGCACCTTGCAATTCCCTCTCCGAACACATGCTACTTCCCATCATAGTCAGTTGGACGTGCATGTCATGGAGCAGCTTAGCTTGACTTCGGGTGATTCGTCTCCCCGGTTGATCAGTCACTGCCTTCGGTGATGGCCTCCTCGGTTGATTGTCATCGAGTCCTTGATCAGCACTTTGAGCTGCATCATCCTCCCCTTCTTGAGAGGATTTCGTCCTCGAAATCGATTCATCCTCTATCTCCGACACTGGACCTACAGCACAAGGAGCTAAATCAGCAACATTGAAAGTGTTGGACACATTGTACTCACCTGGGAGGTCGATAACATAAGCATTGTTGTTTATTTTGCTCAGCACTTGAAATGGACCATCCCCTCGAGGAGCCAATTTGCCTTTCCTTAGGTTCGGGAAACGTTCCTTTCGGAAGTGAACCCAAACCCAATCACCCTTCTTTAACTCCAACTTTTTACGCCCCTTGTTTTTCTTTACGGCCACCTTTGCATAGGCGTCCTCGAGGTTCTTCTTCACCTTCGCATGCAACTCGAGCAGAGCTTTGGCTCGGTGAGTACCTGCAAAATCGATAACAACATCTCGAGGCAACGGGGTCAGATCAAGTGGAATTAAAGGGTTAAATCCATACACACACTCGAACGGGGTCATGTTAGTCATTCGATGCATCGTTCGATTGTATGCAAACTCCATCATGGGCAAACGATCAGCCCAGTTCCCGACCTTGCCTTTGGTCATTGCTCGAAGCAACGATCCAAGGGTTCGGTTTACTACCTCGGTCTGCCCATCAGTCTGAGGATGGTGAGACGTTGAGAATAGTAGTTTTGTGCCGAGGGCACCCCACAAACATTTCCAAAAATGACTCAAGAACTTTGTGTCTCGATCACTCACAATAGTACGAGGGACACCATGCAATTTCAACACATTAGAAACAAACAATGTAGCTACATGCTGTGCATCATCACACTTTTTGCAAGGAATAAAGTGAGCCATTTTGGAAAAACGATCAACCACAACGAAGATGCTATCATGTCCTCCCCCCGACCTCGGTAACCCCAAGACAAAATCCATGGATATATCAACCCAAGGTCGATCTGGCACAGGCAACGGGGTGTACAAACCATGAGGGTTGGACTTCGATTTAGCTTTCTTGCAAACGAGACAAGTGTTGCAAAGCTTTTCCACATCTCGTCGCATTTTGGGCCAATGGAACTGCTCGGTCAAGATACCAAGAGTTTTGTCGACACCGAAGTGTCCCATTAGACCACCGGAGTGAGCTTCTCGAACAAGGAGCTCTCTCCACGATGACACTGGCACACAAACCCTCCCATTCTTGAAGAGGTAGCCATCGTGCCACTGGTACTTCTCAACCCTTCGGCCACTCAAGATTGCGTCACGAACGCATTTCAGCTTGGGATCATCATCGTACATTAGCTTGATGCTCTCGAATCCCATGAGCCTCGAGGCGAGAGTGGTCGCTAAGGCAAATTTCCTTGATAGCGCATCGGCCACAACATTGTCTTTTCCCTTTTTGTAATGAATTACATAGGGAAAGCTCTCAATAAATTCAACCCATTTGGCATGCCTTCGGTTTAATTTCTCCTGTCCCCGGAGATGCTTCAAGGACTCATGATCACTTCGGATCACAAATTCTCGAGGCCACAAATAATGCTGCCAATGGGCGAGTGCTCGAACGAGGGCATACAACTCTTTATCATATGTTGAATAATTCAAAGTTGCACCCTTAAGCTTTTCGCTAAAGTAAGCGATCGGCTTCGATTCTTGCATAAGCACTCCTCCGATCCCAACTCCAGACGCGTCACACTCGACTTCGAATGCTTTGCCGAAGTCAGGGAGTTGCAACAACGGGGCAGAACAAAGCCTCCGCTTCAATTCTTGGAAAGCCCCTTCTTGGGACTCTCCCCACACAAATGGATTGTCTCTCTTAACCAGCTCGGTCAAAGGAGCTGCCACGGTGCTAAAGTCTCGAACAAACCTTCGGTAAAAGCTAGCTAACCCATGGAAGCTACGAACTTGTGATACCGAGGTCGGAGTTGGCCAATCTTTGATGGCTTCGACTTTTGATTCGTCGACTTCGACACCATTAGCACTGACAACGAATCCTAGAAAGACTACACGATCGACACCGAAGGCGCACTTCTTGAAGTTGGCGTACAACTTCTCTTCTCGAAGCTTTTCAAGCACAAGCCTTAGGTGTTCGACATGTTCATCCATGGTTCGACTATAAACAAGTATGTCATCGAAATAAACGACAACGAACTTGTTTATGAACGGTTTGAGCACATGGTTCATCAATCGCATGAATGTGCTCGGGGCGTTGGATAAGCCAAATGGCATTACCAACCATTCATAGAGACCGAATTTGGTCTTGAATGCGGTTTTCCACTCGTCACCGGGTTTCATTCGGATCTGGTGGTAACCGGACCTGAGATCAATCTTTGAAAAGCATGAAGAACCGCTTAATTCATCTAGCATGTCATCTAATCGAGGGATAGGATGACGATACTTTACCGTTATTTTGTTGACTGATCGACAGTCAACACACATTCGCCATGTTCCATCCTTCTTTGGGACAAGGATAACTGGAACAGCGCAAGGACTCAAGCTCTCTCGAACGAGGCCCTTGTTCAGCAATTCATCAACCTGCCGTTGGAGTTCTTTGGTGTCCTCGGGATTACACCGGTATGCAGGTTTGTTGGGGATTTGAGATCCCGGCACGAAGTCAATTTGGTGCTCGATTCCTCTCAACGGAGGCAATCCACCTGGCATTTCCTCGGGAAACATGTCCTCGAAGTCCTGCAAAACTTTACGAACAGGCAAAGGCAAAGGGTTATCATTAGAAAATTCATCATTAGAGTTTAGAAAGATACCCTTGTGCACGAGGCAAATCATCATCTGACCGTGGTCGTTGCCTCGTAAGATCTCACCGGGTTGCATGATTGCACAGATTCCTTTCTCTTCGGTCGGTGAGTTTGTCTCCTCGGCCATCAATTTTGCTCCCATCGGAAGCTTAGCTTTGGCCGCTTCTTTCAATTCTTTCATCCGTTTATAGTCCTCGGAGACTTGCTTAGGAGACAGTGGTTTGAGGATGAAACTCTTCCCATCAAGCTTTACGGTGTAAGTGTTGGATCTGCCATTGTGAACAGCTGTTCGGTCATATTGCCATGGTCGACCCAGTAGCAAATGACAAGCTTGCATCGGCACCACATCGAATACCATTTCATCTTGATACTCGCCGATTCTAAACTTGATCCACACTTGTTTGACAACTCTCAATTCTCCACACTCATTCAGCCATTGTAATTTGTAAGGGTGGGAATGCTTCATCGTTGGTAATCCCATTTGTGAGACCAAAGTTTGGCTCACTACATTGGCACAACTACCAGAATCAATAATCATCGAACACACCTTTCCCCTCACTCGACATCGGGCATGAAAGAGGTTTTCTCTTTGGTTGTCCTCTTCTTCAAGTGTCATGCAGCTCAAATTCCTTCGAACCACAAGAAACATTTCCGGATGATCAGCTTCGGCAGCCTCATGATCATCATCATTTTCAGCTCGGTCAGTCTCCTCGATTAATTCCTCCTCGGTGTCACTCGCTTGCTCATGGACGGTTCCATCTTCGAGCAGAAGCATAACTTTGCGAGTTGGACACTCCTTTGCCATGTGACCATAACCTCTGCATTTATGACACTGAATATTTGAAGCACTAGGAGAGTTTAGTTGAACTTTACCTCCCACTTCTCTCGGTTGGTTAACGGTCACACCCATCTCGAAGGGTCTCTTCGAATCTCGAACAACGTTGGCACTTGTTTGGTTAGGATTCTTCCATTCTTTACCTCGGTTCAAGGGAGTAGAAGTAGTGACTCCTCGATACCGGCTTGCCTTTTCTTCCTTAACCAATTTTTCAGCTTCGGTGGCAGCTTCGAACAAATCTTCCATCGTGTGGTACACGTGGAGTCTCAACTGAGATGACACATCTTTGGCCAAGCCACTCTTAAACCGGATAATGGCCTGCTCCTCGTCTTCGGTAAGATCAAGATTCAATCGAACCTTTTCAAATTCATCGTGGTACTCTTGAACTGACTTCGATCCTTGTTTCAGCTCATATAACTTCTGCATTTGAGTTTGCCTGTACTTGGCACTCAAATATTTACCATCCATAGCTCTCATCAACTGTGGCCAAGTAGTGACTACTGGATAGTCATTTCTCCTTCTATGCCTTTTGTCAGATTCCCACCATGTTGATGCATAAGCTTCGAACGAAGCAATGGCATGGGCTGCTTTTCTCTCCTCGGTCATCTCATTGGTTTCAAAGATGCGCTCCATTTTAAGTTTCCATTCAAGATACTCATCGGGATCACTAGTCCCTTTAAAGGGAGGAATAGTGATCTTGACACTGTTCAGATTGGAGTCTCGAACACCACGAACCTGTTCGGGATTCTCATCATCACGATCATCAGCCTCACGCTCAATATTTCTTCCAAAATTTGCGCCTCGGCCTCGACCTCGGAAATTTCCACGACCTCGGTGAGCTTGCCCTCGATGAGCGAATGGCAGCTCACGCTCATACTCGTCCTCGGGAAATTCCTCTTCATCAGCCTCTTCGGCTACAGCACCAAGGTCTCTTCGGATCCTTGGAGGTGGTAACCTCTCTCCTCGGGGAATGCCCAAGTGTTGATTTCCAGTTTGGGGATTGCCCAAATTTTGTTGTGCTTGGGGATTGCCCAAGTTAAGCTCTCTTCGAATTGCTTCACTCGTCAACTGATGTTGTCGAAGAAGCTCAGCATACAGCTCAGGCTTCATCGGAGTGGATTCACTCGTTCCGGCGCCGGACCCATTTTTGGCCACGGACGCACTTCCCTGCTCGAGGTTAGCTACTCGAGCACTCACTCCTCTTACTTCGGCACTGATGCCTTGGATCGCAGCCATGAGATCGGCTAACGACACTTCGGCCTTTTCAATGCCCTTGCCTTCGTTTCCAGCCATGGTACCTGCACAAGTCAAAGATCAAACAAATGTTAAGGTTAGAAATCACCTCACACTCTCCCTCACCTTTGATGGGTGGCACTCGGGTCCACTCAATTTAGGGGTTCGGTTTTGTTTCACTCAAAGACTTGTTAACAGTGGCTCGTCCAATTGATCGGTCCTCTAAGATCCTTCAAGTTCGACAATAGTCACTGTCTCTTCGGGAAGAGTGAAGTGATGCTCGACTCGATGGAACAGACGCTTTTTTTTAACTGAGCACGGGGAGGCAAAAGAAATTTCTACGAAAGTTGGGACTTCGGTCACCCCTTCGCACGAGTTCCTATCAGCTCAAAGGAGTTGGTACGACCTCGAGTAGGACAATTGCTCGAGAGATCCACCAACCAGAATTTTTGACACGAAAGAAAGGGAGAACCTAGGAGAATCTACCCTTTGATTCCCTTTGGAATCTTTCTCGATCACACCCACTCCTGTCCGTACAACAGTGGTCCCCTTTGGTACGGATAGGGTTTTACCTTATCCACTTTCCTTTTTCAGCCGACAATTTTCACCTGGGGTTTTAATGTTCAAACTTTTAACCCCTTCTTCTTCAATGGAACAGTGACCTTGCTCCGGCGTACGGATGATTTCACTTCGGTTCACTGACCAAGAATTTCAACAGGATCTGGGTCGCCTTTCAGCTCCGGTCTCAGCAACAACGGAGATAATCAAACGAAGTTCTTCGAGCTAAGAGCTTGCTCGTCGTGTCGTACACTGTTACGAAATTTTGTAACAAGTTTCCGGCGTACGGTCCACGATTCAAATTGAGAACTTCGATTTTTCTAGCAACAAAACAGACCCAAATCACTCAAGAACCACCAACCTTCATCGGTTTCTTCCAATCACGATGGGTTCGATTTCCAGTCACCACTGAAGTTCAAATCAGTCCAAAAATTCACCAAAAAACCCTAGTCACGAAATTAGTACGTCGGGTATTCTTTGGAATCAGAATTCGATGGTGAACAAGAATCCAAAATTGTTTTTCCCAAACATCCAACAATCAAACACAATTTTTGAATTTTCTTTTTAACACTTTTTTTTTTTTTTTTTTTTTTTTTTTTTTTTTTGTACGAACACCAACAGTAACCAAAACAACACAGGAACACGAAATGGAAAACAAAGACACAACGCACGAAAATAAAGATAACGTGAACAGGATTTGGGGTTGTAGAAACAAGCCCAAACCGTGCTCTGATACCAAGATGGTGCAAGGCAATTCCCGAAGGGTTTGCTTAGCACAAACGCGGAACAAGAACCAATAAAGAAGAAGATAAAAGCAAGACAAAACTTGCTTCTTTCGAAAGAACAGTGGGGAACCTGTCCCAAAGCTCGATCAAAAGGGAGACAAGAATCACCCTAACTATGCAACAATCCTCAAGAGAACATTGCCTCTTGCAAACTGAATGATCAAGAGGAATGTTCAATCGGACTAACCGAAAGCCACAAGTCCTTAAAAGCCCTCACCGGGGTTTTGCTCACGACGGAGACAAGAAGAAATGTGCTCGGCACTTTCATTCAATTTTAATATCCAAAAACAACTGACTATTCCAATGTAAGGAAATAAGGTTTATATAGGAAATACTAAGGGTAAACTAGTAAATAGGTCACAGTCGACCAATAAAAATAAGCCACGCAGGGCTGAGTTGAAATGTGCTCGGCAGCCTTGACATCGGTCAGCCTTGGCTTCGGTTCTCGAATGTCTGCTCGAACACAATCCTCTTCGGGCGCTGGCTTAGCTTCGAACACATGTTGTTGTGTTCGGTTCTGAGCTGCCCGGGGTCAAGAGCTGCTGTTCGGTAACCTTGTCCTCGGGCTCAATTTTGAAGATGTAGCCCTTGGTTTCAGCACCTTGCAATTCCCTCTCCGAACACATGCTACTTCCCATCATAGTCAGTTGGACGTGCATGTCATGGAGCAGCTTAGCTTGACTTCGGGTGATTCGTCTCCCCGGTTGATCAGTCACTGCCTTCGGTGATGGCCTCCTCGGTTGATTGTCATCGAGTCCTTGATCAGCACTTTGAGCTGCATCAATTTGCCTCCTAGGTTGATATGGAACATCATACCCATAGGCGTCATCACCATACCCGGCCTCCTCCTCTTCTTGAACTTCATCAATTTGTTCAAGAGGTGGGACATTCCGCACGGGTCTTCGAAGTGGAACATTTCCTTGGGGATTGCCCAAGTTGAGGGGATTGCCCTCTTGTCGGGGATTGCCCAACCCATGCTCTTGTAGAGCTTCAACTTTGCTTTGTTCATACCTCTTGCTTAGCTCAACAAAGTGTCCGGGGGTCATAGGAGTGCTATGACTTGTGCCCTCTCCGGATTCAATTTGGACACTCGGGGTCCTCCTCTCTCCGGTCTCAACTTGAGTCTTCTCGATGGACTCAAGTCTCAAAGTTATTTCCTCGAACTTAGCCATAACGGTGGCCATGAAGTTCTTCATAGGATCATCCCCATCATTCGCCATTGTACCTACAAGAAGCAACAAACGTTAGTAAAACACCTCACCACTTCCTCACAATGTTTCACTCGGCTCGCTCTTTTGGTGGAGGGGGGGATATTTCACACAAGTTCGAGTTTAAAAGCTTCAAGTAGTTGACCAACGAACCACAACTCAACCACTCAACTTCTCAAACCCACTGCTCTCCGGGGTGAGTGGAGTTAATGGGACTCGATTGGAAAGGTAAGCAATTTAATTGAGGACTTGAATCAAAAGATGCTACGGATCTTCTTTGAATTCTAGTCTCCTTTCTAAGGCACGATGATCCTAATAGCTCGAAGTAATTAGTACTACACAAGTAGAATTATACTCTAATAGTACTAATTAGAAGCAATGCAATCAACAAAACACGAAAACTAAAGATAGAATCGACCTAGGCATGAAGAATCAAGGGTCGGGGGTTTGTAGAAACAAAACCCGAGCCTTGCTCTGATACCAAGATGATAGGAATCAAAATGCGGAAAGATAAAAGATAGGAACGAGACGTAACTCGATCACTAATCCCAAGTAGCAACGGAGAACTAGTTCCGTTACACCCCGGGAGAAGGCCAAGAACACCTACGCTAGGCAACTACCCTCGAGACGACAACGGACTCGCAAGTAGAATGGTCGGGGGAGGTTTGGGGTTCAACTAGAATCCACTAGTAAACTCAAACCGAACTCAAAGGTTTCATTCATAGAGAATCCACTCTAGAACATTGTTTAATCAAACACTCATCATCAAAAGCTAACTAAGGAATAATGCTAAGCTATGGAGTATTTATAGGCCTCATTTAATACATAATGAAAGGCCAAAAGTACCCTTAAGTAAGTTCTAAAGACATAAGCCACGTAGGGGCATAGTAGGAATTACATAGCAATTAAAGTCAAATTCCCGTCAAAGTTGAACAGAGGGAGGCGCTCCGCCTCAAGGGGAGGCGCTCCGCCTCAGCATGCCAAGGCGGTCCGCCTCCTGCAGCCGCCTCCAACAATCCAGAGAGCTTCCATCTTCTAGGCGGTCCGCCTCAATCCGTAGGCGGTCCGCCTCTTCCTGGGACTTCTTGAAACACCTCGAAATGTGTCCCGGATGCTCTTCTTTCCTTGGCGTCCCAATGCATGACCTTGAAGTGCTCTTCCTTGGCCTTGGATGATGCTTTTGGATGGTCGCATGATTTGGGTCTTATCATCCTCAAGGTTAGAGTCAACACGGGCAGACCCTACATCACCATGGGCAGCCCCTAAAACGCCGTCTTCTTGAACTTCCACTAAGTGGTGTTCACTCCCAAGCTTGTTTCCAATGGTACCTGCAAGATAATTTAAACAACTAGAGGGAAAAGAAGAATTATAAGTGTTAGAGTGAAAAACTTCCCCTCTTTTCTTTTCTTCTTTCTTTTCTCTCATATTCTTTTCATCTACATCCTCTTGTCTCTTTGGTGGCAGCCCAACTACATTATTCACCCCAAACTTCCCCTTTTAATTATTACACTCCTCTACGTGCATAAAAGAGGCAGAGGCAATATTGGGACTTTTCTTTGTAAGCGGGAATGGCATTAGAGGCCATCCTTCGTCGTCCACAACATGCCTTATCCAATCTCGCACATATGGAACATTGCGATGTAAGAACCATGGCTGCCCGAAACACAAGTCACATGTTTGAAGAGGATACACATCACACCAAACCATTTCAAGGTATTCTCCTCGTGACACTATTACTTTGACCTTCCACTCAACCTTATATCCATCACAGAGATATGGATACCTTCGTCTCACCCATGTTAAGTGCAAAAGATTAACCACCTCTGGTGAAATAAGCATGGCTTCACTCAAGCCGTCAAGCTCTAGATTGAAGCCCTTATAACCACAAACATTCTGATGCGGGGCAAATTAGAGCCAAAGCACTAACCATCAAGAGCCAAGCTTGAGAGCACAAGGAATGCAAGTCAAGGGCTCCGGATGAGGCTTGAAGATCATGCATTGGAGCGCCAAGGAAGGAGGACCACTTAGGCGACAAAGGAGAGGCTCGAGAGACACAATTTGAGCTGTTTCAAGAACCTCCAGGAAGGGGCGGACCGCCTACTAGAATCAAGCCTCTGGATCTCTGGCCGCCTCTATTTTGGGCGGACCGCCTACTTCAAGTAGGTGAGGAACCTACTTCAAGTAAGTGGGGCGCCTACTCCTGCCCATTGGGGCGCCTGTTTTGCCTACAATGCAATAGGCGGGGCACCTCTTTCCACTAGGCGGGGCGCCTATTTCCGGGCCATTTGAAGACTTGTTTTTGTGGTGTAATTTCTATTCTAGCCCTAAGTGCTTCTATTGCACTAACATGTCTTATGGGCTTTTTAGTCATTTCATACTTGTGTATGGGAAAACTATATAAGCTTCCCTTAGCCATTTCATTGAGCTAGCTAGTTTTGAAGATAGAATTGAGAAGATAGAATAGGCTTGGCCATTCTTGTTGTAGCTTGGGCTTTGTGTATCTCTTACTTGGAATCCATGGTGGATCACCGCTAGTGTGACCCCGTTAATGGTTCAAGTCTCTTTTTTCCCTTTGAATCAATCTATTTGTTTAGTTTGATTCATTTCTTTCTTCTATTTCTGTTCTTCCCCATCCCTTACTTCTTGATATTGTGTTTATCATTTGCTTCCGTTACTTGTTATTTGCTTCCGTGGGTTTACCCCGTATCATCTTGTTATCAGAGTAAGGCTCGGGATTTGTTCCTACAAACCCTCGATCCTTGTTCATCCTATCTTTAGTTTAGTTTATTGTTATTGTTGTTCTTGTTCTTGAAGAAAAGAAGAAAAAACAAAAAAATTGATAAAGTGAAAAAATACAAAAAAATTCATGTTGTGGATTGGATTTGATGATCCGTTGGTTGTTTGATATCGGGGATTGATCTATGATGATTACCTGTTGATTTGGTACCCTTGTTATATGATTTGGTGTTGAGAATCAAAAGTTAGAAAAATAAAAAACCCCAAAAATTGAAAACCCTTGAATTTGATTGAAATTTCTTGATTTGGATTCGATATAGATTGGGTGTTGTTATAAATCATTGGGGATTGATTGTAGGAGTTGAAAACACCATTGGGTACCTTGGGATTGGAAAAATACCTTGAAAACATTGAAGATTTGGGTGCAAAAGACCAAAAAACACATTTTCGGATTGTGCTGAAAACACCAGTAGGCGGGGCGCCCAAATAGTAGGCGGTCCGCCCACTTTTTTCTTGCTCTCTATATTTTGAGTAGGCGGACCGCCCACCCTAAGGAGGCGGACCGCCCACTCCTGGTGGGCCTTCGTTTGGCTTCGTTTCGTGTCTTTTTGTGTTCCGTTTGCTTCCATACTTCTTGGTTAGTGTTTCTAGGGTATTAGTCCTACTTTATTAACACTAATCTTTGATCTTTTAGGGTGATTGTGCGTCTTGAAGTCTTTACTTAAAGTCATGCAATTGCTTGCTTCAAGTGTGCATTAAAATAGCTTCCGTACATCGAGTCACTTAAACTCCATTCCGAACCATTACTTGGGTGCAATAGTTGATTGATCTTGCCATTGTGGTTACAAAGAGACAAGAAGGTCTTGAGTGGAAAAAGGCTTGAGCGGTGAGAACTATAGAGTGAGGTCACAAAAGCCAACGACCTTGAGTGTATACACGAGTGGAAAGAAAATTGAGTAACATCTTTTGAGTGATACACGGGAGGGAGTGAATTTGTGAGGTCCTTAACTCTTTGGTTACAACTATGGCTTCGGATGACGATTGTGGAGGGTATGACTCATGCGGAGATGATAGAGACTATGGTTCCTATGAAGGTGATGATGGGTATTGCTATGACGATTCGGGGAACCAAGGCTCATATGATGAAGAAGCGGGTCACTATGTTGATTATGAAGATGAAGCAGACTATGAGGCCTATGAAAATGAATGTGAAGATTCTCATGCTTCTAGTCAAGAATTTGAAGAAAGTGACGATTCAAGGTATGGTAATCCTACTTACTCTTCTTGTGATGAATTTGAACATGATGATAGTGACATAGAGAGAACGAATGGTGAAGTTGATTATACGAATTGTGCATATGCATCTTCTCTTGGTGTTGCTTGTGGTAAGCAAGGGAGTAGTAGAGGTCCTTCCATTAGTATGGGAGAGGAGGTGGTTGTTCCACGGGAAGGGAGAAGCTTGCCTATTCTACTTGTACTAAACGGCTTGATGTTTCTAACCCCCATGTGGAGGGTGGAAGTGGAAATGGTGAGAAAGTTCTAAAAGGGAGGGAGTTAGTTGAAGCTTATCTTCCGAGCATCTTGGCTAAGATTGATAAGAATCAAACGCGGAAAGTAAAAAGATAATGAGCGAGACGTAACTCGATCAATAATCTCAAGTAGCAACAGAGAACTTGTTCCGTTACACCCCGAAAGAATGACAAGAACACCTACACTAGGCAACTACCCTCGAGCTAACGTGAGCACGCAAGTAGAATGGTCGGGGGGGATTGGAATTCATCTAGATCCGCTAGAGGAAGAACAAGTCCCATCAAGGTTTTCATTCAACAATAGAGTTCAACTCTTCAACACAAGTGTTTGTTTAATCATCAAGGTAAGCTAATGAAATAAACTAGCAATCTAGCTATTTATAGGTTTTTTTAGACACCATTTGAAAGGTCTAAAATGCCCATACTTAGGCTTAGGAATAAAGGACCACGTAGGGTCAAAATAGTCATAACATAGCTAGGAATCACGTGCTTCAGCGTTCCGGGCGGAGCGCCCAGCAAGTTGGGCAGTGGGGTGGCCTAGGCGGGGCGCCCAGAGTTGGGGCGGAGCGCCCAGGCCTAGGCACCTTCAGGCGGGGCGCCTGGATCCTCAGGCGGAGTGCCTGGATGGCTGGGCTGCCCTCCTTGTACTTTGAGCACTCGGAACGGCTTCCAATCGTGATAAGGGGCAAACCCTTGAAAGCGATAAAGAGATAAAAGCGAGACGAGACTTACACTAAAGTTCGAGTAGCAACGAAGAACTTGTTCCGTTACACCCCAAACGATTGGAAAGAATCACCTAACACTATGCAACTATCCTCAAGAGACACGAGGCTCGAGCAAATAGAATGATCGAAGAATGGATTGAAGAGCAACTAGGATTCATCCAATTGATTTCAAGCCAAAAATGGGTTACAAGTGTCAAGAGCAATGCTCATTAATGTTCTTTGTTCAAAGTAAGGTGTGTAGAAATAAATGAAAGAAGGGTGTTATAAATACACCCCTTTACAAAGTTTTCCTAGCTACTGGTCCGAGTCTGCTCAAGTGTTCATCGCGATCGCGCATGATTATATGCGATCGCGAGGCACACTTAAAAGAGAGTAGCGCGATCGCGCGAGACATGGCGCTATCGCGAAGACAAAAGAAATACTCTTCGCGATCGCGAAGGTTGGGCACGCGATCGCGAAGAACAAAAGTCCAGCTTCAGGCAGTAGCTCAGCAGATGTTCCCCTGTTTTGCTCTGTTTTGTTCCCCTGCTGCCTGCACAGTTTCCTGCCCTGTTTCAACGTTGAGTGAGCTCCAATGCATTGTCTTCAAGTCTTCTCCCGAGCTCATGTCGTCCATGCCCTTCCGGATCAAGTGTAAGTGAGCATCATGAAGTGCTTTGGCTTGGCTTCTCGTAAAGGGCCTTGTGGTGGTGGTTTGCCCCGCATCATCCTCCCCTTCTTGGGAAGATTTCGTCCTCGAAATTGAAGTATCCACCTCCACGGCATCATCCCCTACGGCATCATGACCTACATCAAGAGGAGCCAAGTCACTAACATTAAAAGTATTTGATACATTGTACTCACCGGGCAAATCGATCACATATGCGTTGTTGTTGATCTTGGAGAGCACTTGAAAGGGTCCATCCCCTCGGGGTGCCAACTTCCCTTTTCGAAGGATTAAAACCATAGACGCACTCAAACGGAGTCAAACCAATCATGCTATGCAATGTGCGGTTATAAGCAAACTCCATAAGAGGCAATTTATCAACCCACGTCCCGGCCTTACCTCGGGTCATGGCTCTAAGAAGATCACCCAAAGTTCGGTTCACCACTTCGGTTTGACCATCCGTTTGGGGGTGGTGGGACGTAGAAAACAACAACTTGGTGCCAAGAGCACCCCAAAGACACCTCCAAAAATGGCTAAGGAACTTAGAGTCCCTATCACTCACAATTGTTTGAGGCACGCCATGCAACTTTAACACATTATCAATAAACAAAGAAGCTACATGTTGTGCATCATGACTCTTTTTGCAAGGAATAAAGTGAGCCATTTTTGAGAACCTATCCACGACAACATAAATGCTATCGTGCCCCCCTTTAGACCGCGGCAAACCCATAACAAAATCCATTGAAATGTCCATCCACGGGCTAGTAGGGATAGGGAGGGGAGTATACAAACCATGGGGATTAGATTTGGACTTGGCATACTTGCAATCCAAGCAAGTATTGCAAAGTCTCTCAACTT
Source organism: Petunia x hybrida (assembly GCA_037355625.1). Taxonomy (NCBI): domain Eukaryota; kingdom Viridiplantae; phylum Streptophyta; class Magnoliopsida; order Solanales; family Solanaceae; genus Petunia; species Petunia x hybrida. The sequence goes on from JBBBVM010000534.1 coordinate 1,478,056, forward strand.
GCACACCCATCTTCGGCCAATGGAATTGCTCCATGAGAATGGCCAAGGTTTTGTTCCTCCCGAAGTGACCCATCAAGCCCCCACAATGTGTGATGCAGGGAAAAACGAGCGGAAGCTAGAAACGATACAAATAGTGCGGAAGCTAAAACAAGATAGGCGATATCGATAATGATATCGAGATAAAAAGCAAGACGAGGCTTGAACGTTTACCTAAGTAGCACCGAGGAACTCGTCTCGATACACCCCGGGTGAAGTCAAGGATCACCTATACTACGCAACTACCCTCAAGAGGCACCCGGCTCTTGCAAATAGAATGATCAAAGAGGTTACGATGTTCAACTTGGAATCCACCAAGTGAAATCATGCCCGTTCACGGGTTCAACATTGAGATTCACTCAAAGAAAATATCATTCTACATTCAAGGTTTGCTAAAAAATGAAATGAAACACTAAGGAAGACATTTATAGTCTTCTCCTATGCCCTATATAATGTCTAAAATACCCCCAAAGTGGGTTAAAACAATAAAAGCCACTTAGGGCTAAAGTAGGAAATACACATCAAAATGTAGGAAAATCCCGTAATGCACACACAGGGCTGAGGCGCTCCGCCTCAGGATGAGGCGCTCCGCCTCCTGCTGATGAGGCCCTCCGCCTCCCTTTTGAGGCGCTCCGCCTTCTTCTGTTCAGCTCTCTGCTTTTTGGTAGGCGCTCCGCCTCAGCTTTGAGGCGCTCCGCCTCCTTCTGGAACTTGTGCAAGAGGCTCAAAATGAGCTTGGGGTGGATCCCCTTGGAGTCCAAGTGTCCCTCCATCCATGGTGCTCAAAAGCATGATCTTCGAGCTACTCTCGGACCTTTCTTCGAAGCTCTTGCCTTGTATCCTTTGTGCTCTAGGCTCGGCTCTTGATGGTTGGGTTCTAAGCCCAATTTGGGTTGCATCATCCTCTCCTTCTTGAAAGGATTTCGTCCTCGAAATCAAACCACCAAGTCCTACAATCAAAGTCCAGCACAAACAAAAACAAAACTCCTACTACAAGAGTAGGTTAGTGCCACAAGTGTGGGAAAACACACTCTTATGGTATAACCAAGTATCAATAGCAATAAAGAAGTTCATGTTCCCAAGGGAACTAGCAATTACTTGGTTCAACAAAGAAGTGCACCCAACACAAGAACAAACAAAGAGATCAATAGTGCGTGGTATATGCAAAGGCAAGCTACCAAAATCCCTACGATCCCTAGGTTCAAGATTAGCACACCAAGACTTCCCACTACACGAGTAGGCAAGTCCAACAAGAGTGAGTGCAAGTGATGTGGAAAATTCACTCTTGTGATAGAGCCAAGTATCAATACAAATCAAAAAGCTTATTTCCCCAAAGGAGACAACAAGTTCTTGGCTCCATAGTGACAAGCACTCACAGCCATAACAAGCAAGGGGATCAATAGGGCATGGAACATTCAAGATTAAGCAATCAAAGTTCCTATGACCCCTAAGCTCGTGAGCAACATACCAAACCTTCAATGCATCACATTCACATCTTGGCACAATGGTTTTGGCATGCGCAATTCTCAAAGTGTGGTTAACATGTGGGAGGGAATAGACAAAGTAGTGCAATACACAATTAGCATCTAATACCCCACTCCCCTTCTTAAAAGCCCTCATACTCACACTAAGAGGTACCTCCTCACCTCCAATTTCATCCTTGAGACAACCCCCCTCAAAAGGAAAACCCTCAAGGAAGGCATTATTAATGGCCTCTCCATCATCGTAACCCGAACCAACAAGAGTAGGGTCACTAGAAGAATCATCTACCTCACTCGAAGTTTCAAATAAAGAGTTGTCTATGGGATCAAATCCCTCACACCACGGAGGTTCTATTTCATCCTCAACTCTAGCCCGATACAAATCGCCTTCACAATTAAAGATGCCCCCACGCAACGGGAATATAAAAGCATGCACCTCAATTTCATAGTCAAACAAAGGACTCGTATCAAGACTAGGTTCTTCGCTCTCGCTTGAGGAGTCATCATAGACAACCTTGTCCAATTCATGCAATTTGGACTCCTCAAGGTCACTATCATCCTTACTACGACACACAGAGCCACCAAAATCAATTATACCAACAAGGGTAGAGTCACATAACTCTTCTTCCCCTTTATCAAATATGGGTGGGGTGTCATAACAAGGGTCACAAGCAAGGTCAACTAACACACTTTCACTAGAGAGAGGTTCTTTTAATACCGGGCTCACATCATGATGTGGCTTCTCATTCCTCTCTACTAGGTCACACGCAAACACAAGTTGACCATTAGACTCTTCACTAGTTGCAAGGTCAATATAGGCATCACAAGCAACAACTAGCTTTGAGTCTCCACAAGACAAGGGAGTAACATGTTCATGAGAAGGAGAGGTAACACTTACATTTGAGTTGCTCCCGTGAGCACTCACGTAGCTTGTAGTGTCGCATTCAATTCCTCCATCACGAAGTTCACAATGATGCCCTCCACCCTCTTGTCTTCCTTCCAAGGCAAACGGTTGAGGCTCCAATAGCTCGCCTGCAAGAGTACCTACACAAAAGCTATGGCAAGAAGAAGAAGATAACATATGGTTAGGACAACGGGTGTCCTCACTCTCAATTTGTTTTTCCTCTCCTCTTCTTTCCTTCAATTCGCTCTCATGTGCAAGTGTGTGGGGATGAGGTCCAAGAATGTTATCACCTCGCTCACTTTCCCAAACTCCCTCATTTGCCATTGGTTGGCTCATAGGGGTAGTATACTTACTCTTAGAGTGAGTAACTACACCATCTTGGGGAATGCCCAAGTTGTGGGGAATGCCCACTTGTTGGGCAATGCCCAACATTTCATCACTAGTACCTTCTTTGGTACCCTTTTGGACACTCGGGGCCCATTCTCTTTCAAGGCTCTCAAGCCTTTGGTCTAAAGATCTCACCTTGGCCAATATGTAGGCCAAAGTGCTTACCGGGACCTTATTGGTCTCGTCTACGTCCCCGGCCATGTACCTACATAAATCAAAGACAAGAGAAAGAGGTTAGAGTAAAAACCTCACTCGCTCCCTCACCTTTGGAATGTCTCTCGGGTACACTCAATTTAGTGGGTGGTAGGATCACTCAAGCTTGATTTCAAAGGCTTCTTCGTAGTTGAACAACCACCTCAATAACCACTCAAGTCACACGAACCAAATACTCTTCGGGGTGAGTGGAATTGATGTGACTCTATGGGCAAACGGCTATATGAGTGAGCACTTGAAGCAAAAATGTTCTACGAGGCTTCTTTGAGTTCTACTCTCCTCTAGGCATGAATGTCCTAATACGCTCAAGAGTTAGTGTCTTTCGAGTAGGCCAATTACTCTAGAAACACTAACCAAGAAGCCCGGAGGCAAACAACAAGTGAAAACCTACGAAAAAACTACCCGGAAACAAGTAACAGGGGGAGGCGCTCCACCCTGAGGGGGAGGCGCTCCGCCTACCAAAGTCCAGAGAAGGACTTTTGCTGAGGCGGTCCGCCTAATCCTGAGGCGGTCCGCCTAAGGCTGAAACTGCAGCTTTTTCAACTACGGGTTTTTGGTGATTTTGGCCAAATATTTCGATCGATTTCAACCCGATTCACAAAACCAACGATACCCAAAGGTGTATACAACTCTATTAACCAATCCCCAATGGTTTTCAACTCCAAACAAACAACAACAAGCTTCGATTCGAATTTGAAGCGCTTTCAAGAATTTTCAAACTTTTTGGATTTTGATTTTGGAAATTTTGAATCGTAACACCAAAATATGTTATGAGGGTATCAAATCAACGGGTTAACAACATAGAACAATCCCCAATAACTTTAAACACTTGGGGAATCAAATCCAACCCGATCTACCAATTTTTTTTTCAACTTTTCAACTTTTTCAATTTTTTTGTTTTTTTCTTCAAATCTTCAAGAACAAAAACATAAACACAACAACAATAAGAACAAGACCGAGGATTCGTAAGAACGAAGCCTAGCCGTGCTCTGATACCAACTGATGCAATGGAAAACAGGCGGAAGCGACAAACGATATAAAAGTGCGGAAGCTAAAACAAGATAGGCGATATCGATAATGATATCGAGATAAAAAGCAAGACGAGGCTTGAACGTTTACCTAAGTAGCACCGAGGAACTCGTCTCGATACACCCCGGGTGAAGTCAAGGATCACCTATACTACGCAACTACCCTCAAGAGGCACCCGGCTCTTGCAAATAGAATGATCAAAGAGGTTACGATGTTCAACTTGGAATCCACCAAGTGAAATCATGCCCGTTCACGGGTTCAACATTGAGATTCACTCAAAGAAAATATCATTCTACATTCAAGGTTTGCTAAAAAATGAAATGAAACACTAAGGAAGACATTTATAGTCTTCTCCTATGCCCTATATAATGTCTAAAATACCCCCAAAGTGGGTTAAAACAATAAAAGCCACTTAGGGCTAAAGTAGGAAATACACATCAAAATGTAGGAAAATCCCGTAATGCACACACAGGGCTGAGGCGCTCCGCCTCAGGATGAGGCGCTCCGCCTCCTGCTGATGAGGCCCTCCGCCTCCCTTTTGAGGCGCTCCGCCTTCTTCTGTTCAGCTCTCTGCTTTTTGGTAGGCGCTCCGCCTCAGCTTTGAGGCGCTCCGCCTCCTTCTGGAACTTGTGCAAGAGGCTCAAAATGAGCTTGGGGTGGATCCCCTTGGAGTCCAAGTGTCCCTCCATCCATGGTGCTCAAAAGCATGATCTTCGAGCTACTCTCGGACCTTTCTTCGAAGCTCTTGCCTTGTATCCTTTGTGCTCTAGGCTCGGCTCTTGATGGTTGGGTTCTAAGCCCAATTTGGGTTGCATCAATGTGCTTCACGAACAAGCAATTCCCTCCATGAGGACTCGGGCACACAAACTCTTCCATTTTTAAAAATGTATCCATCAACCCATTGGTATTTCTCCACCCGCTTTCCACTCACTAGAGCATCATGAATGCTCTTGAACTTTGGGTCATGTTCATACAAAGATTTTATACTCTCAAAACCCATAAGTCGAGAGGCAAGAGTGGTAGCAAGGGCAAACTTCCTAGAAAGGGCGTCGACTACAACATTGTCCTTACCCTTCTTGTAATGAATTACATAAGGAAAGGACTCAACAAACTCCACCCACTTGGCATGCCTCTTGTTCAACTTCTCTTGACCTCTTAGATGCTTGAGTGACTCATGGTCACTCTTGATCACAAATTCCCGAGGCCATAGATAGTGTTGCCAATGGGCCAAAGCTCTCACTAGGGCATACAACTCCTTGTCATACGTGGAGTAATTCAAGGTTGCGCCCTTCAACTTCTCACTAAAGTAGGCAACGGGTTTTCCTTCTTGCATGAGAACACCCCGATTCCCACCCCCGAGGCATCACACTCTACCTCAAAAGCCTTCCCGAAGTCGGGCAATTGTAGCAAGGGGGCGGTACTTAGCCTACCTTTCAACTCTTGGAAAGCTCTCTCTTGAGACTCTCCCCACACAAAGGGCTTGTCCTTTTTCACCAACTCGGTGAGTGGTGCGGCAATGGTGCTAAAGTCCCTAACAAAGCGCCTATAGAAACTAGCAAGGCCATGGAAACTCCTAACATGAGAAACGGTAGTAGGAGTAGGCCAATCTCTAATGGCTTCAACTTTGGACTCATCAACCTCTACACCATTTGCACTAACAACAAAGCCCAAAAAGACAACCCTTTCAACACAAAAGGCACACTTCTTAAAGTTGGCATAGAGCTTTTCGGCTCGTAGCACTTCAAGGACTTGACTCAAGTGGCCAACGTGGTCTTCTATTGACTTGCTATAAATCAATATGTCATCAAAATAGACGACCACAAACTTGTTGATAAACGGCTTTAAGACATGGTTCATTAACCGCATGAACGTGCTAGGCGCATTGGAGAGGCCAAAAGGCATCACCAACCATTCATAAAGACCAAATTTGGTCTTGAATGCGGTCTTCCACTCATCACCCGGTTTCATCCGGATTTGGTGGTAGCCGGACCTAAGATCTATCTTGGTAAAGACACTTGAACCACTCAATTCATCAAGCATGTCATCAAGTCTAGGAATGGGATGACGATACTTTACCGTTATCTTGTTGACCGCACGGCAATCAACACACATCCTCCATGTCCCGTCCTTCTTTGGCACAAGAATGACCGGTACGGCACACGGACTCAAGCTTTCTCGAACCAACCCTTTGGTGAGCAATTCATCCACTTGCTTTTGCAATTCCTTTGTATCCTCCGGGTTGCTCCTATAAGCCGGCTTGTTCGGGATTTGGGACCCCGGGACAAAATCGATTTGGTGTTCGATTCCCCTCAATGGAGGAAGACCACTCGGCATCTCTTCCGGGAACATGTCCTCAAATACCTTCAACACATTCTCAATAGCACTAGGCAAAGGGTTAGGGTTAGATAAACAATCACTTTCGGAATTTAAAACCATACCTTTGTGCACTAGGCATATGAGCATCTTGGTGCCATCATTACCTTTCAAATACTCACCCGGTTGCATCATGGCACACATGCGACCGGTGGAAGATGGTGGAGTCTCGGCCAAAGATTTGGCCACAATCGGGGACTTGGCCTTAGCCGCTTCCCTCAACTCTTTCATGCGCCGGTAGTCTTCACTTACTTGTTTCGGGGTCAAAGGTCTAAGCACAAACCTTTTTCCCTCATGTTTCACCGTGTAAGTGTTGGCCCGGCCATCATGAACCACTTGTTTGTCGTATTGCCAAGGCCTTCCAAACAAAAGATGGCAAGCTTGCATTGGCACCACGTCAAACATGTGTTCATCTTGATAGTTCCCAATCTTGAATCTAATCAAGACTTGCTTCACTACCCTCAACTCCCCACACTCACTTAGCCATTGCAATCGGTAGGGGCTCGGGTGTTTAATGGTAGTCAACTTCAATTGTGAGACCAAGGATTGGCTCACCACATTTGCACAACTACCCGAGTCAATTATCATGGAACAAACTTGTCCCTTCACTCTACACCGGGCATGGAACAAGTTTTCTCTTTGCTCATCCTCCCTCTCCTCACTCACCATGGTTCCCAAAATCCGACGAACCACAAGGAACATATTAGGATCATCCCCCTCCGTCGCTCTCTCCTCACCTTCACCCTCAACTTCCTCACTCTCCTCTTCAACTTCACCCTCGGACTCACTTTCACCCTCATAGACCAACCCATCATCCATCACAATCATTGTTTTCCGGGTAGGGCACTCTTTGGCAAAGTGGCCATAACCCTTGCATTTATGACATTGGAAAGAAGAAGGAGAAGGAGTATTTAAAGTAGTTTTAGTAGTACCTCCAACTTCTTTGTGGTCGCTCTTTGGAGTAGCCTTTTCAAAAGGCTTCTTTACATCTCGGCTCCCACTTGCTCCACTAGCATATGGGCTCTTCCATTCTTTGGTACGAGTTGAAGGAGTGGTGGTAGTAGTACTCCTATAGCGAGGAGCCTTTTCTTCTTTGAGCCATTTCTCGGCTTCAACCGCGGCATCACAAACATCTTGCAAGGAGTGGAAGATGTGAAGTCTCAATTGGGAAGCAATCTCCCTACTCAAGCCACTTTTGAAACGGATGATAGCTTGTTCTTCATCCTCCGTTTCCATATCAAGAGCCATCCGGTTTTTCTCAAAGTCGTTGAAATATTCATCAACGGACTTGTAGCCTTGCTTCAATTCATAGAGCTTTTTGAGTTGCTCTTGTCGATACTTGGGAGTCACATACTTGTTGTTCATAACTTCTTTCAACTCTTCCCAAGTGATGTTCATCCGCAACCCAAGTCTTCTCCTTGATCGCTTGATGGATTCCCACCAAGTAGAGGCATAGGACTCAAATGATGAAATGGCATAAGTGGCCTTCTTCTCCTCGGTCATATCATTTGTGTCAAAGACCCGCTCCAATTGGATCTTCCATTCAAGAAATGCTTCCGGGTCACTAGTCCCCTTGAAAGGCGGAATAGTGATCTTGACACTATTGAGATTAGTGTCTCGACCCCCACGGTGTGGTTCCGGTTGAATCCCATAGTTGTCATCAACATATTCATATTCCCTTCCCAAGTTTCTTCCCATATAAGCTCTTGGTGGCCCTCGACCTCTACCTCGACCCCTATCTACACCTCGGCCTCCATTCATCGCCCTCCTATTTGGATAGGGAGCATCAAAGTAATCATCATCAAGTCCGAGGCCCTCCCCTTCTTGAGCTTCATCAACTTGCTCAAGAGGTGCAATGTTTCTCCGAGGCCTTAGGAATGGAACATCTCCTTGGGGATTGCCCAAGGGTTGGGGATTGCCCAACAATCTCTCTCTAGCAAGAGCTTCATCCCTCAACCGTTGTCGACGAACTAGCTCCGCATATTGATCCGGCTTCATGATGGAATCATCACTAGTGCCTTCATTGGGATCCTTTTGGACACTCGGGGTCCTTTCCTTCTCAAGAGCCTCCATTTTAAGGTTTAGGGCCTTCACCTCGGCTAATAAGTTAGCCAAGACGTCGGTTGGGACCTCAATGGTACTCTTTGCTTTCTCCTCCGCCATGTACCTACAACAATCAAAAACAAGAAAGGAAGATTAGAGTAAAAGTCCTCACTCACTCCCTCACTTTTGTTTGTCGCTCGGGTTCACTCAAGCTTGGGGTTAGGTTCACACAAACTCGAAATCAATGGCCTCCTCGTAGTTGCGCAACCTCCTCAATGATCAAACCAAAATACAAGAACCAAATGCTCTTCGGGAAGAGTGGATTCAATGGGACTCGATCAACGCTAAGCTATTTGGTGCGCACTTGAACCAAACAATTAACTACGAATCTTCTTTGAATTCTACTCTCCTTCTAGGCACGAGTATCCTATTCGCACAAGGGATTAGTACTAATTGGGTAGAAGTGTTACCCTCAAAGTACTAACCGGAAGTGGCGCGATCAAATGTTCAAAGATCGAATCGCCACTAAACGGATTCGGAATTGGATGAATTTTGGTTTGTGAACTAGAAACTCACCATATTTGATGATGCTATGGGAGTTTTGGTGGTTGGAAACTGTTACGATAGCTTTGCGAACATTCTGTCCAACTTCAGGAAATTCTGGAAATTGGTACACTTCGCGATCGCGTGCAGATGAGCGCGACCGCGATGAACAAAAATTCAGAATTGGCGCGATAGCGCGAGACCTTGCGCGATCGCGCAGGTTTGTTCAGCTGAACCAGAATCTCGACAGAAAAACAGCAGTTTTGGCACAACAACAACCCAAATGCAATGTATTTCAGTTTTCAAGCTTTCCAAAGATGTTTTTCAGCTGGAACAAACATTCCCCAATGGTTCATACACAAAAACAACCATCAAACAACTTGTTTCAAAGATTTTTGACAAGTTCTTCAATATTTCCAAAACCTTCAAGAACCAAATTTTCGATTTTCACTACAATACTCCAAATGATGTTATGTTGGTATCAAAACAACGGGAAAACTATTGTGAACAATCCCCGATACCAAACAATCACAATATCATAACATCAAGCAAGTTTTGGCAAATTTTCAATTTCTTCAACCTAGGGTTTAAATTTCCAATCTTTGATTTTCAACTCCAAAACGTGTTTTGTTGGTTTCCAATTGTCGAGATTACACAAACATACAATCCCCGATAATCAATACCAACAAAATCGTAACAACAAGCGATTTCCTTCAAATTTTTGGGTTTTCAAATTTTTGAATTTTTTTTTCTTCTTTTTCAATATAACAAGACAAGAACAAGAAAGTAAATGCGGAACAAAGATGACAAGCACGAAGAGTAGGACGAGGGCTCGTAAGAACGTAACCCTAGCCTTGCTCTGATACCAACTGATAAGGGGCAACCCTTGAAAGCGATAAAGAGATAAAAGCGAGACGAGACTTACACTAAAGTTCGAGTAGCAACGAAGAACTTGTTCCGTTACACCCCAAACGATTGGAAAGAATCACCTAACACTATGCAACTATCCTCAAGAGACACGAGGCTCGAGCAAATAGAATGATCGAAGAATGGATTGAAGAGCAACTTGGATTCATCCAATTGATTTCAAGCAAAAAATGGGTTACAAGTGTCAAGAGCAATGCTCATTAATGTTCTTTGTTCAAAGTAAGGTGTGTAGCAATAAATGAAAGAAGGGTGTTATAAATACACCCCTTTACAAAGTTTTCCTAGCTACTGGTCCGAGTCTGCTCAAGTGTTCATCGCGATCGCGCATGATTATATGCGATCGCGAGGCACACTTAAAACAGAGTAGCGCGATCGCGCGAGACATGGCGCTATCGCGAAGACAAAAGAAATACTCTTCGCGATCGCGAAGGTTGGGCACGCGATCGCGAAGAACAAAAGTCCAGCTTCAGGCAGTAGCTCAGCAGATGTTCCCCTGTTTTGCTCTGTTTTGTTCCCCTGCTGCCTGCACAGTTTCCTGCCCTGTTTCAACGTTGAGTGAGCTCCAATGCATTGTCTTCAAGTCTTCTCCCGAGCTCATGTCGTCCATGCCCTTCCGGATCAAGTGTAAGTGAGCATCATGAAGTGCTTTGGCTTGGCTTCTCGTAAAGGGCCTTGTGGTGGTGGTTTGCCCCGCATCAAATCGCTTCCTTCTTCTAGTCCCTTCCTCACCAAGTGTAGGTGTACTCCTTGGATCTCCTTAGCTTGGCTCCGAGTGAAGGGTCTTGTGGGGGTTTGGGTCTTATCATCCTCCCCTTCTTGAGAGGATTTCGTCCTCGAAATTGAAGCATCATTCACGACCTCTTCATCATCATTCACGACCTCTTCATTACCTACATCCAAAGGAACCAAGTCACAAACATTGAAAGTATTAGAAACTTGATACTCACTTGGCAAGTCGACCACATAGGCATTGTGGTTTATCTTCGAGAGCAGTTGGAATGGGCCATCTCCCCGGGGTGCCAACATCCCTTTTCTAAGGTTTGGGAACCTTTCTTTCTGGAAGTGCACCCACACATAGTCACCTTTCTTGAGTTCCACCTTCTTGCGTCCTTTGTTTTTCTTGGAGGCAACCTTGGCATAAGCTTCCTCCAAATTCTTCTTCGCCTTTGCATGGAGTTCAACCAAAGCCTTGGCTCTAGCTTTACCTTCAAAATTAACAACCATTTCCCTTGGCAAAGGGGTTAGATCAAGGGGAATCAAGGGGTTAAAACCATAAACACATTCAAAAGGAGTCATGCCAATCATGCTATGCAATGTGCGATTATAGGCAAACTCCATTAGAGGCAATCTATCAATCCAAGTCCCGGCCTTACCTCGGGTCATGGCTCTAAGAAGAGCACCCAAAGTTCGGTTTACCACCTCGGTTTTCCCATCGGTTTGTGGGTGGTGGGACGTAGAAAACAAGAGCTTGGTGCCAAGGGCACCCCACAAGCATCTCCAAAAGTGGCTTAGGAACTTGGTGTCCCTATCACTCACAATATTTTGAGGCACACCATGCAACTTCAAAACAATTTCAACAAACAAAGAAGCTACATGTTGTGCATCATCACACTTCTTGCATGGAATGAAATGAGCCATCTTGGAGAACCTATCCACAACAACATAAATGCTATCGTGGCCCCCCCTAGTCCTTGGTAATCCCATGACAAAGTCCATTGAGATATCCATCCATGGGCTAGTAGGTATGGGGAGAGGGGTATACAACCCATGAGCGTGGGCTTTAGATTTGGCACGTTTGCACTCAAGGCAATTAGCGCAAAACTTTTCCACATGCACCCTCATCTTTGGCCAATGGAATTGTTCTTGAAGAACGGCCAAAGTCTTTCTTACCCCAAAGTGACCCATGAGTCCTCCATAATGTGCCTCTTGCACAAGCAATTCCCTCCATGAGGACTCGGGTATGCACACTCTACCATTTTTAAAGATGTATCCATTAACCCATTGGTATTTCTCAACTCTCTCCCCCTTCTCTAGAGCTTCATGGATGCTCTTGAGCTTAGGATCATGAGCATACATCAATTTGATGCTCTCGAATCCCATGAGCTTGGAGGTGAGAGTAGTGGCAAGAGCGAACTTCTTAGATAGGGCATCCGCCACCACATTGTCTTTCCCTTTCTTGTATTGGATAACATAGGGGAAAGACTCAATAAACTCTACCCACTTGGCATGACGCTTGTTCAACTTCTCTTGGCCTCTAAGATGCTTGAGTTACTCATGGTCACTCTTGATCACAAACTCTCTAGGCCATAAGTAATGTTGCCAATGGGCAAGGGCTCTCTCACTAGGACATACAACTCCTTGTCATACGTAGAGTAATTCAAGGAAGCCCCTTTCAACTTCTCACTAAAGTAGGCTATGGGTTTGCCATCTTGCATTAAAACACCACCAATTCCCACCCCCGAGGCATCACATTCAACCTCAAATGCCTTTCCAAAGTCGGGCAATTGCAATAGAGGGGCGGTACTCAACCTACTTTTCAATTCTTGGAAGGCCTTCTCTTGAGGCTCTCCCCACACAAATGGTTGGTCCTTCTTCACCAATTCGATGAGTGGAGCGGCAATGGAGCTAAAGTATTTCACAAATCGTCTATAAAAACTAGCAAGACCATGAAAGCTCCTCACTTGAGTCACGGTGGTAGGAGTGGGCCAATCACGAATGGCCTCCACCTTAAACTCATCCACCTCCACTCCTTGGGCACTCACAACAAACCCAAGGAAGACAACCTTCTCCACACAAAAGGCACACTTTTTCAAGTTGGCATAGGTAATGGGTTAGAAGAATAATCAAGTTCGGAAGTGAGAACCATACCTTTGTGCACTAGGCAAAGAAGTAGCTTGTCGCCATCATTTCCCTTCAAGAGCTCGCCCGGTTGCATCATGGCACATATGCCACCGGTAGAAGTTGGTGGGAATGCCACCACACTTTCGGCCAAAGGACTAGTCTTCACCACCGACTTAGCCTTTGCCACCTCTCTTAACTCCTTCATTTTCTTGTAGTCCTCACTTACTTGCTTAGGAGTTAGAGGTTTAAGCACAAATCTCCTCCTTTCATGTTTGACCGTGTAAGTGTTGACACGACCATCATGCACCACTTGCCTATCGAATTGCCAAGGCCTCCCTAAGAGTAGGTGGCATGCTTGCATAGGCACAACGTCAAACAAATGCTCATCTACATAACTCCCCATTTTTAATCGAATCATCACTTGCTTAACTACTTGGTGCAAGGCAATTCCCGAAGGGAAAGCTAAGCACGACGCGGAAGAAGAACAAGTAAGGAAGAAGATAAAAAGCAAGACAAAACTTGCTTCTTTCAAAAGAACAGTGGGGAACCTGTCCCAAAGCTCGATCGAAAGGGATACAAGAATCACCCTAACTATGCAACAATCCTCAAGAGAACATTGCCTCTTGCAAACTGAATGATCAAGAGGAATGTTCAATCGGACTAACCGAAAGCCACAAGTCCTTAAAAGCCCTCACCGGGGTTTTGCTCTCGACGGAGACAAGAAATGTGCTCGGCACTTTCATTCAATATCAATATCCAAAAAAAAACTAGCTCTTACAATGTAAGGAAGTAAGGTTTATATAGGAAATACTAAGGGTAAACTAGTAAATAGGTCACAGTCGACCAATAAAAATAAGCCACGCAGGGCTGAGTTAAAAATGTGTTCGGCAACCTTGACTTCGGTGAGACTGGCTTCGGTTCTCTATTGCCTGCTCGAACACATTTGTCATTGGGCGCTGACTTAGCTTCGAACACATGATGTTGTGTTCGGCTCTGCGCTGCCCGGGGCCAAGAGCTGCTGTTCGGGAACTTTGTCCTCGGGCTCAAACTTGAAGATGTAGCCCTTGATTTCATCACTTTGTAATTCTTCTTCCGAACACATGCCCCTTCCCGACATAGCCAACTGGATGTGCATGTCATGGAGCAGCTTAGCTTGGCTTCGAGTAATTGGCCTCCTCGGTTGATCCGTCACTGCCTTCGGTTGAAGTGTCCTCGGTTGATCAGCACTTTGGGCTGCATCATCCTCCCCTTCTTGAGAGGATTTCGTCCTCGAAATCGATGCATCCTCTGTTTCTGATGTTTGGCCTACAACACAAGGAGTCAAATCAGTAACATTGAAGGTGTTGGACACATTATACTCACCTGGGAGGTCGATGACATAAGCATTGTTGTTTATTTTGCTCAGTACTTGAAATGGACCATCCCCTCGAGGAGCCAATTTTCCTTTCCTTAGGTTCGGGAAACGTTCCTTTCGGAAGTGAACCCAAACCCAATCACCCTTCTTTAACTCCAACTTTTTACGCCCCTTGTTTTTCTTTAAGGCAACCTTTGCATAGGCGTCCTCGAGGTTCTTCTTCACCTTCGCATGCAACTCGAGCAGAGCTTTGGCTCGATGAGTACCTGCAAAATCGATAACAACATCTCGAGGCAACGGGGTCAGATCAAGTGGAATTAAAGGGTTAAATCCATACACGCACTCGAACGGGGTCATGTTAATCATTCGATGCACCGTTCGATTGTATGCAAACTCCATCATGGGCAAACGATCAGCCCAGTTTCCAACCTTTCCTTTGGTCATTGCCCGAAGCAAAGAACCCAAGGTTCGGTTAACTACTTCGGTCTGTCCATCAGTCTGAGGATGGTGAGACGTCGAGAAAAGTAGTTTGGTGCCGAGGGCACCCCATAGACACTTCCAAAAATGACTCAAGAATTTTGTGTCTCGGTCACTCACAATAGTACGAGGTACACCATGCAATTTCAACACATTAGAAACAAACAATGTAGCTACATGCTGTGCATCATCACACTTCTTGCAAGGAATAAAGTGAGCCATTTTCGAAAATCGATCAACCACAACGAAGATGCTATCATGTCCTCCCCCCGACCTCGGTAACCCCAAGACAAAGTCCATGGATATATCAACCCAAGGTCGATCAGGCACAGGTAACGGGGTGTACAAACCATGAGGGTTGGACTTCGATTTAGCTTTCTTGCAAACGAGACAAGCGTTGCAAAGCTTTTCCACATCTCGTCGCATTTTGGGCCAATGGAACTGCTCGGTCAAGATGCCAAGAGTTTTGTCGACACCGAAGTGTCCCATCAGTCCACCGGAGTGAGCTTCCCGAACAAGGAGCTCTCTCCACGATGACACTGGCACACAAACCCTCCCATTCTTGAAGAGGTAGCCATCGTGCCACTGGTACTTCTCAACCCTTCGGCCACTCAAGATTGCGTCACGAACGCATTTCAGCTTGGGATCGTCATCGTACATTAGCTTGATGCTCTCGAATCCCATGAGCCTCGAGGCGAGAGTGGTCGCTAAGGCAAATTTCCTTGATAGCGCATCGGCCACAACATTGTCTTTTCCCTTTTTGTAATGAATTACATAGGGAAAGCTCTCAATAAATTCAACCCACTTGGCATGCCTTCGGTTTAATTTCTCCTGTCCCCGGAGATGCTTCAAGGACTCATGATCACTTCGGATCACAAATTCTCGAGGCCACAAATAATGCTGCCAATGGGCGAGTGCTCGAACGAGGGCATACAACTCTTTGTCATATGTTGAATAATTCAAAGTTGCACCCTTAAGCTTTTCGCTAAAGTAAGCGATCGGCTTCGATTCTTGCATAAGCACTCCTCCGATCCCAACTCCAGACGCATCACACTCGACTTCGAATGCTTTGCCGAAGTCAGGGAGTTGCAACAACGGGGCAGAACAAAGCCTCCGTTTCAACTCTTGGAAAGCCCTTTCTTGGGACTCTCCCCACACAAATGGATTGTCTTTCTTAACCAGCTCGGTTAGAGGAGCTGCCACGGTGCTAAAGTCACGAACAAACCTTCGGTAAAAGCTAGCTAACCCATGGAAGCTACGAACTTGTGATACCGAGGTCGGAGTTGGCCAATCTTTGATGGCTTCGACTTTTGATTCGTCGACTTCGACACCATTAGCACTGACAACGAATCCTAGAAAGACTACACGATCGACACCGAAGACGCACTTTTTGAAGTTGGCATACAACTTTTCTTCTCGAAGCTTTTCGAGCACAAGCCTTAGGTGTTCGACATGTTCATCCATGGTTCGACTGTAAACAAGTATGTCATCGAAATAAACGACAACGAACTTGTTTATGAACGGTTTGAGCACATGGTTCATCAATCGCATGAATGTGCTCGGGGCGTTGGATAAGCCAAATGGCATTACCAACCATTCATAGAGACCGAATTTGGTCTTGAATGCGGTTTTCCACTCGTCTCCGGGTTTCATTCGGATCTGATGGTAACCGGACCTGAGATCAATCTTTGAAAAGCATGAAGAACCGCTTAATTCATCTAGCATGTCATCTAGTCGAGGGATAGGATGACGATACTTTACCGTTATTTTGTTGACTGCTCGACAGTCAACACACATTCGCCATGTTCCATCCTTCTTCGGGACAAGGATAACTGGAACGGCGCAAGGACTCAAGCTCTCTCGAACGAGGCCCTTGTTCAGCAACTCATCAACCTGCCGTTGGAGCTCTTTGGTGTCTTCGGGATTACACCGGTATGCAGGTTTGTTGGGGATTTGAGATCCCGGCACGAAGTCAATTTGGTGCTCGATTCCTCTCAACGGAGGCAATCCACCTGGCATTTCCTCGGGAAACATGTCCTCGAAGTCCTGCAAAACTTTTTGAACAGACAAAGGCAAAGAGTTATCGTTAGAAAAATCATCATTAGAGTTTAGAAAGATACCCTTGTGCACGAGGCAAATCATCATCTGACCGTGGTCGTTGCCTCGTAAGATCTCACCGGGTTGCATGATTGCACAGATTCCTTTCTCTTCGGTCGGTGAGTTTGTCTCTTCGGCCCCCAATTTTGCTCCCATCGGAAGCTTAGCTTTGGCCGCTTCTTTCAATTCTTTCATCCGTTTATAGTCCTCGGAGACTTGCTTTGGAGACAAAGGCTTGAGTATAAAACTCTTCCCATCAAGCTTTACGGTGTAAGTGTTGGATCGGCCATTGTGAACAGCTGTTCGGTCATATTGCCATGGTCGACCCAAGAGCAAATGACAAGCTTGCATCGGCACTACATCGAATACCATTTCATCTTGATACTCGCCGATTCTAAACTTGATCCACACTTGTTTGACAACTCTCAATTCTCCACACTCATTCAGCCATTGTAATTTGTAAGGGTGGGGGTGCTTCATCGTTGGTAATCCCATTTGTGAAACCAAAGTTTGGCTCACTACATTGGCACAACTACCAGAATCAATGATCATCGAACACACCTTTCCCCTTATTCGACATCGGGCATGAAAGAGGTTTTCTCTTTGGTTGTCCTCTTCTTCACGGGTCATGCAGCTCAAATTCCTTCGAACCACAAGAAACATTTCCGGATGATCAGCTTCGGCAGCCTCATGATCATCATCATTTTCAGCTCGGCCAGTCTCCTCGATAATTTCCTCCTCGGTGTCACTCGCTTGCTCATGGACGGTTCCATCTTCGAGCAGAAGCATAGCTTTGCGAGTTGGACACTCTTTTGCCATGTGACCATAACCTCTGCATTTATGACACTGAATATTTGAAGCACTAGGAGAGTTGAGTTGAGCTTTACCTCCCATTTCTCTCGGTTGGTTAACGGTCACACCTTTTTCGAAGGGTCTCTTCGAATCTCGAACAGTATTGGCACTTGTTTGGTGAGGATTCTTCCATTCTTTTCCTCGGTTCAAGGGAGTAGAAGTAGTGACTCCTCGATACCGGTTTGTCTTTTCTTCCTTCACCAATTTTTCAGCTTCGGTAGCAGCTTCAAACAAATCTTCCAACGTGTGGTACACGTGGAGTCTCAGCTGGGAAGACACATCCTTGGCCAAGCCACTCTTAAACCGGATAATGGCCTGCTCCTCGTCTTCGGTCAGATCAAGATTCATTCGAACCCTTTCAAATTCATCGTGGTACTCTTGAACTGACTTCGATCCTTGTTTCAGCTCATATAACTTTTGCATTTGAGTTTGCCTGTACTTGGCACTCAAATACTTAGCATCCATTGCTCTCATCAACTGTGGCCAGGTAGTGACTTCGGGATAATCGTTCCTTCGCCTATGCCTCTTATCAGCTTCCCACCATGTAGATGCATAAGCTTCGAACGAAGCAATGGCATGGGCAGCTTTCCTCTCATCGGTCATCTCATTGGTTTCAAAGATGCGCCCCATTTTCAACTTCCATTCAAGATACTCATCGGGATCACTAGTTCCTTTAAAGGAAGGAATAGTGATTTTGACACTGTTCAGATTTGAGTCTCGAACAGCTCTAGCCTGTTCGACATACTCATTTTCTCGATCATCAGCCTCACGCTCAATATTTCTTCCAAAATTGGCGCCTCGGCCTCGACCTCGGAAATTTCCACGACCTCGGTGAGCTTGCCCTCGTTGAGCGAACGGCAGCTCACGTTCATACTCGTCCTCGGGAAATGCCTCTTCATCAGCCTCTTCGGTTACAGCACCAAGGTCTCTTCGGATCCTTGGAGGTGGTAACCTCTCTCCTCGGGGAATGCCCAAGTTAAGTTCTCTTCGAATTGCTTCACTCGTCAACTGATGTTGTCGAAGAAGTTCAGCATACAGATCAGGTTTCATCGGAGTGGACTCACTCGTTCCAGCGCCGGACCCATGCATGGCCACGGACGCGCTCCCTTGTTCGAGTTGAGCTACTCGAACACTCACTCCTCTTACTTCGGCACTGACACTTTGTATCGCAGCCATGAGATCGGCTAACGATACTTCGGGTCTTTCAATGCTTTTGCCTTCGTTTCCAGCCATGGTACCTGCACAAGTCAAAGATCAAACAAATGTTAAGGTTAAAAATCACCTCACACTCTCCCTCACCTTTGATGGGTGGCGCTCGGGTCCACTCAATTTATGGGTTCGGTTTTTGATCACTCAAGGACTTGTTAACAATGGCTCGTCCAATTGATCGGTCCTCTAAGATCCTTCAAGTTCGACAATAGTCACTGTCTCTTCGGGAAGAGTGAAGTGATGTTCGACTCGATGGAACGGACGCCTTTTAACTGAGCTCGGGGAGGCAAAAGAAGTTTTCTACGAAAGTTGGGACTTCGGTCACCCCCTTCGCACGAGTTCCTATCAGCTCAAATGAGTTAGTACGACCTCGAGTAGGACAATTACTCCAAAGATCCACCAACTAGAATTTGACACGAAAGAAAGTGAAAACCTAGGAGAATCTACCCTTTGATTCCCTTTGGAATCTTTTTCGATCACACCCACTCCTGTCCGTACAAGAGTGGTCCCCTTTGGTACGGATAGGGTTTTACCTTATCCACTTTCCTTTTCTCAGCCGACAAATTTCACCTGGGGTTTTAATGTTCAAACTTTAACCCCTTTCTTCTTCAATGGAACAGTGACCTTGCTCCGGCGTACGGATGACTCAACTTTGGTTCACTGCTCACAATTCTTTCACAGATCTGGGTTGCTTTCAACTCCGGTTTCAACAACGGAGGAATTCAAGTTCTTCGAGCCAAAACCCAGCTCGTCGTGTCGTACACTGTTACGATTGTAACAATTTTCCGGCGTACGGACAACGATTTAAAACTGAGAACTTCGATTTTTAAGCAACAATCAAACCTAAATCACTCAAGAACCACCAATCTTCATCGGTTTCTTCCAAAACACAGTGGGGTTCGAGTCGGTCACCATTAAACCTCAAAACAGTCCAAAATTTTCACCAAGAAACCCTAGTCACGAAATCAGTACGTCGGGTATTCGTTGGATTCAGAATTCGATGGTGAACAAGAATCCAAGATTGTTTTTCCCAAACAACCAACAATCAAACACAATTTTTGAATTTTCTTTTTATCACTTTTTTTTTTTTTTTTTGTAAGAACACCAACAGTAACAAAACAAAACAGGAACACGAAACGGAAACAAAGACACGAAAATTAAAGATAACGTGAACAGGATTTGGGGTTGTAGAAACAAGCCCAAACCGTGCTCTGATACCAAGATGGTGCAAGGCAATTCCCGAAGGGAAAGCTAAGCACGACGCGGAAGAAGAACAAGTAAGGAAGAAGATAAAAAGCAAGACAAAACTTGCTTCTTTCAAAAGAACAGTGGGGAACCTGTCCCAAAGCTCGATCGAAAGGGATACAAGAATCACCCTAACTATGCAACAATCCTCAAGAGAACATTGCCTCTTGCAAACTGAATGATCAAGAGGAATGTTCAATCGGACTAACCGAAAGCCACAAGTCCTTAAAAGCCCTCACCGGGGTTTTGCTCTCGACGGAGACAAGAAATGTGCTCGGCACTTTCATTCAATATCAATATCCAAAAAAAAACTAGCTCTTACGATGTAAGGAAGTAAGGTTTATATAGGAAATACTAAGGGTAAACTAGTAAATAGGTCACAGTCGACCAATAAAAATAAGCCACGCAGGGCTGAGTTAAAAATGTGTTCGGCAACCTTGACTTCGGTGAGACTGGCTTCGGTTCTCTATTGCCTGCTCGAACACATTTGTCATTGGGCGCTGACTTAGCTTCGAACACATGATGTTGTGTTCGGCTCTGCGCTGCCCGGGGCCAAGAGCTGCTGTTCGGGAACTTTGTCCTCGGGCTCAAACTTGAAGATGTAGCCCTTGATTTCATCACTTTGTAATTCTTCTTCCGAACACATGCCCCTTCCCGACATAGCCAACTGGATGTGCATGTCATGGAGCAGCTTAGCTTGGCTTCGAGTAATTGGCCTCCTCGGTTGATCCGTCACTGCCTTCGGTTGAAGTGTCCTCGGTTGATCAGCACTTTGGGCTGCATCACTACTTTAAGCTCCCCACATTCGCTAAGCCATTGTAGCCGGTAAGGTTTGGGATGCTTCATGGTAGTCAACTTCAATTGGGACACAAGTGATTGACTCACTACATTTGCACAACTCCCCGAATCAATTATCATAGAGCAAACAACATCTTTGACCCGGTGATGTAGGAAATCAATACGCGGAAAGTAAAAGATAAGAACGAGACGTAACTCGATCTCTAATCCCAAGTAGCAACGAAGAACTTGTTCCGTTACACCCCGGGAGAAGGACAAGAACACCTACGCTAGGCAACTACCCTCGAGCTAACGCGAGCACGCAAGTAGAATGGTCGGAGAGGAAAAGCATTCATCTAGATCCGCTAGAAGAACTACAAGTCCAAAATCAAAGGGTTTCATTCAATAACCAAGAGCCTTGCTCATGTTCAATTTTAACATTCATCAACTATCATCAACTAAATGTAAATAGGCTAAGCATGGATATTTATAGTGTTTCCAAGCTTGCAAAATGACTAAAATACCCTTACTAATAAGGTGCATAAACATAGGCCACGTAGGGCAAAACGGTAAAATAAACATAGGCCTTCACAGCTGGGAGGGGCGCCTGGACTGTAGGAGGGGCGCCTGGAATTGCAGGCATCTAGGCGGGGCGCCTGGCTTGCCTGGGCCTAGGCGGGGCGCCTGGGCAGGCGGGTCGCCTGGGTGCTTTCCAGTGGCTTAGGCAGTGAGTTGGCTAGGCGGGGCGCCTGGCTTAGGCGGGGCGCCTGGCCCTTCTGTGCCAGATTCTTCCTTAGGCGTGAGGCCTAGTTTGATCACCCGAAATGGCTTCCACTCGCTCCTTTCTTCAAGTCCTCTCCTCTCCAAGTATAAGTGCACCTCTTGAACATCCTTGACTTGGCTCCGGGTGAATGGTCTCCTAGTGGTGGATTGCCCGGCATCATCCTCCCCTTCTTGAAGAGATTTCGTCCTCGAAATTGAAGCATCATCATCCACGACCTCTTCACCTACATCCAAAGGAACCAAGTCACAAACATTGAAAGTATTAGAAACTTGGTACTCACTTGGCAAGTCGACCACATAGGCGTTGTTGTTTATCTTTGAGAGCACTTGGAACGGGCCATCTCCACGGGGTGCCAACTTCCCTTTCCTAAGGTTTGGAAACCTTTCTTTCCGGAAGTGCACCCACACATAATCACCCTTCTTGAGTTCCACCTTCTTGCGTCCCTTGTTTTTCTTGGAGGCAACCTTAGCATAGGCTTCCTCCAAGTTCTTCCTTACCTTGGCATGTAGCTCCATCAAAGCCTTGGCCCTAGCTTTCCCTTCAAAATTAACAACCATTTCCCTTGGCAAAGGGGTTAGATCAAGGGGAATCAAGGGGTTAAAACCATAAACACATTCAAAAGGAGTCATGCCAATCATTCTATACACGGTACGATTGTAGGCAAACTCCATGAGAGGTAGCTTGTCAATCCAAGTCCCACTCTTACCTCGGGTCATGGCTCTAAGAAGAGCTCCCAAGGTACGGTTTACCACCTCCGTTTGACCATCGGTTTGGGGGTGGTGGGAAGTGGAAAACAAGAGTTTGGTGCCAAGGGCACCCCATAAACTTCTCCAAAAGTGACTTAGGAACTTAGTGTCCCTATCACTCACTATAGTTTGAGGCACACCATGTAGCTTCAAAACATTTTCAACAAACAAGGAAGCTACATGTTGGGCGTCGTCACATTTCTTTCACGGAATAAAATGAGCCATCTTTGAGAACCTATCCACGACAACAAAGATGCTATCGTGGCCCCCCCTAGTCCTTGGTAATCCCATGACAAAGTCCATTGATATATCCAACCATGGACTAGTAGGTACGTGGAGTGGGGTGTATAGGCCATGGGGACTAGACTTGGACTTGGCAAACTTGCACTCAAGACAAGAGTTGCAAAGTCTCTCAACATGTGTCCCCATTTTGGGCCAATGGAATTGCTCCTTAAGGATGGCTAAGGTTTTATCCCTACCAAAATGACCCATGAGTCCCCCACAATGTGCCTCTTGCACAAGCAATTCCCTCCATGAGGACTCGGGTATGCACACTCTACCATTTTTAAAGATGAATCCATTAGACCATTGGTATTTTTCAACTCTCTCCCCTTTCTCTAGAGCATCATAGACACTCTTTAGCTTTGGATCATGAGTATACATCAATTTGATACTCTCGAATCCCATGAGCTTAGAGGTGAGAGTGGTGGCTAATGCGAACTTTCTCGAAAGCGCATCCGCCACAACATTGTCCTTCCCTTTCTTGTATTGGATCACATAGGGAAAGGACTCAATAAATTCAACCCACTTGGCATGCCGCTTATTGAGCTTCTCTTGGCCTCTCAAATGCTTGAGTGACTCATGGTCACTCTTGATTACAAACTCACGAGGCCAAAGATAATGTTGCCAATGGGCAAGGGCTCTCACAAGGGCATACAACTCCTTGTCATATGTAGAATAATTCAAGGAGGCCCCTTTCAACTTTTCACTAAAGTAGGCGATGGATTTGCTATCTTGCATTAATACACCACCAATTCCCACCCCCGAGGCATCACATTCAACCTCAAACGCCTTCCCGAAGTCGGGCAATTGTAATAGGGGGGCGGTACTTAACCTACCTTTCAACTCTTGGAAAGCCTTCTCTTGAGGCTCCCCCCAAACAAATGGTTGGTCCTTCTTTACCAACTCGGTAAGTGGAGCGGCAATGGAGCTAAAGTCTTTCACAAATCATCTATAGAAACTAGCAAGACCATGAAAGCTCCTCACTTGAGTCACGGTAGTAGGAGTAGGCCAATCACGTATGGCCTCTACCTTAGACTCATCCACCTCCACTCCTTGGGCACTCACAACAAACCCAAGGAAGACCACCTTTTCCACACCAAAGGCACACTTTTTAAAGTTAGCATAGAGCTTTTCGGCTCTCAAAACATCAAGCACTTGCCTAAGGTGGCCAACATGTTCATCAATTGTCTTACTATAGATCAAGATATCATCGAAATAGACAACAACAAACTTATTGATAAAAGGCTTCAAAACATGGTTCATGAGTCGCATGAAGGTGCTAGGTGCGTTGGAAAGCCCGAAGGGCATTACCAACCATTCATAGAGACCGAATTTGGTCTTGAATGCGGTCTTCCATTCATCCCCGGGTTTCATCCGGATTTGATGGTAGCCGGACCTAAGGTCGATTTTGGAAAAGACACACGACCCACTCAATTCATCCAACATATCATCAAGCCGTGGAATAGGGTGACGATACTTGATCGTTATCTTATTCACGGCTCGGCAATCTACGCACATTCTCCAAGTGCCGTCCTTCTTTGGGACAAGAATGACCGGTACGGCACAAGGACTCAAACTTTCCCTCACCAAGCCTTTTTAAAGCAAGTCATCAACTTGTTTTTGCAACTCCCTCGTATCCTCGGGATTGCTTCTATAGGCCGGCTTGTTCGGGATTTGAGAGCCCGGAATAAAATCAATTTGATGTTCAATACCCCTCAAGGGAGGTAAGCCATCGGGCATCTCATCCGGGAACATGTCCCCAAAGTTCTCCAAAACACTTTTCAAAGCACTAGGCAAAGGACTAGAAGAAACATCACAATTAGAGTTAGGGATCATACCTTTGTGCACTAAGCATAGGAGAAACTTGTTGCCATCATTACCTCTTAGGAGCTCGCCCGGTTGCATCATGGCACATATGCCACCGGTGGATGAAGTAGGTGGGATTGCCACCATGCTTTTGGACAAAGGACTAGTCTCAATGATAGACTTAGCCTTTGCCACCTCCCTCAACTCCTTCATTTTCTTGTAGTCATCACTCACTTGTTTAGGAGTTAGGGGCTTCAACACAAACTTCCTTCCTTCATGTTGGAGCGTGTAAGTGTTAACACGTCCATTGTGAACCACTTGCCGGTCAAATTGCCAAGGCCTTCCAAAGAGAAGGTGGCAAGCTTGCATGGGCACAACGTTGAACAAGTGTTCATCAACATAACTTCCCATTTTAAACTTGATCATTGCTTGTTTCACTACCTTGAGCTCCCCACATTCACTAAGCCATTGTAACCGGTATGGCTTTGGATGCTTCATGGTACTTCAATTGGGTTATGAGAGATTGACTCACCACATTAGTACAACTCCCGGAATCAATGATCATAGAGCACACAACACCCTTAACACGACACCTAGCATAGAAGAGGTTCTCCCTTTGCAAGGTTTCACCATCCTCCGCAATCATAGCTCCTAGGCTCCTCCTCACTACTAGAAAAGTATGAGGTTCCTCATCCTCCACCGTGTCATCTTCACCATCCTCCTCTACTCCCTCAACTCCCTCTACTCCCTCATCTTCCGACTCACTCTCCTTTTCATATGCATCATTACCAACTACAACCATGGTTCTTTTCGTAGGACACTCTTTGGCAAAGTGCCCATACCCCTTGCATTTGTGACATTGAATGGAAGAAGAAGTAGAAGTATTCAATTGGGTTTTAGAGTTACCTCCCACGTTGGGTGTGTACTTCTCAAATGGCTTCTTCACCTCCTTGCTTGCATTGGCACCACTCGTCCCACTTGCACTCGGGAACCTTGCATTTGTGGTAGGAGGCTTCCATCCCCTTGTATTGCTTGTTGGAGTAGTAGTGCTACTCTTGTAGCGGGAGGACTTCTCCTCTTTGAGCCATTTCTCGGCTTCAACCGCATCCTCACATAGCTTGTAGAGATCATCATATTTGTGGAACTTCAATTGGGAAGCTATGTCTCGGTTCAAGCCCCCTTTGAATCAGATTATGGCCATCTCATGATCTTCATCATCTAGGTCAAGGTTCATTCGGACTTGCTCAAAGTCATTGAAATATTCCCCAACCGAATTGGAACCTTGTTTCAACTCATAGAGACGCTTTTGTTGTTCAACCCGGTATTGGTTAGTCAAGTACTTCTCATCCATCACCCGGATCAACTCTTCCCAAGTAAGATTAATAGCCATTCCCGTCCTCCTTCTATTCCTCTTCACCGACTCCCACCAAGTAGAAGCAAAAGATTCGAAGGAAGATATTGCATACTTGGTTTTCTTCACCTCGGGCATATCATTGGTTTCAAATATTCGTTCCATAGCCAATTTCCAATTCTTGTACTCCACCGGGTCACTACTTCCTTTGAAAGAAGGAATAGTGAGCTTTACACTATTGAGGTTGTTGTTGTTATCACGACCCCCTTGGAAAGGCTCCGGTTGGCCTCCATAGTGATCCCCATAACCACCATAACCTCCATAATCTCTCCCAACATTTCCTCCAACATATCCTAAGGGTGGCCCTCGACCTCGGCCTCTACCCCGATCCACATTCCGACCCCAATTCATACCTCGCCTCGGTTGAAAGTGATCATCAAACCCATACATGTCATCTCCATAATTGGCTTCCTCCCCTTCTTGGACTTCATCCACTTGCTCAAGAGGTTGTGGTAGTGGAACGTTTCTTGGAGGGTTGTCTAAGATACGGGGAATGCCCGTTCGTTGGGTATTGCCCAACACTTGATCCATCCTCTCTTTATCCTCCTTTACCCGTTGTTGTTTGAGCAATTCAACAACTTGTTCCGGGGTAAAGGTAGGGCTACTTTAGCCTTCTCCGGTTTCAATTTGGACACTCGGGGTCCTTTTGTCATTTTGGACACTCGGGGTCCCATGTTCTCCTTGTGTGCTCGAGGCTCCCTTTTCAAGAGACTCGATTCTTTGGTTCATGAGGTCCATCTTGGCAAGAAGATTAGCCAAGGCCTCCTTAATGAAATCTTGTTCGTCGTTAGCCATGGTACCTACAAAGAAAGAAAACAAGAGTTAGTTAAAACACCTCACTCGCTCCCTCACTTGTGTTCACTCGGATCACTCTTTTGGGTGACGGTGGATATTTCACTCGACTTGTGATGCAATGCAAAATACGCGGAAGCTAATAACGACACAAACAAGGCGGAAGCGATAAATAACACGATAGGTGATATCAATGATATCGGGGAAACAAGGATTGGGGAGTCAAGAAACGAGAAGAAAGAACGGATTAATAAATTCAAGACATGAATTAATAATCCAAAAGGGAGAAAGTGAAACTCGAACCTTACAATGGACTCAACTAGGTGTCGATCGCCATAGGTTCCAAGTTAACGAGATACATGAAGCCTCGGGCTTCGAACTAGAAGGGCTCGGCCTCTTCTCTAATTCTCTCTTCTCAATACTCAATTCAAGCTAAACTGACTCTGAAAATGAAGAGTAATGTGCTATATATACATTTACACTCAAAATGGACAAAAATGGCCCTGCAGCTGTTTCTGGTTCGCTGATCAACTCTTCCTCATCGCGATCGCGCAGGGAATGATCGCGATCGCGCAAGTCAACTTCTAAGGCATCGCGATCGCGCAAGCAAGCTCGCGATCGCGCAGGTCACTGGCATCTTCAGCATGGAATCTTCGGCATCGCCTTCGCGCTATGGAGGGCGCGTTCGCGCAGAACAAGGGAAGACCCTTCGCGATCGCGTGAGTAGTGGCGCGATCGCGAAGAACAGATATCCTCCGTCAGGCAGTAAGCTCCCAGTGTGCTGCCCTGTTTTGCCCTGTTTTGTTGTGCCCAGTTTCCTGCCCTGTTTCCTCCATCCGTTGGCGCTCCAATGCATGATCTTTCAAGATGTTTCCGGAGGCCTTGACTCGTATCCGTTGTGCTCTCGAGCTTGGTTTTTGATGGTTGTCGTTTAGGCCATTTTGGGCTGCATCATCCTCCCCTTCTTGAAAGGATTTCGTCCTCGAAATCGAACCATCAAAACCTACAATCAAAACAAGGCACAACCAAAAACTTCCTACTTCACAAGTAGGTTAGCTCAACAATAATAAGTGCAAGTGGTGTGGAAAACACACTCTTGTGATAGAGCCAAACATCAATACCAATGAAAAAGCTTATGTCCCCAAAGGAGACAACAAAGTCTTGGCTCGACAAGAACAAGCACTCATTTTCAAAACAAGCAAGAGATCAAAGTCATGCAACATATAGCAACCAAATGTCCTATGACCCCTAAGCTTACTATTATCACACCAAGCCTTCAAATCAAATTTATCACAATGTGACACATTGGCTTTGGCATGTCCAACACTCAAGGTGTGCTCAACATATGGAATGGAATGAGTAAAGTAGTTCAATTCACAACTAACATCGACTACTCCACTCCCCTTCTTAAGAGCATTCATACACACACCGAGAGGTACCTCCTCACCTCCCAAATCAACTCCAAGACAATCCTCCTTATTGGACAAGCTCCAAAGGAAGGTCTCCAAAATAGGTCCTTCATCATTATAGTCCACACAACGAAGGCTAGGACTACTAGAAGATAGGTCAACATGACCATTACCAAGACCACTCTCCTCACTCGGAGTTCCAAACGTTGGATCATCCATAGAGCCTAACTTGACAAACCATGGAGGTTCGACTCTACTACCGACCCTAGTCCGATACAATTCACCACCACAAATGAGATTGCCTTCAAACAATAGAAATGTAAAGGCATGCACCTCAAATTCATGGTTACACAAAAGCATAGAATCAAGACTAGGTCCTTCACTCTCACTCAAGGAGTCATCGAAAATAAATCGATCCATCTCACACTCAAGAGACTCCTCAAGATCAAACCCACCCTCACTACGACACAAGAGACCACCATTATCAATTACGCAATCAAAGGGAAGAATAAGATTATCATGCAATTCATCTTCTCCTTTATCAAATATAGGTGGGGTGTCATAACAAGGTTCACACACAAGGTCAACTTCAACATTTTCACTAAAGAGAGGTTCAATGAAAACCGAGCTCACATCATGATGTGGCATTTCAACCCTCTCAACTAGTGGTTCATTTGTACACACAAGTTGACCAACCGGCTCTACACTAGTTGCAAACACATTATATTCATGCAAATCATCAACTAGCATAGAGTTTTCACAATCAATACCATAAGACAAGGAAGTATCATGCTCAAGGATAGAAGAACTAACACATACCTTTGAGTCGCATTCGGGCTCACTCAATGTGCTTGAAGCGTCATGGGTAGTTCCTTCACCTCGTAGCTCACATTTGGCATCGCCTTCACCTTGTCTTTCCATCTCGGAACATGGTTGAGGCTCCATCGGCTTGCCTCCAAGAATACCTACACAAGTATTCACACAAGTAGAAGAAAAAGCAAAAGGGTTAAGGTTAGAATAAGGGGTGTCCTCACTCTTTTTTCCCTCTTTCTTTTCCCTCATTTTTCTTTCAAGGCTAGGTGTAGATTCGGGTGGTGACATCCCGCTCACATCACTCAATACATCCTCTCCTTTTTCCACTCGAGGAATGTCACCGGTCACTCCCTTACTCCTCTCTATCTTTTGTCTCTCAAATTCGGGCGAATTGGGACGAGGCCCGAGAATGCCCATAGCCGGAGTAGGGGGACTTTTTACATCAACCCGGAATTTAGGACTTGGAGACTCATCGCTTGACGTCTCCTTCTTCTTTGTTGGTGAACCACTCGGCTTTGGAAGTGGCTTCGGGCTCACCTTGTTGACATTTGCCAACTCTTTTGTAGCACTAGTCCCACCATTGCTTGCGTTTGTAGGACTTCTTGTTTGCACATTGTTGCCCATGGAATAAAGTTCCCGATCCTTGCTCCTTTGCCTAACCAAAGAAGGTGCACTAGTAGACACTCGGCTCTTCGCCCGGTAAGGCACAAAGTCATAGACTCTTTGCCCTACGCCCACAAGATATGCATCCTTCACCACACTATATTGCACCCTCTTCCCCTCCAACCACGGCTCACCCATCCACACATCAACATGACGCATGGGATACACGTCACACCATACATAGCATTTATAACTCCCATGAGATATGAGTACCCGAGCCTCCTTAGAAACCCACACTCCATCATACTCATAAGGATGCTCTAGCTTATGGCATGGTATCCTAAGCCTATCAACCAAAGAGGTGCTAATACAATTGGCATCGGTATCACCAATCTTGAGCAAGTATCTTCCAATACCATCTACCCCAACAACGAACCTACGTCTACCCAAGTTTTGCACATTAGCATCCAAATGAGAATTTGGACGCCCACAAGTGTCATCACCAATAACTTGGGTCTTCCTTATCCCTCCACTAGTGGCAACACCACTAGAACAACCTCCACTTCCCGTCACTCTCCCAACATTAGCAATGTTGTTGGAAGTCAAGGAAGGAATCTTGCCATGGAACCCGTAAGTGCCTCTCGCCTCGGTTCCATAGCCCATAGTACTACTCCTACTACAACCATCCACGCCCCTCACGGCACATAACCCCTTTGTAGCAAAAGCAACACCATCTATCAAACCACCCTCCACATGGGAATTAGAAGCAATAGGCCGCTTAGCGTACCTAGAAGATGCAAGCTTCTTCTTCCCCACGGAACAACCACCACCACCTCCCATACTAATGGAAGGTCCTCTACTACTCCCTTGTACTCCTTTAGCAACACCAAGAGAAGATGCATAAGAACAATTCATATATTCATCATCATCATCAACTCTATCTATGTCACTATCATGCTCAAATTCTTCACAAGAAGAGTAAGTAGGATCATCATACCTTGAAGCGTCACTATCTTCAATTTCTTGACTAGAAGCATAGGCATCATCACATTCTTCATCATAAGCCTCATAGTCATCATCAATCTCACGATCGTCATAGTGAACCGCTTCATCATTATAGGAGCCATGGTTTCCATCATCATAGTAATGGCCATCATCACCCTCGTAGGAACCATAGTCTCCATCATCACCATACGAGTTCATAGCAACTCGCATCATCGCCACATGAGCCACAATCTACTCCATCATCATTGTCCGACATTGTTGCAATCACCAAAGAACAAAACCTCCCGAAAGTCACTCCCTCACGTGTATCACTCAATATATGTACACTCAAGAGCGAGGCCTTATCAACTTGGGAACCAAGGTAATCACAACTAGCATGTCCAAGTTAAAGCTCGGAGTGGAATTAATGAGACTCGATGTACGGACGACTATTTAATGATGCAATCTAAAATACGCGGAAGCTAATAACGACACAAACAAGGCGGAAGCGATAAATAACACGATAGGTGATATCAATGATGTCGGGGAAACAAGGATTGGGGAGTCAAGAAACGAGAAGAAAGAACGGATTAATAAATTCAAGACATGAATTAATAATCCAAAAGGGAGAAAGTGAAACTCGAACCTTACAATGGACTCAACTAGGTGTCGATCGCCATAGGTTCCAAGTTAACGAGATACATGAAGCCTCGGGCTTCGAACTAGAAGGGCTCGGCCTCTTCTCTAATTCTCTCTTCTCAATTGTTCATACAATGTAAACTAAGCTGTGAAAATGAAGAGTAATGTGCTATATATACATTTACACTCAAAATGGACAAAAATGGCCCTGCAGCTGTTTCTGGTTCGCTGATCAACTCTTCCTCATCGCGATCGCGCAGGGAATGATCGCGATCGCGCAAGTCAACTTCTAAGGCATCGCGATCGCGCAAGCAAGCTCGCGATCGCGCAGGTCACTGGCATCTTCAGCATGGAATCTTCAGCATCGCCTTCGCGCTATGGAGGGCGCGTTCGCGCAGAACAAGGGAAGACCCTTCGCGATCGCGTGAGTAGTGGCGCGATCGCGAAGAACAGATATCCTCCGTCAGGCAGTAAGCTCCCAGTGTGCTGCCCTGTTTTGCCCTGTTTTGTTGTGCCCAGTTTCCTGCCCTGTTTCCTCCATCCGTTGGCGCTCCAATGCATGATCTTTCAAGATGTTTCCGGAGGCCTTGACTCGTATCCGTTGTGCTCTCGAGCTTGGCTTTTGATGGTTGTCGTTTAGGCCATTTTGGGCTGCATCATCCTCCCCTTCTTGGAAGGATTTCGTCCTCGAAATCGAACCATCAAAACCTACAATCAAAACAAGGCACAACCAAAAACTTCCTACTTCACAAGTAGGTTAGCTCAACAATAATAAGTGCAAGTGGTGTGGAAAACACACTCTTGTGATAGAGCCAAACATCAATACCAATGAAAAAGCTTATGTCCCCAAAGGAGACAACAAAGTCTTGGCTCGACAAGAACAAGCACTCATTTTCAAAACAAGCAAAGAGATCAAAGTCATGCAACATATAGCAACCAAATGTCCTATGACCCCTAAGCTTACTATCATCACACCAAGCCTTCAAATCAAATTTATCACAATGTGACACATTGGCTTTGGCATGTCCAACACTCAAGGTGTGCTTAACATATGGAATGGAATAAGTAAAGTAGTTCAATTCACAACTAACATCGACTACTCCACTCCCCTTCTTAAGAGCATTCATACACACACCGAGAGGTGCCTCCTCACCTTCCAAATCAACCCCAAGACAATCCTCCTTATTGGACAAACTCCAAAGGAAGGTCTCCAAAATAGGTCTTTCATCATTATAGTCCACACAATGAAGGCTAGGACTACTAGAAGATAGGTCATCATGACCAATTCCGAGACCACTCTCCTCACTCAGAGTTCCAAACGATGGATCATCCATAGAGCCTAACTTGACAAACCATGGAGGTTCGACTCTACTACCGACCCTAGTCCGATATAATTCACCACCACAAATGAGATCGCCTTCAAACAATAGAAATGTAAAGGCATGCACCTCAAATTCATGGTTACACAAAAGCTTAGAATCAAGACTAGGTCCTTCACTCTCACTCAAGGAGTCATCGAAAATAAATCGATCCATCTCACACTCAAGAGACTCCTCAAGGTCAAATCCACCCTCACTACAACACATGAGACCACCATTATCAATTAAGCAATCAAAGGGAAGAATAAGATTATCATGCAATTCATCTTCTCCTTTATCAAATATAGGTGGGGTGTCATAACACGGTTCACAAACAAGGTCAACTTCAACATTTTCACTAAAGAGAGGTTCAATGAAAATCGAGCTCACATCACGACGTGGCTTTTCAACCCTCTCAACTAGTGGTTCATTTTCACACACAAGTTGACCCAAAGGCTCTACACTAGTTGCAAACACATTATACTCATGCAAATCATCAACTAGCATAGAGTTGTTACCATCAAGATTACAAGACAAGGAAGTTTCATGCTTAAGGGAAAAAGGACTATCACATACCTTTGAGTCGCACTCGGGCTCACTCAATGTACTTGAAAGATCATGGGTAGTTCCTTCACCTTGTAGCTCACATTCGGCATCTCCTTCACCTTGTCTTTCCATCACGGAACATGGTTGAGGCTCCATCGGTTGGCCTCCAAGAATACCTACACAAGTACTCACACAAGTAGAAAAAAAAGCAAAAGGGTTAAGGTTAGAATAAGGGGTGTCCTCACTCTCAATTTTTCTTTTTCCCTCTTTCTTTTCCCTCATTTTCTTTTCAAGGTCGGGTGTAGATTCGGGTGGTGACATCCCACTCACGTCACTCATCACATCCTCTCCTTTTTCCACTCTAGGAATGTCACCGGTCACTCCCTTACTCCTCTCTATCTTTTGTCTCTCAAATTCGGGCGAATTGGGACGAGGCCCAAGAATACCCATAGCCGGAGTAGGTGGACTTTTAACGTCAACCCGGAATCTAGGACTAGGAGACTCATCACTTGATGCCTCCTTTTTCTTTGTTGGTGAACCACTCGGCTTTGGAAGTGGCTTCGGGCTCACCTTGTTGACATTTGCCAACTCTTTTGTAGCACTAGTCCCACCATTGCTTGTGTTTGTAGGACTTCTTGTTTGCACATTGTTGCCCATGGAATGAAGTTCTTGCTCCTTGCTCCTTTGCATAACCAAAGAAGGGGCACTAGTAGGCACTCGGCTCTTCGCCCGGTAAGGCACAAAGTCATAGACTCTTTGCCCTATGCCCACAAGATACGCACCCTTCACCATACTATATTGCACCCTCTTCCCCTCCAACCACGGCTCACCCATCCACACATCAACATGACGCATGGGATACACGTCACACCACACATAGCGCCTATAACTCCCATGAGATATGAGTACCCGAGCCTCCTTAGAAACCCACACTCCGTCATACTCATAAGGATGCGCTAGCTTATGGCATGGTATCCTAAGCCTATCAACCAAAGAGGTGCTAATACAATTGGCATCGGTATCACCAATCTTGAGCAAGTATCCATCAATACCATTCACCCCAACAACGAACCTACATCTACCCAAGTTTTGTAGATTGGCATCCAAGTGAGAACTTGAATGCCTACAAGTGTCAACTCCGACAACTTGGGTCTTCCTTATCCCTCCACTAGTGGCAACACCACTAGAACAATCTCCTCTTCCCATCACTCTCCCAACATTAGCAAGGTTGTTGGAAGTCAAGGAAGGAACCTCGCTATGGAATTCATAAGTGCCTCTCGCCTTGGATCCATAGCCCATAGCACTACTCCTACTACAACCATCCACGCCCCTCACGGCATACATCCCCTTTGTAGCAAAAGCAACACCATTTCCCAAACCAACCTCAACATGGGAATAAGAAGCATTAGGCCGCTTAGCGTACCTAGAAGATGCAAGCTTCTTCTTTCCCACGGAACAACCACCACCACCTCCCATACTAATGGAAGGTCCTCCACTACTCCCTTGTACTCCATTAGCAACACCAAGAGAAGATGCATAAGAACAATTCATATATTCAACATCATCATCAACTCTATCTATGTCACTATCATGCTCAAATTCATCACAAGTAGAGTAAGTAGGATCAATGTACCTTGAAGCGTCACCATCTTCGATTTCTTGACTAGAAGCATAGGAATCATCACAATCTTCATCACAAGCCTCATAGTCTTCATCAATTTCACGATCATCATAGTGAACCGCTTCATCAACATAGGAGCCATGGTTTCCATCATCATAGTAATGGCCATCATCACCCTCATAGGAACCATAGTCTCCATCATCACCATACGAGTCATAGCAACTCGCATCATCGCCACATGAGCCATAATCCCCACATTCCTCATTATCCGACATTGTTGCAATCACCAAAGAACAAAACCTCCCGAAAGTCACTCCCTCACGTGTGTCACTCAATATATGTACACTCAAGAGCGAGGCCTTATCAACTTGGGAACCAAGGTAATCACAACTAGCATGTCCAAGTTAAAGTTCGGAGTGGAATTAATGAGACTCGATGTACGGACGGCTATTTAAAGTGCGCACTTGAGGCCAAAAGGAGTTCTACGACTCTTCTTTGAATTCTAATCTCCTCTACGCACGAATACCTAATACGCTAAAGGATTAGTGTCTTTCAAGTAGGCCAATTACCTTCAAAACACTAACCAAGAGGTAAGGTAGAAAACGGGACACAAAAGATTTGACTCGAATCGGCACCAAACGGATTTGGAATCGGATGAAAATTTGTTTGTGATCTACAAACTCATCATATTTAATGTTCCAATTGGAGTCATGATGTTTGAAATCTGTTCGGAAGCCGTTGCGAACATTCTGTCCCAAAACTGGAATTCTGAAATTTTTTGTTCTTCGCTATCGCGACCAGACGCGCGCGATCGCGAAGGGTTAATTTTTTTCAAAAAATAATTTTGTTCTTCGCTATCGCGAAATTGCTCTTCGCGATCGCGAAGGGTTAATTTCTGCGATTTCACAGCAGCTCAAAAACGGGTTTTTTTTGGCGATTTTGGCCAAAACTTTGGCTCGATATCAACCCGAAACACAAAACCAACGATACCCAAAGGTGTATACAGCTAATATCATCAATCCCCGATAGTTTTTCAACCCCAAACAACAACAACAAGCTTCGATTCAAGATTGAAGCGTTTCAAGAATTTTCAAACCTTTTGGATTTTGATTTTTTTGGAAATTTTGATTCGTAACACCAAAACACGAGATATAGGTATCAAAACGACGGGAATACAACAAGGAACAAACCCCACTACTTTTTAACACTCGGGGATTCGTATCCAACCCGCTCGACCAAATTTTGTCAAGTTTTCTAGTTTTTCAATTTTTTTGTTTTTCTTCAATTTTCAAGAATTCAACAACACGATAACGGTACTAACATATGGAACAAGGAACGGGGGTTTGTAAGAACATAACCCGAGCCTTGCTCTGATACCAACTGATGCAATCTAAAATACGCGGAAGCTAATAACGACACAAACAAGGCGGAAGCGATAAATAACACGATAGGTGATATCAATGATATCGGGGAAACAAGGATTGGGGAGTCAAGAAACGAGAAGAAAGAACGGATTAATAAATTCAAGACATGAATTAATAATCCAAAAGGGAGAAAGTGAAACTCGAACCTTACAATGGACTCAACTAGGTGTCGATCGCCATAGGTTCCAAGTTAACGAGATACATGAAGCCTCGGGCTTCGAACTAGAAGGGCTCGGCCTCTTCTCTAATTCTCTCTTCTCAATTGTTCATACAATGTAAACTAAGCTGTGAAAATGAAGAGTAATGTGCTATATATACATTTACACTCAAAATGGACAAAAATGGCCCTGCAGCTGTTTCTGGTTCGCTGATCAACTCTTCCTCATCGCGATCGCGCAGGGAATGATCGCGATCGCGCAAGTCAACTTCTAAGGCATCGCGATCGCGCAAGCAAGCTCGCGATCGCGCAGGTCACTGGCATCTTCAGCATGGAATCTTCAGCATCGCCTTCGCGCTATGGAGGGCGCGTTCGCGCAGAACAAGGGAAGACCCTTCGCGATCGCGTGAGTAGTGGCGCGATCGCGAAGAACAGATATCCTCCGTCAGGCAGTAAGCTCCCAGTGTGCTGCCCTGTTTTGCCCTGTTTTGTTGTGCCCAGTTTCCTGCCCTGTTTCCTCCATCCGTTGGCGCTCCAATGCATGATCTTTCAAGATGTTTCCGGAGGCCTTGACTCGTATCCGTTGTGCTCTCGAGCTTGGCTTTTGATGGTTGTCGTTTAGGCCATTTTGGGCTGCATCATTTAAAGTGCGCACTTGAGGCCAAAAGGAGTTCTACGACTCTTCTTTGAATTCTAATCTCCTCTACGCACGAATACCTAATACGCTAAAGGATTAGTGTCTTTCAAGTAGGCCAATTACCTTCAAAACACTAACCAAGAGGTACGGTAGAAAACGGGACACAAAAGATTTGACTCGAATCGGCACCAAACGGATTTGGAATCGGATGAAAATTTGTTTGTGATCTACAAACTCATCATATTTAATGTTCCAATTGGAGTCATGATGTTTGGAATCTGTTCGGAAGCCGTTGCGAACATTCTGTCCCAAAACTGGAATTCTGAAATTTTTTTGTTCTTCGCTATCGCGACCAGACGCGCGCGATCGCGAAGGGTTATTTTTTTCAAAAAATTATTTTGCTCTTCGCTATCGCGAATTTCTCTTCGCGATCGCGAAGGGTTAATCCCTGCACTTTCACAGCAGCTCAAAAAACGGGTTTTTGGGCGATTTTGGCCAAATTTTTGGCTCGATTTCAACCCAATTGATAGCAATCAAATACGCGGAATAAAAAAAGATAGAAGAGCGAGACACTTCTCGAACTCCCTTCGAAGTAACCACGGGGAACTTGTCCCGAGATACCCTCGAATCGGCGTCAAGGAGGACCTACACTATGCAACGACCCTCGAGACAACACCGGACTCGCAAGTCGAATGGTCGGGTTAGCGGTTCAAGACTCAACTAGGTTCCACTAGTGAATTCAAGCAACCAAGAGACAAAGGTTTCTTCCAAAGAGTTCAACTCTATTTTCATTCATCAATAATCAAAGTAAGGTGCCGTTTGAAAGAGGCTAAGTGAAGTATTTATAGGTTTCACTTAGGACTAATAAAAGGTCTAAAATACCCAAAGTGGGCTAAAACAAATAAAGGCCGCGCAGGGCTAAAATAGGAAGTTCAAGCAAAAGTCATTAAAATCCCGCATGTGGGTATCAGGGGGAGGCGGTCCGCCTAGGGTGGGGAGGCGGCCGCCTAGTGACTGTCAGCTCTCTGGATCTGCTTGAGGCGCTCCGCCTCCTGTCTGAGGCGCTCCGCCTCCTGAACTTCAGAGAGCTGGATTTTGGGAGGCGCCCCGCCTCAGCTGGGAGGCGCTCCGCCTCTTCCTGAAGCCCCTTGGGGTGTCTCATTTTGAGCCTCTTGAGCCTCTCCAAGTGTCCGCGAGGGTCCTTCATCCATGGCACACCAAAGCATGGTCTTCAAGTTGCTCTTGGGGCCTTCTTCTATGCTCTTCCATGTCAAGTGAAGATGAGTATCTTGGATTAACTTGGCTTGACTCCGAGTGAAAGGTCTTGAGGTCATTTGGGTCTTATCATCCTCCCCTTCTTGAGAGGATTTCGTCCTCGAAATCGAAGCATCATTCACGACCTCTTCATCATCATTCACGACCTCTTCATTACCTACATTCAAAGGAACCAAGTCACTAACATTGAAAGTATTAGAAACTTGATACTCACTTGGCAAGTCGACCACATAGGCATTGTTGTTTATCTTCGAGAGCACTTGGAATGGTCCATCTCCCCGGGGTGCCAACTTCCCTTTCCTAAGGTTTGGAAACCTTTCTTTCCGGAAGTGCACCCACACATAGTCACCCTTCTTGAGTTCCACCT
Source organism: Petunia x hybrida (assembly GCA_037355625.1). NCBI lineage: Eukaryota > Viridiplantae > Streptophyta > Magnoliopsida > Solanales > Solanaceae > Petunia > Petunia x hybrida. The sequence continues at coordinate 1,516,498 of JBBBVM010000534.1, forward strand.
TCTTGCGTCCTTTGTTCTTCTTGGAGGCAACCTTAGCATAAGATTCCTCCAAGTTCTTCTTTGCCTTGGCATGTAGCTCCATCAAAGCCTTAGCTCGAGCTTTCCCTTCAAAATTAACAACCATTTCCCTTGGCAAAGGGGTTAGATCAAGGGGAATCAAAGGGTTAAAACCATAAACACATTCAAAAGGAGTCATGCCAATCGCGCTATGCAATGTGCGATTGTAGGCAAACTCCATCATAGGCAATCTATCAATCCACGTCCCGGCCTTACCTCGGGTCATGGCCCTAAGAAGAGCACCCAAGGTTCGGTTGACCACTTCGGATTGGCCATCGGTTTGGGGGTGGTGGGACGTAGAAAACAAGAGCTTGGTGCCTAAAGCACCCCATAAACATCGCCAAAAATGGCTTAGGAACTTAGTGTCCCTATCACTCACTATCGTTTGAGGCACACCATGTAGCTTCAAAACATTTTCAACAAACAAGGAAGCTACATGTTGGGCGTCATCACATTTTTTGCACGGAATGAAATGAGCCATCTTTGAGAACCTATCCACAACAACAAAGATGCTATCGTGGCCCCCCCTAGTCCTTGGTAATCCCATGACAAAGTCCATTGATATATCCAACCACGGACTAGTAGGTACGGGGAGTGGGGTGTATAACCCATGAGGGTGGGATTTAGACTTGGCACGCTTGCACTCAAGGCAATTAGTGCAAAACTTCTCCACATGCACCCTCATCTTCGGCCAATAGAATTGTTCTTGAAGAACGGCCAACGTCTTTCTTACCCCAAAATGACCCATGAGTCCTCCACAATGTGCTTCTTGCACAAGCAATTCCCTCCATGAGGACTCGGGTATGCACACTCTACCATTTTTAAAGATGAATCCATTAGACCATTGGTATTTTTCAACTCTCTCCCCTTTCTCTAGAGCATCATAGACACTCTTTAGCTTTGGATCATGAGCATACATCAATTTGATGCTCTCGAATCCCATGAGCTTAGAGGTGAGAGTGGTAGCAAGGGCGAACTTCCTAGAGAGGGCATCCGCCACCACATTGTCCTTCCCTTTCTTATATTGGATCACATAGGGAAAGGACTCAATAAATTCAACCCATTTGGCATGCCTCTTATTGAGCTTCTCTTGGCCTCTTAGATGCTTGAGTGACTCATGGTCACTCTTGATCACAAACTCTCTAGGCCACAAGTAATGTTGCCAATGGGCAAGGGCTCTCACAAGGGCATACAACTCCTTGTCATATGTAGAATAGTTCAATGAGGCCCCTTTCAACTTTTCACTAAAGTAGGCGATGGGTTTGCTATCTTGCATTAAAACACCACCAATTCCCACCCCCGAGGCATCACATTCAACCTCAAATGCCTTCCCAAAGTCGGGCAATTGCAATAGGGGAGCGGTACTTAACCTACTTTTCAACTCTTGGAAGGCCTTCTCTTGAGGCTCTCCCCAAACAAAGGGTTGGTCCTTCTTGACCAATTCGGTGAGTGGAGCGGCTAAGGAGCTAAAGTCTTTCACAAATCGCCTATAAAAGCTAGCAAGACCATGAAAGCTCCTCACTTGAGTCACGGTAGTAGGAGTAGGCCAATCACGTATGGCCTCTACTTTAGACTCATCCACCTCCACTCCTTGGGCACTCACAACAAACCCAAGAAAGACAACCTTCTCTACACCAAAGGCACACTTTTTGAAGTTAGCATAGAGCTTTTCGGCTCTCAAAGCTTCAAGCACTTGCCTAAGGTGTTCAACATGCTCATCAATTGTCCTACTATAGATCAAGATATCATCAAAATAGACAACGACAAACTTGTTAATGAAAGACTTCAAAACATGATTCATGAGTCGCATGAAAGTGCTAGGTGCGTTGGATAGCCCGAAGGGCATAACCAACCATTCATAGAGACCGAATTTGGTCTTGAATGCGGTTTTCCATTCATCCCCGGGTTTCATCCGGATTTGATGGTAGCCGGACCTAAGGTCGATTTTAGAAAAGACACGCGACCCACTCAATTCATCCAACATATCATCAAGCCGTGGAATAGGGTGACGATACTTGATCGTTATCTTATTCACGGCTCGGCAATCTACGCACATTCTCCAAGTGCCGTCCTTCTTTGGAACAAGAATGACCGGAACGGCACAAGGACTCAAACTTTCCCTCACCAAGCCCTTTGAAAGCAAGTCATCAACTTGTTTTTGCAACTCCCTCGTATCCTCGGGATTGCTTCTATAGGCCGGCTTATTTGGGATTTGAGAGCCCGGGATAAAATCAATTTGATGTTCAATACCCCTCAAGGGAGGTAAGCCATCGGGCATCTCATCCGGGAACATGTCCCCAAAGTTCTCCAAAACATTTTTCAAAGCACTAGGCAAAGGACTAGAAGAAACATCACAATTAGAGTTAAGGATCATACCTTTGTGCACTAAGCATAGGAGAAACTTGTTGCCATCATTACCTCTTAGGAGCTCGCCCGGTTGCATCATGGCACATATGCCACCGGTGGATGAAGTAGGTGGGATTGCCACCATGCTTTTGGGCAAAGGACTAGCCTCAATGATTGACTTTGCCTTCGCCGCTTCCCTCAACTCCTTCATTCGATTGTAGTCATCACTCACTTGTTTAGGAGTTAGGGGCTTCAACACAAACTTTCTTCCCTCATGTTGGAGCGTGTAAGTGTTAACACGTCCATTGTGAACCACTTGCCGGTCAAATTGCCACGGCCTCCCAAAGAGAAGGTGGCACGCTTGCATTGGCACAACGTCGAACAAGTGCTCATCAACATAACTACCCATTTTGAATTTGATCAATGCTTGTTTCACTACCTTGAGCTCCCCACATTCACTAAGCCATTGTAACCGGTAGGGCTTGGGATGCTTCATGGTAGGCAACTTCAATTGGGTTATGAGAGATTGGCTCACCACATTAGTGCAACTCCCGGAATCAACAATCATAGAGCACACAACACCTTTAACACGACACCTCGCATGGAAGAGGTTTTCCCTTTGCAAGGTCTCACCCTCCTCCGCAATCATAGCTCCTAGACTTCTCCTCACTACCAAGAAAGTATGAGGTTCCTCATCCTCCACCGTGTCATCTTCACCATCCTCCTCTACTCCCTCATCTCCCTCTACCCCATCTACTCCCTCTCCTTCCGACTCACTCCCCTTTTCATAGACATCATCACCAACAATAACCATGGTTCTTTTCGTAGGACACTCTTTGGCAAAGTGCCCATACCCCTTGCATTTGTGACATTGAATGGAAGAAGAAGAAGGGGTATTCAATTGAGTTCTAGAGTTACCTCCCACATTAGGTGTGTGCTTCTCAAATGGCTTCTTTACTTCTTTGCTTGCATTGGCACCACTCGTTCCACTTGTACTTGGGAACCTTGCATTTGTGGTAGGAGGCTTCCATCCCTTTGTATTGCTTGTTGGAGTAGTAGTGCTACCCTTGTAGCGAAAGTACTTCTCTTCTTTAAGCCATTTCTCGGCTTCAACCGCATCCTCACATAGCTTGTGGATATCATCATATTTGTGGAACTTCAATTGTGAAGCTATGTCTCGGTTTAAGCCTCCTTTGAAACGGATTATGGCCATCTCATGATCTTCATCATCTAGGTCAAGGCTCATTCGGACTTGCTCAAATTCATTGAAGTATTCCCCAACCGAATTGGAACCTTGTTTCAACTCATAGAGACGCTTTTGTTGCTCAACCTGGTATTGGCTAGTCAAGTATTTCTCATCCATCACCCGGATCAACTCTTCCCAAGTAAGATTAATAGGCATTCCCGTCCTCCTCCTATGCCTTTTTACCGACTCCCACCAAGTAGAAGCAAAGGTTTCGAAGGAAGATATTGCATACTTGGTCTTCTTTACCTCGGGCATATCATTGGTTTCAAATATTCGCTCCATAGCCAATTTCCAATTCTTGTATTCCACCGGGTCACTACTTCCTTTGAAAGAAGGAATAGTGAGCTTCACATTGTTGAGGTTGTTGTTGTTATCTCGACCCCCTTGGAATGGCTCCGGTTGGCCTCCATAGTGATCCCCATAACCACCATAACCCCCATATTCTCTCCTAACATTCCCTCCATCATGTCCTAAGGGTGGCCCTCGACCTCGGCCTCTACCCCGGTCCACATTCCGACCCCAATTCATACCCCTCCTCGGTTGAAAGTGGTCATCAAACCCATACATGTCATCTCCATAATTGGCTTCCTCCCCTTCTTGAGCTTCATCAACATGCTCAAGAGGTTGCACGTTTCGGATGGGTTGTGGCAATGGAACGTTTCTTGGAGGGTTGTCTAAGATACGGGGAATGCCCGTTCGTTGGGGATCCATCCGCTCTTTATCTTCCTTTACCCGTTGATGCTTGAGCAATTCAACAACTTGCTCCGGGGTAAAGGTAGGACTATTTGATCCTTCCCCGGCCTCCATTGGGACTCTCGGGGTCCCCTTTTCAATTGGGACACTCGGGGTCCCCCTTTCATTGTGGACGCTCGGGGTTCCATGTTCTCCTTGTGTACTCGAGGCTCCTTTTTCAAGAGACTCGATTCTTTCGTTCATGAGATCCACCTTGGCAAGTAGTTTAGCCAAGGCCTCCTTAATGAAATCTTGTCCGTCATTAGCCATGGTACCTACAAAGAAAGAAACAAGAGTTAGTTAAAACACCTCACTCGCTCCCTCACTTGAGTTCACTCGGGTCACTCGTATAAGGGGTGGTGGATTTTTCACTCTTGCTTGAACCAAAAGCTTCACGGAGTTGATTAGTAAACCACAACTTAACCACTCAATTCAAAAGTCCAATGAGCTCCGGGGTGAGTGGAGTTAATAGGACTCGATCGGAACGGTTAGCTCTTTAAATGAGGACTTGAATCAAAAGATACTACGGATCTTCTTTGAATTCTAGTCTCCTTTCTAAGGCACGATGATCCTAATAGCTCGAAGTAATTAGTACTACACAAGTAGGATTATACTCTAATAGTACTAATTAGAAGCAATGCAATCAACAAAACACGAAAACCTAGAAGTTTCTACCCGTTTCCCAAGCTTCAGGAAGTAGGCGCCCCGCCTCAGGAAGGTAGGCGGTCGCCCAGACCAAACCTACAGGGGGAGGCGCTCCGCCTCTGCAGGGGAGGCGCTCCGCCTTCTGAACTTCAGAGAGTGGGCAAAATTCAGGCGGTCCGCCTCAGATGTTAGGCGCTCCGCCTCTGCAACTTTCCAGCACAGTTTTTCTTCGCGTTTTTCGATCTTAACACCCAAAAATTCTACTAATCACACGTTGTTTAAGCAATTCAAAGGTACCCCAACGTTGTATTAGTCACAAAGAACAAACCCCAACAAGTTAAATCAAACCCCAATCAATATCAAGCAAATCACCATGTTCATCATCTCCAAAAGCTAGGGTTTAAGACTTTTCAAATTTTTCAAAGGGTTCAAATTCTCAATTCATGTAATACAACTCTAAATCGGGTGTTTAAGGTACCAAAAGAACGGGAATCACACAAGGATCAAAACCCAATAACAAGTTCTCAATTCCACCTCAATCCAATCCAAGAATCAATCAAAATTGTCAAGAACAAGTTCATCAAGGGTTTAAGGGTTTCGATTTTCAAACTCCACCAATCCAAGTGTTTTTGGTATCCACACAACGGGGTTTCAACCACGATCAAGAATCTATAACACCCATACGAAGAATCATCCAAACCAACAAACACACCAAATTTTTTGATTTTCAATTTTTCAATTTTTTTTTTTGTAGTTTTCTTCTTTAAACAACAATAAACAAGAACCTAAAGTAGAAACTAACCTAGGCACGAAGAATCAAGGGTCGGGGTTTGTAGGAACAAAACCCGAGCCTTGCTCTGATACCAAGATGATAGGAATCAAATACGCGGAATAAAAAAAGATAGAAGAGCGAGACACTTCTCGAACTCCCTTCGAAGTAACCACGGGGAACTTGTCCCGAGATACCCTCGAATCGGCGTCAAGGAGGACCTACACTATGCAACGACCCTCGAGACAACACCGGACTCGCAAGTCGAATGGTCGGGTTAGCGGTTCAAGACTCAACTAGGTTCCACTAGTGAATTCAAGCAACCAAGAGACAAAGGTTTCTTCCAAAGAGTTCAACTCTATTTTCATTCATCAATAATCAAAGTAAGGTGCCGTTTGAAAGAGGCTAAGTGAAGTATTTATAGGTTTCACTTAGGACTAATAAAAGGTCTAAAATACCCCAAAGTGGGCTAAAACAAATAAAGGCCGCGCAGGGCTAAACTAGGAAGTTCAAGCAAAAGTCATTAAAATCCCGCATGTGGGTATCAGGGGGAGGCGGTCTGCCTAGGGTGGGGAGGCGGCCGCCTAGTGACTGTCAGCTCTCTGGATCTGCTTGAGGCGCTCCGCCTCCTGTCTGAGGCGCTCCGCCTCCTGAACTTCAGAGAGCTGGATTTTGGGAGGCGCCCCGCCTCAGCTGGGAGGCGCTCCGCCTCTTCCTGAAGCCCCTTGGGGTGTCTCATTTTGAGCCTCTTGAGCCTCTCCAAGTGTCCGCGAGGGTCCTTCATCCATGGCACACCAAAGCATGGTCTTCAAGTTGCTCTTGGGGCCTTCTTCTATGCTCTTCCATGTCAAGTGAAGATGAGTATCTTGGATTAACTTGGCTTGACTCCGAGTGAAAGGTCTTGAGGTCATTTGGGTCTTATCACCAATACACAAAACCAACGATACCCAAAGGTGTATACATCTATAACAACCAATCCCCAATAGTTTTCAACTCCAAACAAACAACAACAAGCTTCGATTCAAGATTGAAGCGTTTTGAAGAATTTTTCAAACCTTTTGGATTTTGATTTTGGAAATTTTGATTCGTAACACCAAAACACGAGATATAGGTATCAAAACGACGGGAATACAACAAGGAACAAACCCCACTACTTTTTAACACTCGGGGATTCGTATCCAACCCGCTCGACCAAATTTTGTCAAATTTTCTAGTTTTTCAATTTTTTTGTTTTCTTCCTTTTCAACAACAAGAACAACACAACAACAATACTAACATATGGAACAAGGAACGGGGGTTTGTAAGAACATAACCCGAGCCTTGCTCTGATACCAACTGATGCAATGCAAAATACGCGGAAGCTAATAACGACACAAACAAGGCGGAAGCGATAAATAACACGATAGGTGATATCAATGATATCGGGGAAACAAGGATTGGGGAGTCAAGAAACGAGAAGAAAGAACGGATTAATAAATTCAAGACATGAATTAATAATCCAAAAGGGAGAAAGTGAAACTCGAACCTTACAATGGACTCAACTAGGTGTCGATCGCCATAGGTTCCAAGTTAACGAGATACATGAAGCCTCGGGCTTCGAACTAGAAGGGCTCGGCCTCTTCTCTAATTCTCTCTTCTCAATACTCAATTCAAGCTAAACTGACTCTGAAAATGAAGAGTAATGTGCTATATATACATTTACACTCAAAATGGACAAAAATGGCCCTGCAGCTGTTTCTGGTTCGCTGATCAACTCTTCCTCATCGCGATCGCGCAGGGAATGATCGCGATCGCGCAAGTCAACTTCTAAGGCATCGCGATCGCGCAAGCAAGCTCGCGATCGCGCAGGTCACTGGCATCTTCAGCATGGAATCTTCGGCATCGCCTTCGCGCTATGGAGGGCGCGTTCGCGCAGAACAAGGGAAGACCCTTCGCGATCGCGTGAGTAGTGGCGCGATCGCGAAGAACAGATATCCTCCGTCAGGCAGTAAGCTCCCAGTGTGCTGCCCTGTTTTGCCCTGTTTTGTTGTGCCCAGTTTCCTGCCCTGTTTCCTCCATCCGTTGGCGCTCCAATGCATGATCTTTCAAGATGTTTCCGGAGGCCTTGACTCGTATCCGTTGTGCTCTCGAGCTTGGTTTTTGATGGTTGTCGTTTAGGCCATTTTGGGCTGCATCAACTTGTAATTCCAAAGCTTCACGTAGATGACTACAACTCCTCAACTCAACTAAACTATTCACGAGTCACGCACACTCCGGGGTGAGTGTGGAATCAATGGGACTCAATGAACGCTAGGCACTTTGAAGTGAAGGACTTGAGTAAAAGATTCTACGCTTTTCTTGGAATTCCTACTCTCCTTGCTAGGCACGAATTAACCTAAGAGCAATTAAAGGGTTAGCACTATTCAAGTAGAACGGTTACTCAAAGTAGTACTAACTAGATGCGATGTTATCAAACAAAGGGAAATACCTATGAAAATCTACCCGAAACAACACGTTCAGCACTCAGGAGGGGCGCCTGAAACTCAGGTGGGGCGCCTAGACTGTGCAGTATTCCAGGCGGGGCGCCTGTGCAGGCGGGGCGCCTGAGCCCTTAAGCAGTGAGCAAGTCAGGCGGGCGCCTGGGTCTAGGCGGGGTGCCTGGACCTGGGACAGATTCAATTCGTTCCAAACTCGTTCCAAGTCGATTTTCAAGCCCCAAATCCGATGTTTTCAACTTGTTTTCACAATCCAATGATACCCAAAGTTGTTTTTGATCTTCCTTAACAAAACCCAATCAAATTATCAACCAAACAATCAATCAAATCAGGGTTCAATCTCAAGAACTCAAGAGCACAAGGGTTTAGAACAAAGGGTTCAACAAGGATTGTGATTCCTCAAAGTAGGTGTTATACATGTTCAAATCCCACAAAATTGGTACCGAATCATTTGTTTTTCGATGAAGTTCAATCCCCAATAACAAATTTCAAATCAAGCATCAATCCAACCCAAGAATCAAGCCAAATCATCAAGAACAAGTTCATCAAGGGTTTAAGGGGTTTTGGGGTTTCAATTTTTCAAACTTCACCAATTCCAACAATTTTGGTACCTAAGCAACGGGAATTCAATCACGATCAAGAATCCATAACACCCATATCACAAATCATCCAAACCAACAAGTCACACCAAATTTTTAGATTTTCAATTTTTCAATTTTTTTTGTAATTTTCTCCTTTCTAATAACTTCAACAACAAGGAAACTAAAAGAGGATACTAGGCACGAAGAATCAAGGGTTGGGGGTTTGTAGAAACAAAACCCGAGCCTTGCTCTGATACCAAAATGATGTAGGAAATCAATACGCGAAAAGTAAAAGATAAGAACGAGATGTAACTCGATCTCTAATCCCAAGTAGCAACGAAGAACTTGTTCCGTTACACTCCGGGAGAAGGACAAGAACACCTACGCTAGGCAACTACCCTCGAGCTAACGCGAGCACGCAAGTAGAATGGTCGGAGAGGAAAAGCATTCATCTAGATCCGCTAGAAGAACTACAAGTCCAAAATCAAAGGGTTTCATTCAATAACCAAGAGCCTTGCTCATGTTCAATGTTTAACATTCATCAACTATCATCAACTAAATGTAAATAGGCTAAGCATGGATATTTATAGTGTTTCCAAGCTTGCAAAATGACTAAAATACCCTTACTAATAAGGTGCATAAACATAGGCCACGTAGGGCAAAACGGTAAAATAAACATAGGCCTTCACAGCTGGGAGGGGCGCCTGGACTGTAGGAGGGGCGCCTGGAATTGCAGGCATCTAGGCGGGGTGCCTGGCTAGGCGGGGCGCCTGGCTTGCCTGGGCCTAGGCGGGGCGCCTGGGTGCTTTCCAGTGGCTTAGGCAGTGAGTTGGCTAGGCGGGGCGCCTGGCTTAGGCGGGGCGCCTGGCCCTTCTGTGCCAGATTCTTCCTTAGGCGTGAGGCCTAGTTTGATCACCCGAAATGGCTTCCACTCGCTCCTTTCTTCAAGTCCTCTCCTCTCCAAGTATAAGTGCACCTCTTGAACATCCTTGACTTGGCTCCGGGTGAATGGTCTCCTAGTAGTGGATTGCCCGGCATCACCCGGCACCTAGCATGGAATAGATTTTCCCTTTGCAAGGTTTCACTATCTTCCACAATCATAGCCCCTAGGCTCCTTCTCACAACCAAGAAAGTATGAGGATCCTCCTCCTCCACCGTGTCATCAAACAAATCATCCTCTACTCCCTCATCTTCCGGGTCACTCTCTTGCTCATATGCATTTTCACCAACAACAATCATGGTCCTTTTCGTAGGACATTCCCTAGCAAAGTGACCATAGCCCTTGCACTTGTGGCATTGCATGGAAGAAGAAGTAGGAGTATGTAATTGAGTTTTAGAGTTACCTCCCACATTGGGTGTGCTCTTCTCATATGGCTTCTTCACATCCTTGCTAGCATTTGGAACACTTGTACCACTTGCATTTGGGAATTTGGCATTTGGAGTCGAAGTCTTCCAATCCTTTGGTTTGCTCATGGAAGTGGAAGTGTTGCTCTTGTAACGGTTGGTCTTTTCATTTGTAAGCCATTGCTCGGCTTGAATAGCGGCATCAAGGACTTCTTGAAGTGAAAGATAAGCATGCAACCTCAATTGTGAAGCTATACCATAGCTCAAGCCATTCTTGAAGCGGATCACGGCTTGTTCCTCATCTTCGGTATAAATATCCAAAGCCATGCGAATCGTCTCAAACTCATCATAGTACTCATGAACCGTCTTGGCACCTTGCTTTAGCTCATAGAGCTTCTTGAGTTGCTCTTGACGATACCTAGGAGTAACATACTTGTTGCTCATGAGACCCTTCAAATCATTCCAACCCACATTCACGGGAATTCCCGCTCTCCTCCTTGATCTCTTGACGGATTCCCACCAAGTCGATGCATAGGACTCAAAGGATGAAATAGCATAAGTACCTTTCTTTTCATCGGTCATCTCATTTGTGTCAAACATCCTTTCCATGAGTAGCACCTATTGAATGTAGGCCTCCGGATCACAATTCCCCTTAAAACTTGGAAGATTGAGCTTCACACTATTGAGGTTGGTATTGTCACGACCTCCACGGTAAGGCTCCGGTTGGCCTCCATAGTGATCTTCATAACCACCATACTCCCTTCTAGCATTCCCTCCAACATACCCCATGGGTGGCCCTCGACCTCGGCCTCTACCCCTATCCACATTTCGACCCCAATTCATACCTTGCCTTGGTTGAAAGTGATCATCATACCCATAAGCCTCATCAACATACTCGGCTTCCTCCCCTTCTTGAGCTTCAATAGGTTGCTCAAGAGCTTAGACATTTCGGATGGGTCTTGGTAGTGGGATGTTTCTTTGGGGGTTGTCCATAATACGGGGAATGCCCGTTCATTGGGTATTGCCCAACACTTGATCAATCCTCTCACGATCTTCCTTTACCCGTTGTTGATTAAGCAACTCAACAACTTGTTCCGGGGTAAAAGTAGGACTACTTGAGCCCTCTCCGGTCTCAACTTGGACACTCGGGGTTCCTTGTTCACCTTGAGTACTTGAGGCTCCCTTTTCAAGAGACTCAATCCTTTGGTTCATGATATCCATCTTGGCAAGAAGATTAGCCAAGGCCTCCTTTATGAAATCTTGACTTTCGTTGGCCATTGTACCTACACAAGAAACAAACGTTAGCAAAACAACCTCACTCGCTCCCTCACAAGTGTTTCACTCGGATCACTCTTTGGGGTGGTGGTGGATATTTCACACGACTTGTAGTTCCAAAGTTTCACGTAGATGATTAGCAATTCCCCAACTCAACTAGACTATTCACGAGTCAAGCACACTCCGGGGTGAGTGGAATTAATAGGACTCAATGAACGCTAGGCACTTTGAAGTGAGGACTTGAACCAAAAGAAACTACGAGTGTTCTTGGGATTCTAGTCTCCAACTATGGCACGAATCACCTAAAGCAATGAAGGATTAGTGTTAATTAAGTAGAAAGGTTACTTAGATCAACACTAATTAGAGGTTAGGCAACAAAGAAACAAGCAATCCTAGGAGAAACTACCCAATTAAAGCCTTCAGGGAATTAGGCGGAGCGCCCAAGGGGTGGGGCGGAGCACCTGAACAAATGTCCAGTGGGGTTGGGCAGGCGGGGCGCCCAGAGGTGAGGCGGAGCGCCTGGGGCAAGAGCAGGTCAGGCGGAGCGCCCAAAGGTCTAGGCGGTGCGCCTGGACGAAGAACACCTAGGTTTTCTACTCCGTGTTCTTCGTTCTCAATCCAATTCCTAGGCCGATTCCAAGGTGTTTTGGCCAAATCAAAGGTACCCAAAGTTGTTCCTTGATACAACCTACAATCCCCAATCAATTTCACACCCAAACAAACAACAAATAAGGCTCAATCAAGATTCAAAGTTTTCAAGTTTGGGGTTTCAACATGGGTTTCAAGGTTCAAAGGTGGGTTTCGATTCTTCAAAAACTATATTACCGAACTCCGAATCACACGATTCTTGTTGCAATTTGTTCGGTTTTCAATAGAGATCGATCCCCAATAATCAATTCCTAAACCCCACAATCACACAACCCAAAATCAATTAAATTCCTCAAGAACAAGGGTTTGGGAGGGTTTAACAATAATTGGGGTTTCAATTTTTCAATTCAATCCAATACCAACAATTTTGGTACCCAAACATCGGGATTTCAACAAGGATCGCAAATCTATAACACCCACTTCAAGAATCGATCATACCAAAAAAGTTACACCAATTTTTGTATTTTTCAATTTTCTATTTTTTTGTGTTTTTCTTCTACCAACAACTTCAACAACAAGAAATCTAAAGAAACTAACGTAGGCACGAAGAATCAAGGGTCGGGAGTTTGTAGGAACAAAACCCGAGCCTTGCTCTGATACCAAACTGATAAGAATCAAACGCGGAAAGTAAAAAGATAATGAGCGAGACGTAACTCGATCAATAATCTCAAGTAGCAACAGAGAACTTGTTCCGTTACACCCCGAGAGAATGACAAGAACACCTACACTAGGAAACTACCCTCGAGCTAACGTGAGCACGCAAGTAGAATGGTCGGGGGGGATTGGAATTCATCTAGATCCGCTAGAGGAAGAACAAGTCCCATCAAGGTTTTCATTCAACAATAGAGTTCAACTCTTCAACACAAGTGTTTGTTTAATCATCAAGGTAAGCTAATGAAATAAACTAGCAATCTAGCTATTTATAGGTGTTTTTAGACACCATTTGAAAGGTCTAAAATTCCCACACTTAGGCTTAGGAATAAAGGACCACGTAGGGTCAAAATAGTCATAACATAGCTAGGAATCACGTGCTTCAGCGTTCCGGGCGGAGCGCCCAGCAAGTTGGGCAGTGGGGTGGCCTAGGCGGGGCGCCCAGAGTTGGGGCGGAGCGCCCAGGCCTAGGCACCTTCAGGCGGGGCGCCTGGATCCTCAGGCGGAGCGCCTGGATGGCTGGGCTGCCCTCCTTGTACTTTGAGCACTCGGAACGGCTTCCAATCGCTTCCTTCTTCTAGTCCCTTCCTCACCAAGTGTAGGTGTACTCCTTGGATCTCCTTAGCTTGGCTCCGAGTGAAGGGTCTTGTGGGGGTTTGGGTCTTATCAAAGATGGAGGCAATAGGCACTCGTATCTAACACTTAGCGGATAAAAGGGGTGGCATGAGTAGCTCTATGGGTTGTGGAACCAAGGAGGGTAGAGGAGATTTCTACCAAACTCCTACTTCAAGGAGTTCCTATGGTTCCCATAGTAGTACTCCTTCCTCGACTTTCAACAACACTTCTAGTGTTGGAAGAGTGATGGGAAGTGGAGGATATTCTAGTGGTGTTGCCACTAGTGGAGGGATAAGGGAAACCCGAGTTGATGGTGATACTAGTCTTGGGCATTCAAGCTCTTCCTTGGATGTGCCTATACGAAACTTGGGTAGAAGTAGGTTTGTTGTTATGGTAAATAGGGTTGATGGAAACTTGCTCCAAATTGGTGAATCCGATGCCAATTGCATTAACCCTTCTTTAGTTGCTAGACTAAAGATCCCATGCTATACTTTAAAGTATCCCTATGAGTACAAAGGAGTTTTGGTTTACAAAGAGGCACGGGTACGCATATCTCATAAGGGTTACAGTGAGTATGTTTGGTGTGATGTGTATCCCGTATCGAATATGGATGTTTGGCTAGGTGAACCATGGCTACATAACAAGGAGGTTCACTATGATGCTAAGCGGGATATATATCTAGTGGCCACGTGTCGAGGAGTTTATGAGTTTGCACCTTACGGCAAGAGGGGCAAGATGTCCATTGAAATGCAAGCTCGGGTCATACAATGGAGAAGGGAGCGAGAACTTCAAATCATGATTGAAATTGAGCAATCAAGAAGTCCTACAATCACAAACAATGGTGGGACTAGTGCAAGAAAAGGGTTGGAACATGTCAACAAGGTGAACCCGAAACCACAAGCTTCAAAGCCAAGTGGTTCGCCAACAAAGAAGAAAGAGACCTCAAGTGATGAGTCACTTTATCCTAGATTCCGGGTTGATGTTAAAAGTCCACCTACTCCGGCTATGGGTATTCTTGGGCCTTGTCCCAATTCACCCGAATTTGAGAGACAAAAGATTGAGAGGAGTAAGGGAGTGACCGGTGACATTCCTCGAGTGAAAAAAGGAGAGGATGTGTTGAGTGTTGTGAGTGGGATGTCACCACCCGAATCTACACCAAACCTTGAAAAGAATGAAAGAGGGAAAAAAGAGTGAGGACACCCCTTATTCTAACCTTAACCCTTTATCTTTTTCTTCTACTTGTGTTAACTCTTGTGTCAGTACTCTTGGACACCAATCAATGGAGCCTCAATCATGTTCCGAGATTGAAGGACAAGGTGAAGAAAATCTTCAATATGAGCTTCAAGGTGAAGAAACAATTCAAGACACTTCAAGTGCATTGAGTGAGCAAGATGGCCACTCAAAGGTATGTGAAAGTAAGACCCTTGAACATGTTACTTCCTTGTCTCATGACAATGTTTGTGAAAACTCAACACTAGTTGATCATTTGTATGATTACAATGTGTCTGCAACTAGTATAGAGTCGGTTGGTCAACTTGTGTGTGATTGTGAACCACTAGTTGAGAGGATGATAAGCCACATCATGATGTGAGCTCGGTTTTCAATGAACCTCTCATTAGTGAAGAATGTGTAGTTGACCTTGCTTGTGAACCTTGTTATGACACCCCACCTATATTTGATAAAGGGGTAGACGAGTTGAATGAATACCCTATTCTTTCTCTTGATGAATTGCTTGGTAATGGTGGACCTATGTGTCGTAGTGAGGATAGTTGTGACCTTGAGGAGTCTCTAGAGTGTGAGATGGATCGATTTGTTCATTACGACTCCTCGAGTGTGGGTAAAGAACCTAGTCTTGATACCATGCTTATGTGTGATCATGAATTTGAGGTGCATGCTTTTACATTTCCATTGTGTGACGATAATCTCATTTGTGGTAGCGAATTGTATCGGACTAGGGTTGGTAGTAAAATAGAACCTCCATGGTATGAAAAGATAAACTCTAAGGATGATCCATTGTTTGGAACTCCAAGTGGGATGAGTGGTCTTGATATTGGTTGTGTTGAACCATCTTCTAGTAGTCCTAGCCTTCATTGTGCAGACTATAATGATGAAGGACCTATTTTGGAGACCTTCCTTTGGAGTTTGCCTAGGGAGGGAGATTGTCTTGGAGTTGAATTTGGAGGTGAGGAAGTCACTCTTGATTTGTGTAAGAGAAGGGGAGTGGAGTATTTGATGTTAGTTGCCAATTGAACTATTTTATTTACTCCACCCCAAATGTTGATGACACCTTGGGTGTTGAGCATGCCAAAGCTAATGAGTCACATTGTGATGGTAATGCATTGATGGCTTGGTGTGTTGACCATAAGCTTGGAGGTCATAAGGAACTTAGTTGCTTAATCTTGCATGTTCCATATCTTATTGATCTCTTTGCTTGTTGTGGTAGTAAGTGCTTATCATTGTTGAGCCATGAACTTGTTGTTTCCTTTGGAGACATAAGCTTTTTGATTGGTATTGATCCTTGGCTCTATCACAAGAGTGTGTTTTCCACACCACTTGCACTTGTTCTTGTTAAGCTAACCTACTTGTGAAGTAGGAAACATTGTTTGTGCTTGTTTTGAATGTAGGCTTGATGGTTTGATTTCGAGGACGAAATCCTTTCAAGAGGGGAGGATGATGCGGGGAAAATTAGAGCCAAAGCGCTAACCATCAAGAGCCAAGCTTGAGAGCACAAGGAATGCAAGTCAAGGGCTCCGGATGAGGCTTGAAGATCATGCATTGGAGCGCCAAGGAAGGAGGACCACTTAGGCGACAAAGGAGAGGCTCGAGAGACACATTTTGAGCCGTTTCAAGAACCTCCAGGAAGGGGCGGACTGCCCGTTTCACTAGGCGGACCGCCTACTAGAATGCAAGCCTCTGGATCTCTGGCCGCCTCTATTTTGGGCGGACCGCCTACTTCAAGCAGGTGGGGAACCTACTTCATGTAGGTGGGGCGCCTACTCCTGGCCATTGTGGTGCCTGTTTTGCCTACAAAGCACTAGGCGGGGCGCCTCTTTCCACTAGGCGGGGCGCGCCTACTTCCGGGCCATTTGAAGACTTGTTTTTGTGGTGTAATTCCTATTCTAGCCCTAAGTGCTTCTATTGCACTAACATGTCTTATGGGCTTTTAGTGATTTCATACTTGTGTATGGGAAAACTATATAAGCTTCCCTTAGCCATTTAATTGGGCTAGCTAGTTTTGAAGATAGAATTGAGAAGAGAGAATAGGCTTGGCCATTCTTGTTGAAGCTTGGGATTCATGTATCTCTTACTTGGAATCCATGGTGGATCACCGCTAGTGTGACCCCGTCAGTGGTTCAAGTCTCTTTCTCCCTTTGTATCAATCTATTTGTTTAGATTGATTAGTTTCTTTCTTCCATTTCTGTTCTTCCCCATTGATAAGGATCAAAATACGCGGAAGCAAACTATACGATAATCGAGCGGAAGCAAGTAAAGGATAGCAAGAAATCAAGATTGGGAAGGCAAGAAAATAGAAGAAAGAATCGAATTCAATTTACTAACGTTAATTGAATTCAAAAGGGGAGAAGGGAAACTTGAACCTTACAATGGAATCTAACTAGATGTCGATCTCCATAGGTTCCAAGTCGAGACATAAACGAGCCTCGGGCTCACACAAGAAGGGCTCGGCCTCTTCAATATTCTCTCTCAAGATTCTATCTTCAACAATGACTAACTAATGAAATAAATGACTAAGTGTGGTATTTATAGGTGTTCCACACTCCTAATGTAATGTCAAAAATACCCCAAAAGTGGGTTTAAACAATAAAGGCCTCGTAGGGCTATACTTGTCCAAAACATAGCACGAAACTAGCAATTCCCGCACCCCCTTCACAAAGTAGGCGCCCAGCCTACTCTTACTAGGCGCCCCGCCTGTTCTTGGCATGCTGAGGGACTAGGCGGTCCGCCCATCTTGCAGGGGCGGTCCGCCTACTTTGATTTCCAGAGAGTTGTCAAAAACTAGGCGGCCGGCCTAGTTGAGTAGGCGGTCCGCCTGGTTCTGTGGCCTCTTGACTTGCTTCCAAACGTGCTCCGGATGCCTCTCCAAGTGGCCTATGTGATCCTCCTCCCTTGGCGCTCCTTTGCATGATCTTTAAGTCGCTTTCGGGGGCCTTGGCGGTACTCTTTGTGCTCTCAAGCTTGGCTCTTGATGGTTGGCGTTTTGGGTCTTATCACCCATCCCTTATTTCTTGATCTTGTGTTTATCATTTGCTTCCGTTACTTGTTATTTGCTTCTGTGGGTTTACCCCGTATCACATTCACCTTTAACTTGTGGAACTTCGGTATCGGCATAACTACTTGGGGATTGCCTAAGTTTGACTCATTACAAGAAGATTTTGGAACCTATTTGTCAATATATCGTCCTAAGTTAGCTTTCATTACTCTCATCTCGGCCAAAATATCAGCCAAAGTAGTCTCGGGAACACCCTCTTGTTTATCAACTATACCAGCCATGTACCTGCACAAAATCAAAGACTATAGAGCGTGTTAAGATTAGTAAGATACCTCACCCGCTCCCTTACTTTTGAATGACACTCGGGTTCACTCAAATTTTAAGGTAGGATATCACAACTCGCTCCAATTGGCTTCCTCAGAATTGATCAAGTTTCTCAATGATCTTCAAGTCCACAAGTTCACAAGTTCTCTTCGGAGAGAGTGAATTGATGTGACTCTATAGGCAGACAGTTTTTAAAGTGAGCACGGGAAGCCAAAGAATCAACTACGAAAGTTGGAAATTCTGAATTTTAGCACGAAGTCCTACAAGCTCAAGGATTAGTAATTAACTTAAGTAGAAGGATGATGCAACCCAAATTGCATCGACGAGACCATTCACTCGAAGTCAAGCCAAGGAGATCCAAGATGCTCACTTATACTTGGTTTGGAAGGGCCATGATGATACGGGCCCCGGAGATGATTTGAAGACCTTGCATTGGAGTTCAATCGAAGGAGGAAACACTATGCTTCAGGGCCAGGCGGGGCGCCTAGACCCAGGAGGGGCGCCTAGCCCTTAGGCAGTGAGGCGTCCAGGCACCAGGCGGGGCGCCTAGCACCAGGCGGGGCACCTAAGTGCAGGGCGCCTAGCTCCCAGGCAGTAAGGCCTACCAGCGCCAGGCGGGGCGCCTAGCTTTAGGCGGGGTGCCTAGTTCGCTATCTTCTACAACTTTTTGTGTGAACTTCCAAGTTTAGCCCTAGGTGTTCTATTGTATCCTAAACTACTTTAAGGGCTTTTTAGGCATTTCATTGCTTGTAGAAGGGTGCTATAAATACACCCTTCATCACTTAGTGCCACAAACTACACTTTGAATACACATTGAATGAGTTTTACTCTCAAGAACACTTGTAACCATTTTGGCTTGAAATCAATTGGAAGAATCCAAGTTGACCTTCAATCCATCTTTGATCATTCTATTTGCTCGAGCCTCGTGTCTCTTGAGGATAGTTGCATAGCGTAGGTGATTCTTGCCATCGTTCGGGGTGTAACGAAACATTGTTCTTCGTTGCTACTTGAACAATCGTGTGAGTCTTCGTCTCGTTTCTTATCTTTTATCGCTTTCGTAGTTTCGACTGCATCAGTTGGTATCAGAGCAAGGCTAGGGTTGCATTCTTACGAACCCTCGTCCTACTCTTGGTGCTTGTCATCTTTGTTTCTTGTTAATTTCTTGTTCTTATTCTTGTTAAGTGAAAAAGAAGAAAAAAAAATTCAAAAAAAAAAAAAAAAATTGAAAACCCCAAAAATTTGCTAGAAATTGTTGGTTGAATCGATTTTGTTGGTGTTAGTTATCGGGGATTGTTTGTTTACGCATTCTCTTCGATTGGGTACCAACAAAATACAATTTGGAGTCGAGAATCAAATTCTTGGAACTCAAGACTCAAAACTTGAAATTTCACAAAATTTGCTAAAACTTGTTTGATGTTATGAATTTTTGGTTGTTTGGTATCGGGGATTGTTCCTTGTAGTTACCCCGACGTTTTGATACCCCCATAACATCATTTGGAGTAGCGGAATGAAAATCGAAATTTTGAATCTTGAAGTTTTTGAAAATTTTTGAAGAACTTCCTCCAAATTCTTGAAACAAGTTGATTGTGGGTTGTTTGTTGGATTAAATCATCGGGGTTTGTTTGTCATAGCATAAAACAACTTTGAGTATCATCACATATCGAAAACACCTCGAAAACGGTTGAGAAATTGCTTGAAAATCATCAAAACCGAGCTTTGGTTGAGCTGAGGCGCCAGGCCTAGGCGGACTGCCCAAACCCAGGCACCCCGCCCACAAAAATTTCTGCTTGTTTCTGGACAAACTCCAGGCGGACCGCCCACTGCCTAGGCGGGCCGCCCAGAATCCTGAAGGGGTCGGGTAGTTGTTTCCTCTAGGATTTCGTGTTTGTTTGTTTACATTGCTTCCGGTTAGTACTTTGAGAGTAACACTTCTACTCAATTAGTACTAACTCATTGAGCGATTACGGCCATCGTTCCTAAAGGAGAGTAGACCTCAAAGAAGACTCGTAGTTAATTGTTTGCTTCAAGTGCGCACTAAATAGCTTAGCATTCATCGAGTCCCATTAATTCTACTCTTCCCGAAGAGTATTTGGTTCTTCTGAATTGGATTGATTATCGAGGAAGTTGATCAACTACGAGGAGGCCATTGATCTCAACCTTGTGTGAACCTAACCCCAAACTTGAGTGAACCCGAGCGACAACAAAGGAGAGGGAGCGAGTGAGGACTTTTACTCTAATCTCTTTTCTTGTTTTTGATTGCTTGTACACATGGCGGAGGAGAAGGCAAAAAATACCATTGAGGTACCAACCGACGTCTTGGCTAGTTTGTTAGCCGAGTTGAAGGCCCTAAACCTTAAGATGGAAGCTCTTGAAAAGGAGAGGACCCCAAGCATCCCAAAAGATACCGGTGAAGGCACTAGTGATGATTCAATCATGAAACCGGATCAATTTACGGAGCTAGTTCGTCGACAACGGTTGAGGGATGAGGCTCTTGCTAGAGAAAGATTGTTGGGCAACCCCCAACCCTTGGGCAATCCCCAAGGAGATGTTCCATTCCTAAGGCCCCGGAGAAACATAGCACCCCTTGAGCAAGTTGATGAAGCTCAAGAAGGGGAGGGTCTCGGACTTGATGATGATTACTTTGATGCTCCCTATCCAAATAGGAGGGTGATGAATGGAGGCCGAGGAGTAGATAGAGGTTGTGGGCGAGGTCGAGGACCTCCAAGAGCTTATGTTGGGAGGAACTTGGGAAGGGAATATGAGGATGTTCATGACAACTATGGGGGTCAACCGGAACCAAACCGTGGGGGTTGTGACAACAACCTCAATAGTGTGAAGATCACTATTCCACCTTTCAAAGGGACTAGTGATCCGGAGGCATTCTTAGAGTGGAAGATTCAATTGGAGCGGGTCTTTGACACAAATGATATGTCCGAGGAGAAGAAAGCTACTTATGCCATCGCTTCATTTGAGTCCTATGCATCCACATGGTGGGAATCCGTCAAGCGGTCAAGGAGACGAATTGGGTTGCGAATGAACATCACTTGGGAAGAATTGAAAGAGGTAATGAGCAACAAATATGTGACTCCCAAGTATCGACAAGAGCAACTCAAAAGGCTCTATGAATTGAAACAAGGCTACAAGTCCATTGATGAATATTTCAACGACTTTGAGAAGAACCGGATGGCTCTTGATATGGAAACGGAGGATGAGGAGCAAGCTATCATCCGCTTCAAGAATGGCTTGAGCCGGGAGATTGCTTCCCAATTGAGGCTACACACCTTCCACTCTCTACAAGATGTTTGTGATGCCGCGGTTGAAGCCGAAAAGTGGCTCAAAGAAGAGAAGGCTCCTCGCTATAGAAGTACTACTACTACCACTCCAACAACTCGCACCAAAGAATGGAAGAGCCCATATACAAGTAGTGCAAGTGGGAGTCGAGATGTGAAGAAACCTTTTGAAAAGGCTACCCCGAAAAACGACCACAAAGAGGTTGGAGGTAATTCTAAAACTACTTTAAATACTCCTTCTTCTTCTTCCTTCCAATGCCACAAATGCAAGGGTTACTGATAGGAATCAAAACGCGGAAACAATAAAAGATAGGAACGAGACGTAACTCGATCACTAATCCCAAGTAGCAACGGAGAACTAGTTCCGTTACACCCCGGGAGAAGGCCAAGAACACCTACGCTAGGCAACTACCCTCGAGACGACAACGGACTCGCAAGTAGAATGGTCGGGGGAGGTTTGGGGTTCAACTAGAATCCACTAGTAAACTCAAACCGAACTCAAAGGTTTCATTCATAGAGAATCCACTCTAGAACATTGTTTAATCAAACACTCATCATCAAAGCTAACTTCGGAATAATGCTAAGCTATGGGGTATTTATAGGCCTCATTTAATACATAGTGAAAGCCCAAAAGTACCCTTAAGTAAGTTCTAAAGATATAAGCCACGTAGGGGCAAAGTAGGAATTATATAGCAATTAAAGTCAAATTCCCGTCAAACTTGCACAGGGGGAGGCGCCCGCCTCCAGGCCTTAGGCGCCCGCCTCAGCATGCCTAGGCGGTCCGCCTCCTTGGGCCGCCTCCAATAATCCAGAGAGCTAACATCTCCTAGGCGGTCCGCCTCAATATGTAGGCGGTCCGCCTCTTCCTGGGACTTCTTGAAACACCTTGAAATGTGTCCCGGATGCTCTTCTTTCCTTGGCGTCCCATTGCATGACCTTGAAGTGCTCTTCCTTGGCCTTGGATGATGCCTTTGGATGGTTGCTCGGATTGGGTCTTATCATCCTCCCCTTCTTAGAAGATTTCGTCCTCGAAATCGAGGCTTGGTCTCTCATAGCATCAACAACTCCTCGGGGTGGCCAAAGCGCTCCTTCTTTATCCCTCTTGATCGTCACTTTGATATAGGCTTCTTCCAAGATCTCCCCCGCTTTAGCATGGAGCTTAGAACCTACAAGCAACGACAAGCAAAAACACACAAACGTCCTACTTTGAAAGTAGGTTAGTGCAAGAGGTGTGGAAAACACACTCTTGTGATATAACCAAGCGTCAATAACAATCATAAATATCAAGTCTCCAAAGAGAACCGTAAGCACTTGGTTAAAAATCATCATGCACTCAACAAGATAATGAGCAAATAGGTCATGTGGGCATGAAAAATGCAAGATCAAGCTATCAAAACCCTCTTGAACCTTAAGCTCAAAATCAACATACCAATCAATCCGCAAGGTGTGGTCAACAAGTGGAGTGGAGTGAGTCAAATAACTCAACCTACAAGTAGGAGCAAGTACTCCACTCCCCTTCTTTAGAGCATACATACTCACACCAAGGGATTCCTCTTCCCCTCCAATTTCATCACCTAGGTAACCCTTCCCAATAGACAAACTCTCAAGAAAAGTATTGATGATGGACTCTTCTTCATCATAACCCAAACAAGCAATAGCCGGGTCACTCAAAGTACCATCTACCTCTCCCAAACTCTCAAACAATGGATTGCCTAGGGAATCAAACCTTTCACACCATGGAGGTTCCATTTGACTTCTCACCCTAGTTCGATACAAGTCATTACCACTAATGAGGATGCCTTCAAACAATGGATTGGTATAAGCATGCATCTCAATATCATGATTAAGCATAGACAAGTTTTCAAGACTAGGTTCACTTGAGGAGTCATCATAGACAACATTGTCCAATTCATGCAATTTGGACTCCTCAAGGACAAGATCATCCTCACCACAACACATTGGTCCACCAAATAGAAGCATATCAATTAGGGAATGGTCAACTACCTCATCTTTCCCTATGTCAAAGGTTGGTGGTGTGTTATAGCAAAGGTCACAATCATGGTCAACTATCAAATCTACACTAGGGAGGGGTTCAATGAACAATGAGCTCACATCATGATGTGGCATAGTGCTCCTCCCAACTAGTGTTTCACAATCAAGCTCAAGTTGACAAGTAGACTCTTCACTAGTGGCATACTCACTAGATGCATCAAAACCACCAACTAGTGTTGAGTCATCACAAGACAAGTAGCTAGTAGGCTCATGAAAAGGTGAAGCAACACTTACATTTGTAGTACTTCCTTGATCACCCACAAGGTTTGAAGTGTCATAGGCAACTTCCCCTTCATGAAGCTCACATTGAGGCTCCAATTGCTTGTCTTCAAATGTACCTACACAAGAACTTTCACAAGAAAAAGTAGAAGATAAAGAAGGGTTAGAACAATGGGTGCTCTCACTCTCAATTTTTCCTTCCTCACCTCTCATCTCTCGCAATTTTACCTCATGGTCAAGTGTAGTTTGTGGTGACAATCCCCTCACATCACTCCTCAAATCCTCTCCTTTTTCCTCTCTTGGATTGTCACCGGTCACTCCCTCACTTCTCTCCATCTTTCCTCTCTCATTTGAAGTGGAGTGACTCTCATTTTCATCATGCAATGGCAAAATAATGAGATTGTTTGCCTCGGGTTCAAGTACCATAGGTGACTTTGCTTTAGCCGCCTCCCTCAACTCCTTCATCCTCTTGTAGTCTCCCCTTACTTGCCTTGGAGTCAAAGGTCTAAGCACATATTTTCTCCCATCTTGCTTGACCGTATAGGAGTTGGTCCAGCCATCATGCACTACAAACCTATCATGTTGCCATGGTCTCCCAAACAATAAATGGCATGCTTGCATCGGAACCACGTCAAACATGATCTTATCCTTATAACTTCCCATGCTAAACTCAATCAACGCTTGTTTCACCACTTTAAGTTCACCACACTCGCTTAGCCATTGTAATCGGTATGGTTTTGGATGCTTTAGAGTAGGTAACTTCAATTGGTCAATCAAGGTTTGGCTCACGATGTTGGTACAACTCCCGGAATCAACAACCATTGAACATACTTGGCCCATCACTCGGCACCTAGCATGAAAGAGGTTTTCCCTTTGATCATTTTCCACCTCCTCTTCCATAAAAGTGGAACTCAAGCTTCTCCTCACAACTAGGGAAACATGAGGTTTTCCCTTCTCAACCACATCCTCCTCCACATCATCCGTACATAGGACATTTCGAATGGGTTTTGGATGTGGGGTAGTTCTTTGGGGATTGCCCAAAGGGTGGGGATTGCCCACTTGTTGGGGATTGCCCAACACTTGCTCATTTCCTTCACGGTCTCCCTTTACCCGTTGTTGACTAATCAATTCAACAGCTTGTTCCGGGGTAAAGGTTGAATCACTCGTGCCTCCTCCGGCCTCGACTTGGACACTAGGGGTCCCCTTCTCAACTTTGGCCCTTGAGGCCCTTCTTTCAAGAGTTTCAATCCTTAGGCTCATACTATCCAATTTTGCCAAGATAGTAGCCAAGGTACTCTTCACAAAATCATCATCCTTGTTGGTCATGGTACCTACAAAAAGCAACAAACGTTAGTAAAACACCTCACCACTCCCTCACAATGTTTCACTCGGCTCGCTCTTTTGGTGGAGGGGGGGATATTTCACACAAGTTCGAGTTTAAAAGCTTCAAGTAGTTGACCAACGAACCACAACTCAACCACTCAACTTCTCAAACCCACTGCTCTCCGGGGTGAGTGGAGTTAATGGGACTCGATTGGAACGGTAAGCACTTTAATTGAGGACTTGAATCAAAAGATGCTACGGATCTTCTTTGAATTCTAGTCTCCTTTCTAAGGCACGATGATCCTAATAGCTCGAAGTAATTAGTACTACACAAGTAGGATTATACTCTAATAGTACTAATTAGAAGCAATGCAATCAACAAAACACGAAAACCTAGAAGTTTCTACCCGTTTCCCAACCTTCAGGAAGTAGGCGCCCCGCCTCAGGAAGGTAGGCGGTCCGCCCTGAGCAACCTACAGGAGGAGGCGCTCCGCCTCTCTGGATGAGGCGCTCCGCCTCAGAAAGTCCAGAGAGCTCACAGAGCTGAGGCGCTCCGCCTCCAAATTGAGGCGCTCCGCCTCTGCAACTTTTTAGCACAGTTTCCTTCGCGTTTTCTTGGTTTTGCACCACAAAATCCAACTATTCAAGCGTTGTTTTGATGATTCAAAGGTACCCCCAATGTTGTATCAATCACAAAGAACAATTCCCAACAATTTTTAACAAACCCCAACCACAAACAATGAATTCACCATGTTCATCTTCTCCAAAACTAGGGTTTATCAAAAAGGGGGTTTTCAAAATGGATTGTGAATCATCAAAGTTGGTGTTATACTTGTTCAAATTCCCCAAAATTGGTACCAAATCGTTTGTTTTTCATTGAAGATCATTCCCCAATAACAAGTTTCCATCAAACATCAATCCATCCAAGAATCAAACCCAAAATCATCAAGAACAAGTTCATCAAGGGTTTAAGGGCAATTGGGGTTTCAATTTTTCAAACTTCACCAAATCGATCAATTTTGGTACCCAATCAACGGGAAAACAATCACGAACAAGAATCTACAACACCCATAACATAAATCATCCAAATCAACAAGATAGAACAAATTTTTGAATTTTTCAATTTTTTTTCAATTTTTTTGTTGTTTTCTACTTTCAATAACAAGAACACGAAAACTAAAGATAGAATCGACCTAGGCACGAAGAACCAAGGGTCGGGGGTTTGTAGAAATAAAACCCGAGCCTTGCTCTGATACCAAGATGATAGGAATCAAAACGCGGAAACAATAAAAGATAGGAACGAGACGTAACTCGATCACTAATCCCAAGTAGCAACGGAGAACTAGTTCCGTTACACCCCGGGAGAAGGCCAAGAACACCTACGCTAGGCAACTACCCTCGAGACGACAACGGACTCGCAAGTAGAATGGTCGGGGGAGGTTTGGGGTTCAACTAGAATCCACTAGTAAACTCAAACCGAACTCAAAGGTTTCATTCATAGAGAATCCACTCTAGAACATTGTTTAATCAAACACTCATCATCAAAGCTAACTTCGGAATAATGCTAAGCTATGGGGTATTTATAGGCCTCATTTAATACATAGTGAAAGCCCAAAAGTACCCTTAAGTAAGTTCTAAAGACATAAGCCACGTAGGGGCAAAGTAGGAATTACATAGCAATTAAAGTCAAATTCCCGTCAAACTTGCACAGGGGGAGGCGCCCGCCTCCAGGCCTTAGGCGCCCGCCTCAGCATGCCTAGGCGGTCCGCCTCCTTGGGCCGCCTCCAATAATCCAGAGAGCTAACATCTCCTAGGCGGTCCGCCTCAATATGTAGGCGGTCCGCCTCTTCCTGGGACTTCGTGAAACACCTTGAAATGTGTCCCGGATGCTCTTCTTTCCTTGGCGTCCCATTGCATGACCTTGAAGTGCTCTTCCTTGGCCTTGGATGATGCCTTTGGATGGTTGCTCGGATTGGGTCTTATCAGTTACGGCCACTTTGCCAAAGAGTGCCCTACCCGGAAAACAATGATTGTGATGGATGATAGGTTGGTCTATGAGGGGGAAAGTGAGTCCGAGGGTGATGTTGAGGAGGAGAGTGAGGAAGTTGAGGGTGAAGAGAGAGCGACAGAGGGGGATGACCCAAATATGTTCCTTGTGGTACGTCGTATTTTAGGAGCCATGGTGAGTGAAGAGAGGGAAGATGAGCAAAGGGAAAACTTGTTCCATGCTAGGTGTAGAGTGAAGGGACAAGTGTGTTCCATGATCATTGACTCGGGTAGTTCTGCAAATATGGTGAGCCAATCTTTGGTTTCACAATTGAAGTTCCCTACCATTAAACACCCTAGTCCCTACCATTTGCAATGTTTAAGTGAGTGTGGGGAGTTGAGGGTAGTGAAATAAGTCTTGATTAGGTTCAAGATTGGGAACTATCAAGATGAACACATGTTTGACGTGGTGCCAATGCAAGCTTGCCACCTCTTGTTTGGTAGGCCTTGGCAATACGACAAACAAGTGGTTCATGATGGCCGAGCCAACACTTACACGGTTAGACATGAGGGGAAGAAGTTTGTGCTTACACCCTTGACCCCAAACCAAGTAAGTGAAGACTATCGGCGCATGAAGGAGTTAAGGGAGGCCGCTAAAGCCAAGTCCCCGGTTGTGGCCAAGCCTTTGGCCGAGACTCCACAATCTTCCACCGGTCGCATTTGTGCCATGATGCAACCGGGTGAGTATTTGAAAGGTAATGATGGCACCAAGATGCTCATATGCCTAGTGCACAAAGGTATGGTTTTAAAATTCCGAAAGTGATTATTTATCTAACCCTAACCCTTTGCCTAGTGCCATTGAAAATGTTTTGAAGGTCTATGAGGACATGTTCCCGGAGGAGATGCTGGATGGGTTACCTCCCTTGAGGGGTATTGAACATCAAATCGACTTTGTCCCGGGATCTCAAATTCCAAACAAGCCGGCATATAGAAGTAATCCCGAGGACACAAGGGAGTTACAAAAGCAAATTGATGAATTGCTTACCAAAGGCTTGGTGAGGGAGAGCTTGAGTCCTTGTGTCGTGCCCGTGATCCTTGTTCCGAAGAAGGATGGCACTTGGAGGATGTGTGTGGATTGTCGAGCGGTCAACAAGATCACGGTAAAGTATCGACATCCCATACCTCGTTTGGATGATATGTTAGATGAGCTTAGTGGTTCTAGCATTTTTTCAAAAATAGACCTTAGGTCCGGTTACCATCAAATCCGGATGAAACTCGGGGATGAATGGAAAACCGCATTCAAGACCAAGTTTGGTCTATATGAATGGTTGGTGATGCCCTTTGGCCTCTCCAACGCACCTAGTAATTTCATGAGGCTAGTGAACCATGTACTAAAGCCATTCATCAACAAGTTTGTGGTCGTCTACTTTGATGATATATTGATCTATAGCAAGACAATAGACGACCATGTTGGCCACTTGAGCCAAGTCCTTGAAGTGCTACGAGCCGAAAAGCTCTATGCCAATTTTAAGAAGTGTGCCTTTTGTGTTGAAAAGGTTGTCTTTTTGGGCTTTGTTGTTAGTGCCAATGGTGTAGAAGTTGATGAGTCCAAAGTTGAAGCCATTAGAGATTGGCCCACTCCTACCACCGTTTCTCATGTGAGGAGTTTCCATGGCCTTGCTAGTTTCTATAGGCGCTTTGTTAGGGACTTTAGCACCAATCGCCGCGCCACTCACCGAGTTGGTGAAGAAAGACAAACCCTTTGTGTGGGGAGAGCCTCAAGAGAGGGCTTTCCAAGAATTGAAAGGTAGGTTGAGTACCGCCCCCTTGTTACAATTGCCCGACTTCGGGAAGGCTTTTGAGGTTGAGTGTGATGCCTTGGGGGTAGGAATCGGGGGTGTTCTCATGCAAGAAGGGAAACCCGTTGCCTACTTTAGTGAGAAGTTGAAGGGCGCAACCTTGAATTACTCCACGTATGACAAGGAGTTGTATGCCCTCGTGAGAGCTCTAGCCCATTGGCAACACTATCTATGGCCTCGGGAGTTTGTGATCAAGAGTGACCATGAGTCACTCAAGCATCTAAGAGGTCAAGAGAAGTTGAACAAGAGACATGCCAAGTGGGTGGAGTTCATTGAGTCCTTCCCTTATGTAATTCATTACAAAAGGGGTAAGGACAATGTTGTAGCCGATGCGCTTTCTACGAAGTTCGCTTACCACTCTTGCTTCTAGACTTATGGGTTTTGAAAGTATAAAGTTGATGTATGCACATGACCCAAAGCTCAAGAGCATTCATGATGCTCTAGTGAGTGGGGAGAGGGTGGAGAAATACCAATGGGTAGATGGCTACATTTTCAAGAATGGGAGAGTGTGTGTTCCCGAGTCCTCTTGGAGGGATGTGCTAGCGCAAGAAGCACATTGTGGGGGCTTGATGGGTCACTTTGGGGTGGACAAGACTATGGCCATACTTAAAGAACAATTCCATTGGCCAAAAATGAGGCCCCTTGTGGAACGTTTTTGCAATGCTTGCTTGGATTGCAAGAAGGCCAAGTCTAGGTCCAACAACCATGGCTTATACACTCCTTTGCCCGTACCTACTAGTCCTTGGGTTGATATCTCTATGGATTTTGTTATGGCTTTGCCCCGGACTAGAGGAGGACACGATAGCATTTATGTTGTCGTTGATCGTTTCTCCAAATTGGCTCACTTTATTCCGTGCAAAAAGACTAATGATGCACAACATGTAGCTTCTTTGTTTATTGATAATGTCTTAAAGTTGCATGGGGTGCCTCGGACCATTGTTAGTGATGGGGACTCCAAGTTCCTTAGCCATTTTTGGAAGTGTTTGTGAGGTGTTCTTGGCACCAAGTTGTTATTTTCTACGTCCCACCACCCTCAAACCGATGGGCAAACCGAGGTGGTGAACCGGACTTTGGGAGCTCTACTTAGAGCTGTGACCAAGGGTAAGGCCGGGACTTGGATTGATAAACTACCACTCATCGAGTTTGCATATAACCGCACTTTGCATCGTATGATTGGAATGACTCCATTTGAGTGTGTTTATGGTTTTAACCCTTTGATTCCTTTGCCAAGGGATGTGGTTGTTGATTTTGAAGGTAAAGCTCGAGCCAAGGCATTGTTTGAACTTCATGTCAAAGTGAAGAAGGCTTTGGAGGAGGCCTATGAGAAGATAGCAACCAAGAAAAACAAAGGAAGAAAGAAGGTGGATTTCAAGAAGGGAGATTGGGTGTGGGTGCACTTCCGCAAGGAAAGATTTCCAAACCATAGGAAGGGGAAGTTGGCACCAAGGGGGGATGGCCCATTCCAAGTGTTATCCAAGATCAACAACAATGCATATGTGATAGATTTGCCCGGTGAGTACAATGTGTCGACTAATTTCAATGTTAGTGACTTGACTTCTTTTGATGTAGGTGATGATACCTTGGAGGAGGACGCCTTAATTTCGAGGACGAAATCTTCTCAAGAAGGGGAGGATGATGTAACCCAAATTGCATCGACGAGACCATTTTTCTAGAAGTCAAGCCAAGGAGATCCAAGATGCCCACTTATACTTGGTTTGGAAGGGCCTTGATGATACGGGCCCCGGAGATGATTTGAAGACCTTGCATTGGAGTTCAATCGAAGGAGGAAACACCATGCTTCAGGGCCAGGCGGGGCGCCTAGATCCAGGAGGGGCGCCTAGCTCTTAGGCAGTGAGGCGTCCAGGCACCAGGCGGGGCGCCTAAGTGCAGACCACCCAGGCGGGGCGCCTAGCTCCCAGGCAGTAAGGCCTACCAGCGCCAGGCGGGGCGCCTAGCTTTAGGCGGGGCGCCTAGTTCGCCATCTTCTACAACTTTTTGTGTGAACTTCCAAGTTTAGCCCTAGGTGTTCTATTGTATCCTAAACTACTTCGAGGGCTTTTTAGGCATTTCATTGCTTGTAGAAGGGTGCTATAAATACACCCTTCATCACTTAGTGCCACACACTACACTTTGAATACACATTGAATGAGTTTTACTCTCAAGAACACTTGTAACCATTTTGGCTTGAAATCAATTGGAAGAATCCAAGTTGACCTTCAATCCGTCTTTGATCATTCTATTTGCTCGAGCCTCGTGTCTCTTGAGGATAGTTGCATAGCGTAGGTTATTCTTGCCATCGTTCGGGGTGTAATGAAACAGTGTTCTTCATTGCTACTTGAACAATCGTGTGAGTCTTCGTCTCGTTTCTTATCTTTTATCGCTTTCGTAGTTTCGATTGCATCAAAGAATTACCTAAGAATTACTAATTAGAAGTGATGTTCACAAAGAAATAAGGAAATCCTACGAAAATCTGATTTTCTACCCTTAAATAGGCGCCTAGAACAAGCCCTTTTTGAGTAGGATAAGTTTTTCCTCTTTTCCCTTGCTTTCCCACTCAAATTTGGACAACTTTTACCACTCCTAATACACTTGATGGCCGAAATTCCCACTCCCTTTACCCTAGGATCAGCCGCTCAAAGGCTCTCCCAAAGCCAAAGGAAAACTAATTCCCTTACTTGGAAAGTGGGTAAACTTTTCCCCTTTTGAATTAGGATTTGTTTCCCTCTTGAATTAGGCTTAGGTTTTCCTCCTTCTTTCCTTTATGTGCACCCATTCCAAGCTTCTTAAACAACAAGAAATTCAGCAATCAATCTCACCAATTAAACGTGCAAAAGCTAGGAATTTCAAGATCAAATCAAGTTATTTTTCAACCACCTATTCAAGAATAGCAAGTTGTTGATCAAGAACTACCAACTTCTCGCCAAGAATCACGTTTCAAAGGTTCATGGGACATCAAGAACACGCTGCACTTTCTTCTCTCAAGATTCTAATAATTTTATTTCAAGAACTCAACTACATTTTCAAGAATTCAATCAAGATTGTTCCAAGAATCTTACTACACATTTCTTTCACTCGTTTCTAACGTGTTCTAGTACTTTTGTCATGAACTCTCAAGAACTCAATCAAGAACTTCCTAAATTGTTCAAGAACAATTCAAGAACTCAAGAATATTAGTTCTACAAGTCCAAGAACGCAAGCACCTATTCAAGATTCCAAGAAACAAGGCCAAATTCTTCAAGAAACAAGCCAAGATTCAACTAAAACTTCAAGATTTCTGATAGGAATCAAATACGCGGAACAAAAAGATAGAAGAGCGAGACACTTCTCGAACTCCCTTCGAAGTAACCACGGGGAACTTGATAAGGGGCAAACCCACGAAAGCGATAAAATGATAAAAGCGAGACGAGACTTACACTAAAGTCGAGTAGCAACGAAGAACTAGTTCCGTTACACCCCGAACGATTTGGAAAGAATCACCTAACACTATGCAACTATCCTCAAGAGTCACGCGGCTCGAGCAAATAGAATGATCAGAGACGGATTGAAGAGCAACTTGGATTCATCCAATTGATTCAAGCCAAAATGTTTACAAGGTTCAAGAGCAATGCTCATTAATGTGTTTTTGTGATCAAAGTAAGGTGAGTGCAATAAATGAAAGAGGGGTGTTATAAATACACCCCTTTACAAGGTTTTCCTAGCTACTGGTCCGAGTCTGCTCAAGTGTTCATCGCGATCGCGCATGATTATATGCGATCGCGAGGCACACTTAAAACTGAGTAGCGCGATCGCGCGAGACATGGCGCTATCGCGAAGACAAAAGAAATACTCTTCGCGATCGCGAAGGTTGGGCACGCGATCGCGAAGAACAAAAGTCCAGCTTCAGGCAGTAGCTCAGCAGATGTTCCCCTGTTTTGCTCTGTTTTGTTCCCCTGCTGCCTGCACAGTTTCCTGCCCTGTTTCAACGTTGAGTGAGCTCCAATGCATTGTCTTCAAGTCTTCTCCCGAGCTCATGTCGTCCATGCCCTTCCGGATCAAGTGCAAGTGAGCATCATGAAGTGTTTGGGCTTGGCTTCTCGTAAAGGGCCTTGTGGTGGTTTGCCCCGCATCATTCTCCCCTTCTTGAGAGGATTTCGTCCTCGAAATTGAGGTATCCACCTCCACGGCATCATGACCTACATCAAAAGGAGCCAAGTCACTAACATTAAAAGTGTTTGATACATTATACTCACCCGGCAAATCGATCACATATGCGTTGTTGTTGAGCTTGGAGATCACTTGAAAGGGTCCATCCCCTCGGGGTGCCAACTTCCCTTTTCTAAGGTTTGGAAACCTCTCTTTGCGGAAGTGCACCCACACCCAATCTCCTTTCTTGAGTTCCAACTTCTTTCTCCCCTTGTTCTTCTTAAGGGCAACCTTGTCATAGGCTTCCTCCAATCGCTTCCTCGCATTGGCATGGATTTCAAGCATGGCCTTAGCTCGGTTTTTTCCTTCAAAATTAACAACCATTTCCTTGGGCAAAGGGGTTAGATCAAGTGGAATCAAAGGATTAAAACCATAGACGCACTCAAACGGAGTCAAACCAATCATGCTATGCAATGTGCGATTATAAGCAAACTCCATAAGAGGTAATTTATCAATCCACGTCCCGGCCTTACCTCGGGTCATGGCCCTAAGAAGAGCACCCAAAGTTCGGTTCACCACTTCGGTTTGACCATCCGTTTGTGGGTGGTGGGATGTGGAAAACAACAACTTGGTGCCAAGAGCACCCCAAAGACACCTCCAAAAATGGCTAAGGAACTTAGAGTCCCTATCACTCACAATGGTTTGAGGCACACCATGCAACTTTAACACATTATCAATGAACAAAGTAGCTACATGTTGTGCATCATGACTCTTTTTACAAGGAATGAAGTGAGCCATTTTGGAGAACCTATCCACGACAACATAAATGCTATCGTGCCCCCCCTTAGACCGCGGAAATCCCATAACAAAATCCATCGAGATGTCCACCCACGGGCTAGTAGGAATAGGGAGGGGAGTATACAATCCATGGGAATTAGATTTGGACTTAGCATACTTGCAATCCAAGCAAGTTTTGCAAAGTCTCTCAACTTGTACACCTGATGCAATCTAAAATACGCGGAAACGGAAAGACGATACGAAATGCGGAAATGGAAACAAGATAGGCGATATCGATGAAGATATCGAGATAAAAGCAAGACGAGGCTTGAACGTTTACCTAAGTAGCACCGAGGAACTCGTCTCGATACACCCCGGGTGAAGTCAAGGATCACCTATACTACGCAACTACCCTCAAGAGGCACCCGGCTCTTGCAAATAGAATGATCAAAGAGGTTACGATGTTCAACTTGGAATCCACCAAGTGAAATCATGCCCGTTCACGGGTTCAACATTGAGATTCACTCAAAGAAAATATCATTCTACATTCAAGGTTAGCTAAAAATGAATAAATGAACTAAGGGAGTATTTATAGTTTCCCATTACAACATTTGCCTAGATTCTGGTCCGCTGGTCCTCAAATGGTCTTCGCGATCGCGTGCAAAGATATGCGATCGCGCAGGGAACAAAAATGAAGAGGCTCGCGATCGCGTCTGGCTGGGCGCTATCGCGCAGGGTAAAAGTCATCTCTTCGCGATCGCGTGAGTTGGGTCGCGATCGCGCAGAGCAAACGTCTGGCGCCAGGCAGTAGCTCAGAAAATGCTGCCCTGTTTTGCCCTGCTTTGGCTCCCCTGTTTCCAGCACTGGTTCCAGCCCTGTTTCCACTTTGATTGAGCTTCAATGCATGGTCTTCAAGTCGTCTCCCGAGCTCATATCATCCATGCCTTGATCCGGGGACCAAGTGTAGGTGTCGATGCAATTTGGGCTGCATCATCCTCCCCTTCTTGAGAAAATTTCGTCCTCGAAATTAAGGCGTCCTCCTCTAAGGGCTCAACACCTACATCAAAAAGGCAAACAAAAACAAAAACTCCTACTACGAGAGTAGGTTAGTGCACTAAGTGTGGGAAAACACACTCTTGTGGTACAACCAAGTATCAATGGCAACAAAGAAGCTCATGCTCCCAACGGAGCTAGTAAGTACTTGGTTTGACAACAAGGTGCTCCCGACACAAGAACAAATAAAGAGATCAATAGGGCATGGCATATGCAAGATTAAGCTATCAAAATCCCTACAATCCCTACGTTCAAGAGTGGTGCACCAAGGCTTCCCACTATGTGAGTAGGCAAGTCCCATAAGAGTGAAGGTAAGTGATATGGAAAATTCACTCTTGTGATAGAGCCAAGTATCAATGCAAATCAAAAAGCTTACGTCTCCAAAGGAGACAACAAGTTCTTGGCTCCATGGTGACAAGCACTCACCAACATGACAAGCGAAGAGACCGATAGGACATGGAACATTCAAGATTAAGCAATCAAAGTTCCTATGACCCCTAAGCTCATGTTCAACATACCATTCCTTCAAAGCAATATTTTCAAATTGTGGCGCAATGGTTTTGGCATGCTCATTCCTCAAAGTGTGGTTAACATATGGGAGGGAATAGACAAAGTGGTGCAATGCACAATTAGCATCAAGTACCCCACTCCCCTTCTGAAAAGCCCTCATATTCACACTAAGAGGTACCTCCTCACCTCCAATTTCATCCTCGAGACAACCCCCCTCACACGGTAAACTCTCAAGGAAGGCATTGTTAATGGCCTCTTCATCATCATAACCCGAACCAACAAGGGTAGGGTCACTAGAAGAATCATCTACCTCACTTGAAAGAACAAATAAGGAGTTGTCTATGGGATCAAATCCCTCACACCACGGAGGTTCCATTTCATCCTCAACTCTAGTCCGATACAAATCGCCTTCACAATTAAAGATGCCTCCACACAATGGAAATATAAAAGCATGCACCTCAATTTCATAGTCAAACAAAGGCATAGCATCAAGACTAGGATTTTCGCTCTCGCTTGAGGAGTCATCATAGACAACTTTGTCCAATTCATGCAATTTGGACTCCTCAAGTTCACTCTCATCCTCACTACGACACACAAGTCCACCAAAATCAATTATGTCAACAAGGGTGGAGTCACATAACTCATCTTCCCCTTTATCAAACATGGGTGGGGTGTCATAACAAGGGTCACAAGTAGGGTCAACTATCACGCTTTCACTAGAGAGAGGTTCTTTGAATACCGGGCTCACATCATGATGTGGCCTTTCACTCCCCTCTACTAGGTCACATGCAAACACAAGTTGACCATTAGACTCTTCACTAGTTGCAATGTCAATATAGGCATCACAAGCAACAACTAGCTTTGAGTCCCTACAAGACAAGGGATCAACATGTTCATGAGAAGGAAAGGTAACACTTACATTTGAGTCGCTCCCGTGAGCACTCACATCGTTTGAAGTGTCATGCTTGAGTCCTCCTTCATGAAACTCACAATGTCGAGCTCCATCCTCTTGTCCTTCTTCCTTATCAACCGGTTGAGGCTCCACTAGCTCGCCTCCAAGAGTACCTACACATAAGCCAAAACAAATAGAAAGAGAAGAAGATAAATCATGGTTAGAACAAAGTGTGTCCTCATTCTCACTCGAGATTTTCTCTCTCCCCACTTCTTTCAATTTTCGCTCAAGGCCAATTGTAGGTCCGGGTGATGCTTCATTCTCAACTCGCAAGGGCATGACCATAAGATTGTTGGTTCCGGGCTCAAGCACCATGGGTGACTTGGCTTTAGCCGCTTCCCTCAACTCCCTCATAATCCTATAGTCATTACTTACTTGCTTCGGTGTCAAGGGCTTGAGTATATACTTTCTAGAGCCGTGCAAGACCGTGTAAGAGTTGGTCCTACCGTCATGTACTACGCTCCGATCATATTGCCATGGCCTCCCAAACAAGAGATGGCAAGCTTGCATAGGGACTACATCGAACATTACCTTATCTCGGTAGTTGCCAATGCCAAACTCAACCAAAGCTTGCTTCACCACCCTCAACTCTCCACACTCACTCAACCATTGTAAACGGTAGGGATGTGGATGCGTTCTAGTAGGCAATTGCAATTGGGAAATCAATGTCTCACTTACTATGTTAGCACAACTTCCCGAATCTATGATCATCGAGCACACTTGCCCCATCACTCGACACCTAGCATGGAAGAGATTCTCCCTTTGCACGTGTTCCGGATCTTCATGACTCATGGCACCCAAACTCCTCCGTACCACAAGCGTCATTTTAAGTTCATCACCTTGCTCTATTTTACCTTGGGGAATGCCCAAGTTGTGGGGAGTGCCCACTTGTTGGGGAATGCCCAACGGTTGGGGAATGCCCAACATTTCATCACTAGTACCTTCTTTGGTACCATTTTGGACACTCGGGGTCCAATCCTCTTTGAGATTGTCAAACCTCGAACTTATAGATCTCACCTCGGCCAAGAGGTAGGCCAAAGTGCTTACCGGGACCTCAACGGTATCATACACGTCTCCGGCCATGTACCTACACAAATCAAAAACAAGAAAGAGGTTAGAGTAAAAGCCCTCACTCGCTCCCTCACCTTTTGTTGTGTCACTCGGGTACACTCAATTTAGTGGCGGGGGATTTATCACTCAAGCTTGATCTCAAAGGCTTCCTCGTAGTTGAACAACCACCTCAATAACCACTCAAGTCACAAGAACCAAATACTCTTCGGGGTGAGTGGAATTGATGGGACTCGATGGGCGAACGGCTTTATAAGTGAGCACTTGAGCCAAGAAATATGCTACGAGTCTTCTTTGAGCTCTACTCTCCTTCTAGGCACGAGTTTCCTATTCGCACCAAGGATTAGTACTAATTAGGCAGGAGTGTTACCCTCAAAGTACTAACCGGAAGTGACGCGATCAAACGGTAAAAGATCGAATCGTCACCAAACGGATTCGGAATTGGATGATTTTTGGTTAGTGATCTACAAACTCACCATATTTGATGATACAATTGAAGTTTAGGTGAGCGGAAACCGTTAAGAACGTTTTGCGAACAATCTGTCCCAATTCAGGATTTTCTGGAATTGATTACCCTTCGCTATCGCGTGAAAGGGCGCGCGATCGCGATGACTTAACCTGTGGAGTTGTCGCGATCGCGTGAGTATGTGCGCGATCGCGCAGGCTTGCAGTCCAGAACCAGAACCCCGACAGAAAACACAGATTTTGGCACACAAATCACACCAATTCAACTTGTTGTTCAGTTCTAAAGCTTCCAAAGGGTGTTTTCAACTGAAATAAACAATCCCCAATGGTTTTATCAAACAAACAATGAACGAACAACTCGTTTCACGGAATTTGGATCAAGTTCTTCAAAATTTTCAAGAACTTCAAATTTTCAAAATGCGATTTTCATTCCGCTACTCCAAATGACGATATGGGGATATAAAAATGACGGGAAAACTATAAGGAACAATCCCCAATATCACACAACCAAGAATTCACAACACAAAGCAAGTTCTATTAAATTTTTGTGAATTCTCAACTTTGAGATTTGGTTTTCAAGATTTTGATTCACGACTTCAAATCGTGTTTCGAGGGTACCAAATCAACGGGATTATGATAACAAACAATCCCCGATAACAAACAACAACAAAATCGCAACAAGGAACGATTTCTAGTAATTTTTTTGTGATTTTCAAATTTTTGGATTTTTTTGTTTTTCTTATAAATTCAAGAACAAACAACACAAGGATAACAACGATAAGAACAAGACCGAGGATTCGTAAGAACGAAGCCTAGCCGTGCTCTGATACCAACTGATGCAATCTAAAATACGCGGAAACGGAAAAGACGATACGAAATGCGGAAATGGAAACAAGATAGGCGATATCGATGAAGATATCGAGATAAAAGCAAGACGAGGCTTGAACGTTTACCTAAGTAGCACCGAGGAACTCGTCTCGATACACCCCGGGTGAAGTCAAGGATCACCTATACTACGCAACTACCCTCAAGAGGCACCCGGCTCTTGCAAATAGAATGATCAAAGAGGTTACGATGTTCAACTTGGAATCCACCAAGTGAAATCATGCCCGTTCACGGGTTCAACATTGAGATTCACTCAAAGAAAATATCATTCTACATTCAAGGTTAGCTAAAAATGAATAAATGAACTAAGGGAGTATTTATAGTTTCCCATTACAACATTTGCCTAGATTCTGGTCCGCTGGTCCTCAAATGGTCTTCGCGATCGCGTGCAAAGATATGCGATCGCGCAGGGAACAAAAATGAAGAGGCTCGCGATCGCGTCTGGCTGGGCGCTATCGCGCAGGGTAAAAGTCATCTCTTCGCGATCGCGTGAGTTGGGTCGCGATCGCGCAGAGCAAACGTCTGGCGCCAGGCAGTAGCTCAGAAAATGCTGCCCTGTTTTGCCCTGCTTTGGCTCCCCTGTTTCCAGCACTGGTTCCAGCCCTGTTTCCACTTTGATTGAGCTTCAATGCATGGTCTTCAAGTCGTCTCCCGAGCTCATATCATCCATGCCTTGATCCGGGGACCAAGTGTAGGTGTCGATGCAATTTGGGCTGCATCAACACCCATCTTTGGCCAATGGAATTGCTCCATGAGAATGGCCAAGGTTTTGTTCCTCCCAAAGTGACCCATCAAGCCCCCACAATGTGCTTCACGAACAAGCAACTCCCTCCATGAGGACTCGGGTACACAAACTCTTCCATTTTTAAAAATGTAGCCATCAACCCATTGGTATTTCTCCACCCGCTCGCCACTCACTAGAGCATTGTGAATGCTCTTGAACTTTGGGTCATGTTCATACAAAGATTTTATACTCTCAAAACCCATAAGTCTAGAGGCAAGAGTGGTAGCAAGGGCGAATTTCCTAGAAAGCGCATCGGCTACAACATTGTCCTTACCCTTTTTGTAATGAATCACGTAAGGGAAAGATTCAATGAACTCCACCCACTTGGCGTGTCTCTTGTTCAACCGTTCTTGGCCTCTTAGATGTTTGAGTGACTCATGGTCACTCTTAATCACAAATTCCCGAGGCCATAGATAGTGTTGCCAATGGGCTAGAGCTCTCACAAGGGCATACAACTCCTTGTCATACGTGGAGTAATTCAAGGAGGCACCCTTCAACTTCTCGCTAAAGTAAGCAACGGGTTTCCCTTCTTGCATGAGAACACCCCCAATACCCACCCCCGAGGCATCACACTCTACCTCGAAAGCCTTCCCGAAGTCGGGCAATTGCAATAATGGGGCGGTACTTAGCCTACCTTTCAATTCTTGGAAAGCCTTTTCTTGCGGCTCTCCCCAAACAAAGGGCTTGTCCTTTTTCACCAACTCGGTGAGTGGTGCGGCAATGGTGCTAAAGTCTCTAACAAAGCGCCTATAGAAACTAGCTAGGCCATGAAAACTCCTCACATGAGAAACGGTGGTAGGAGTAGGCCAATCTCTAATGGCTTCAACTTTGGACTCATCAACTTCTACACCATTGGCACTAACAACAAAGCCCAAAAAGACAACCTTTTCGACACAAAAGGCACACTTCTTAAAGTTGGCATAGAGCTTTTCGGCTCGTAGCACTTCAAGTACTTGACTCAAGTGGCCCACATGGTCGTCTATTGATTTGCTATATATCAAGTTATCATCAAAATAGACAACCACGAATTTGTTGATAAACGGCTTCAAGACATGGTTCATTAACCGCATGAAAGTGCTAGGTGCGTTGGAGAGGCCGAAAGGAATCACCAACCATTCATAAAGACCAAATTTGGTCTTGAATGCGGTTTTCCACTCATCTCCCGGTTTCATCCGGATTTGGTGGTAGCCGGACCTAAGATCTATCTTGGTAAAGACACTTGAACCACTCAATTCATCAAGCATGTCATCAAGTCTAGGAATGGGATGACGATACTTTACCGTTATCTTGTTGACCGCACGGCAATCAACACACATCCTCCATGTCCCGTCCTTCTTTGGTA
Organism: Petunia x hybrida; assembly: GCA_037355625.1. Classification (NCBI taxonomy): domain Eukaryota; kingdom Viridiplantae; phylum Streptophyta; class Magnoliopsida; order Solanales; family Solanaceae; genus Petunia; species Petunia x hybrida. The sequence goes on from JBBBVM010000534.1 coordinate 1,557,120, forward strand.
CAAGAATGACCGGTACGGCACACGGACTCAAGCTTTCTCGAACCAACCCTTTGGTGAGCAATTCATCCACTTGCTTTTGCAATTCCTTGGTGTCCTCCGGGTTGCTCCTATAAGCCGGCTTGTTTGGAATTTGGGACCCCGGGACAAAATCAATTTGGTGCTCAATCCCCCTCAAGGGAGGAAGACCACTTGGCATCTCTTCCGGAAACATGTCCTCAAATACCTTCAAAACATTCTCAATAGCACTAGGCAAAGGGTTAGGAGAATAATCAAATTCGGAGGTGAGAATCATACCTTTGTACACTAGGCAAATGAGTAGTTTGTTGCCATCATTTCCTCTCAAAAGTTCACCCGGTTGCATCATGGCACAAATGCCACCGGTAGAAGATGGTGGAGTCACCACCAAGCTCTCGGCCAAAGAGCTAGTCCCAACAACCGACTTAGCCTTTGCCGCTTCCCTCAATTCCCTCATGCGCTTGTAGTCATCACTTACTTGCTTGGGCGATAAGGGCTTGAGTACAAACTTCTTACCTTCATGCTTCACCGTGTAGGTATTGGCACGGCCATCATGAACCACATGTCGATCAAATTGCCATGGCCTTCCAAAGAGAAGGTGGCATGCTTGCATGGGCACAACATCAAACATGTGTTCATCCACGTAGTTCCCTATCTTGAACTTGATTAAGCATTGTTTGACCACCCTCAATTCACCACACTCACTAAGCCATTGCAAACGGTAAGGCCTTGGGTGTTTTAAGGTGGGTATTTTCAATTGGGAGACTAGTGTTTGGCTAATGACATTGGCGCAACTTCCCGAGTCAATAATCATGGAACAAAGGAGACCCATGACTCGGCATTTAGAATGGAAGAGGTTCTCTCTTTGTAAAGTCTCACTATCCTCCACTAACATGGCCCCTAAACTCCTCCTCACAACAAGAAAAGCATGGGCGTCATCATCATCCTCCATGGCAACCTCCCCCTCATCAACCCCCTCATCATCCTCTACTCCCTCTTCTTCCTCGGGCTCACTATCTTGCTCATACACCAAATCACCCACAAGAACCATAGTTTTCCGGGTGGGGCAATCTTTGGAGATATGTCCATAACCCTTACATTTAAAGCATTGAGTAGAAGTAGAAATAGGATTACTTAAATGAGTTCTAGAGTTACCTCCCACTTGTGGTGTAGACTTCTCAAATGGCTTCTTCACATCCTTGCTAGAGGTTGCACCACTTGCATTTGGGAACTTGGCATTGGAAGTAGGAGTTTTCCACTCCTTTGGCTTGTTCATGGGAGTAGGATTGCTACTCTTGTATCGGAGGGTTCTCTCCTCTTTGAGCCATTTCTCGGCTTCAATGGCATCATCACATAGCTTGTAAAGATCATCATATTTGTGGAACTTCAATTGTGAAGCTATGTCTCGGTTCAAGCCCCCTTTGAAACGGATCATGGCCACCTCATTGTCTTCCTCGTCCAAGTCAAGATTCATGCGGATTTGCTCAAAGTCATTGAAATATTCCCCAACCGTTTTGGAGCCTTGTTTCAACTCATAGAAACGTTTGTGTTGGTCCACACGGTATTGACTAGTCAAGTACTTTTCATCCATCACACGGACCAACTCTCCCCAAGTAAGATTGATAGCCATTCCCATCCTCCTTCTATTCCTCTTCACCGACTCCCACCAAGTAGAAGCAAAGGATTCAAAGGAAGATATTGCATATTTGGTCTTCTTCACCTCGGGCATATCATTGGTGTCAAATATCCGCTCCATGGACAACTTCCAATCAATATACTCCACCGGGTCACTACTCCCTTTGAAGGAAGGAATAGTAAGCTTCACACTATTAAGGTTGTTATGTTCTCGACCCCCTTGGTGCGGCTCCGGTTGGCCTCCAAAGTTATCCCCATAACCACCATGATCTCTCCTAGCATTCCCGCCAACATACCCTATGGGTGGCCCTCGACCTTGGCCTCTACCCCGATCCACATTGCGACCCCTAAATGGAAAGTGAGCACCATACCCACCATCACCATAATCATCCTCCTCCCCTTCTTGAGCTTGTGCAACTTGCTCAAAAGGTTGAACATTTCGGATCGGCCCGGGAAGTGGAGCATTCCTTTGGGGATTACCCATAAGGTTAGGAATGGCCACTCGTTAGGTATTGCCCAACAATTGGTCAATTCGATCACGATCCTCCCTTACCCGTTGTTGGCGATGGAGCAACTCAACAACTTGTTCCGGGGTAAAGGTCGGGCTACTTGTGCCCTCAACACCATCAACTTGGGCACTCGGGGTCCCCTTCTCAACTTGGACACTCGGGGTCCCCTTTTCCGATTGCTCATTGGAAGTCCCTTGCTCAACTAGGGCACTTGAAGCTCCCTTTTCAAGAGACTCAATCCGTTGGTTCATGAGGTCCATCTTGACAAGAAGGTTAGCCAAGGCCTCCTTTATGAAATCTTGTCCTTCGTTGGACATTGTACCTGCAACAATCAAAAACAAGAAAAGAGATTAGAGTAAAAGTCCTCACTCACTCCCTCACCTTTGTTTGTCGCTCGGGTTCACTCAAGTTGGGGTTAGGTTCACACAAGCTTGAGATCAATGGCCTCCTCGTAGTTGCGCAACCTCCTCAATGACCAAACCAAAATACAAGAACCAAATGCTCTTCGGGAAGAGTGGATTCAATGGGACTCGATAAACGCTAAGCTATTTGGTGCGCACGTGAACCAAACAATTAACTACGAATCTTCTTTGAATTCTACTCTCCTTCTAGGCACGAGGATCCTATTCGCACAATGGATTAGTACAATTTAGGTAGAAGTGTTACCCTCAAAGTACTAACCGGAAGTGACGCGATCAAATGTCCAAAGATCGAATCGTCACCAAACGGATTCGGAATTGGATGAATTTTGGTTTGTGATCTAGGAACTCACCATATTTGATGATGGTATGGGAGTTTTGGTGGTTGGAAACTGTTACGATAGCTTTGCGAACATTCTGTCCAACTTCAGGAAATTCTGGAAATGGGTACACTTCGCGATCGCGTGCAAAGGGGCGCGATCGCGATGAACAAAACTCAGAAATGGCGCGATAGCGCGAGACCTTGCGCGATCGCACAGGTTTGTTCAGCTGAACCAGAAACTCGACAGAAAACTGCAGATTTTGGCACACAAACAACCCAACTTCAATTTGTTTCAGTTTTTCAAGCTTCCACAAGGGTTTTCAACTGTAGTAAACACTTCCCAATGGTTTAAACAAACAAACAACCATCAAACAACTTGTTTTCAATGAATTTTGGTCAAGTTCTTCAAATGTTCAAACCTTCAAGAACTCAAAATTTCGATTTTCAAACCGCAACTCCAAATGATGTTATATTGGTATCAAAACGACGGGGTAATCATAAGGAACAATCCCCGATACCAAACAACCAAAAATTCATAACATCCAACAAGTTTTGGTAAATTTTGCAAAATACCCAACCTAGGGTTCAAATTTTCAAACTTTCGATTTTCAACTCCAAAACGCGTTTTGTTGGTTCCCAATTGTCGAGATTACATAAACAAACAATCCCCGATAATCAACACCAACAAAATCGTAACAATCAACGATTTCTAGCAAATTTTTGGGTTTTCTAGTTTTTTGACTTTTTTTCTTCTTTTTCAATAAAACAAGAACAAGAACAAGAAAACAAACACGAAACAAAGATGACAAGCACGAAGAGTAGGACGAGGGTTTGTAAGAACGTAACCCTAGCCTTGCTCTGATACCAACTGATAAGGGGCAAACCCACGAAAGCGATAAAATGATAAAAGCGAGACGAGACTTACACTAAAGTCGAGTAGCAACGAAGAACTAGTTCCGTTACACCCCGAACGATTTGGAAAGAATCACCTAACACTATGCAACTATCCTCAAGAGTCACGCGGCTCGAGCAAATAGAATGATCAGAGACGGATTGAAGAGCAACTTGGATTCATCCAATTGATTCAAGCCAAAATGTTTACAAGGTTCAAGAGCAATGCTCATTAATGTGTTTTTGTGATCAAAGTAAGGTGAGTGCAATAAATGAAAGAGGGGTGTTATAAATACACCCCTTTACAAGGTTTTCCTAGCTACTGGTCCGAGTCTGCTCAAGTGTTCATCGCGATCGCGCATGATTATATGCGATCGCGAGGCACACTTAAAACTGAGTAGCGCGATCGCGCGAGACATGGCGCTATCGCGAAGACAAAAGAAATACTCTTCGCGATCGCGAAGGTTGGGCACGCGATCGCGAAGAACAAAAGTCCAGCTTCAGGCAGTAGCTCAGCAGATGTTCCCCTGTTTTGCTCTGTTTTGTTCCCCTGCTGCCTGCACAGTTTCCTGCCCTGTTTCAACGTTGAGTGAGCTCCAATGCATTGTCTTCAAGTCTTCTCCCGAGCTCATGTCGTCCATGCCCTTCCGGATCAAGTGCAAGTGAGCATCATGAAGTGTTTGGGCTTGGCTTCTCGTAAAGGGCCTTGTGGTGGTTTGCCCCGCATCAGAACTCGTCCCGAGATACCCTCGAATCGGCGTCAAGGAGGACCTACACTATGCAACGACCCTCGAGACAACACAGGACTCGCAAGTCGAATGGTCGGGTTAGCGGTTCAAGACTCAACTAGGTTACACTAGTGAATTCAAGCAACCAAAGACAAAGGATTCTTCCAAAGAGTTGAACTCAATTCTCATTCAATAATAATCAAAGTGTAAGGTGAAAGACTTGAAAGATGTTTGTGAAGTATTTATAGACTTCACTTACATGTTATGAAAGCTCAAAAATACCCCTAAAGTGGGTTCAAACAATAAAGGCCTCGTAGGGCTAAACTTGTCCAAAACGTAGCAAATAAACTAGGAATTCCGCAACATCTCAGCAAAGTAGGCGCCCAGCCTACTCCAAGTAGGCGCCCCGCCTGTTCCGTGTGCTGAAGGACTAGGCGGTCCGCCCCTGAACAACAGGCGGTCCGCCCAGTTGTGCAGTGCAAACTTCAGAGAGTTTGGGGGGCGGTCCGCCTAGTAGAGTGGGCGGTCCGCCTCCTCCTGTGGCGTCTTGGTTTGCCTCCAAACGTGCTCCGGAAGCCTCTCCAAGTGGGCTAAGTGATCCCCCATCCATGGCACACCAAAGCACAGTCTTCAAGTCGCTCTTGGAGCCTTCTTCCATACCCTTCCACACCAAATGAAGATGGGTGTCTTGGATCAACTTGGCTTGGCTCCGAGTGAGGGGTCTTGTGGTTTGGATCTTATCATCCTCCCCTTCTTGAGAGGATTTCGTCCTCGAAATCGAAGCATCATCCACGACCTCTTCATCATCATTCACGACCTCTCCATCATCATTCACGACCTCTTCATTACCTACATTCAAAGGAACCAAGTCACTAACATTGAAAGTATTAGAAACTTGATACTCACTTGGCAAGTCGACCACATAGGCATTGTTGTTAATCTTCGAGAGCACTTGGAAAGGGCCATCTCCCCGGGGTGCCAACTTCCCTTTCCGAAGGTTTGGAAACCTCTCTTTCCGGAAGTGCACCCACACAAAGTCACCCTTCTTGAGTTCCACCTTCTTTCGTCCCTTGTTCTTCTTAGAGGCAACCTTAGCATAAGATTCCTCCAAGTTCTTCTTCGCCTTAGCATGTAGCTCCATCAAAGCCTTGGCTCGAGCTTTACCTTCAAAATTAACAACCATTTCCCTTGGCAAAGGGGTTAGATCAAGGGGAATCAAGGGGTTAAAACCATAAACACATTCAAAAGGAGTCATACCAATAGCGCTATGCAATGTACGATTGTAGGCAAACTCCATCATAGGCAATCTATCAATCCACGTCCCGGCCTTACCTCGGGTCATGGCCCTAAGAAGAGCACCCAAGGTCCAGTTTACCACTTCGGTTTGACCATCGGTTTGTGGGTGGTGGGACGTAGAAAACAAGAGCTTGGTGCCTAAAGCACCCCATAAACTTCGCCAAAAATGGCTTAGGAACTTAGTGTCCCTATCACTCACTATAGTTTGAGGCACACCATGTAGCTTCAAAACATTTTCAACAAACAAGGAAGCTACATGTTGGGCGTCATCACATTTTTTGCACGGAATGAAATGAGCCATCTTTGAAAACCTATCCACGACAACAAAGATGCTATCGTGCCCCCCTCTAGTCCTTGGTAATCCCATGACAAAGTCCATTGATATATCCAACCACGGACTAGTAGGTACGGGGAGTGGGGTGTATAACCCATGAGGGTGGGATTTAGATTTAGCGCGCTTGCACTCAAGGCAATTAGTGCAAAACTTCTCCACATGCACCCTCATCTTCGGCCAATAGAATTGTTCTTGAAGAACGGCCAAAGTCTTCCTTACCCCAAAGTGACCCATGAATCCCCCACAATGTGCCTCTTGCACAAGCAATTCCCTCCATGAGGACTCGGGTATGCACACTCTACCATTTTTAAAGATGAATCCATTAGACCATTGGTACTTTGCAACTCTCTCCCCTTTCTCTAGAGCATCGTGGACACTCTTTAGCTTTGGATCATGAGCATACATCAATTTGATGCTCTCGAATCCCATGAGCTTAGAGGTGAGAGTGGTGGCTAATGCGAACTTTCTAGAAAGCGCATCCGCCACAACATTGTCCTTCCCTTTCTTGTATTGGATCACATAGGGAAAGGACTCAATAAACTCAACCCACTTGGCATGTCTCTTATTGAGCTTCTCTTGGCCTCTCAAATGCTTGAGTGACTCGTGGTCACTCTTGATTACAAACTCACGAGGCCAAAGGTAATGTTGCCAATGGGCAAGGGCTCTCACAAGGGCATACAACTCCTTGTCATATGTAGAATAATTCAAGGAGGCCCCTTTCAACTTCTCACTAAAGTATGCGATGGGTTTACTATCTTGCATTAACACACCACCGATTCCCACCCCCGAGGCATCACACTCAACCTCAAATGCTTTCCCAAAGTCGGGCAATTGTAATAAAGGGGCGGTACTCAACCTACCTTTCAACTCTTGGAAAGCCTTCTCTTGAGGCTCTCCCCAAACAAAGGGTTGGTCTTTCTTGACCAATTCGGTGAGTGGAGCGGCTATGGAGCTAAAGTCTTTCACAAATCGCCTATAAAAGCTAGCAAGACCATGAAAGCTCCTCACTTGAGTCACGGTAGTAGGAGTAGGCCAATCACGTATGGCCTCTACCTTAGACTCATCCACCTCCTCTACACCAAAGGCACACTTCTTGAAATTAGCATAGAGCTTTTCGGCCCTCAAAGTTTCAAGCACTTGCCTAAGGTGATCAACATGCTCATCAATTGTCCTACTATAGATCAAGATATCATCAAAATAGACAACGACAAACTTGTTGATAAAAGGCTTCAAAACATGATTCATGAGTCGCATGAAAGTGCTAGGTGCGTTGGAAAGCCCGAAGGGCATTACCAACCATTCATAGAGACCGAATTTGGTCTTGAATGCGGTTTTCCATTCATCCCCGGGTTTCATCCGGATTTGATGGTAGCCGGACCTAAGGTCGATTTTAGAAAAGACACGCGACCCACTCAATTCATCCAACATATCATCAAGCCGTGGAATGGGGTGACGATACTTGATCGTTATCTTATTCACGGCTCGGCAATCTACACACATTCTCCAAGTGCCGTCTTTCTTTGGGACAAGAATGACCGGTACGGTACAAGGACTCAAACTTTCCCTCACCAAGCCTTTTGAAAGCAAGTCATCAACTTGTTTTTGCAACTCCCTCGTATCCTCGGGATTGCTTCTATAGGCCGGCTTATTTGGGATTTGAGAGCCCGGAATAAAATCAATTTGATGTTCAATACCCCTCAAGGGAGGTAAGCCATCGGGCATCTCATCCGGGAACATGTCCCCAAAGTTCTCCAAAACATTTTTCAGAGCACTAGGTAAAGGACTAGAAGACAAATCACAATTAGAGTTAAGGATCATACCTTTGTGCACTAAGCATAGGAGAAACTTGTTGCCATCATTACCTCTTAAGAGCTCGCCCGGTTGCATCATGGCACATATGCCACCGGTAGATGAAGAAGGTGGGATTGCCACCATGTTTTTGGCCAAAGGGCTAGTCTCAATGATTGACTTAGCCTTCGCCGCTTCCCTCAACTCCTTCATTCGATTGTAGTCGTCACTCACCTGTTTAGGAGTTAGGGGTTTCAACACAAACTTTCTTCCTTCATGTTTGAGCGTGTAAGTGTTAACACGTCCATTGTGAACCACTTGCCGGTCAAATTGCCAAGGCCTTCCAAAGAGAAGGTGGCAAGCTTGCATGGGCACAACGTCGAACAAGTGTTCATCAACATAACTTCCCATTTTAAACTTGATCATTGCTTGTTTCACTACCTTGAGCTCCCCGCATTCACTAAGCCATTGCAACCGGTATGGCTTTGGATGCTTCATGGTAGGCAACTTCAATTGAGTTATGAGAGATTGACTCACCACATTAGTACAACTCCCTGAATCAATGATCATAGAGCACACAACACCCTTAACACGACACCTAGCATGGAAGAGGTTTTCCCTTTGCAAGGTTTCACCATCCTCCGCAATCATAGCTCCTAAGCTTCTCCTCACTACTAGAAAAGTATGAGGTACCTCATCCTCCACCGTGTCATCTTCACCATCCTCCACTACTCCCTCATCTCCCTCTACTCCCTCTAATCCCTCATCTTCCGATTCACTCTCTTTCTCATATACATCATTACCAACAACAACCATGGTCCTCTTCGTGGGACATTCCCTAGAAAAGTGTCCATAGCCCTTGCACTTGTGACATTGAATGGACGAAGAAGTAGGAGTATTCAATTGAGTTTTAGAGTTACCTCCCACATTGGGTGTGTGCTTCTCAAATGGCTTCTTCACATCCTTGCTTGCATTGGCACCACTCGTCCCAATAGTACTCGGGGACCTTGTATTTGTGGTAGGAGGCTTCCAACTCTTTGTATTGCTTGTTGGAGTAGTAGTGCTACTCTTGTAGCGGAAGGATTTCTCCTCTTTGACCCACTTCTCGGCTTCAACCGCATCCTCACATAGCTTGTAGAGATCATCATATTTGTGGAACTTCAATTGTGAGGCTATGTCTCGGTTCAAGCCCCCTTTGAAACGGATCATGGCCAACTCATGGTCTTCATCATCTATGTCAAGGTTCATTCGGATTTGCTCGAATTCATTGAAGTACTCCCCAACCGAATTGGAACCTTGTTTCAACTCATAGAGACGCTTTTGTTGCTCAACCCGGTATTGATTAGTCAAGTATTTCTCATCCATCACCCGAATCAACTCTTCCCAAGTAAGATTAATAGCCATCCCCGTCCTCCTTCTATTCCTCTTCACCGACTCCCACCAAGTAGAAGCAAAAGATTCGAAGGAAGATATTGCATACTTGGTTTTCTTCACCTCGGGCATATCATTGGTTTCAAATATCCGCTCCATGGCCAATTTCTAATTTTTGTACTCCACCGGGTCACTACTTCCTTTGAAAGAAGGAATAGTGAGTTTCACACTATTGAGGTTGTTGTTGTTATCACGACCCCCTTGGAATGGCTCCGGTTGGCCCCCATAGTGATCCCCATAACCACCATAACCTCCATAATCTCTCCTAACATCCCCTCCAACATACCCCATAGGGTGCCCTCGACCTCGGCCCCTACCTCTATCTACATTCCGACCCCAATTCATACCTCGCCTCGGTTGAAAGTGATCATCAAACCCATACATGTCATCTCCATCATTAGTTTCCTCCCCTTCTTGAGCTTCGTCAACTTGCCCAAGAGGTTGCACATTTCGGATGGGTTGTGGTAGTGGAATGTTTCTTGGAGGGTTGTCTAAGATACGGGGAATGCCCGTTCGTTGGGGATTGCCCAACATTGGATCAACTCTCTCTCGTTCCTCCTTTACCCGTTGTTGACTGAACAAATCAATGACAACGCTCATTTGCTCCGAGGTAAAGTTTGGAGGACTCGAGACTTCAACTTGGACACTCGGGGTCCCTTTCTCAGCTTGGACACTCGGGGTCCCTTTCTCTGATTGAGCATTGGAAGTCTCTTGCTCAACTAGGGCACTTGAGGCACCCTTTTCAAGAGACTCAACTCTTTGGCTAATGAGGTCTACCTTGGCAAGAAGGTTAGCCAAGGCCTCCTTTATGAAATCTTGTCCTTCGGTAGACATTGTACCTGCACAAGTAACAAACGTTAGCGAAAACAACCTCACTCACTCCCTCACAAGTTTCACTCGGGTCACTCGTATAGTGGGTGGTGGATTTTTCACTCTTGCTTGAACCAAAAGTTTCACTAAGTTGAATATTAAACCTCAACTAGATCACTCAACTCAAAGCCCAATGAGCTCCGGGGTGAGTGGAGTTAATAGGACTCTATCGGAACGATAGCTCTTTAAGTGCGGACTTGAGCCAAAAGAGACTACGAGTCTTCTTTGAGTTCTAATCTCCGGTCTAGGCTTGAGTTCCTAGTAGCTTAGAAGGGTTAGCACAATTCAAGTAGGCAAGATTACTCAAAGAAGTGCTAACTAGATGCAATGCAATCAACAAAACACGAAAACCTAGAAGAAACTACCCGAAACCACACTCAACAGAAGTGGGCGGTCCGCCTGTTTAGTAGGCGCCCCGCCTCTGAACTTCAGAGAGTTGGGTAGGCGCCCCGCCTCCTTTTCGGGCGGTCCGCCTACTGCAACTTTCAGCAACTTTCAACAACGTTTTCCTTGGCCTTTGCACCCAAAAATCCAACGATTCCAATGTTGTTTTAGCAATTCAAAGGTACCCCAATGTTGTTTCAATCACAAGGTACGAACCCCAATCAATTTAATCAAACCCCATTCAAAACTCAACAATCTACCATGTTCATAGCTAGGGTTTCAACCTTTTCAATCTTCCACACCAAATGAAGATGGGTGTCTTGGATCAACTTGGCTTGGCTCCGAGTGAGGGGTCTTGTGGTTTGGATCTTATCAATTTCAAACCCTAAGCATGCAATATCATCAACCAACAACTAAACACGGCTGTTTTTGTTCCTTTCACGTTTTTCTTCTTCTTTTTTTTTTAATAAAACAAAAATTTAATGGAAACCTAAACTAAGAACCTAAAAGTATGGCACGAAGAACAGGATAGGGGTTGTAGAAACATACCCTTTCCAAGCTCTGATACCAATTGATGCAATCTAAATTATGAAAACAAGAAATAATGATAAAAGCAAGACGCGGATTGAAATTCAACAAAGGATTTAGTAGGAACTAGTCTACTCACCCCTTTGTTAGGAATTCAAAGAGCACCTAGACTAAACGAACTATCCTCAAGATTAACCTGTGACCTGATAACAATTCGATCAAAGAGAAAAGCGTTCAAATCTGATTTCACTCAAGAAGGAACGGTCTTCCAAGTTTTTGTAGGAAAAGCTCAAAAGCTGCGTTTACGTAATGTCTAGGAACTAAGGAAATAAGACTAAGCGTTACGCTTTTATAAGAAAACCCTACACGCTTGAAATGTCAAAGAACAGCCATGAAAAAGGCTAAACTTAAATTACCACGTAGGGTCCAATAAGTGCCATTCACCTAACTATGATCGTCTATGCAAAGTATCAATTAGGAGCTCGTTGAGAAGCTGCTCGAGTATCCTAAGTTGCTGCCCGTTTTTGAAGCTCCCAACGCCCCAAGTATGAAGCTGCTCGTTGAGTAGCTCGCCGAGCTCTCTAAGTCTCGGCCTCAACTAGCTCCAAGCGTCCCTCCTCAATTGCTAATCAACGAACACTTCGGCCCTTCTAACATACGACCAGACAAATATTCTCCAACGAATCTTCTCCAAGCTATCATCCAAGATTGATGAAGGTCTGATAACTCCTTAGCCCGACTCTTAGAATCATCCTCAATTTGGACTACATCAGGGTTGATGTAAAAAGTCCACCTACTCCGGCTATGGGTATTCTTGGGCCTCGTCCCAACTCACCCGAATTTGAGAGACAAAAGATAGAGAGGAATAAGGGAGCGAACGGTGACAACTCTCGAGTGGAAAAAGGAGAGGTTGTGTTGAGTGATGTGAGTGGGTTGTCACCATCCGAATCTACACCCAACCTTGGAAAAAAATGAGGGAAACGAAAGAGGGAAAAAGAAAAATTGAGAGTGAGGACACCCCTTATTCTAACCTTAACCCTTTATTTTTTTCTTCTACTTGTGTGAGTTCTTGTGTAGGAATTCTTGGAGGCAAACCGATGGAACCTCAACCATGTTCCAAGATGGAAAGACAAGGTGAAGGTGATGCCAAATGTGAGCTACAAGGTGGAGAAACTATTCATGACACTTAAAGTTCATTGAGTGAGCAAGATGGCCACTCAAAGGTATGTGTTAGTTCTTCTTTCCTTGAGCATGTTAATTTCTTGCCTTGTGATATTGTTTCTGAAAACTTTATGCTAGTTGATGATTTGCATGAATACAATGTGTTTGTGATGCAATATAAATTGGCCTAAATGACAACCATCAAGAACCAAGCTTGAAAGCACAAGGAACGCAAGTCAAGGGCTCCGGAAGCGACTTGAAGATCATGCATCGGAGCACCAAGGAAGGAGGAGTGCCCAGCACAGCCAGGCGGAGCGCCCAACTTCTAGGAGGAGCACCCAGACTCTTCATGTTCCAGGCGGAGCGCCCAGCTTCAAGGCAACCAGGGTGGAGCGCCCAGCTCAAGGCGGCGTGCCCAGCTTCAAGGCAATCCAGGCAGAGCGCCCAACGCTGAAGCCTTCTTGATTTTTAGAGTGAAGTTCCTATTTTGCCCTTAAGTGGCTTATCTTTGGGGGCATTTTAGACATTTCACCTAGCCTTATGAAAAACTATAAATAGGAAAACTTAGCCATTTCTTCCATTTGCTATACTTTGAAGATAGAAATTGAGAGAGATTTAGAGAAGGCCGAGCCTTTCTTGTTGAAGCCCGAGGCTTCATAAATCTTGTACGACTTGGAACCTATGGAGATTCATCACTAGTGTGAAATCCTTGTAAGTTTCGAGTTTCACTTTCTCCCTTTAGATAATTAAATTCTTTTTTGAATTGTTTATCCATTCTTTCTTCTAATTCTTGTCTTCCTAGTCTTGCACTTCTCGATATCTTTTATATCACGTTATCAAATTTAATCGCTTCCACATCATTGTATCGTTTTTAGCTTCCGCTCGCTTTACATTGCATCACTTGGTATCAGAGCAAGGCTCGAGTTATGTTCCTACAAACCCCCGTTCCTTGTTGATGCGGGGCAAAATACGCGGAAGCTAAATATACGATAAACGAGCGGAAGCAAGCAAATATGATAACGTGATATCAAAGATATCGAGAAATTTAAGACTAGGGAGACAAGAATTAGAAGAAAGAACGGATAAACAATTCAAACAAGAATTTAATTATCCAAGGAAGAAAGTGAAACTCGAACCTTACAAGGATTTCACACTAGCGATGAATCTCCATAGGTTCCAAGTCAACGAGATACATGAAGCCTCGGGCTTCGTCAAGAAAGGCTCGGCCTTCTCTCAATTCTCTCTTCTCAAATTCTATGTTCAAGCTAAACTCATGAAATGAGGAGCCAAATATGCTATATATACATTTACATTGTTATTTGGACAAAAATGGCCCTTGAAGCTGATTCTGGTCCGCTGCTCCACTCTAAGGCATCGCGATCGCGCAAGGAAGCAAGCGATCGCGCAGACAACATTCCGACTCATCGCGATCGCGCCAATGGCTCGCGATCGCGCAGGACTCCAGTTTCTTCAGCTTCGTCTTCGCGCAGGGCATTCCAAAACTCTTCGCGATCGCGTGAGACATGTCGCGATCGCGAAGAACAAAAGTTCTTCCTCAGGCAGTGAGCTCCCAGTTTGCTCCCCTGTTTTGCCCTGTTTTGGGCTGCTCAGTTTCCTGCCCTGTTTTCCTCCGTCCTTGGCGCTCCTGATGCGGGGCAAATCGAGCTAAGATGTCAATCAACGAGTGCCAAGCTTGAAGGATGCAAAGGACGGGAAAGCCGAGGGCTTAAGGCGCGACCCGGAGAAGCAACAAGCGGAGAAGCACTCAGGCGCACCTCCCAGGAGTTCAGGCGGTCCGCCCAAACCCCTAGGCGGTCCGCCCAAGGGCTGCCCAAACTGGGCGCTCCACCCACCAGCTGGGCGCTCCGCCCAAGTCACTTGAAGGCCAGGCGCTCCGCCTGGTTTTGGGGCGCTCCGCCCACCCCAGCAGGCTGTCCAAGCAAGGCCAATTCCAGGCGCTCCGCCCCCTTTTTGGGCGCTCCGCCCACGACGCTGAAAAGCCTAGTTTTTGTCTTGAACTTCCTATTTTGCCCTCAAGTGTTGTATATTGTTTTAACTTAGTTGAGGGCTATTTTAGTCATTTCACTTAGTCTTAGAAAGTTCTATAAATAGAACACTTAGCCATTTCATTCATTACACAACTTTGAATATAGAATGATGAACATTTTCTTGAGTGAATCTCAATGAAGAACCCGTGAGCGGGCATGATTTCACTTGGTAGAATCCAAGTTGAACATCGAAACCTCTTTGATCATTCTATTTGCGAGAGCCGAGTGTCTCTTGAGGGTAGTTGCGTAGCATAGGTGATCCTTGACTTCACCCGGGGTGTATCGAGACAAGTTCCTCGGTGCTACTTAGGTAAACGTTTCAAGCCTCGTCTTGCTTTTATCTCGATATCTTTATTGATATCGCCTATCTTGTTTTAGCTTCCGCATTTTCATATCGTTTGTAGCTTCCGCCTGTTTTTGCCCCTTATCAGTTGGTATCAGAGCACGGCTAGGCTTCGTTCTTACGAATCCTCGGTCTTGTTCTTATCGTTGTTGTGTTCTTGTTGTTTGTTCTTGAAATTTGAAGAAAAACAAAAAAATCCAAAAAGTTGAAAATCACAAAAAAATTGCTAGAAATCGTTCGTTGTTACGATTTTGTTGGTTTTAATTATCGGGGATCGTTTGTATGCATATTCTCGACAATTGGGTACCAACAAAACACGTTTTGGAGTTGTGAATCAAAATTTCAAAAATCAAACCCAAAAGTTGAAGAATTCACAAAATCTCCTAGGACTTGTTTGATGTTATGATTTCTTGGAAGTTTGGTATCGGGGATTGTTCTATATAGTTAACCCGTCGTTTTGATACCCCCATAACATCATTTGGAGTTGCGGATTGAAAATCGAAGTTTTGAATCTTGAAAATTTTTGAAAACTTTGAAGAACTTGCTCCAAATTCTTGAAACAAACTTGTTCTTGGTTGTTTGTTGGATTAAACCATTGGGGATTGTTGATTATAGCATATAACAACTTTGGGTATCCTTTGATTTGCAAAACAACTTGAAAACGTTGGATTTTTGGGTGCGAAATCGTCAAAAATCGCGTTGGGAGAAGCTGGAGCCCCAGGCCTAGGCGGACCGCCCAGACCCAGGCGCTCCGCCCACCCTTGTCCACTGCCTAAGCTGACCAATTCCAGGCGGACCGCCCAGCCATCTAGGCGGACCGCCCAAAATCCTGAAGGGGTCCGGTTGGTTCTTTTCGTGGGTTTTCGTATTTGTTTGGTTTCCGTTGCTTCCGGCTAGTACTTTGAGAGTAACACTCCTACTCAATTAGTACTAGTTCATTGAGCGTTTAGGATCTTCGTGCCTAGAAGGAGAGTAGACCTCAAAGAAGACTCGTAGTATATTTTTTGGCTCAAGTGCTCACTTATAAAGCCGTTCGCCCATCGAGTCCCATCAATTCCACTCACCCCGAAGAGTATTTGGTTCTTGTAACTTGAGTGGTTATTGAGGTGGTTGTTCAACTACGAGGAAGCCTTTGAGATCAAGCTTGAGTGATAAACCCCCCGCCACTAAATTGAGTGTACCCGAGTGACACTTCAAAGGTGAGGGAGCGAGTGAGGGTTTTTACTCTAACCTTTTTCTTGTTTTGATTGATGTAGGTACATGGCCGGAGACGTATACGATACCGTTAAGGTACCGGTAAGCACTTTGGTCAACCTCTTGGCCGAGGTTAGATCCATAAGCTCGAGGTTTGATCGCCTCAAAGAGGAATTGATAGGAATCAAATACGCGGAAACATAAAAGATAGAAACGAGACGTATCTCGAACACAAAACCCAAGTAGCAACGGAGAACTAGTTCCGTTACACCCCGGGTGAAGGCCAAGAACACCTACGCTAGGCAACTACCCTCGAGACGACAACGGACTCGCAAGTAGAATGGTCGGGGGGGTTTGGGGGTCAACTAGAATCCACTAGTCAAACTCAAACCGAACTCAAGGTTTTCATTCATAGAGAATCCACTCTAGAACATTCAACATTCAATCATTCATCATAATAGCTAACTAAGGAATAATGCTAAGCTAAGGAGTATTTATAGGCCTCATTTAATACATAGTGAAAGCCCAAAAGTACCCTTAAGTAAGTTCTAAAGACATAAGCCACGTAGGGGCATAATAGACATAACATAGGCTAGAAACTAAAAGTCCCGCAGCTTGTTTAACCACTAGGCGCCCCGCCTGTTCTAGTAGGCGGTCCGCCTACTTGGTCTTGGTGGTCCGCCTACTCACTAGGCGGCTGAGATCCAGAGAGTAGTCCAAAAGTGGGCGGTCCGCCCCTTTGACTAGGCGGTCCGCCTACTCTCCAATGCCTTTGAAACGCGCCGAAATGTGTCTCCTTGACTCCTCGTTCCATGGCGTTCCAATGCATAAGCTCTTCCTCGGCCTTGGATGATATCTTCTGATGGTTGCTCGGATTGGGTCTTATCATCCTCCCCTTCTTGAGAAGATTTCGTCCTCGAAATCGAGGCTTGGTCTCTCATAGCATCAACAACTCCTCGGGGTGGCCAAAGTGTTCCTTCTTGATTCCTCTTGGTCGTCACTTTGATATAGGCTTCTTCCAAGATCTCCTCCGCCTTAGCATGGAGCTTAGAACCTACAAGCAACGACAAGCCAAAACACACAAACTTCCTACTTTGAAAGTAGGTTAGTGCAAGAAGTGTGGAAAACACACTCTTGTGATATAACCAAGCATCAATAACAATCATAAATATCAAGTCTCCGAAGAGAACCAAAAGCACTTGGTTAGAGATCAACATGCACTCAACAAGATAATGAGCAAATAGGTCATGGGGGCATAGAAAGTGCAAGATCAAGCTATCAAAACCCTCGTGGACCTTAAGCCCAAAATCAACATACCAATCAATCCTCAAGGTGTGATCAACATGTGGAGTGGAGTGAATCAAATAGCTCATCCTACAAGTAGGGTCAAGCACTCCACTCCCCTTCTTTAGAGCATACCTACTCACACCAAGGGATTCCTCTTTCCCTCCAATTTCATCTCCCAAGCAATCCTTCTCAAAAGACAAGCTTTCAAGGAAGGTATTGATGATGGATTCTTCTTCATCATAACCCCAACAAGCAATAGTAGGGTCACTCAAAGAACCATCTACCTCACCCAAAGTGATAACAATCACGATACCTCTCGATAACGCTCACGTTATGGATCCAAGAACTTGACAAAGAAATTTAAAGAAACGCGCGGAAGCTAATAAAATATACTTAAAAACGAAAAAAAGAACTGAAAATAAAGATAGAATGAATTCTAGAAATATGTTTCTTGAATTCAATAATGGATCAAGAATCTCAAGAATGAAACTAGAAATTCAAGACAAGTCTAAATCTTGAAAAGAGACTCCTAACAACAACAATTAGACTAGCTAATCGCCTTTGGTAGAGAATAACCCAAGAAGTAGATTATGGAATCCCGACCCCCGTTAGAGTAACAAAGAACAACAGTAAAATAGAATTTACCGCCTTTCTTGAATACCTAAAAGTAATCTAAAGATTTAAGAAGAAATACCTCATCACCTAAAAGTGTAGACTTGAAGGTTGAAAGATAAATCCAAGAGTAGCCACACACAAAAGTGCAAGAGAAAACCTCTCAATTTTTATTCATCATAAATTTGTCGTCGTATCGTATCTAAAAATAACCCCTTTATATAGGAATAGGGGCTGGCCATAGGCCTTACAAAATCCTACTCAAATTTAGTTTCTAAGTAATAATGAAATAGGAAAAGAATCCAACTAGGAAAGAAAATCCTAATAGAATAAGAAAAGGAACTAAACTAGGAAAAGTAAACAATATCCTATAGAAACTTGGTAAACTAATCCTAATTAATATTGAAATCAAAACCTAATTAATATAGGAAAATATGTCCCAATTAATTTAGGAAACAAATCCCACTTGAACTAGGAAACCTTGATGGCAACTTGCAAGCAACTTGGAGTACACTTCATGAAAATCCTTTGACCATCCTTTACACGTTTTTGGGCTGAAACTAAGCACATTTTATGGGCCAAAAACGTGACCATGTATGGCTCTTCTTGGGCTTCAAGTTTGGCACACTTTAGGCTCCTTAATTAATCCAAAAATGGACTGATTTGAAACCCAATTCTTCCACTTCAAATTGCAGTAATTTTGACTTGAATATTCATCACTTGTACCTCAATTTGGACCATATAATATTTATATCACTTAGACAAAAGATCATCCTTGGCTTGAGCTCTTCCTCTTCACAATTCTAGTGCAATCAGCTTGTTTTAAACTTTCTTTGTGTGAGATCTTGTCATATGCCTTCCAACAGCTTTCAAAGCTTCATCCAAGTATTTCAATGGAGTTTTCCTTCCATGGATGCTATCATTCCCCTCTTCTTGAAGGAATTCGTCCTCGAATTCAAACCTGCATAAAAGAGAAAGTAATAGAAGTACAAAAGAAATAATAACCAATTCCACACTAAATTTCCTTGGTTGGAACAACATTAAGTAGTACCCATAAACTTTACTCTTACTCTTAAACTTAGATATTATTGTTAGTGACTTTAGATATATGAAAACATCGTCATCTTCCAAAATAACAAAGTCACCCACATAAGAAACAAGAACATTATTCATTACCTCCAAAAATACCTTAGGTGTTCTAGGAAGTCCAAAAATTTGAATTAACCAATTATACATACCGTACTTGGACTTGTTCATTAATGGAAAAACGTCACCTTGTATTATTGTATGGAGTAGCTCCAACATAGCAATGGCTTTGGGAAACTTCATGTCATAAACCTTTAAATAAGGATCAATATAATCAATAGGTTTAACAACACAAAAATTAGCCACTAAGCTTGCGTCTTCCAATATCCCACAAGAATTGAATTCTCCATATTCATCTTTGAATCCAATTGCATTCTTTGCCACATTCACTTGCATAACACTTCCTCTATCAAAAGGTTTTTCATCACTTTTCTGCACGAAAACACAAGAACTAGTGCAAGAAATAGTTAATAGATTAAGAAGCGAACAAGAGTTATTCTCATAACCAACATGTGTACTATCAACAAGTAGTGGAGATTTAAATGTAGCCAAATCACAATCATTCTCCACTTGAGTCAACTCTTCACCAAAATCTTGAATTTCATCATTAGAAATAGTAGGTGAAAAATAAAATTCATGTTCATGTTCTTCTTTGTCAAACAAGGGTGGGGTGTCATAATAAGAGTCTTTATCAAAATCAACACTAGATTGAGGCCAACACAAATAAGTCAATAAATCACAATCTTCCTCAACTAATGAATCATTAAGACATGTAGAATGTTCGTTATTCCTATCATCACCAACACCCAAAAGAGAAAGATCATTATCAAATTCATCCAAATAAGGTAGATTGTTAAGCTTAGTAATTTTACCTTGAACCTTACCTAAACCATCTTCCTTACCTTTATTTTTCTCATTGAGGTTCACTTGGCTATAAGAATTGGATGACTCAGCCTCTACATGCTTTTTCAAGCATTGAAATTCTTCCAATGTTGGCTTTTTCATACAAACTTCTCCAAAATCACCTAGATAAGAATCAAAACAACTAGAAGAAAAAGAAATAGGAATGTTAGAGTTAGAATAAGAAATAACCTCACCCAAACTCTCTTGTTTTTCATAGCTCTCAACTTCTTCTTTTCACTCTTATTTTTATCATTCTCTCCTCTCTTTTCTTGTGGCAACTCTCTCACTTCTCTCAACTCAAGCTCTCCTTTTTCCACTCTTAAGTTGCCACTTTTCTCTCCCTTACTCCTCTCGATCTTTTCTCTCTCATCCTCACTTTTTTTCTCACAAGGAAGATCAATAAGATCAATTACATTCCCAATTATACGATTGTAGATTGTAGGCACAATCCAATCACTATCATCATGAGTATGATCTTTACTAACTTCACTTGCATCTCTAGCTTCTCTTCTCATACGCTTTTGTTTTGCACATGAAGATTTAACATGACCCACTTTATGACACTTAGAACATTTAAGTTCTTTATAACGAAATATAAAAAGTGGTTTAACAATGGAACCTTGTTCTTCACTTGCAAACATCTTCAAAAGAATGAACAAACAAACAAGTTAGTGTGAAAAATATTCCTCACAAAATAATCACTCACACTTGTATTTTTTTTTCTCAATAAATTGGCTTTTGCTCTCTAATAATCTCACCTCTCTTGCCTTTTTCCACTCAAAGCAACTTTTGGTTGGTTCTCTTTGGATTTATAAATAAACCTTAGTAGTCACAACCCTAGATGATAAGGTTTAGGAGTTATAAAATAAGAAGGAAAGAGAAAGGCCAAAACCTAGAAAGAATAGGATTTGGTAAGTAGGAATAAAACCAAATAGAAAAAGGATCTTCTCTAATGAAAACAAAAACCTAGAAAGAATAGGATTTGGAATGTAGAAACAAACAAGGAAAAGAATATAAGAAACCCAACCCAAAGAAAAAAGGAAAGATACTACTTTTCTTCCAAGGACTAGGATCCCCTCTTCTTGTTTCCTTTATTGACTAGGAAACGCAATACTACTAGATTTCTAAAAATAATGAGCATAAGCAACCAAAAAATTTACTCCAATTTTTTTTTCTTTTGAATTTTCGTTTTTTTTTTTTTGTTTTTTTTTTTTTTGTTTTTTTTTTTCGTGTTACTGTTCACTGCTACAGTAACCTTTTTTTTTTTTTTTTTTTTTTTTTTTTTTTTTTTTTTTTGCTTTTCTAGCTCAAAAATCCCCCAAGATAATCAAGAACGGAATCTTGATTGAACCCGCTCTGATACCACTTGATAACGCACTCGTTAAGGATCCAAGAACTTGATAATAAAATTTAAGAATTTAAAGAAATTTGCGGAAGCTAAAAAGAAACGGTAGAAGAACGGAAAAGAACAAAATAGAAAGATAGAATGAATTCAAGGACGAGTTTCTTGAATTCAAGAATGGATCACGAATCTCGAGGATGAGCCAAGAAATTCGAGACAAGTCTAATTCTTGAAAAGAATTCCTAACAACAACAATTAGACTAGCTAATCGCCTTTGATAGAGAATTTAGCAAGAAGTAGATTATGGAACCCCGACCCCCGTTAGAGTAACAAGAACAACAATAAAATTACCGCCTTTCTTGAATACCTAAAAGTAATCTAAGAGTTATGAAGAATTTAGTTCTTACCACCTTAAGTTGAATCTCGAAGGTTGAAGAATAAATCCAAGAACAATCACACTCAAAAGTGCAAGAAAAGAACCTCACAATTTTATTGATAATAATGTCTAGCTGAAACTAATAATGAAAGACTCCCCTATTTATAGAGAAAGGGGCAGCCAATAAAGCTTAAAATCCTACTCAAATTAGGTAAACTAAGTCATAAGTAAAAAGGAATAAAAGCCAACTAGAAATAGAAAACCAAATCTCAAACTAACTAGGATAACTTTTACTAGTTTCCTCCTAACTAACTTTGACTTGTTGACTAGCCTC
Source organism: Petunia x hybrida (assembly GCA_037355625.1). NCBI lineage: Eukaryota > Viridiplantae > Streptophyta > Magnoliopsida > Solanales > Solanaceae > Petunia > Petunia x hybrida. The sequence goes on from JBBBVM010000534.1 coordinate 1,578,956, forward strand.
CAAGGCTGATTTCCACGCCTCTCCACCCTATTTTAGGACTTATTTAAGCTTCTCTTTGTTGACTCTTTGACCAAAAACGTGGGCCCCATTTTACCCTCCTTTTGGATACTATTTAGCCCATTTAATGGCTGATTTTTGGGCCCCAATCGACCTCCTCTTGGACTTGGACTTGCACCATGAAATAGTTGTAACACTTAGCTAATTCATCTCCTTTTGGGAGCTCTTCCTCCATAATTAATAGCTTCTTTATGTGCAATTGAAGTCCATCAACATCTACTTGCAATTCTTGAGCTTGTGATCTTGTCAATGGTCTTCTTGGTGCTACCAAAGCTTCTTCCTTGTCCTTAATGCTATCACAAAGTCTCAAACAATGGATTGCCCAAGGAATCAAACCCTTCACACCATGGAGGTTCCAATTGACTATTCACCCTAGTTCGATACAAGTCCTTACCACTAATGAGGATGCCTTCAAACAATGGATTAGTATAAGCATGCATCTCAAGATCATGATTAAGCATAGACAAGGTATCAAGACTAGGTTCACTTGAGGAGTCATCATAGACAATATTAACCAATTCATGCAATTTGGACTCCTCAAGGACAAGATTATCCTCACCACAACACATTGGACCACCAAATAGAAGCATATCAATTAGGGAATGGTCAACTACCTCATCTTTCCCTATGTCAAAGATTGGTGGTGTGTCATAGCAAAGGTCACCATCATGTTCAACTATCAAATCTACACTAGGGAGGGGCTCAATGAACAAAGAGCTCACATCATGATGTGGCATAGCATCCCTTCCAACTAGTGTTTCACAATCAAGCTCAAGTTGACAAGTAAACTCTCCACTAGTGGTATACGCACTAGATGCATCAAAACCACCGACTAGTGTTGAGTCATCACAAGACAAGTAGCTAGAAGGCTCATGGAAAGGTGAAGTAACACTTACATTTGTAGTACTTCCTTGATCACTCACAAGGTTTGAAGTGTCATAGTCAACTTCCCCTCCATGAAGCTCACATTGAGGCTCCAATTGCTTGTCTTCAAATGTACCTACACAAGAACTTTCACAAGAAGAAATAGAAGATAAAGAAGGGTTAGAATAATGGGTGCTCTCACTCTCAATTTTTCCTTCCTCACCTCTCATCTCTCGGCATTTTACCTCATGGTCAAGTGTAGTTTGTGGCGACAATCCCCTCACATCACTCCTCAAAGCCTCTCCTTTTTCCTCTCTTGGATTGTCACCGGTCACTCCCTCACTTCTCTCTATCTTTTCTCTCTCATTTGAAGTGGAGTGACTCTCATTTTCATCATGCAATGGCAAAACAATGAGATTGTTTGCCTCGGGTTCAAGTATCATGGGTGACTTTGCCTTGGCCGCTTCCCTCAACTCCTTCATGCGTTTGTAGTCTTCCCTCACTTGCCTTGGAGTCAAAGGTCGAAGCACATACTTTCTCCCATCTTGCTTGACCGTATATGAGTTGGTCCGGCCATCATGCACTACTAACCTATCATGTTGCCATGGCCTCCCAAACAATAAGTGGCATGCTTCCATTGGGACCACGTCAAACATGATCTTATCCTTATAGCTCCCAATGCTAAACTCAATCAACGCTTGTTTCACCACCCTAAGCTCACCACATTCGCTTAGCCATTGTAACCTATACGGTTTTGGATGCTTTAGAGTAGGTAGCTTCAATTGGGAAATCAAGGTTTGGCTCACAATGTTAGTGCAACTCCCCGAATCAACTACCATTGAACACACTTGGCCCATCACCCGGCACCTTGCATGAAAAAGGTTTTCCCTTTGCTCATTTTCCACCTCCTCCTCCATGACAATGGTACTCAAGCTCCTCCTAACCACTAAGAACATTTGAGGACCATCCTCCTCCTCTATGGCCTCCTCACATTCAACTTCCTCATCCTCCTCTACCTCCTCCTTTTCGGACTCACTTTCTTGCTCATACACCAAATTGCCAACCACAACCATGTTTCGTTTTGTGGAGCATTCTTTGGCAATATGCCCAAAGCCCTTGCATTTATAACATTGTGTGGATGTAGAGATAGGATTAGTCAAATGAGTTTTAGAAGTACCTTCCAAGTGTGGAGTAGCCTTCTCATTAAGCTTCTTCACTTCTTTGTTGGCACTTGCACTTGGAAAGTTTGCACTTGGAGTTGTCCACTCTTTTGACTTGCTTGTGGTAGTAGGAGTACTTTTGAACTTCTCTCCCTTAAGCCATCTCTCGGCTTCAATGGCGGCCTCAAGTAGATCGTCAAGTGAATAATAAGTATGCAACCTCAATTGAGAAGCAATACCATAGCTCAAACCATTCTTGAAGCGGATCATTGCTTGTTCAACACATTCGTCTTCCATATCCAATGCTAACCGGATCTTTTCAAATTCATCATGGTACTCATGTACCGATTTGACACCTTGCTTTAGATCATAGAGCCTTTTGAGGTGCTCTTGCCGGTACCTTGGAGTTATATACTTGGCATTCATCTCCCTTTTCAACTCATCCCAAGTCAAATTCAAATGCAAATTCCTCCGTCTCCTAGACCTCTTCATAGACTCCCACCAAGTAGAAGCATAGGCCTCAAAGGTAGAAATAGCATAGGTACCCTTTCTCTCTTCGGTCATTTCGTTGATGTCGAAGATTCTCTCCATTTGTAGTACCCATTCCATGTATGTTTCCGGATCACAAGTTCCCTTGAAAGATGGAAGAGTGATCTTGACACTATTGAGGTTGTTGTTGTTGTCACGCATTCCATAGTTAGGCTCCGGTTGGCCTCCATAGTAATCATCATGTGCAACATACTCCCTCCTCGCATTGTTTCTAGCATAACCCATGGGTGGTGGCCCTCGACCTCGGCCCCTTCCCCTATCAACATTTCGTCCCCAATGCATTGGCCTCCTAGGTTGATATGGATCATCATACCCATAAGCCTCATCACCATACCCGGCCTCCTCCTCTTCTTGAACTTCATCAATTTGCTCAAGAGGTGGGACATTCCGCACGGGTCTTCTAAGTGGAGCATTCACTTGGGGATTGCCCAAGTTGAGGGGATTGCCCTCTAGTCGGGGATTGCCCAACCCACGCTCTTGTAGAGCTTCAACTTTGCTTTGTTCATACCTCTTGGTTAGCTCAACAAAGTGTCCGGGGGTCATAGGAGTGCTATGACTAGTTCCCGCTCCGGACTCAATTTGGACACTCGGGGTCCTCTTCTCACCGGTTTCAACTTGGTTCTTCTCAATAGACTCAAGTCTCAAAGTTATTTCCTCGAACTTAGCCATAACGGTGGCCATGAAGTTCTTCATAGGATCATCTCCATCATGCGCCATAGTACCTACAAGAAGCAACAAACGTTAGTAAAACACCTCACCACTCCCTCACCAATGTTCACTCGGATCACTCGTGTTTGGGGGAGGTGGCTATTTCACACAAGTTTGAGTTTGAAAGCTTCAAGTAATTGACCAACGAACCACAACTCAACCACTCAACTTCTCAAACCCTTTGCTCTCCGGGGTGAGTGGAGTTAATGGGACTCGATTGGAACGGTAAGCACTTTAATTGAGGACTTGAACCAAAAGATGCTACGGATCTTCTTTGAATTCTAGTCTCCTTTCTAAGGCACGATAATCCTAATAGCTCGAAGTAATTAGTACTACACAAGTAGAATTATACTCTAATAGTACCAATTAGAAGCAATGCAATCAACAAAACACGAAAACCTAGAAGTTTCTACCCAATACACATCCCACACCAAGTAGGCGCCCCACCCTTTTCAAGTAGGTGGTCCGCCTGGGACCTTCAGTGGGGAGTGGGCGGTCCGCCTCTGCAAGTGGGCGGTCCGCCTACTCCAAGATCCAGAGAGTAGACAGAATTCGGGCGGTCCGCCCCTTCTACTAGGCGGTCCGCCTGGTCCAATTCCCAGCACGGTTCAAACTTGCTCCAAGTCGATTTTCAAGCCTCCAATCCGATGTTTTCAAGGTGTTTTCACAATCCGATGATACCCAAAGTCGTTTATGTTCTTCCTTAACAACACCCAATCAAAATTATATCCAAAACAATCAATCAAATCATGGGTTGAAGTCAAGAACACCAAGAACACCAAGAACACCAACAATGGTTTAACTAGGATTGTGATTCAACAAAGTAGGTGTTATACTAGTTCAATTCCCACAAAATTGGTACCAATTTGTTTGGTTTCAAAGAAGATCAATCCCCAATAACAAGTTTCCACTAAATCATCAATCCAACCCAAGAATCAAAGCTAAAAGCATCAAGAACATGTTCATCAAGGGTTTAAGGGGATTAGGGCTTCAACTTTTCAAACTTCACCAAATCAATCAATTTTGGTACCCACGTAACGGGAATTCAATCTAGATCAATAATCCGTAACACCCATATCAAACATCATCCAAATCAACAAGATAGAGCAAATTTTTGAATTTTTCAATTTTTCAATTTTTTGTTGTTTTCTCCTTTCAATAACTTCAACAAGGAAACTAAAGATAGAATCAACCTAAGGCACGAAGAATCAAGGGTCGGGGGTTTGTAGAAACAAAACCCGAGCCTTGCTCTGATACCAAGATGATAGGAATCAAATACGCGGAAACATAAAAGATAGAAACGAGACGTATCTCGAACACAAAACCCAAGTAGCAACGGAGAACTAGTTCCGTTACACCCCGGGTGAAGGCCAAGAACACCTACGCTAGGCAACTACCCTCGAGACGACAACGGACTCGCAAGTAGAATGGTCGGGGGGGTTTGGGGGTCAACTAGAATCCACTAGTCAAACTCAAACCGAACTCAAGGTTTTCATTCATAGAGAATCCACTCTAGAACATTCAACATTCAATCATTCATCATAATAGCTAACTAAGGAATAATGCTAAGCTAAGGAGTATTTATAGGCCTCATTTAATACATAGTGAAAGCCCAAAAGTACCCTTAAGTAAGTTCTAAAGACATAAGCCACGTAGGGGCATAATAGACATAACATAGGCTAGAAACTAAAAGTCCCGCAGCTTGTTTAACCACTAGGCGCCCCGCCTGTTCTAGTAGGCGGTCCGCCTACTTGGTCTTGGTGGTCCGCCTACTCACTAGGCGGCTGAGATCCAGAGAGTAGTCCAAAAGTGGGCGGTCCGCCCCTTTGACTAGGCGGTCCGCCTACTCTCCAATGCCTTTGAAACGCGCCGAAATGTGTCTCCTTGACTCCTCGTTCCATGGCGTTCCAATGCATAAGCTCTTCCTCGGCCTTGGATGATATCTTCTGATGGTTGCTCGGATTGGGTCTTATCAGGAATGGACCTCGAGTGTCCAAAATGGTGCCGAAGGAGGCACTAGTGATGAAATGTTGGGCATTCCCCAACCGTTGGGCATTCCCCAACAAGTGGGCATTCCCCACAACTTGGGCATTCCCCAAGTAGGTGTAAATACTCACTCTAGGAGTAATTCTACTACTCCTATGAGCCAACCCATGGCAAATGAGGGATTTGGGGAAAGTGAGCGAGGGTGACAACGTTATTGGACCTCATCCCCACACACTTGCACATGAGAGCGATTTGAAAGAAAGAAGAGGAGAGGAAAAACAAATTGAGAGTGAGGGCACCCTTTGTCCTAACCATGTGTTATCTTCTTCTTCTTGCTATAGCTTTTGTGTAGGTACTCTTAGAGGCGAGCTATTGGAGCCTCGATCGTTTGCCTTGGAAGGAAGACGAGATAATGGAGGTCTTGATTATGAGCTTCATGAAGGAGGAATTGAACACGATGCTTCAAGCAATGTGAGTGCTCACGGGAGCGACTCAAAAGTAAGTGTTTCTTCACCTCCATATGAGCATGAAAACTCCTTGTCTTGTGAGAACTCGATGCTAGTTGGTACTTGTGTTGTATTTGATGAAATTGCAACTAGCGTAGAGTCGATTAGTCAACTTGTGTGTGCATGTGACCCACTAGTTGAGAGGATTGATAAGCCACATCATGATGTGAGCTCGATGTTCAATGAACCTCTCTTTAGTGATGATATGATAGTTGACTATAATTGTGACCCTTGTTATGACACCCCACCCGTATTTGATAATGGGGAAGAAGAGTTATGTGACTCTACCCTTGTTGGTATAATTGATTTTGGTGGATTTGTGTGTCGTAGTAAGGATGAGAGTGACCTTGAGGAGTCCAAATTGCATGAATTAGACAAGGTTGTCTATGATGACTCCTCAAGCGAGAGTGAAAATCCTAGTCTTGATACTATGCCTTTGTTTGACTATGAAATTGAGGTGCATGCTTTTACATTCCCATTACGTGAGGGCCTCTTTAATTGTGAAGGTGATTTGTATCGGACTAGAGTTGAGGAAGAAATGGAACCTCCGTGGTGTGAGGGATTTGAGCCCATAGACAACTCTTTGTTTGAAACTTCGAGTGAGGTAGATGATTCTTCTAGTGACCCTACTCTTGTTGGTTCGGGTTATGATGATGAAGAGGCCATTATTAATGCCTTCCTTGAGAGTTTACCTTGTGAGGGGGGTTGTCTCGAGGATGAAATTGGAGGTGAGGAGGTATCTCTTAGTGTGAGTATGAGAGGCCTTAAGAAGGGGAGTGGAGAATTTGATGCTAATTGTGGATTGCACTACTTTTCCTATCCCATCCCATATGTTAACCACACTTTGAGAATTGAACATGCCAAAACCATTGTGCCACATTTTGAAGATATTGCATTGAAGGTTTGGTATGTTGATCATGAGCTTAGGGGTCATAGGCACTTTGATTGCTTAATTTTGAATGCTCCATTTTCTATTGATCTCTTTGCTAGTCGTGTTGGTGAGTGCTTGTCACTCCGGAGCCAAGAACTTGTTGTCTCCTTTGGAGACATAAGCTTTTTGATTTGCATTGATACTTGGCTCTATCACAAGAGTGAATTTTCCACTTCACTTACCTTCACTCTTGTTGGACTTGCCTACTCACATCGTAGGAAGTCTTGGTGTGCTAATCTTGAACCTAGGGATTGTAGGGAGTTTGATAGCTTAATCTTGCATATGCCATGCCCTATTGATCTCTTTATTGGTTCTTGTGTTGGGAGCACTTTGTTGTTAAACCAAGTACTTGCTAGTTCCTTTGGGAGCGTAAGCTTCTTTGTTGCCATTGATACTTGGTTGTACCACAAGAGTGTGTTTTCCCACACTTAGTGCACTAACCTACTCTTGTAGTAGGAACATTTTTTGTGTTTTGCTTGTCTTTGCATGTAGGCGTTGATGGATTGATTTCGAGGACGAAATCCTTTTAAGAAGGGGAGGATGATGCGGGGCAAATCGAGCTAAGATGTCAATCAACGAGTGCCAAGCTTGAAGGATGCAAAGGACGGGAAAGCCGAGGGCTTAAGGCGCGACCCGGAGAAGCAACAAGCGGAGAAGCACTCAGGCGCACCTCCCAGGAGTTCAGGCGGTCCGCCCAAACCCCTAGGCGGTCCGCCCAAGGGCTGCCCAAACTGGGCGCTCCACCCACCAGCTGGGCGCTCCGCCCAAGTCACTTGAAGGCCAGGCGCTCCGCCTGGTTTTGGGGCGCTCCGCCCACCCCAGCAGGCTGTCCAAGCAAGGCCAATTCCAGGCGCTCCGCCCCCTTTTTGGGCGCTCCGCCCACGACGCTGAAAAGCCTAGTTTTTGTCTTGAACTTCCTATTTTGCCCTCAAGTGTTGTATATTGTTTTAACTTAGTTGAGGGCTATTTTAGTCATTTCACTTAGTCTTAGAAAGTTCTATAAATAGAACACTTAGCCATTTCATTCATTACACAACTTTGAATATAGAATGATGAACATTTTCTTGAGTGAATCTCAATGAAGAACCCGTGAGCGGGCATGATTTCACTTGGTAGAATCCAAGTTGAACATCGAAACCTCTTTGATCATTCTATTTGCGAGAGCCGAGTGTCTCTTGAGGGTAGTTGCGTAGCATAGGTGATCCTTGACTTCACCCGGGGTGTATCGAGACAAGTTCCTCGGTGCTACTTAGGTAAACGTTTCAAGCCTCGTCTTGCTTTTATCTCGATATCTTTATTGATATCGCCTATCTTGTTTTAGCTTCCGCATTTTCATATCGTTTGTAGCTTCCGCCTGTTTTTGCCCCTTATCAGCTCCAATGCATGATCTTCAAGTTGTTCCCGGAGGCCTTGACTCGTACCCATTGTGCTCTCGAGCTTGGCTTTTTGATGGTTGTCGTTTAGGCCATTTTGGGCCGCATCATCCTCCCCTTCTTGAAAGGATTTCGTCCTCGAAATCGAACCATCAAAACCTACAATCAAAACAAGCACAACCAAAACGTCCTACTTCGCAAGTAGGTTAGCTCAACAATAATAAGTGCAAGTAGTGTGGAAAACACACTCTTGTGGTAGAGCCAAGCATCAATACCTATGAAAAAGCTTATGTCCCCGAAAGAGACAACAAAGTCTTGGCTCGACAAGAACAAGCACTCATACTCAAAACAAGCAAAGAGATCAAGGATATGCATGTGGCAATTAAATTCTCCACGACCCCTAAGCCCATGACCAACACACCAAGCCTTCAAATCAATTTTATCACAAAGTGACACATCGGCTTTGGCATGCTCAACACTCAAGGTGTCTCAACATATGGAATGGAGTAAGTAAAGTAGTTCAATTCACAACTAACATCGACTACTCCACTCCCCTTCTTACAAGCATTCTTACACACACCGAGAGGTATCTCCTCACCTCCAAATACTTTCCCAAGACAACCCTCGTCACTAGACAAACTCCCAAGGGAGGTCTCAAACAAAGGGTTATCCATAGAGTTAGGCATTCCAACCCATGGAGGTCCAAACTCACACTCTTCTCTAGTTTGATACAATTCACCATTTTCATTGAAGTTGCCCTCATACAAAGGATTAGTATAGGCACACTTCTCGAATTCATAAGCAAACAAAGGTGAAATTCTCAAACTAGAGGTATCAACATCCACATTTGAGGAGTCATCGAACACAAGTCGATCTATCTCATTCTCAAGAGACTCCTCAAGGTTACAACCTTCCTCACTACGACACAGGATACCACCACTAGCATATAAACAATCAAAGGGAAGAATAGGGTAATCATGCAAGTCATCTTCTCCTTTATCAAATACGGGTGGGGTGTCATAACAAGGCTCACACACAAGGTCAACTTCAACATTTGCACTAAAGAGAGATTCAAAGAAAACCGAGCTCACTTCATGATGTGGCTTTTCAATTCTCTCAACTAGTGGTTCATTGGCACACACAAGTTGACCCAAAGGCTCTACACTAGTTGCAAACACATTATAGTCATGCAAATTATCAACTAGTCTAGAGTTCTCACTAACAACATAACAAGACAAGGAAGTAGCATGCTCAAGGGAGGAAAAACCAACACATACCTTTGAAGTGTCAAGAACGTCTTCACCTTGTAGCTCACATTCGGCATCTCCTTCACCTTGTCTTTCAATCTCGGAACATGGTTGAGGCTCCATCGGTTTGCCTCCAAGAATCCCTACACAAGAATTCAAACACATAGAAGAAAAGGATAAAGGGTTAAGGTTAGAATAAGGGGTGCCCTCACTCTCAATTTTTCTTTTTCCCTCTTTCTTTTCCCTCATTTTTTTTCCAAGGTCGGGGGTAGATTCGGGTGGCGACAACTCACTCACATCACTCAACACAACCTCTCCTTTTTCCACTCGAGAGTTGTCACCGGTCGCTCCCTTACTCCTCTCTATCTTTTGTCTCTCAAATTCGGGCGAATTGGGACGAGGCCCAAGAATACCCATAGCCGGAGTAGGTGGACTTTTCACGTCAACCCGGAATCTAGGACTTGGAGACTCATCACTTGACGTCTCCTTCTTCTTCATTAGTGAACCACTCGGCTTTGGAAGTGGCTTCGGGCTCACCTTGTTGACATTTGCCAACTCTTTCATAGCACTAGTCCCACCACTTCTTGTAATTGTAGGACTCCTTGATTGCTCAACCTTACCAACCATGGAATGAAGTTCTTGCTCATTGCTCCTTTGCCTAGCCAAAGAAGGTGCACTAGTAGGCACTTGGCTCTTCGCCCGGTAAGGCACAAAGTCATAAACTCTTTGCCCTACGCCCACAAGATACGCACCCTTCACCACACTATATTGCACCCTCTTCCCCTCCAACCACGGCTCACCCATCCACACATCAACATGACGCATGGGATACACGTCACACCACACATAGCATCTATAACTCCCATGAGATATGAGTACTCGAGCCTCCTTAGAAACCCAAACTCCATCATACTCATAAGGATGCGCTAGCTTATGGCATGGTATCCTAAGCCTATCAACCAAAGAGGTGCTAATACAATTGGCATCGGTATCACCAATCTTGAGCAAGTATCCGTCAATTCCATTTACCCCCAACAACGAACCTACATCTACCCAAGTTTTGTAGATTGGCATCCAAGTAAGAACTTGAATGCCCACAAGTGTCAACTCCGACAACTTGGGTCTTCCTTATCCCTCCACTAGTGGCAACACCACTAGAACAACCTCCACTTCCCGTCATTCTCCCAACATTAGCAATGTTGTTGGAAGTCAAGGAAGGAACCTCGCCATGGAATCCATAAGTGCCTCTCGCCTTGGATCCATAGCCCATAGTACTACTCCTACCACAATCATCCACGCCCCTCACGGCACATAACCCCTTTGTAGCAAAAGCAACACCATCTATCATACCACCCTCCACATGGAAATTAGAAGCATTAGGCCGCTTAGCGTACCTAGAAGATGCAAGCTTCTTCTTCCCCATGTAACAACCACCACCACCTCCCATACTAACGGAAGGTCCTCCACTACTCCCTTGTACTCCGTTAGCAACACTAAGAGAAGATGCATAAGAATAATCCCTATGTTCATCATCATCATCAACTCTACCTATGTCACCATCATCAATATCAAATTCTTCACAAGAAGAGTAAGTAGGATCATCATACCTTGAAGCGTCACCATCTTCGATTTCTTGACTAGAAGCATAGGAATCATCACAATCTTCATCACAAGCCTCATAGTCTTCATCAATTTCACGATCATCATAGTGAGCCGCTTCATCTCCATAGGAGCCATGGTTTCCATCATCATAGTAATGGCCATCATCACCCTCGTAGGAACCATAGTCTCCATCATCACCATACGAGTCATAGCAACTCGCATGATGCGGGGCAAAATACGCGGAAGCTAAATATACGATAAACGAGCGGAAGCAAGCAAATATGATAACGTGATATCAAAGATATCGAGAAATTTAAGACTAGGGAGACAAGAATTAGAAGAAAGAACGGATAAACAATTCAAACAAGAATTTAATTATCCAAGGAAGAAAGTGAAACTCGAACCTTACAAGGATTTCACACTAGCGATGAATCTCCATAGGTTCCAAGTCAACGAGATACATGAAGCCTCGGGCTTCGTCAAGAAAGGCTCGGCCTTCTCTCAATTCTCTCTTCTCAAATTCTATGTTCAAGCTAAACTCCTGAAATGAGGAGCCAAATATGCTATATATACATTTACATTTTTATTTGGACAAAAATGGCCCTTGAAGCTGATTCTGGTCCGCTGCTCCACTCTAAGGCATCGCGATCGCGCAAGGAAGCAAGCGATCGCGCAGACAACATTCCGACTCATCGCGATCGCGCCAATGGCTCGCGATCGCGCAGGACTCCAGTTTCTTCAGCTTCGTCTTCGCGCAGGACAAGACGCTGTCGCGCAGGGCATTCCAAAACTCTTCGCGATCGCGTGAGACATGTCGCGATCGCGAAGAACAAAAGTTCTTCCTCAGGCAGTGAGCTCCCAGTTTGCTACCCTGTTTTGCCCTGTTTTGGGCTGCTCAGTTTCCTGCCCTGTTTTCCTCCGTCCTTGGCGCTCCAATGCATGATCTTCAAGTTGTTCCCGGAGGCCTTGACTCGTACCCATTGTGCTCTCGAGCTTGGCTTTTTGATGGTTGTCGTTTAGGCCATTTTGGGCCGCATCATCCTCCCCTTCTTGAAAGGATTTCGTCCTCGAAATCGAACCATCAAAACCTACAATCAAAACAAGCACAACCAAAACGTCCTACTTCGCAAGTAGGTTAGCTCAACAATAATAAGTGCAAGTAGTGTGGAAAACACACTCTTGTGGTAGAGCCAAGCATCAATACCTATGAAAAAGCTTATGTCCCCGAAAGAGACAACAAAGTCTTGGCTCGACAAGAACAAGCACTCATACTCAAAACAAGCAAAGAGATCAAGGATATGCATGTGGCAATTAAATTCTCCACGACCCCTAAGCCCATGACCAACACACCAAGCCTTCAAATCAATTTTATCACAAAGTGACACATCGGCTTTGGCATGCTCAACACTCAAGGTGTGCTCAACATATGGAATGGAGTAAGTAAAGTAGTTCAATTCACAACTAACATCGACTACTCCACTCCCCTTCTTACAAGCATTCTTACACACACCGAGAGGTATCTCCTCACCTCCAAATACTTTCCCAAGACAACCCTCGTCACTAGACAAACTCCCAAGGGAGGTCTCAAACAAAGGGTTATCCATAGAGTTAGGCATTCCAACCCATGGAGGTCCAAACTCACACTCTTCTCTAGTTTGATACAATTCACCATTTTCATTGAAGTTGCCCTCATACAAAGGATTAGTATAGGCACACTTCTCGAATTCATAAGCAAACAAAGGTGAAATTCTCAAACTAGAGGTATCAACATCCACATTTGAGGAGTCATCGAACACAAGTCGATCTATCTCATTCTCAAGAGACTCCTCAAGGTTACAACCTTCCTCACTACGACACAGGATACCACCACTAGCATATAAACAATCAAAGGGAAGAATAGGGTAATCATGCAAGTCATCTTCTCCTTTATCAAATACGGGTGGTGATGCGGCCCAAAATGGCCTAAACGACAACCATCAAAAACTAAGCTCGAGAGCACAACGGATACAAGTCAAGGCCTCCGGGAACATCTTGAAGATCATGCATTGGAGCGCCAAAGACGGAGGAAAACAGGGCAGGAAACTGAGCAGCCCAAAACAGGGCAAAACAGGGGAGCAAACTGGGAGCTCACTGCCTAAGGAAGAGCTTTTGTTCTTCGCGATCGCGACATGTCTCACGCGATCGCGAAGAGTATTGGAATGCCCTGCGCGACAGCGTCATGTCCTGCGCGAAAGCGAAGCTGAAGAAACTGGAGTCCTGCGCGATCGCGAGCCATTGGCGCGATCGCGATGAGTCGGAATGTTGTCTGCGCGATCGCTTGCTTCCTTGCGCGATCGCGATGCCTTGGAGTGGAGCAGCGGACCAGAATCAGCTTCAAGGGCCATTTTTGTCCAAATAACAATGTAAATGTATATATAGCATTTTAGCTCTTCATTTTCATTAGTTAGCCATTGACATAGAAGATAGAATTTGTGAGAGAACATTGAAGAGGCCGAGCCCTTCTTGTTTGAGCCCGAGGCTCGTGTATGTCTCGACTTGGAACCTATGGAGATCGACACCTAGTTTGATTCCATTGTAAGGTTCGAGTTTCCCTTCTCCCTTTTGAATTCAATTAACGTTAGTAAATTGAATTCGATTCTTTCTTCTAATTTCTTGCCTTCCTAGTCTCGATTTCTTGTTATCTTTATTATTTGCTTCCGCTCGTATAGATTATTGCTTCCGCGTGTTTTGCCCCTTATCAGTTGGTATCAGAGCAAGGCTCGGGTTATGTTCTTACAAACCCCCGTTCCTTGTTCCATATGTTAGTATCATTGTTGTGTTGTTCTTGTTGTTCTTGAAAAGGAAGAAAAACAAAAAAATTGAAAAACTAGAAAACTTGACAAAATTTGGTCGAGCGGGTTGGATACAAATCCCCGAGTGTTAAAAAGTAGTGGGGTTTGTTCCTTGTTGTATTCCCGTCGTTTTGATACCCATATCTCGTGTTTTGGTGTCACGATTCAAAAATTTCGAAAATCAAAAATCCAAAAGTTTGAAAATTCTTGAAAACGCTTCAATCTTGAATCGAAGCTTGTTGTTGTTTGTTTGGAGTTGAAAACTATTGGGGATTGGTTGTTATAGTTGAATACACCTTTGGGTATCGTTGGTTTTGTGTTTCGGGTTGGTATCGAGCCAAAAATTTGGCCAAAATCGCCCAAAAACTCGTTTTTTGAGCTGCTGTGAAAGTGCAGGGATTAACCCTTCGCGATCGCGAAGAGCAATTCGCGATAGCGAAGAGCAAAATAATTTTTTGAAAAAAATAACCCTTCGCGATCGCGCGCGTCTGGTCGCGATAGCGAAGAACAAAAATTTTTCCAGATTTCCAGTTTTGGGACAGAACGTTCGCAACGGCTTCCGAACAGTTTCCAAACATCATGACTCCAATTGGACCATTAAATATGATGAGTTTGTAGATCACAAACAAAATTTCATCCGATTCCAAATCCGTTTGGTCCCAATTCGAGTCAAATCTTTTGTGTCCCGTTTTCTTCCATACCTCTTGGTTAGTGTTTGAAGGTAATTGGCCTACTTGAAAGACACTAATCCTTTAGCGTATAGGGTATTCGTGCGTAGAGGAGATTAGAATTCAAAGAAGAGTCGTAGAACTCCTTTTGGCCTCAAGTGCGCACTTTAAATAGCCGTCCGTACATCGAGTCTCATTAATTCCACTCCGGACTTTAACTTGGACATGCTAGTTGTGATTACCTTGGTTCCCAAGTTGATAAGGCCTCGCTCTTGAGTGTACAAATATTGAGTGATACACGTGAGGGAGTGACTTTTGGGAGGTTTGTTCTTTGGTGATTGCACAATGTCGGATAATGATGAATGTGGGGATTATGGCTCATGTGGCGATGATGCGAGTTTCTATGACTCTTATGGTGATGATGGAGACTATGGTTCCTATGAGGGTGATGAAGGCCACTACTATGATGATGGAAACCATGGCTCCTATGTTGATGAAGCGGTTCACTATGATGATCGTGAAATTGATGAAGACTATGAGGCTTGTGATGAAGATTGTGATGATTCCTATGCTTCTAGTCAAGAAATCGAAGATGGTGACGCTTCAAGGTACATTGATCCTACTTACTCTACTTGTGATGAACTTGAGCATGATAGTGACATAGATAGAGTTGATGATGATGATGATTATAGAAATTGTTCATATGCATCTTCTCTTGGTGTTGCTTGTGGAGTACAAGGGAGTAGTAGAAGACCTTCCATTAGCATGGGAGGTGGTGGTGGTTGTTCCATGGGAAATGGGAGATTTGCATCTTCTAGTTCCCATGTGAAAGGTGGGATGAGAAGTGTTGCTCTTACCGTTACGGGGGTGCATTGCTCTAGTAGTGGTGGTAGGAGTGATGCTAGGGGCTATGGAACCAAGGCGAGAAGCAATTATGGGTTCCATAGTGGTATTCCTTCCTCGACTTCCAACAACATCTCTAATGTTGGGAGAGTGACGGGAAGTGGAAGTTGCACTATTAATCTTGCTAGTAGTGGAGGAATAAGGAAGACCCAAGTTGTCGGAGTTGACACTTGTAGGCATTCAAGTTCTCACTTGGATGCCAATCTACAAAACTTGGGTAGATGTAGGTTCGTTGTTGGGGTGAATGGTATTGATGGATACTTGCTCAAGATTGGTGATACCGATGCCAATTGTATTAGCACCTCTTTGGTTGATAGGCTTAGGATACCATGCCATAAGCTAGCGCATCCTTATGAGTATGATGGAGTGTGGGTTTCTAAGGAGGCTCGGGTACTCATATCTCATGGGAGTTATAGATGCTATGTATGGTGTGACGTGTATCCCATGCGTCATGTTGATGTGTGGATGGGTGAGCCGTGGTTGGCGGGGAAGAGGGTGCAATATAGTATGGTGAAGGGTGCATATCTTGTGGGCGTAGGGCAAAGAGTCTATGACTTTGTGCCTTATCGGGCGAAGAGCCGAGTGCCTACTAATGCCCCTTCTTTGGCTATGCAAAGGGGCAAGGAGCAAGAACTTCATTCCATGGGCAACAATGTGCAAACAAGAAGTCCTACAAACACAAGCAATGGTGGGACTAGTGCTACAAAAGAGTTGGCAAATGTCAACAAGGTGAACCCGAAGCCACTTCCAAAGCCGAGTGGTTCACCAACAAAGAAGAAGGAGACATCAAGTGATGAGTCTCCAAGTCCTAGATTCCGGGTTGATGTAAAAAGTCCACCTACTCCGGCTATGGGCATTCTCGGGCCTCCTCCCAATTCGCCCGAATTTGAGAGACAAAAGATAGAGAGGAGTAAGGGAGTGACCGGTGACATTCCTAGAGTGGAAAAAGGAGAGGATGTGTTGAGTGATGTGAGTGGGATGTCACCACCCGAATCGACACCCGACCTTGAAAAGAAAATGAGGGAAAAGAAAGAGGGAAAAAGAAAAATTGAGAGTGAGGACACCCCTTATTCTAACCTTAACCCTTTTGCTTTTTCTTCTACTTGTTTGAGTACTTGTGTAGGTATTCTTGGAGGCAAACCGATGGAACCTCAATCATGTGCCGGGATGGAAAGACAAGGTGAAGGCGATGCCAAATGTGAGCTTCGAGGTGAAGAAACTACCCATGACGCTTCATGTACATTGAGTGAGCCCGGATGCGACTCAAGTGTAAGTGTTAGTTCTTCCTCCCTTGAGCATGATACTTCCTTGTCTTGTGATGTTGTTAGTGATGACTCTAGGCTAGTTGATGATTTGCATGACTATAATGTGTTTGCAACTAGTGTAGAGCCTTTGGGTCAACTTGTGTGTGAAAATGAACCACTAGTTGAGAGTGTTGAAAAGCCACATCATGATGTGAGCTCGATTTTCGTTGAACCTCTCTTTAGTGAAAATGTTGAAGTTGACCTTGTTTGTGAACCTTGTTATGACACCCCACCTATATTTGATAAAGGAGAAGATGAAATGCATGATAATCTTATTCTTCCCTTTGATTGTTTAATGGATAATGGTGGTTCCTTGTGTCGTAGTGAGGATGAGTGTGACCTTGAGGAGACTCTCGTGTGTGAGATGGATCGATTTATTTTGATGACTCCTCGAGTGAGAGTGAAGGACCTAGTCTTGATTCTATGCTTTTGTGTAACCATGAATTTGAGGTGCATGCCTTTACATTTCTATTGTTTGAAGGCAATCTCATTTGTGGTGGTGAATTGTATCGGACTAGGGTCGGTAGTAGAGTCGAACCTCCATGGTTTGTCAAGTTAGGCTCTATGGATGATCCAACGTTTGGAACTCCGAGTGAGGAGAGTGGTCTTGGTATTGGTCATGTTGACACATCTTCTAGTAGTCCTAGCCTTCGTTGTGTGGACTATAATGATGAAGGGCCAATTTTGGAGACCTTCCTTTGGAGCTTGTCCAATAAGGAGGATTGTCTTGGGGTTGATTTAGGAGGTGAGGAGGTACCTCTCGGTGTGTGTAAGAATGCTCGTAAGAAGGGGAGTGGAGTAGTTGATGTTAGTTGTGAATTGAATTACTTTACTTACTCCATCCCATATGTTGAGCACACCGTGAGTGTTGAGCATGCCAAAGCCAATGTGTCGCATTGCGATAAAATTGATTTGAAGGCTTGGTGTGTTGATGGTAAGCTTAGGGGTCATGGGACATTTGATTGCTACATCTTGTATGACTTTGATCTCTTTGCTTGTTTTGAGAATGAGTGCTTGTTCTTGTCGAGCCAAGACTTTGTTGTCTCTTTTGGGGACGTAAGCTTTTTCATAGGTATTGATGCTTGGCTCTATCACAAGAGTGTGTTTTCCACACTACTTGCACTTATTATTGTTGAGCTAACCTACTTGTGAAGTAGGACATTTTGGTTGTGCTTGTTTTGATTGTAGGTTTTGATGGTTCGATTTCGAGGACGAAATCCTTTCAAGAAGGGGAGGATGATGCGGCCCAAAATGGCCTAAACGACAACCATCAAAAACTAAGCTCGAGAGCACAACGGATACGAGTCAAGGCCTCCGGGAACATCTTGAAGATCATGCATTGGAGCGCCAAAGACGGAGGAAAACAGGGCAGGAAACTGAGCAGCCCAAAACAGGGCAAAACAGGGGAGCAAACTGGGAGCTCACTGCCTAAGGAAGAACTTTTGTTCTTCGCGATCGCGACATGTCTCACGCGATCGCGAAGAGTATTGGAATGCCCTGCGCGACAGCGTCATGTCCTGCGCGAAAGCGAAGCTGAAGAAACTGGAGTCCTGCGCGATCGCGAGCCATTGGCGCGATCGCGATGAGTCGGAATGTTGTCTGCGCGATCGCTTGCTTCCTTGCGCGATCGCGATGCCTTGGAGTGGAGCAGCGGACCAGAATCAGCTTCAAGGGCCATTTTTGTCCAAATAACAATGTAAATGTATATATAGCATTTTAGCTCTTCATTTTCATTAGTTAGCCATTGACATAGAAGATAGAATTTGTGAGAGAACATTGAAGAGGCCGAGCCCTTCTTGTTTGAGCCCGAGGCTCGTGTATGTCTCGACTTGGAACCTATGGAGATCGACACCTAGTTTGATTCCATTGTAAGGTTCGAGTTTCCCTTCTCCCTTTTGAATTCAATTAACGTTAGTAAATTGAATTCGATTCTTTCTTCTAATTTCTTGCCTTCCTAGTCTCGATTTCTTGTTATCTTTATTATTTGCTTCCGCTCGTATAGATTATTGCTTCCGCGTGTTTTGCCCCTTATCAGGTGGGGTGTCATAACAAGGCTCACACACAAGGTCAACTTCAACATTTGCACTAAAGAGAGATTCAAAGAAAACCGAGCTCACTTCATGATGTGGCTTTTCAATTCTCTCAACTAGTGGTTCATTGGCACACACAAGTTGACCCAAAGGCTCTACACTAGTTGCAAACACATTATAGTCATGCAAATTATCAACTAGTCTAGAGTTCTCACTAACAACATAACAAGACAAGGAAGTAGCATGCTCAAGGGAGGAAAAACCAACACATACCTTTGAAGTGTCAAGAACGTCTTCACCTTGTAGCTCACATTCGGCATCTCCTTCACCTTGTCTTTCAATCTCGGAACATGGTTGAGGCTCCATCGGTTTGCCTCCAAGAATCCCTACACAAGAATTCAAACACATAGAAGAAAAGGATAAAGGGTTAAGGTTAGAATAAGGGGTGCCCTCACTCTCAATTTTTCTTTTTCCCTCTTTCTTTTCCCTCATTTTTTTTCCAAGGTCGGGGGTAGATTCGGGTGGCGACAACTCACTCACATCACTCAACACAACCTCTCCTTTTTCCACTCGAGAGTTGTCACCGGTCGCTCCCTTACTCCTCTCTATCTTTTGTCTCTCAAATTCGGGCGAATTGGGACGAGGCCCAAGAATACCCATAGCCGGAGTAGGTGGACTTTTCACGTCAACCCGGAATCTAGGACTTGGAGACTCATCACTTGACGTCTCCTTCTTCTTCATTAGTGAACCACTCGGCTTTGGAAGTGGCTTCGGGCTCACCTTGTTGACATTTGCCAACTCTTTCATAGCACTAGTCCCACCACTTCTTGTAATTGTAGGACTCCTTGATTGCTCAACCTTACCAACCATGGAATGAAGTTCTTGCTCATTGCTCCTTTGCCTAGCCAAAGAAGGTGCACTAGTAGGCACTTGGCTCTTCGCCCGGTAAGGCACAAAGTCATAAACTCTTTGCCCTACGCCCACAAGATACGCACCCTTCACCACACTATATTGCACCCTCTTCCCCTCCAACCACGGCTCACCCATCCACACATCAACATGACGCATGGGATACACGTCACACCACACATAGCATCTATAACTCCCATGAGATATGAGTACTCGAGCCTCCTTAGAAACCCAAACTCCATCATACTCATAAGGATGCGCTAGCTTATGGCATGGTATCCTAAGCCTATCAACCAAAGAGGTGCTAATACAATTGGCATCGGTATCACCAATCTTGAGCAAGTATCCGTCAATTCCATTTACCCCAACAACGAACCTACATCTACCCAAGTTTTGTAGATTGGCATCCAAGTAAGAACTTGAATGCCCACAAGTGTCAACTCCGACAACTTGGGTCTTCCTTATCCCTCCACTAGTGGCAACACCACTAGAACAACCTCCACTTCCCGTCATTCTCCCAACATTAGCAATGTTGTTGGAAGTCAAGGAAGGAACCTCGCCATGGAATCCATAAGTGCCTCTCGCCTTGGATCCATAGCCCATAGTACTACTCCTACCACAATCATCCACGCCCCTCACGGCACATAACCCCTTTGTAGCAAAAGCAACACCATCTATCATACCACCCTCCACATGGAAATTAGAAGCATTAGGCCGCTTAGCGTACCTAGAAGATGCAAGCTTCTTCTTCCCCATGTAACAACCACCACCACCTTCCATACTAACGGAAGGTCCTCCACTACTCCCTTGTACTCCGTTAGCAACACTAAGAGAAGATGCATAAGAATAATCCCTATGTTCATCATCATCATCAACTCTACCTATGTCACCATCATCAATATCAAATTCTTCACAAGAAGAGTAAGTAGGATCATCATACCTTGAAGCGTCACCATCTTCGATTTCTTGACTAGAAGCATAGGAATCATCACAATCTTCATCACAAGCCTCATAGTCTTCATCAATTTCACGATCATCATAGTGAGCCGCTTCATCTCCATAGGAGCCATGGTTTCCATCATCATAGTAATGGCCATCATCACCCTCGTAGGAACCATAGTCTCCATCATCACCATACGAGTCATAGCAACTCGCATCATCGCCACATGAGCCATAATCTACTCCGTCATCATTATCCGACATTGTTGCAATCACCAAAGAACAAAACCTCCCAAAAGTCACTCCCTCACGTGTTTCACTCAATATTTGTACACTCAAGAGCGAGGCCTTATCAACTTGGGAACCAAGGTAATCACAACTAGCATGTCCAAGTTAAAGTTCAGAATAGAATTAATGAGACTCGATGTACGGACGGCTATTTAAAGTGCGCACTTGAGGCCAAAAGGAGTTCTACGACTCTTCTTTGAATTCTAATCTCCTCTACGCACGAATACCTAATACGCTAAAGGATTAGTGTCTTTCAAGTAGGCCAATTACCTTCAAAACACTAACCAAGAGGTACGGTAGAAAATGGGACACAAAAGATTTGACTCGAATCGGCACCAAATGGATTTGGAATCGGATGAAAATTTGTTTGTGATCTACAAACTCATCATATTTAATGTTCCAATTGGAGTCATGATGTTTGGAATCTGTTCGGAAGCCGTTGCGAACATTCTGTCCCAAAACTGGAATTCTGAAATTTTTTTTGTTCTTCACTATCGCGACCAGACGCGCGCGATCGCGAAGGGTTAATTTTTCAAAAAAATAATTTTGTTCTTCGCTATCGCGAAATTGCTCTTCGCGATCGCGAAGGGTTAATTTCTGCGATTTCACAGCAGCTCAAAAACGGGTTTTTTGGCGATTTTGGCCAAAACTTTGGCTCGATATCAACCCGAAACACAAAACCAACGATACCCAAAGGTGTATACAACTAATATCATCAATCCCCAATAGTTTTTCAACCCCAAACAACAACAACAAGCTTCGATTCGAGATTGAAGCGTTTTCAAGAATTTTCAAACTTTTGGATTTTGATTTTCGAAATTTTTGAATCGTAACACCAAAACACGAGATATGGGTATCAAAACGACGGGATTACAACAAGGAACAAACCCCACTACTTTTTAACACTCGGGGATTCGTATCCAACCCGCTCCACCAATTTTTTTCAACTTTTCTAGTTTTTCAATTTTTTTTTTTTCTTCACCTTTCAAGAACAAACAACACAATCACAACAACGACAAGAACAAGACCGAGGATTCGTAAGAACGAAGCCTAGCCGTGCTCTGATACCAACTGATGCGGGGCAAAATACGCGGAAGCTAAATATACGATAAACGAGCGGAAGCAAGCAAATATGATAACGTGATATCAAAGATATCGAGAAATTTAAGACTAGGGAGACAAGAATTAGAAGAAAGAACGGATAAACAATTCAAACAAGAATTTAATTATCCAAGGAAGAAAGTGAAACTCGAACCTTACAAGGATTTCACACTAGCGATGAATCTCCATAGGTGATGCGGGGCAAAATGCGTCGACACCCACACTTGGACCGGAAGTCAAGGCATGGATGATATGAGCTCGGGAGACGACTTGAAGACCATGCATTGGAGCTCAATCAAAGTGAGAGCCGGGCTGGAAACAGTGCAGGAAACAGGGGAGCCAAAACAGAGCAAAAACAGGGCAGCATTTCTGAGCTCACTGCCTGACGAAGGGCATCTGTTCTTCGCGATCGCGCCACTACTCACGCGATCGCGAAGGGGGTTCTTCTACTCTGCGCGACAGCGTCGCCTTCAACGCGATCGCGAAGGCTTGAAGACTGGCTTGAAGACTTTCCTACCCTGCGCGACAGCGTCGCCTTCCACGCGATCGCGTGGCTTGAAGAATCAGTGTTGCGCGATCGCATATCCTTGTGCGCGATCGCGATGAGGACTTAGGCAGTGCGGACCAGAAACTTGGCAAATGTTGTAATGGGAAACTATAAATACTCCCTTAGTTCATTTATTGCAAATTAGCTAACCTTGAATGTAGAATGACATTTTCTTTGAGTGAATCTCAATGTTGAACCCGTGAACGGGCATGATTTCACTTGGTGGATTCCAAGTTGAACATCGAAACCTCTCTGATCATTCTATTTGCAAGAGCCGGGTGCCTCTTGAGGGTAGTTGCGTAGTATAGGTGATCCTTGACTTCACCCGGGGTGTATCGAGACGAGTTCCTCGGTGCTACTTAGGTAAACGTTCAAGCCTCGTCTTGCTTTTTATCTCGATATCTTTAACGATATCGCCTATCTTGTTTTAGCTTCCGCACTTTCGTATCGTCTTTCCGTTTCCGCGTATTTTTCGATTGCATCAGTTGGTATCAGAGCACGGCTAGGCTTCGTTCTTACGAATCCTCGGTCTTGTTCTTGTTGTTGTTATCATTGTGTTGTTTGTTCTTGAATTTGAAGAAAAACAAAAAAATACAAAAATTTGAAAATCACAAAAAAATTGCTAGAAATCGTTCCTTGTTACGATTTTGTAGTTGTTTGTTACTGGGGATTGTTTGTTATCATATTCCCGTTGATTTGGTACCCTCGAAAAACGATTTGAAGTCGTGAATCAAAATCTTGAAAACCAAATCTCAAAGTTGAGAATTCACAAAAATTTAATAGAACTTGCTTTGTGTTGTGAATTCTTGGATGTTTGATATTGGGGATTGTTCCTTATAGTTTTCCCGTCATTTTGATATCCCCATATCGTCATTTGGATTAGCGGAATGAAAATCGCACTTTGAAAATTTGAAGTTCTTGAAAATTTTGAAGAACTTGATCCAAATTCCGTGAAACAAGTTGTTTGTTCATTGTTTGATTGTTAAAACCATTGGGGATTGTTTACTTCAGTTGAAAACACCCTTTGGAAGCTTTAGAACTGAACAACAAGTTGAATTGGTGTGATTTTTGTGCCAAAATCTGTGTTTTCTGTCGGGGTTCTAGTTCTGGTCTGTAAACCTGCGCGATCGCGCACATACTCACGCGATCGCGACAACTTCACAAATTAAGTCATCGCGATCGCGCGCTTCCCCACGCGATAGCGAAGAGTACTTAATTCCAGAAAATCCTGAACTGGGACAGATTGTTCGCAAAGCGATCGTAACAGTTTCCGCTCACCAAAACTTCAATTGTATCATCTTATATGGTGAGTTTCTAGATCACTTACCCAAAATCATCCAATTCCGAATCCGTTTAGTGACGATTCGACTTTTGAACATTTGGTCGCGTCACTTCCGGTTAGTGCTTTGAGGGTAACACTTCTACCTAAATAGTACTAATCCTTTGTGCGTATAAGAAACTCGTGCCTAGAAGGAGAGTAGAGCTCAAAGAAGACTCGTAGTATATTTTTGGCTCAAGTGCTCACTTATAAAGCCGTTCGCCCATCGAGTCCCATCAATTCCACTCACCCCGAAGAGTATTTGGTTCTTGTGACTTGAGTGGTTATTGAGGTGGTTGTTCAACTACGAGGAAGCCTTTGAGATCAAGCTTGAGTGATAAATCCCCCGTCACTAAATTGAGTGTACCCGAGTGACACTTCAAAGGTGAGGGAGCGAGTGAGGGCTTTTACTCTAACCTCTTTCTTGTTTTTGATTTGTGTAGGTACATGGCCGGAGACGTGTATGATCCTGATGAGGATACGTTGAGTACTTTGGCCTACATATTGGCCGAGGTAAGGTCTATGGACCAACGGCTTGAGCGCCTTGAAAGAAAATGGACCCCGAGTGTCCAAAAAGGTACCGAAAGAGGTACTAGTGATGAAATGTTGGGCATTCCCCAACCGTTGGGCATTCCCCAACAAGTGGGCACTCCCCACAACTTGGGCATTCCCCAAGGTAATAGTGAGCAAGGTGATGAGCTTAAAACGACGCTTGTGGTACGGAGGAGTTTGGGTGCCATGAGTCATGAAGAGTCGGAGCATGTGCAAAGGGAGAATCTCTTCCATGCTAGGTGTCGAGTGATGGGACTAGTGTGCTCAATGATCATTGATTCGGGAAGTTGTGCTAACATAGTGAGTGAGACCTTGCTTTCCCAAATACAATTGCCTACTAGAGCACATCCACATCCATACCGTTTACAATGGTTGAGTGAGTGTGGAGAGTTGAGGGTGGAGAAGCAAGCTTTGATTGAGTTTAGCATTGGCAACTACCGAGATAAGGTAATGTTCGACGTAGTCCCTATGCAAGCTTGCCATCTCTTGTTTGGGAGGCCGTGGCAATATGATCGGAGCGTAGTACATGATGGTAGGACCAACTCTTATACGGTCTTGCATGGTTCTAGAAAGTATATACTCAAGCCCTTGACACCAAAGCAAGTAAGTAATGACTATAGGATTATGAGGGAGTTGAGGGAAGCGGCTAAAGCCAAGTCACCCATGGTGCTTGAGCCCGGAACCAACAATCTTATGGTCATGCCCTTGCGAGTTGAGAATGAAGCATCACCCGGACCTACAATTGGCCTTGAGCGAAAAATGAAAGGAGTGGAGAGAGAGAAAATCTCGAGTGAGAATGAGGACACACTTTGTTCTAACCATGATTTATCTTCTTCTCTTTCTACTTGTTTTGGCTTATGTGTAGGTACTCTTGGAGGCGAGCTAGTGGAGCCTCAACCGGTTGATAAGGAAGAAGGACAAGAGGATGGAGCTCGACATCGTGAGTTTCATGAAGGAGGACTCAAGCATGACACTTCAAACGATGTGAGTGCTCACGGGAGCGACTCAAATGTAAGTGTTACCTTTCCTTCTCATGAACATGTTGATCCCTTGTCTTGTAGAGACTCAAAGCTAGTTGTTGCTTGTGATGTCTATATTGACATTGCAACTAGTGAAGAGTCTAATGGTCAACTTGTGTTTGCATGTGACCTAGTAGAGGGGAGTGAAAGGCCACATCATGATGTGAGCCCGGTATTCAAGGAACCTCTCTCTAGTGAAAGCGTGATAGTTGACCCTACTTGTGACCCTTGTTATGACGCCCCACCCATATTTGATAAAGGGGAAGACGAGTTATGTGACTCCACCCTTGTTGGCATAATTGATTTTGGTGGACTTGTGTGTCGTAGTGAGGATAAGGGTGAACTTGAGGAGTCCAAATTGCGAGAATTGGACAAGGTTGCCTATGATGACTCCTCAAGTGAGAGTGAAAATCCTAGTCTTGATACTATGCCTTTGTTTGACTATGAAATTGAGGTGCATGCTTTTATATTTCCATTGTGTGGAGGCATCTTTAATTGTGAAGGCGATTTGTATCGGGCTAGCGTTGAGGATGAAATAGAACCTCCGTGGTGTGAGGGATTTGATCCCATAGACAACTCCTTGTTTGCACTTTCAAGTGAGGTAGATGATTCTTCTAGTGACCCTACCCTTGTTGGTTCGGGTTATGATGATGAAGAGGCCATTAACAATGCCTTCCTCGAGAGTTTACCGTGTGAAGGGGGTTGTCTCGAGGATGAAATTGGAGGTGAGGAGGTACCTCTTAGTGTGAGTATGAGGGCTTTTAAGAAGGGGAGTGGGGTATTTGAAGTTAATTGTGTATTGCACCACTTTGTCTATTCCCTCCCATATGTTAGCCACACTTTGAGACTTGAGCATGCCAAAACCATTGTGCCGCATTGTGAAAATATTGCATCGAAGGGTTGGTATGTTGATCATGAGCTTAGGGGTCATAGGCACTTTGATTGCTTAATCTTGAATGTTGCACGCCCTATTGATCTCTTTGCTTGTCGTGGTGATGAGTACTTGACACCATGGAGCCAAGAACTTGTTGTCTCCTTTGGAGACGTAAGCTTTTTGATTTGCATTGATACTTGGCTCTATCACAAGAGTGAATTTTCCATATCACTTACCTTCACTCTTATGGGACTTGCCTACTCGCATAGTGGGAAGTCTTGGTGCACTACTCTTGAACGTAAAGGATTGTAGGGATTTTGATAGCTTAATCTTGCATATGCCATGCCCTATTGATCTATTTATTTGTTCTTGTGTCGGGAGCACTTTGTTGTCAAACCAAGTACTTGCTAGCTCCGTTGGGAGCGTGAGCTTCTTTGTTGCCATTGATACTTGGTTGTACCACAAGAGTGTGTTTTCCCACACTTAGTGCACTAACCTACTCTTGTAGTAGGAGATTTTGTTTTTGTTTGCCTTTTTGATGTAGGTGATGAACCCTTGGAGGATGACGCCTTAATTTCGAGGACGAAATTTCCTTAAGAAGGGGAGGATGATGCGGGGCAAAATGCGTCGACACCCACACTTGGACCGGAAGTCAAGGCATGGATGATATGTGATGCAACCCAAATTGCATCGAGACCATTCACTCGAAGTCAAGCCAAGGACATACAAGACGCTCACCTACACTTAGTTTGGAGAGGCGTGGATGAGACGAGCTCGGGGAAGGACTTAAAGGCAATGCATTGGAGCTCAATCCATGTGGAAACAGGGCAGGAAACAGTGCAAGAAGCAGGGGAGCAAAACAGGGCAAAAACAGGGGAGATCTGCTGAGCTTACTGCCTAAGACTGGAAACTTGTTCTTCGCGATCGCGTCCATACCTTCGCGATCGCGTAGACCATTTCTTTTGTCTGCGCGACCGCGCCAAGACACGCGCTATCGCGAGCTTCTGCATTTTAGTGTTCCACGCGATCGCATATAACTCTGCGCGATCGCGAAGAACACTCGAGTAGCAGCGGACCAGAATGCTAGGAAACATTGTAATGAGGTGCTATAAATGCCCTCTTTCATCATTTATTGTTTTTTTACACAACTTTGAACACAAAACATATTGTATGAGCATTGCTCTTGACATTGTAACCCTCTTGGCTTGAAATCAATTGGATGAATCCAAGTTGCTCTTCAATCCATCTTCGATCATTCTATTTGCTTGAGCCTCGTGTCTCTGGAGGATAGTTGCTTAGCGTAGGTGATTCTTTCCAATCGCTCGGGGTGTAACGGAACAAGTTCTTCGTTGCTACTCGACTTTAGCGTGAGTCTCGTCTTGTTTCTTATCTTTTATCGCTTTCGTATTTTCGATTGCATCAGTTGGTATCAGAGCAAGGCTAGGGTTACGTTCTTACGAGCCCTCGTCCTACTCTTCGTGCTTGTCATCTTTGTTCCGCATTTACTTTCTTGTTCTTGTCTTGTTACATTGAAAAAGAAGAAAAAAATTCAAAAATTTGAAAACCCAAAAATTTGAAGGAAATCGCTTGTTGTTACGATTTTGTTGGTATTGATTATCGGGGATTGTATGTTTGTGTAATCTCGACAATTGGAAACCAACAAAACACGTTTTGGAGTTGAAAATCAAAGATTGGAAATTTAAACCCTAGGTTGAAGAAATTGAAAATTTGCCAAAAACTTGCTTGATGTTATGATATTGTGATTGTTTGGTATCGGGGATTGTTCACAATAGTTTTCCCGTTGTTTTGATACCAACATAACATCATTTGGAGTATTGTAGTGAAAATCGAAAATTTGGTTCTTGAAGGTTTTGGAAATATTGAAGAACTTGTCAAAAATCTTTGAAACAAGTTGTTTGATGGTTGTTTTTGTGTATGAACCATTGGGGAATGTTTGTTCCAGCTGAAAAACATCTTTGGGAAGCTTGAAAACTGAAATACATTGCATTTGGGTTGTTGTTGTGCCAAAACTGCTGTTTTTCTGTCGAGATTCTGGTTCAGCTGAACAAACCTGCGCGATCACGCAAGGTCTCGCGCTATCGCGCCAATTCTGAATTTTTGTTCATCGCGGTCGCGCTCATCTG
The DNA here is from genome assembly GCA_037355625.1 of Petunia x hybrida. Lineage (NCBI taxonomy): Eukaryota > Viridiplantae > Streptophyta > Magnoliopsida > Solanales > Solanaceae > Petunia > Petunia x hybrida. The sequence continues at coordinate 1,607,366 of JBBBVM010000534.1, forward strand.
CACGCGATCGCGAAGTGTGCCAATTTCCAGAATTTCCTGAAGTTGGACAGAATGTTCGCAAAGCTATCGTAACAGTTTCCAACCACCAAAACTCCCATAGCATCATCAAATATGGTGAGTTTCTAGATCACAAACCAAAATTCATCCAATTCCGAATCCGTTTAGTGGCGATTCGATCTTTGAACATTTGATCGCGCCACTTCCGGTTAGTACTTTGAGGGTAACACTTCTACCCAATTAGTACTAATCCCTTGTGCGAATAGGATACTCGTGCCTAGAAGGAGAGTAGAATTCAAAGAAGATTCGTAGTTAATTGTTTGGTTCAAGTGCGCACCAAATAGCTTAGCGTTAATCGAGTCCCATTGAATCCACTCTTCCCGAAGAGCATTTGGTTCTTGTATTTTGGTTTGATCATTGAGGAGGTTGCGCAACTACGAGGAGGCCATTGAGTTCAAGTTTGTGTGAACCTAACCCCAAGCTTGAGTGAACCCGAGCGACAAACAAAAGTGAGGGAGTGAGTGAGGACTTTTACTCTAATCTTCCTTTCTTGTTTTTGATTGTTGTAGGTACATGGCGGAGGAGAAAGCAAAGAGTACCATTGAGGTTCCAACCGACGTCTTGGCTAATTTGTTAGCCGAGGTGAAGGCACTAAACCTTAAAATGGAGGCTCTTGAAAAGGAGAGGACCCCGAGTGTCCAAAAGGATCCCAATGAAGGCACTAGTGATGATTCCATCATGAAGCCGGATCAATATGCGGAGCTAGTTCGTCGACAACGGTTGAGGGATGAGGCTCTTGCTAGAGAAAGATTGTTGGGCAATCCCCAACCCTTGGGCAATCCCCAAGGAGATGTTCCATTCCTAAGGCCTCGGAGAAACATTGCATCTCTTGAGCAAGTTGATGAAGCTCAAGAAGGGGAGGGCCTCGGACTTGATGATGAAGACTTTGATGCTCCCTATCCAAATAGGAGGGCGATGAATGGAGGCCGAGGTGTAGAAAGGGGTCGAGGTAGAGGTCGAGGGCCACCAAGAGTTTATATGGGAAGAAACTTGGGAAGGGAATATGAATATGTTGATGACAACTATGGGATTCAACCGGAACAACACCGTGGGGGTCGAGACACTAATCTCAATAGTGTCAAGATCACTATCCCGCCTTTCAAGGGGACTAGTGATCCGGAAGCATTTCTTTAATGGAAGATCCAATTGGAGCGGGTCTTTGACACAAATGATATGACCGAGGAGAAGAAGGCCACTTATGCCATTTCATCATTTGAGTCCTATGCCTCTACTTGGTGGGAATCCATCAAGCGATCAAGGAGAAGACTTGGGTTGCGGATGAACATCACTTGGGAAGAGTTGAAAGAAGTTATGAACAACAAGTATGTGACTCCCAAGTATCGACAAGAGCAACTCAAAAAGCTCTATGAATTGAAGCAAGGCTACAAGTCCGTTGATGAATATTTCAACGACTTTGAGAAAAACCGGATGGCTCTTGATATGGAAACGGAGGATGAAGAACAAGCTATCATCCGTTTCAAAAGTGGCTTGAGTAGGGAGATTGCTTCCCAATTGAGACTTCACATCTTCCACTCCTTGCAAGATGTTTGTGATGCCGCGGTTGAAGCCGAGAAATGGCTCAAAGAAGAAAAGGCTCCTCGCTATAGGAGTACTACTACCACCACTCCTTCAACTCGCACCAAAGAATGGAAGAGCCCATATGCTAGTGGAGCAAGTGGGAGCCGAGATGTAAAGAAGCCTTTTGAAAAGGCTACCCCAAAGAGCGACCACAAAGAAGTTGGAGGTACTTCTAAAACTACTTTAAATACTCCTTCTCCTTCTTCTTTCCAATGTCATAAATGCAAGGGTTATGGCCACTTTGCCAAAGAGTGCCCTACCCGGAAAACAATGATTGTGATGGATGATGGGTTGGTCTATGAGGGTGAAAGTGGGTCCGAGGGTGAAGTTGAAGAAGAGAGTGAGGAAGTTGAGGGTGAGGGTGAAGAGAGAGCGACGGAGGGGGATGATCCTAATATGTTCCTTGTGGTTCGTCGAATTTTGGGAACCATGGTGAGTGAGGAGAGGGAGGATGAGCAAAGAGAAAATGATAAGACCCAAACCGCCTTAAGACCCTTCACTCGGAGCCAAGTCAAGTTGATCCAAGACGTCCATCTTTACTTGATATGGAAGGGTATGGAAGAAGGCTCCGAGAGCGACTTGAAGACTGTACTTTGGTGTGCCATGGATGGAGGACCCTCTAGTACACTTGGCGAGGCATCGGGAGCGCATTTGGAGGCAATGGACAAGCCCACAGAACCAGGCGGACCGCCTTGTCTAGCAGGCGGCCGCCTACTTTGAAACAGGTCTCTGGATTTTGACCAGGCGGCCCGCCTCTGCAAACCAGGCGGACCGCCTACTGCTGCAGTGTGAAGAGAACAGGCGGGGCGCCTACTACATGTAGGCTGGGCACCTACTTGCTGAGCCAATGCGGGATTTGTTAGTTTTTTGACTATGTTTTGGACAAGTTTAGCCCTACGTGGCCTTTATAGTTTAAACCCACTTTAGGGGTATTTTTGAGCTTTCATTACAATTGGGTGAAGTCTATAAATACTTCACAAACCACTTTCAAACAATTACCTTACACTTTGATTAAAAACATTGAATGAGAATTGAGTTCATCTCTTTGGAAGAAACCTTTGTCTTTTGGTTGCTTGAATTCACTAGTGTAACCTAGTTGAGTCTTGAACCGCTAACCCGACCATTCGACTTGCGAGTCCGGTGTTGTCTCGAGGGTCGTTGCATAGTGTAGGTCCTCCTTGACGCCGATTCGAGGGTATCTCGGGACAAGTTCCCCGTGGTTACTTCGAAGGGAGTTCGAGAAGTGTCTCGCTCTTCTATCTTTTTGTTCCGTGTATTTGATTCCTATCATCTTGGTATCAGAGCAAGGCTCGGGTATCGTTTCTACGAACCCCCGACCCTTGAATCTTCGTGCCTAGGTTAGTTTCGTTTTTAGGTTCTTGTTTATTGTTTTTGAAAAGAAGAAAACTACAAAAAAAATTGAAAAGAAGAAAAAAAAAACACCAAAAAAAAAAAAAAAAAAATTTTAATCATAGGTTCTTGGATTGTTGCAGTCGTTATTGAATTGTTATTGGGGTTTGTTCTTTATTGGAAACCCGTTCTTTTGGTACCCTATACGTTTGATTTGGAGTTGAAACACGAGAATTGGAAATTTTGAATCCCTTGGAAATTGAAAAGATTGAAACCCTAGCTATGAACATGGTAGATTGATGAACTTTGATTGGGGTTGATTAAAATTGATTGGGGTTCGTTCTTTGTGGTTGAAACAACATTGGGGTACCTTTGAATTACTCAAACAACATTGGAATCGTTGGATTTTTGGGTGCAAAACCAAGGACTTCGTGTTGAATCTGTGCTGAAGCTTGCAGTAGGCGGGGCGCCTAGTAGACCAGGCGGACCGCCTGATTTCTGTCAACTCTCTGGATTTGGAGTAGGCGGACCGCCCACTTGCAGAGGCGGACCGCCCACTCCCCACTGAAGCTTCCAGGCGGACCACCTACTTGAAAAGGGTGGGGCGCCTACTTTGGGTGGTTTTGGTGTCGGGTAGAATTCTTCTAGGATCGCTTGTTTGTTTGATTGCATCGCATCTAGTTAGCACTACGTCGAGTAATCTTGCCTACTTGAATTGTGCTAACCCTTCTAAGCTATTAGGAAACTCAAGCCTAGACCGGAGATTAGAACTCAAAGAAGACTCGTAGTCTCTTTTGACTCAAGTCCGCACTTAAAGAGCTATCGTTCCGATAGAGTCCTATTAACTCCACTCACCCCGGAGCTCATTGGGCTTTTTGAGTTGAGTGATCTAGTTGAGGTTTACTATTCAACTTAGTGAAGCTTTTGGGTTCAAGCAAGAGTGAAAAATCCACCACCCACTAAACGAGTGATCCGAGTGAAAACTTGTGAGGGAGTGTGTAAGGTTGTTTTTGCTAACTTTTGTTGCTTGTGCAGGTACAATGTCTACCGAAGGACAAGATTTCATAAAGGAGGCCTTGGCTAACCTTCTTGCCAAGGTGGACCTCATTAGCCAAAGAGTTGAGTCTCTTGAAAAGGGTGCCTCAAGTACCCTAGTTGAGCAAGAGACTTCCAATGCTCAATCGGAGAAAGGGACCCCGAGTGTCCACGCTGAGAAAGGGACCCCGAGTGTCCAAGTTGAAGTCTCGAGTAATCCAAACTTTACCCCGGAGCAGATGAGCCTTGTCATTGATATGTTCAGTCAACAACGGGTAAGGGAGGAACGAGAGAGAGTTGATCCAATGTTGGGCAATCCCCAACGAACGGGCATTCCCCGTATCTTAGACAACCCTCCAAGAAACATTCCACTACCACAACCCATCCGAAATGTGCAACCTCTTGGGCAAGTTGATGAAGCTCAAGAAGGGGAGGAAACTAATGAAGGAGATGACATTTATGGGTTTGATGATCACTTTCAACCGAGGAGAGGTATGAATTGGGGTCGGAATGTAGATAGAGGTAGGGGCCGAGGTCGAGGGCACCCTATGGGGTATGTTGGGGGGGATGCTAGGAGAGATTATGGAGGTTATGGTGGTTATGGGGATCACTATGGGGGCCAACCGGAGCCTTTCCAAGGGGGTCGTGATAACAACAACAACCTCAATAGTGTGAAGCTCACTATTCCTTCTTTCAAAGGAAGTAGTGACCCGGTGGAGTACAAAAATTGGAAGCTGGCCATGGAACGAATATTTGAAACTAATGACATGCCCGAGGTGAAGAAAACCAAGTATGCAATATCTTCCTTCGAGTCTTTTGCTTCTACTTGGTGGGAGTCGGTAAAGAGGAATAGGAGGAGGACGGGAATGGCTATCAACCTTACTTGGGAAGAGTTGATTCGGGTGATGGATGAGAAATACTTGACTAATCAATACCGGGTGGAGCAACAAAAGCGTCTCTATGAGTTGAAACAAGGTACCAATTCGGTTGGGGAATACTTCAATGAATTTGAGCAAATCCGAATGAACCTTGACATAGATGATGAAGACCATGAGTTGGCCATGATCCGTTTCAAAGGGGGCTTGAACCGAGACATAGCATCACAATTGAAGTTCCACAAATATGATGATCTCTACAAGTTATGTGATGATGCGGTTGAAGCCGAGAAATGGGTCAAAGAGGAGAAATCCTTCCGCTACAAGAGTAGCACTACTACTCCAACAAGCAATACAAAGGGGTGGAAGACTCCTACCACAAATGCAAGGTTCCCGAGTGCAAGTGGAACAAGTGGTGCCAGTGCAAGCAAGGATGTGAAGAAGCCATTTGAGAAGCACACACCCAATGTGGGAGGTAATTCTAAAACCCAATTAAATACTCCTACTTCTTCTTCCATTCAATGTCACAAGTGCAAGGGCTATGGGCACTTTTCTAGGGAATGTCCCACGAAGAGGACCATGGTTGTTGTTGGCAATGATGTTTATGAAAAGGAGAGTGAATCGGAGGACGAGGGGGTAGAGGGAGTAGAGGGAGATGAGGGAGTAGTGGAGGATGGTGAAGATGACACGGTGGAGGATGAGGAACCTCATACTTTTCTAGTAGTGAGGAGGAGCTTAGGAGCTATGATTGCGGAGGATGGTGAGACCTTGCAAAGGGAGAACCTCTTCCATGCTAGGTGTCGTGTTAAGGGTGTAGTGTTGATAGGAATCAAATACGCGGAAACATAAAAGATAGAAACGAGACGTAACTCGATCACTAAACCCAAGTAGCAACGGAGAACTAGTTCCATTACACCCCGGGAGAAGGCCAAGAACACCTACGCTAGGCAACTACCCTCGAGACGACAAAGGACTCGCAAGTAGAATGGTCGGGGATGGTTTGGGGTTCAACTAGAATCCACTAGTAAACTCAAACCGAACTCATAGGTTTCCATTCAAAGAGAATCCACTCTTGAACATTGTCATTGACAATCAATCAATCATTCATCATAATAGCTAGCTAATGTTTGAAAGAGGCTAAGTGAAGTATTTATAGGCTTCACTTAGGGCTAATAAAAGGTCTAAAATACCCCCAAAGTGGGCTAAAACAAATAAAGGCCGCGCAGGGCTATAATTGGAAGTTCAAGCAAAAAGCAATAAAATCCCGCGGGTGTGTCACAGGGGGAGGCGGTCCGCCTAGTAGGGGGAGGCGGCCGCCTAGTGAGCTGGTGGTCTCTGGATCTGGGGGAGGCGGTCCGCCTAGGTGGGGAGGCGGTCCGCCTGGCTGCCTTCAAGCCTCTGGATTTTGGGAGGCGCCCCGCCTCAGCTGGGAAGCGCTCCGCCTCTTCCTGAAGCCCCTTGGGGTGTCTCATTTTGTGCCTCTTGAGTCTCACCAAGCGTCCTAGAGGGTCCCCTATCCATGGCACACCAAAGTATGACCTTGAAGTGCTCTTCCTTGGCCTTGGACGATACTTTCGGATGGTTGCTCGATTTGGGTCTTATCATCCTCCCCTTCTTAGAAGATTTCGTCCTCGAAATCGAGGCTTGGTCTCTTATAGCATCAACAACTCCTCGGGGTGGCCAAAGCGCTCCTTCTTTATCCCTCTTGATCGTCACTTTGATATAGGCTTCTTCCAAGATCTCCCCCGCCTTAGCATGGAGCTTAGAACCTACAAGCAACGACAAGCAAAAACACACAAACTTCCTACTTTGAAAGTAGGTTAGTGCAAGAGGTGTGGAAAACACACTCTTGTGATATAACCAAACGTCAATAACAATCATAAATATCAAGTCTCCAAAGAGATCCAAAAGCACTTGGTTAAAGATCAACATGCACTCAACAAGATAATGAGCAAATAGGTCATGTGGGTATGAAAAATGCAAGATCAAGCTATCAAAACCCTCTTGAACCTTAAGCTCAAAATCAACATACCAATCAATCCTCAAGGTGTGATCAACAAGTGGAGTGGAGTGAGTCAAATAGCTCAACCTACAAGTAGGATCAAGTACTCCACTCCCCTTCTTTAGAGCATACATACTCACACCAAGGGATTCCTCTTCCCCTCCAATTTCATCACCTAAGCAATCCTTCTCAAAAGACAAGCTCTCAAGGAAGGTATTGATGATGGACTCTTCTTCATCATAACCCCAACAAATGATAGTAGGGTCACTCAAAGAACCACCTACCTCACCCAAATTCTCAAACAATGGATTGCCTAAGTAATCTAACCCTTCACACCATGGAGGTTCCAATTGACTACTCACCCTAGTTCGATACAAGTCTTTACCACTAATGAGGATGCCTTCAAACAATGGATTAGTATAAGCATGCATCTCAAGATCATGATTAAGCATAGACAAGTTATCAAGACTAGGTTCACTTGAGGAGTCATCATAGACAACATGGTCCAATTCATGCAATTTGGACTCCTCAAGGACAAGATCATCCTCACCACAACACATTGGTCCACCAAATAGAAGCATATCAATTAGGGAATGGTCAACTACCTCATCTTTCCCTATGTCAAAGGTTGGTGGTATGTCATAGCAAAGGTCACAATCATGGTCAACTATCAAATCTACACTAGGGAGGGGTTCAATGAACAATGAGCTCACATCATGATGTGGCATAGCATCCCTTCCAACTAGTGTTTCACAATCAAGCTCAAGTTGACAAGTAGACTCTTCACTAGTGGTATATTCACTAGATGCATTAAAACCACCAACTAGTATTGAGTCATCACAAGACAAGTAGCTAGTAGGCTCATGAAAAGGTGAAGCAACACTTACATTTGTCGTACTTCCTTGATCACTCACAAGGTTTGAAGTGTCATATGCAACTTCCCCTTCATGAAGCTCACATTGAGGCTCCAATTGCTTGTCTTCAAATGTACCTACACAAGAACTTTCACAAGAAGAAATAGAAGATAAAGAAGGGTTAGAACAATGGGTGCTCTCACTCTCAATTTTCCCTTCTTCACCTCTCATCTCTCGCAATTTTACCTCAAGGTCAAGTGTAGTTTGTGGTGACAATCCCCTCACATCACTCCTCAAAGCCTCTCCTTTTTCCTCTCTTGGATTGTCACCGGTCACTCCCTCACTTCTCTCTATCTTTTCTCTCTCATTTGAAGTGGAGTGACTCTCATTTTCATCATGCAATGGCAAAACAATGAGATTGTTTGCCTCGGGTTCAAGTACCATGGGTGACTTTGCTTTAGCCGCTTCCCTCAACTCCTTCATGCGTTTGTAGTCTTCCCTCACTTGCCTTGGAGTCAAAGGTCTAAGCACATACTTTCTCCCATCTTGCTTGATAGTATAGGAGTTGGTCCGGCCTTCATGCACTACAAACCTATCATGTTGCCATGGTCTCCCAAACAATAAATGGCATACTTGCATCGGAACCACGTCAAACATGATCTTATCCTTATAACTTCCCATGCTAAACTCAATCAACGCTTGTTTCACCACTTTAAGTTCACCACACTCGCTTAGCCATTGTAATCGGTATGGTTTTGGATGCTTTAGAGTAGGTAACTTCAATTGGTCAATCAAGGTTTGGCTCACAATGTTGGTACAACTCCCCGAATCAACAACCATTGAACATACTTGGCCCATCACTCGGCACCTAGCATGAAAGAGGCTTTCCCTTTGATCATTTTCCACCTCCTCTTCCATAAGAGTGGTACTCAAGCTTCTCCTCACGACTAGGGAAACATGAGGTTTTCCCTTCTCAACCATATCCTCCTCCACATCATCCGTTGATAGGACATTTTGAATGGGTTTTGGATGTGGGGTAGTTCTTTGGGGATTGTCCAAAGGGTGGGGATTGCCCACTTGTTGGGGATTGCCCAACACTTGCTCATTTCCCTCTCGGTCTTCCTTTACCCGTTGTTGACTAAGTAATTCAACAACTTGTTCCGGGGTAAAGGTGGAACCACTTGTGCCTTCTCCGGCTTTGCCTTGGACACTCGGGGTCCCTTGCTTTACTTGGACACTCGGGGTCCCTTGCTTTACTAGAGCAATAGGTGTCATCTTCTCAAGATTTCCAATCTTTTGGTCCATGAGGTCCATCTTGGCAAGAAGGTTAGCCAAGGCCTCCTTTATGAAATCTTGTCCGTCGTTGGCCATCGTACCTACAAAAAGCAACAACGTTAGCAAAATACCTCACTCACTCCCTCACCAATGTTCACTCGGTTCACTCGTGTTTGGGGAAGGTGGCTATTTCACACAAGTTTGAGTTTAAAAGCTTCAAGTAGTTGACCAACGAACCACAATTCAATCACTCAACTTCTCAAACCCTTTGCTCTCCGGGGTGAGTGGAGTTAATGGGACTCGATTGGAACGGTAAGCACTTTAAATGAGGACTTGAATCAAAAAGGTTCTACGGATCTCCTTTGAATTCTAGTCTCCTTTCTAAGGCACGATGATCCTAATAGCTCAAAGTAATTAGTACTAAACAAGTAGGATTATACTCTAATAGTACTAATTAGAAGCAATGCAAACAATAAAACACGAAATCCTAGAAGTTTCTACCCGTTTCCCAACCTTCAGGAAGTAGGCGCTCCGCCTCAGGATAGTAGGCGGCCGCCCTGACCAAACCTACAGGAGGAGGCGCTCCGCCTCTCTGGATGAGGCGCTCCGCCTCAGAAAGTCCAGAGAGCTCACAGAGCTGAGGCGCTCCGCCTCCAAATTGAGGCGCTCCGCCTCCTGCAACCTTCAGCACAATTCAACAACGGGTTTTTCAACTTTTACACCCAAAATTCCAACAAATCACACAATGTTTTTGCAATCCGAAGGTACCCAAATGTTGTATCAATCACAAAGAACAAATCCCAACAATTTTTAACAAACCCCAATCAACAACAACGAATTCACCATGTTCATCTTCTTCAAAAACTAGGGTTTATCAAAAGGGGTTTTCAAATGGATTGTGAATCATCAAAGTAGGGGTTATACATGTTCAAATCCCACAAATTTGGTACCAAATCGTTTGTTTTTCAATAAGGATCATTCCCCAATAACAAATTTCCATCAAACATCATTCCACCCAAGAATCATACCCAAAATCATCAAGAACAAGTTCTTCAAGGGTTTAATGGGGGATTGGGGTTTCAATTTTTCAAACTCCTCCAAATCAATCAATTTTGGTACCCAAACAACGGGAAAACAATCACGATCAAGAATCCACAACACCCATAACATAAATCATCGAAATCAACAAGATAGAGCAAATTTTTGGTATTTTCAATTTTTCAATTTTTTTGAGTTTTTCTACTTTCAATAACAAGAACAAGGAAACTAAAGATAGAATCGACCTAGTCACGAAGAATCAAGGGTCGGGGGTTTGTAGAAACAAAACCCGAGCCTTGCTCTGATACCAAGATGATAGGAATCAAATACGCGGAAACATAAAAGATAGAAACGAGACGTAACTCGATCACTAAACCCAAGTAGCAACGGAGAACTAGTTCCATTACACCCCGGGAGAAGGCCAAGAACACCTACGCTAGGCAACTACCCTCGAGACGACAAAGGACTCGCAAGTAGAATGGTCGGGGATGGTTTGGGGTTCAACTAGAATCCACTAGTAAACTCAAACCGAACTCATAGGTTTCCATTCAAAGAGAATCCACTCTTGAACATTGTCATTGACAATCAATCAATCATTCATCATAATAGCTAGCTAATGTTTGAAAGAGGCTAAGTGAAGTATTTATAGGCTTCACTTAGGGCTAATAAAAGGTCTAAAATACCCCCAAAGTGGGCTAAAACAAATAAAGGCCGCGCAGGGCTATAATTGGAAGTTCAAGCAAAAAGCAATAAAATCCCGCGGGTGTGTCACAGGGGGAGGCGGTCCGCCTAGTAGGGGGAGGCGGCCGCCTAGTGAGCTGGTGGTCTCTGGATCTGGGGGAGGCGGTCCGCCTAGGTGGGGAGGCGGTCCGCCTGGCTGCCTTCAAGCCTCTGGATTTTGGGAGGCGCCCCGCCTCAGCTGGGAGGCGCTCCGCCTCTTCCTGAAGCCCCTTGGGGTGTCTCATTTTGTGCCTCTTGAGTCTCACCAAGCGTCCTAGAGGGTCCCCTATCCATGGCACACCAAAGTATGACCTTGAAGTGCTCTTCCTTGGCCTTGGACGATACTTTCGGATGGTTGCTCGATTTGGGTCTTATCAAGTGTGCTCTATGATCATTGATTCCGGGAGTTGTACTAATGTGGTAAGTCAATCTCTCATAACTCAATTGAAGTTGCCTACCATGAAGCATCCCAAGCCATACCGGTTACAATGGCTTAGTGAATGTGGGGAGCTCAAGGTAGTGAAACAAGCAATGATCAAGTTTAAGATGGGAAGTTATGTTGATGAACACTTGTTCGACGTTGTGCCCATGCAAGCTTGCCACCTTCTCTTTGGAAGGCCTTGGCAATTTGACCGGCAAGTGGTTCACAATGGACGTGTTAACACTTACACGCTCCAACATGAAGGAAGAAAGTTTGTGTTGAAACCCCTAACTCCTAAACAAGTGAGTGATGACTACAATAGAATGAAGGAGTTGAGGGAAGCGGCAAAGGCCAAGTCAATCATTGAGACTAGCCCGTTGCCCAAAAACATGGTGGCAATCCCACCTACTTCATCCACCGGTGGCATATGTGCCATGATGCAACCGGGCGAGCTCCTAAGAGGTAATGATGGCGACAAGTTTCTCCTATGCTTGGTGCACAAAGGTATGGCTCTTAACTCTAATCATGATGTTTCTTCTAGTCCTTTACCTAGTGTTTTGAAAAATGTTTTGGAGAACTTTGGGGACATGTTCCCGGATGAGATGCCCGATGGCTTACCTCCCTTGAGAGGTATTGAACATCAAATTGATTTTATTCCGGGCTCTCAAATCCCAAATAAGCCGGCCTATAGAAGCAATCCCGAGGATACGAGGGAGTTGCAAAAACAAGTTGATGACTTGCTTTCAAAGGGCTTGGTGAGGGAAAGTTTGAGTCCTTGTGTCGTACCGGTCATTCTTGTCCCAAAGAAAGACGGCACTTGGAGAATGTGTGTAGATTGCCGAGCCGTGAATAAGATAACGATCAAGTATCGTCACCCAATTCCACGGCTTGATGATATGTTGGATGAATTGAGTGGGTCGCGTGTCTTTTCTAAAATCGACCTTAGGTCCGGCTACCATCAAATCCGGATGAAACCCGGGGATGAATGGAAAACCGCATTCAAGACCAAATTCGGTCTCTATGAATGGTTGGTAATGCCCTTCGGGCTTTCCAACGCACCTAGCACCTTCATGCGACTCATGAATCATGTTTTGAAGCCTTTTATCAACAAGTTTGTCGTTGTCTATTTTGATGATATCTTGATCTATAGTAGGACAATTGATGAACATGTTGACCACCTTAGGCAAGTGCTTGAAACATTGAGAGCCGAAAAGCTCTATGCTAACTTCAAAAAGTGTGCCTTTGGTGTAGAGAAGGTTGTCTTTCTTGGGTTTGTAGTGAGTGCCCAAGGAGTGGAGGTGGATGAGTCTAAGGTAGAGGCCATACGTGATTGGCCTACTCCTACTACCGTGACTCAAGTGAGGAGCTTTCATGGTCTTGCTAGCTTTTATAGACGATTTGTGAGAGACTTTAGCTCCATAGCCGCTCCACTCACCGAATTGGTCAAGAAAGACCAACCCTTTGTTTGGGGAGAGCCGCAAGAGAAGGCTTTCCAAGAGTTGAAAGGTAGGTTGAGTACCGCCCCTTTATTACAATTGCCCGACTTTGGGAAGGCATTTGAGGTTGAGTGTGATGCCTCGGGGGTGGGAATCGGTGGTGTGTTAATGCAAGATAGTAAACCCATCGCTTACTTTAGTGAAAAGTTAAAAGGGGCCTCCTTGAATTATTCTACATATGACAAGGAGTTGTATGCCCTTGTGAGAGCCCTTGCCCATTGGCAACATTACCTTTGGCCTCGTGAGTTTGTAATCAAGAGTGACCATGAGTCACTCAAGCATTTGAGAGGCCAAGAGAAGCTCAATAAGAGACATGCCAAGTGGGTTGAGTTTATTGAGTCCTTTCCCTATGTGATCCAATACAAGAAAGGGAAGGACAATGTTGTGGCGGACGCGCTTTCAAGAAAGTTCGCTCTTGCCACCACTCTCACCTCTAAGCTCATGGGGTTCGAGAGCATCAAATTGATGTATGCTCAAGATCCTAAGCTAAAGAGTGTCTATGGTGCTCTAGAGAAAGGGGAGAGAGTTGCAAAGTACCAATGGTCTAATGGATTCATCTTTAAAAATGGTAGAGTGTGCATACCCGAGTCCTCATGGAGGGAATTGCTTGTGCAAGAGGCCCATTGTGGAGGACTCATGGGTCATTTTGGGGTAAGAAAGACTTTGGCCGTTCTTCAAGAACAATTCTATTGGCCGAAGATGAGGGTGCATGTGGAGAAGTTTTGCACTAATTGCCTTGAGTGCAAGCGTGCCAAATCTAAATCCCACCCTCATGGGTTATACACCCCACTCCCCATACCTACTAGTCCGTGGTTGGATATATCAATGGACTTTGTCATGGGATTACCAAGGACTAGGGGGGGCCACGATAGCATCTTTGTTGTTGTGGATAGGTTCTCAAAGATGGCTCATTTCATTCCGTGCAAAAAATGTGATGACGCCCAACATGTAGCTTCCTTGTTTGTTGAGAATGTTTTGAAGCTACATGGTGTGCCTCAAACTATAGTGAGTGACAGGGACACTAAGTTCATAAGCCATTTTTGGCGAAGTTTATGGGGTGCTTTAGGCACCAAGCTCTTGTTTTCTACGTCCCACCACCCACAAACCGATGGTCAAACCGAAGTGGTAAACCGGACTTTGGGTGCTCTTCTTAGGGCCATGACCCGAGGTAAGGCCGGGACGTGGATTGATAGATTGCCTATAATGGAGTTTGCCTACAATCGTACATTGCATAGCGCTATTGGCATGACTCCTTTTGAATGTGTTTATGGTTTTAACCCCTTGATTCCCCTTGATCTAACCCCTTTGCCAAGGGAAATGGTTGTTAATTTTGAAGGTAAAGCTCGAGCCAAGGCTTTGATGGAGCTACATGCTAAGGCGAAGAAGAACTTGGAGGAATCTTATGCTAAGGTTGCCTCTAAGAAGAACAAGGGACGAAAGAAGGTGGAACTCAAGAAGGGTGACTATGTGTGGGTGCACTTCCGGAAAGAAAGGTTTCCAAACCTTAGGAAAGGGAAGTTGGCACCCCGGGGAGATGGACCCTTCCAAGTGCTCTCGAAGATAAACAACAATGCCTACGTGATCGACTTGCCAAGTGAGTATCAAGTTTCTAATACTTTCAATGTTAGTGACTTGGTTCCTTTGAATGTAGGTAATGAAGAGGTCGTGACTGATGATGGAGAGGTCGTGAATGATGATGAAGAGGTCGTGGATGATGCTTCGATTTCGAGGACGAAATCCTCTCAAGAAGGGGAGGATGATAAGACCCAAACCGCCTTAAGACCCTTCACTCGGAGCCAAGTCAAGTTGATCCAAGACGTCCATCTTTACTTGATATGGAAGGGTATGGAAGAAGGCTCCGAGAGCGACTTGAAGACTGTACTTTGGTGTGCCATGGATAGAGGACCCTCTAGTACACTTGGCGAGGCATCGGGAGCGCATTTGGAGGCAATGGACAAGCCCACGGAACCAGGCGGACCGCCTTGTCTAGCAGGCGGCCGCCTACTTTGAAACAGGTCTCTGGATTTTGACCAGGCGGCCCGCCTCTGCAAACCAGGCGGACCGCCTACTGCTGCAGTGTGAAGAGAACAGGCGGGGCGCCTACTACATGTAGGCTGGGCGCCTACTTGCTGAGCCAATGCGGGATTTGTTAGTTTTTTGACTATGTTTTGGACAAGTTTAGCCCTACGTGGCCTTTATAGTTTAAACCCACTTTAGGGGTATTTTTGAGCTTTCATTACAATTGGGTGAAGTCTATAAATACTTCACAAACCTCTTTCAAACAATTACCTTACACTTTGATTAAAAACATTGAATGAGAATTGAGTTCATCTCTTTGGAAGAAACCTTTGTCTTTTGGTTGCTTGAATTCACTAGTGTAACCTAGTTGAGTCTTGAACCGCTAACCCGACCATTCGACTTGCGAGTCCGGTGTTGTCTCGAGGGTCGTTGCATAGTGTAGGTCCTCCTTGACGCCGATTCGAGGGTATCTCGGGACAAGTTCCCCGTGGTTACTTCGAAGGGAGTTCGAGAAGTGTCTCGCTCTTCTATCTTTTTGTTCCGCGTATTTGATTCCTATCAGAAAATTTGTTCCATGCCCGGTGTAGAGTGAAGGGACAAGTTTGTTCCATGATAATTGACTCGGGTAGTTGTGCAAATGTGGTGAGCCAATCCTTGGTCTCACAATTGAAGTTGACTACCATTAAACACCCGAGCCCCTACCGATTGCAATGGCTAAGTGAGTGTGGGGAATTGAGGGTAGTGAAGCAAGTCTTGATTAGATTCAAGATTGGGAACTATCAAGATGAACACATGTTTGACGTGGTGCCAATGCAAGCTTGCCATCTTTTGTTTGGAAGGCCTTGGCAATACGACAAACAAGTGGTTCATGATGGCCGGGCCAACACTTACACGGTGAAACATGAGGGAAAAAGGTTTGTGCTTACACCTTTGACCCCGAAACAAGTAAGTGAAGACTACCGGCGCATGAAAGAGTTGAGGGAAGCGGCTAAGGCCAAGTCCCCGATTGTGGCCAAATCTTTGGCCGAGACTCCACCATCTTCCACCGGTCGCATGTGTGCCATGATGCAACCGGGTGAGTATTTGAAAGGTAATGATGGCACCAAGATGCTCATATGCCTAGTGCACAAAGGTATGGTTTTAAATTCCGAAAGTGATTGTTTATCTAACCCTAACCCTTTGCCTAGTGCTATTGACAATGTTTTGAAGGTCTATGAGGACATGTTCCCGGAGGAGATGCCGGATGGATTGCCTCCCTTGAGGGGCATTGAGCATCAAATTGACTTCGTCCCGGGGTCTCAAATTCCCAACAAGCCGGCATATAGAAGTAACCCCGAGGACACAAGGGAGTTACAAAAGCAAATTGATGAATTGCTTACCAAAGGCTTGGTGCGGGAGAGCTTGAGCCCATGTGCCGTGCCCGTGATCCTTGTTCCCAAGAAGGACGGCACTTGGAGGATGTGTGTGGATTGTCGAGCGGTCAACAAGATCACGGTAAAGTATCGACATCCCATACCCCGTTTGGATGATATGTTAGATGAGCTTAGTGGTTCTAGCATCTTTTCAAAGATTGACCTTAGGTCCGGCTACCACCAAATCCGGATGAAACCGGGGTGATGAGTGGAAAACCGCATTCAAGACTAAATTTGGTCTTTATGAATGGTTGGTGATGCCTTTCGGCCTCTCCAACGCGCCTAGTACCTTCATGAGGCTAATGAACCACGTGCTAAAGCCATTCATCAACAAATTCGTGGTTGTCTACTTTGACGACATATTGATTTATAGCAAGTCAATAGATGACCACGTTGGCCACTTGAGTCAAGTGCTTGAAGTGCTACGAGCCGAAAAGCTCTATGCCAACTTTAAGAAGTGTGTCTTTTGTGTTGAAAAGGTTGTCTTTTTGGGCTTTGTTGTTAGTGCCAATGGTGTAGAGGTTGATGAATCCAAAGTTGAAGCCATTAGAGATTGGCCTACTCCTACCACCGTTTCTCATGTGAGGAGTTTCCATGGCCTAGCTAGTTTCTATAGGCGCTTTGTTAGAGACTTTAGCACCATAGCCGCACCACTCACCGAGTTGGTGAAAAAGGACAAGCCCTTTGTTTGGGGAGAGCCGCAAGAGAAGGCTTTCCAAGAATTGAAAGGTAGGCTAAGTACCGCCCCCTTGTTACAATTGCCCGACTTCGGGAAGGCTTTTGAGGTAGAGTGTGATGCCTCGAGGGTGGGTATTGGGGGTGTTCTCATGCAAGAAGGGAAACCCGTTGCCTACTTTAGCGAGAAGTTGAAGGGCGCAACCTTGAATTACTCCACGTATGACAAGGAGTTGTATGCCCTCGTGAGAGCTCTAGCCCATTGGCAACACTATCTATGGCCTCGGGAATTTGTGATCAAGAGTGACCATGAGTCACTCAAGCATCTAAGAGGTCAAGAAAAGTTGAACAAGAGACATGCCAAGTGGGTGGAGTTTGTTGAGTCCTTTCCTTATGTAATTCATTACAAGAAGGGTAAGGACAATGTTGTGGCCGATGCGCTTTCAAGAAAATTCGCTCTTGCCACCACTCTCGCTTCTAGACTTGTGGGTTTTGAGAGTATCAAGTCATTGTACGCTCATGACCCAAAGCTCAAGAGCATTCATGATGCTCTAGTGAGGGGGGAAAGGGTGGAAAAATACCAATGGGTAGATGGCTACATTTTCAAGCATGGGCGAGTGTGTGTCCCCGAGTCCTCTTGGAGAGATGTGCTAGTGCAAGAAGCACATTGCGGGGGCTTGATGGGTCACTTTGGGGTGGACAAGACTATGGCCATACTTAAAGAGCAATTCCATTGGCCAAAAATGAGGCCTCTTGTGGAACGATTTTGCAATGCTTGCTTGGATTGCAAGAGAGCCAAGTTTAGATCCAACAACCAAGGACTATACACTCCTTTGCCCATCCCTACTAGTCCGTGGGTTGATCTTTCTATGGATTTTGTTATGGCTTTACCCCGGACTAGAGGAGGATACGATAGCATTTTTGTTGTCGTTGACCGATTCTCCAAAATGGCTCACTTCATTCCGTGCAAAAAGACTAATGATGCCCATCATGTAGCTTCCTTGTTTATTGATAATGTCTTGAAATTGCATGGGGTGCCTCGCACCATTGTTAGTGATAGGGACTCCAAGTTCCTTAGCCATTTTTGGAAATGTTTGTGGGGTGCTCTTGGCACCAAATTGCTCTTTTCCACGTCCCACCACCCTCAAACCGATGGGCAAACCGAGGTGGTGAACCGGACTTTGGGAGCTCTACTACGAGCTATGACCAAAGGAAAGGCCGGGACTTGGATTGATAAGCTACCACTCATGGAGTTTGCATATAACCGCACTTTACATCGCATGATTGGCATGACTCCATTTGAGTGTGTTTATGGTTTTAACCCATTGATTCCTCTTGATCTTACCCCTTTGCCAAGGGATGTGGTTGTTGATTTTGAAGGTAAAGCTCGGGCCAAGGCGTTACTTGAACTTCACGCCAAGGCGCGGAAGGCTTTGGAAGAGGCTTATGAGAAGATAGCAACCAAGAGAAACAAAGGGAGAAAGAAGGTGGAGTTCAAGAAGGGAGATTGGGTATGGGTGCATTTCCGAAAGGAAAGATTTCCCATCCAAAGGAAAGGAAAGTTGGCACCAAGGGGCGATGGACCATTCCAAGTGTTGTCCAAGATCAACAACAATGCATACGTGATAGATTTGCCCGGTGAGTATAATGTATCGACTACTTTCAATATTAGTGACTTGACTTCTTTTGATGTAGGTGATGATACCTTGGAGGAGGACGCCTCAATTTCGAGGACGAAATCTTCTCAAGAAGGGGAGGATGATGCAACCCAAATTGCATCGAAACCATTCACTCGAAGTCAAGCCAAGGACATACAAGACGCTCACCTACACTTAGTTTGGAGAGGCGTGGATGAGACGAGCTCGGGGAAGGACTTAAAGGCAATGCATTGGAGCTCAATCCATGTGGAAACAGGGCAGGAAACAGTGCAAGAAGCAGGGGAGCAAAACAGGGCAAAAACAGGGGAGATCTGCTGAGCTTACTGCCTAAGACTGGAAACTTGTTCTTCGCGATCGCGTCCATACCTTCGCGATCGCGTAGACCATTTCTTTTGTCTGCGCGATCGCGCCAAGACACGCGCTATCGCGAGCTTCTGCATTTTAGTGTTCCACGCGATCGCATATAACTCTGCGCGATCGCGAAGAACACTCGAGTAGCAGCAGACCAGAATGCTAGGAACGTTGTAATGAGGTGCTATAAATGCCCTCTTTCATCATTTATTGTTTTTTTACACAACTTTGAACACAAAACATATTGTATGAGCATTGCTCTTGACATTGTAACCCTCTTGGCTTGAAATAAATTGGATGAATCCAAGTTGCTCTTCAATCCATCTTCGATCATTCTATTTGCTTGAGCCTCGTGTCTCTTGAGGATAGTTGCTTAGCGTAGGTGATTCTTTCCAATCGCTCGGGGTGTAACGGAACAAGTTCTTCGTTGCTACTCGACTTTAGCGTGAGTCTCGTCTCGTTTCTTATCTTTTATCGCTTTCGTATTTTCGATTGCATCAATATGAGCTCGGGAGACGACTTGAAGACCATGCATTGGAGCTCAATCAAAGTGAGAGCCGGGCTGGAAACAGTGCAGGAAACAGGGGAGCCAAAACAGAGTGAATCTCAATGTTGACCTTGAATGTAGAATGACATTTTCTTTGAGTGAATCTCAATGTTGAACCCGTGAACGGGCATGATTTCACTTGGTGGATTCCAAGTTGAACATCGAAACCTCTCTGATCATTCTATTTGCAAGAGCCGGGTGCCTCTTGAGGGTAGTTGCGTAGTATAGGTGATCCTTGACTTCACCCGGGGTGTATCGAGACGAGTTCCTCGGTGCTACTTAGGTAAACGTTCAAGCCTCGTCTTGCTTTTTATCTCGATATCTTTAACGATATCGCCTATCTTGTTTTAGCTTCCGCACTTTCGTATCGTCTTTCCGTTTCCGCGTATTTTTCGATTGCATCACCAACTGATTTCACAGCAGGGTTAATTTCTGCGATTTCACAGCAGCTCAAAAACGGGTTTTTTGGCGATTTTGGCCAAAACTTTGGCTCGATATCAACCCGAAACACAAAACCAACGATACCCAAAGGTGTATACAACTAATATCATCAATCCCCAATAGTTTTTCAACCCCAAACAACAACAACAAGCTTCGATTCGAGATTGAAGCGTTTTCAAGAATTTTCAAACTTTTGGATTTTGATTTTCGAAATTTTTGAATCGTAACACCAAAACACGAGATATGGGTATCAAAACGACGGGATTACAACAAGGAACAAACCCCACTACTTTTTAACACTCGGGGATTCGTATCCAACCCGCTCCACCAATTTTTTTCAACTTTTCTAGTTTTTCAATTTTTTTTTCTTCACCTTTCAAGAACAAACAACACAATCACAACAACGACAAGAACAAGACCGAGGATTCGTAAGAACGAAGCCTAGCCGTGCTCTGATACCAACTGATGCGGGGCAAAATACGCGGAAGCTAAATATACGATAAACGAGCGGAAGCAAGCAAATATGATAACGTGATATCAAAGATATCGAGAAATTTAAGACTAGGGAGACAAGAATTAGAAGAAAGAACGGATAAACAATTCAAACAAGAATTTAATTATCCAAGGAAGAAAGTGAAACTCGAACCTTACAAGGATTTCACACTAGCGATGAATCTCCATAGTCCAAGTCAACGAGATACATGAAGCCTCGGGCTTCGTCAAGAAAGGCTCGGCCTTCTCTCAATTCTCTCTTCTCAAATTCTATGTTCAAGCTAAACTCATGAAATGAGGAGCCAAATATGCTATATATACATTTACATTGTTATTTGGACAAAAATGGCCCTTGAAGCTGATTCTGGTCCGCTGCTCCACTCTAAGGCATCGCGATCGCGCAAGGAAGCAAGCGATCGCGCAGACAACATTCCGACTCATCGCGATCGCGCCAATGGCTCGCGATCGCGCAGGACTCCAGTTTCTTCAGCTTCGTCTTCGCGCAGGACAAGACGCTGTCGCGCAGGGCATTCCAAAACTCTGCGCGATCGCGTGAGACATGTCGCGATCGCGAAGAACAAAAGTTCTTCCTCAGGCAGTGAGCTCCCAGTTTGCTCCCCTGTTTTGCCCTGTTTTGGGCTGCTCAGTTTCCTGCCCTGTTTTCCTCCGTCCTTGGCGCTCCAATGCATGATCTTCAAGTTGTTCCCGGAGGCCTTGACTCGTACCCATTGTGCTCTCGAGCTTGGCTTTTTGATGGTTGTCGTTTAGGCCATTTTGGGCCGCATCATCGCCACATGAGCCATAATCTACTCCGTCATCATTATCCGACATTGTTGCAATCACCAAAGAACAAAACCTCCCAAAAGTCACTCCCTCACGTGTTTCACTCAATATTTGTACACTCAAGAGCGAGGCCTTATCAACTTGGGAACCAAGGTAATCACAACTAGCATGTCCAAGTTAAAGTTCAGAATAGAATTAATGAGACTCGATGTACGGACGGCTATTTAAAGTGCGCACTTGAGGCCAAAAGGAGTTCTACGACTCTTCTTTGAATTCTAATCTCCTCTACGCACGAATACCTAATACGCTAAAGGATTAGTGTCTTTCAACTAGGCCAATTACCTTCAAAACACTAACCAAGAGGTACGGTAGAAAATGGGACACAAAAGATTTGACTCGAATCGGCACCAAATGGATTTGGAATCGGATGAAAATTTGTCTGTGATCTACAAACTCATCATATTTAATGTTCCAATTGGAGTCATGATGTTTGGAATCTGTTCGGAAGCCGTTGCGAACATTCTGTCCCAAAACTGGAATTCTGAAATTTTTTTGTTCTTCGCTATCGCGACCAGACGCGCGCGATCGCGAAGGGTTAATTTTTCAAAAAAATAATTTTGTTCTTCGCTATCGCGAAATTGCTCTTCGCGATCGCGAAGGGTTAATTTCTGCGATTTCACAGCAGCTCAAAAACGGGTTTTTTGGCGATTTTGGCCAAAACTTTGGCTCGATATCAACCCGAAACACAAAACCAACGATACCCAAAGGTGTATACAACTAATATCATCAATCCCCAATAGTTTTTCAACCCCAAACAACAACAACAAGCTTCGATTCGAGATTGAAGCGTTTTCAAGAATTTTCAAACTTTTGGATTTTGATTTTCGAAATTTTTGAATCGTAACACCAAAACACGAGATATGGGTATCAAAACGACGGGATTACAACAAGGAACAAACCCCACTACTTTTTAACACTCGGGGATTCGTATCCAACCCGCTCCACCAATTTTTTTCAACTTTTCTAGTTTTTCAATTTTTTTTTTTTTTTCTTCACCTTTCAAGAACAAACAACACAATCACAACAACGACAAGAACAAGACCGAGGATTCGTAAGAACGAAGCCTAGCCGTGCTCTGATACCAACTGATGCGGGGCAAAATACGCGGAAGCTAAATATACGATAAACGAGCAGAAGCAAGCAAATATGATAACGTGATATCAAAGATATCGAGAAATTTAAGACTAGGGAGACAAGAATTAGAAGAAAGAACGGATAAACAATTCAAACAAGAATTTAATTATCCAAGGAAGAAAGTGAAACTCGAACCTTACAAGGATTTCACACTAGCGATGAATCTCCATAGGTTCCAAGTCAACGAGATACATGAAGCCTCGGGCTTCGTCAAGAAAGGCTCGGCCTTCTCTCAATTCTCTCTTCTCAAATTCTATGTTCAAGCTAAACTCATGAAATGAGGAGCCAAATATGCTATATATACATTTACATTGTTATTTGGACAAAAATGGCCCTTGAAGCTGATTCTGGTCCGCTGCTCCACTCTAAGGCATCGCGATCGCGCAAGGAAGCAAGCGATCGCGCAGACAACATTCCGACTCATCGCGATCGCGCCAATGGCTCGCGATCGCGCAGGACTCCAGTTTCTTCAGCTTCGTCTTCGCGCAGGACAAGACGCTGTCGCGCAGGGCATTCCAAAACTCTTCGCGATCGCGTGAGACATGTCGCGATCGCGAAGAACAAAAGTTCTTCCTCAGGCAGTGAGCTCCCAGTTTGCTCCCCTGTTTTGCCCTGTTTTGGGCTGCTCAGTTTCCTGCCCTGTTTTCCTCCGTCCTTGGCGCTCCAATGCATGATCTTCAAGTTGTTCCCGGAGGCCTTGACTCGTACCCATTGTGCTCTCGAGCTTGGCTTTTTGATGGTTGTCGTTTAGGCCATTTTGGGCCGCATCACTTGTTCCATATGTTAGTATTGTTGTTGTGTTGTTGTTGTTGTTCTTGAAAAAGAAGAAAACAAAAAAAATTTAAAAACTAGAAAACTTGAAGAAAATTTGGTAGATCGGGTTGGAATCGAATCCCCAAGTGTTAAAAAGTATTGGAGTTTGTTCCTTATTGTATTCCCGTCGTTTTGATACCCATATATCACAATTTGGTGTTACGAATCAATATTTCCAAAATCAAAATCAAAAAAGTTTGAAAATTCTTGAAAACGCTTCAATCTTGAATTGAAGCTTGTTGTTGTTGTTTGGGGTTGAAAAACTATTGGGGATTGTTTATAATAGTTGTATACACCTTTGGGTATCGTGGGTTTTGTGTATCGGGTTGAAATCGAACCAAAAAGTTGGCCAAAATCACCAAAAACCCGTTGTTGAAAATATTGAAATCGTGGTCTACGCGGAGCGCCTAACCTTGGGCGGACCGCCCACCTTGTTGGGCAGAAAGTTGGCCAGGCGGACCGCCTAGAGTTGGGCGGAGCGCCCAACTTCACTGGGCGGAGCGCCTCCCCCACTGGGCGGAGCGTCCACCTCTGAAACGGCTCCGAATTGTTTCCGTTTCATTGTTTTTGTGTTCCATTTGTTTCCTAACTTCTTGGTTAGTGTTTCTAGGGTAATTGGCCTACTCCACTGACATTAATCCTTGAGCGTATTAGGATACTCATGCGTAGAGGAGATTAGAATTCAAAGAAGAGTCGTAGAACTCCTTTTTGCCTCAAGTGCGCACTTTAAATAGCCGTCCGTACATCGAGTCTCATTAACTCTATTCTGAACTTTAACTTGGACATACTAGTTGTGATCACCTTGGTTCTCAAGTTGTTAAGGCTCTCCTTTGAGTGTGCATAAATTAAGTGATACACGTGAGGGAGTGACTTTTGGGAGGTTTTGTTCTTTTGGTGTTGCAACAATGTCGGATGTTGATTGTGGAGATTATGGCTCTTGTGGGGATGATGCGAGATGCTATGACTCGTATGGTGATGATGAAGACTATGGTTCCTATGATGAGGATGATGGCCATTACTATGATGATGGAAACCATGGCTCCTATGTTGATGAATCGGTTCACTATGATGATCGTGAGGTTGAAGAAGACTATGAAGCTCATGAAGACAAATTTGTTGATCCTTATGCTTCTAGTCAAGAACCCGTGGATGGTGATGCTTCAAGGTACATAGATCCTACTTACTCTACCTGTGATGAATATGAGCATGATAGTGACATAGAGTGAATAGGTGACGAAGTTGATTATTCGCATTATTCATTTGCATCTTCTCTTGGTGTTGCTAATGGTGTACAAGAGAGTAGTAGAGGTCCTTCCATTAGTATGGGAGGAGGTGGTGGTTGTTCCATGGGAAAGAAGAAGCTTGCATCTTCTAGGTACGCTAAACGACCTAATACTTCTAATTCCCTTGTGGAGGGTGGTATGAAAGATGGTGTTGCTTTTGCTACAAAGGGGTTATATGCCGTGAGGGGCGTGGATGGTTGTAGTAGGAGTAGTACTATGGGCTATGGAACCAAGGCGAGAGGCACTTATGGGTTCCATGGCAAGGTTTCTTCCTCGACTTCCAACAACATTTCTAGTGTTGGAAGAGTGACGGGAAGTGGAGATTGTTCTAGTAGTGTTGCCACTAGTGGAGTGATAAGGAAGACCCAAGTTGTTTGTGTTGACACTTGTGGGCATCCAAGTTCTCATTTGGATACCAATCTACAAAACTTGGGTAGACGTAGGTTCGTTGTTGAGGTAAATGGTATTGGAGGGTACTTGCTCAAGATTGTTGATACCGATGCCAATTGTATTAGCACCAGTTTGGTTGATAGGCTAAGGATACCATGCCATAAGCTAGAGCATCCTTATGAGTATGATGGAGTGTGGGTTTCGAAGGAGGCTCGGGTACTCATATCTCATAGGAATTATAAATGCTATATGTAGTGTGACGTGTATCCCATGCGTCATGTTGATATGTGGATAGGTGAGCCATGGTTGGAGGGGAAGAGGGTGCAATATAGTGCTATGAAGGATGCGTATCTTGTGGGCATAGGGCAAAGGGTTTATGACTTTGTGCCTTATCGGGCAAGGGGCCAAGTTGCTACTAGTACACCTTCTTTGGCTAAGCAAGGGAGCAAAGATCGAGATCTTCATTCCATGGGCAAAAATGTGCAATCAAGGAGTCCTAGAATTACAAGAAGTGGTGGGACTAGTTCAAGTGAAGGGTTGATAGACATCAACAAGGTGAACTCGAAACCACAAGTTTCAATGCGAAGTGGTTCACCAATGAAGAAGAAGGAGACATCAAGTGATGAGTCTCCAAGTCCTAGATTCCGGGTTGATGTAAAGAGTCCACCTACTCCGGCTATGGGTATTCTTGGGCCTCATCCCAACTCACCCGAATTTGAGAGACAAATGATAGAGAGGAGTAAGGGAGCGACCGGTGACAACTCTCGAGTGGAAAAAGGAGAGGTTGTGTTTAGTGATGTGAGTGGGTTGTCACCACCCGAATCTACACCCGACCTTGAAAAAAAAATGAGGGAAAAGAAAGAGGAAAAAAGAAAAATTGAGAGTGAGGACACCCTTATTCTAACCTTAACCCTTTATCTTTTGTTTCTATGTGCTTGAATTCTTTTGTAGGGATTCTTGGAGGCAAACTAATGGAGCCTCAACCATGTTCCAAGATGGAAAGACAAGGTGAAGGAGATTCCGAATGTGGCCACTCAAAGGTATGTGTTAGTTCTTCCTCCCTTGAGCATGCTACTTCCTTGTCTTGTGATATTATTTGTGAAAACTCTATGCTAGTTGATTATTTGAAGGAGTATAATGTGTTTGCAACTAGTGTAGAGCCTTTGGGTCAAGTTGTGTGTGAAAATGAACCACTAGTAGAGAGGATTGAAAAGCCACATCATGATGTGAGCTCGGTTTTCATTGAACCTCTCTTTAGTGAAAATGTTGAAGTTGACCTTGTTTATGAACCTTGTTATGACACCCCACCCGTATTTCACAAAGGAGAAGATGAATTGCATAATTATCCTATTCTTCTCTTTGATTGCTTATTTGCTAGTGGTGGTCTCTTGTGTCATAGTGAGGAAGGTTGTAACCTTGAGGAGTCTTTTGAGAATGAGATAGATCGACTTGTGTTCGATGACTCCTCAAGTGTAGATGTTGTCTCTAGTTTGAGAACTTCACCATTGCTTGCTAATGAACTCTAGAAGTGTGCCTATACTAATCCTTTGTATGAGGGCAACTTCAATGAAAATTGATGCAGTCCAGCCTGATCAAGCTAAGCTCGTGCCTTCAAGACCATTCACGAGAAGTCAAGCTAAGGAGCTTCATGATGTCCACTTGATGGTGATGAAGAGCTACGATAGTGCAAGCATTGAAGAAGCGGGCAGCATGCTAGAGGCGACAAAGAGGGTTAGCATTGGAGAAGGAGGAGCGTTGGTTTATGGTCGAGTCCGTGAGCTTTGGAGCTCAACGAGCACCTCAACAAGCTGATTATGCTAGGCGCCTAATACTTAGTATTTTCAGCATTTTGATACTTTGCATAGCTAGACTTTATTTAGTTTGATGGCACTTATTTGGCCCTGCGTGTTCACTTGACATTTAGCCAAATTACTGGCCTTTTCTTAGCTATTCTTTTCCTAGCTATTTTAGGCTTAAGGGCTGAATATATTTAAGCCCTCCTTAGCGTTATTTTCAGGATCTACTTCACAATATTGAACGCAGCTTTTTGGCTAAACCTATCCCATGTTGGAAAACTTGTTCTCTTTTGGTGAATTCGAAATTTAACTTGTTCCAATTCTTGATCATTCAACTTTCAATTCCTAGTTGTCTTGAGGGTTGTTGCATAGAATAGGTCCTCCTTGGCTTCATCAAGAAGGTAAGTAGACTAGTTGGAGTGCCATGGATGGAGGACCACATAGTCCACTTGAAGAGGAATCCGGGTCACATTTGGAAGCAATTCAAGAACCTCAGGGAGTGGGCGGACCACCTACTTCAACAGGCGGACCACCTACTCAAAATCAGCTCTCTGGATTCTTGGCCGCGCGGACCACCTCATTGGCCGCCTACATTTACTTTCAGTCTTCCAGGCAACTAGGCGGGGCGCCTAGTGTAGTAGGCGGGGCGCCTACTTTGCTGAAGCATCTCGGGATTTCTAATTTTAATGCTATGCTTTGACTATTATAGCCCTACGTGGCCTTTGTTATTTTAACCCACTTTGGGGGTACTTTAGGGCTTTCATTATGTCTAAGTGAAGCCTATAAATACTTCACTTGTCTTCATTAAGCCTTAGCTTACTTTGATTATTGTTGAATGATGAAAAGAGTTGAACTCTTAGTTATGAAGAAAACCCTTTTGTTGGCTTGAATTCACTAGCGGATCCTAGTTGATTATCGAACCGACACCCGATAATTCTACTTGCGGGTCTCGGGTGCGACTCGAGGGTGGTTGCTTAGCGTAGGCTCTTCTTGACACCGATACGAGGGTATCACGGAGCAAGTTCTCCGTGGTTACCTTGTAGGGAGTTCGAGACGCGTCTCGTTCCCTTTATCGTTCTTTTGTCTTTTGCTTTCGATCGTTATCATCTTGGTATCAGAGCAAGGCTTGGGTTTTGTTTCTTCAAATCCCCGACCCTAGATTCTTCGTGCCTAGGTTGGTTTCTACTTTAGTTTTCTTGTTGTTGTTATTGAAAGAAGAAAAACACAAAAAACTAGAAAAAGTTGAAAAAATACCAAAAATTTGATCGTATGTTCTTGGTTTGATGGACCCGTTGTGTGATTGTTATTGGGGTTTGTTCCTTGTTGGAAACCCGTTATTATGGTACCCTAAACACGTGATTTGAAGTTGAATCACAAGATTTGAAAATTTGAAACCCTTTGAAAATTTGAAAAGTTGAAACCCTAACTATGAAATTGATGAACATTGTGATTTGATTGTTTTTAATTGGGGTTAGTTAAAAATCATTGGGGTTTGATCCTGGTAGTTGAAAATACATGGGTACCTTCAGATTGCTAAAACAACGTGAGATTTGTTAGATTTTTGGGTGCAAATCCAAGAAAACACGAGTTGGGGCTGTGCTGAAGAACACAGTAGGCGGGGCGCCTAGTGCAGAGGCGGACCGCCCATTTTTTGGTTGCTCTCTGGATTTTGGGCCGCCTGTTTTTCAGGCGGACCGCCCATTTTCCCTACTCTGAACCAGGCGGACCGCCCACTCCAAGGAGGTGGGGCGCCTGTTTTGCTGAGAGTTGCTTTCGGGTAGTTTTTTCGTAGGATCTCGTTTCTTTGATTGCATTGCATCTAGCTAGTACGTCTTTGAGTAATCTTTCCTAGTTGAATTGTGCTAGCCCTTCGAAGCTATTAGGAAAATCAAGCCTAGATAGAAGAGTAGAATTCGAAGAAGACTCGTAGTATCATTTGACTCAAGTCCTCACTTAAAGAGCTTATCGCTCCAATAGAGTCACATCAACTCCACTCACCCCGGAGTGCATTTGGCTTGTGAGTTGAGTGATTAAGTTGAGGTTTGTTGATCAACCTTGTGAAGATTTTGAGTTCCAGCTTGTGTGAAATATCCACCACCACTAAACGAGTGACCCGAGTGAAACACTTGTGAGGGAGTGAGTGAGGTTATTTTACTAACGTTTGCTTATTTTGTAGGTACGATGGCCAACGAAGGAGATGATTTCACTAAGAAAGCCTTTGCTACTATCCTTGCCAAATTGGATATTATGAACTTAAGGATTGAGAACCTTAAGAGGGTGACATCAAGTACCCTAGTTGAACAAGGGACTTCCAATGTCCAATCGGAGAAAGGGACCCCGAGCGTCCAAGTTGAGAAAGGGGCCCCGAGTGCCCAAGTTGAAGCCGTTGAGGGTACAAGTAGTTCAACCTTTACCCCGGAACAAGTTGTTTAGTTTCTTAGACAACAATGGGTAAAGGAGGATCGTGATCGACTTGAACAAGTGTTGGGCAATACCTAATGAGTGACCATTCCTAACCTTATAGGCAATCCCCAAAGGAATGTTACACTTCCCGGACCTATTCGAAATGTTCAACCTCTTGAGCAAGTTGCAAGAGCTCAAGAAGGCGAAGAGGATGATTATGGTGATGGTGGGTATGATGCTCATTATCATTTTAGGGGTCGGAATGTGGATAGGGTAGAGACCGAAGTCGAGGGCCACCCATGGGGTATGTTGGAGGGAATGCTAGGAGGGATTACGGTGGTTATGGAGATCACTTTGGAGGCCAACCGCGGCCTTACCAAGGGGGTCGTGATAACAACAATCTTAATAGTGTGAAGCTCACTATTCCTTCTTTCAAAGGAAGAAGTGACCCGGTGGAGTACCTTGAATGGAAGTTGTCCATGGAGCAAATATTTGACACCAATGATATGCCCGAGGAGAAAAAGGCCAAGTACGCAATATCTTCCTTTGAGTCCTTTTCTTCTACTTGGTGGGAGTCGATCAAGAGGAATAGAAGGAGGACGGGTATGGCTATCAATGTTTCTTGGGGTGAGTTGATTCGTGTAATGGATGACAAATATTTGACTAACCAATACCGTGTGGACCAATGCAAGCGTTCTATGAATTGAAGCATGGTTACAAGACGGTTGGAAAATATTTCAATGAATTTGAGCAAATCCGGATGGCCCTAGATTTGGATGAGGAAGACAATGAGACAGCCATGATTCGATTTAAAGGAGGTTTGAACCGAGACATAGCTTCACAATTGAAGTTTCATAAGTATGATGATCACTATAAGCTATGTGAAGATGCAGTTGAAGCCGAGAAATGGCTCAAAGAGGAGAAATCCCTTCGCTACAAGAGTAGTACTACTACTCCCATGAGCAAGCCAAAGGAGTGGAAGACTCCTACTCCAAATGCAAAGTTCCCAAATGCAAGTGGCGCGATTGCTAGCAAAGATGTGAAGAAGCCTTATGAGAAGTCTACACAACATGTGGGAGGTAACTCTAAACCTCACTTGAGTAATCATACTTCTACTTCTACTTCTACTCAATGCTATAAATGTAAGGGTTATGGACATATTGCCAAGATTGCCCTACCCGGAAAACTATGGTTATTGTGGGTGAATTGGTGTATCAACAAGATAGTGAACCCGAGGATGGGGGAGTAGAATGTGATGAGAAGGTTGATGAAGGGGAGGATGCAATGGAGGATGATTGATGCAATCTAAAATAGCGGAAGCAAACAATACGACATAAACACGATACGCGGAAGCAAGTAAACGAGATAAACAAGAAATCGAGACTAGGAAGGCAAGAAAGTAGAAGAAAGAATCGAATTCAATTCATTAACGTTAATTGAATTAAAAAGGGAGAAGGGAAACTTGAACCTTACAATGGAATCTAACTAGGTGTCGATCTCCATAGGTTCCAAGTCGAGACATACACGAGCCTCGGGCTCGAAACAAGAAGGGCTCGGCCTCTTCAATGTTCTCTCTCAAGATTCTATCTTCAACAAATGGCTAACTAACTAATGAAATGAGCTAAAGTGCTATATATACATTTATATTGAGTTTTGGACAAAAATGGCCCCTGAAGCTACTGATGCAATCTAAAATAGCGGAAGCAAACAATACGACATAAACACAATACGCGGAAGCAAGTAAATAAGATAAACAAGAAATCGAGACTAGGAAGGCAAGAAAGTAGAAGAAAGAATCGAATTCAATTCATTAACGTTAATTGAATTCAAAAGGGAGAAGGGAAACTTGAACCTTACAATGGAATCTAACTAGGTGTCGATCTCCATAGGTTCCAAGTCGAGACATACACGAGCCTCGGGCTCGAAACAAGAAGGGCTCGGCCTCTTCAATGTTCTCTCTCAAGATTCTATCTTCAACAAATGGCTAACTAACTAATGAAATGAGCTAAAGTGCTATATTTATATTGAGTTTTGGACAAAAATGGCCCCTGAAGCTGATTCTGCCTCGCTGCTCAACATTAAGCCTTCGCGATCGCGCAAGGACTTATGCGATCGCGTAGAACACCATCTAAAGCATCGCGATCGCGCAACATGGCTCGCGATCGCGCAAGACTCCGGCTCCATCAACTTAGCCTTCGCCTTCGCGTTCTATGGCCGCTGTCGCGCAGGCCAAACCAATCCCCTTCGCGATCGCGCAGGTAGTGACGCGATCGCGAAGAACAAATGCTCTTCCTCAGGCAGTGAGCTCCCAGTGTGCTCCCCTGTTTTGCCCTGTTTTGGCCTGCCTGTTTTCCTGCCCTGTTTTCTCCGTCCTCGGCGCTCCAATGCACGATCTTCAAGACTTCTCCGGAGGCCTTGACTCGTATCCGTTGTGCTCTCGAGCTTGGCTTTTGATGGTTGTCGTTTAGGCCATTTTATATTGCATCATCCTCCCCTTCTTGAAAGGATTTCGTCCTCGAAATCGAACCATCAAAACCTACAATCAAAGCAAGCACAACCAAAACTTCCTACATCACAAGTAGGTTAGCTTAACAAGGTGCAAGTGGTGTGGGAAAACACACTTTTGTGATAGAGCCAAGCATCAATACCTATGAAAAAGCTTATGTCCCCAAAAGAGACAACAAATTCTTGGCTCGACAAGAACAAGCACTCATACTCAAAACAAGCAAAGAAATCAAGGATATGCATGTAGCAATTAAATTCCCTACGACCCCTAAGCTTACAATCAACACACCAAGCCTTCAAATCAATTTTATCACAATGTGACACATTGGCTTTGGCATGTTCAACACTCAAGGTGTGGTCAACACATGGGATGGAGTAAGTAAAGTAGTTGAACTCACAACTAGCATCGACTACTCCACTCCCCTTCTTAGAAGCATTCTTATACACACCGAGAGGTACCTCCTCACCTCCAAATATTCCTCCAAGACAACCCACGTCAATAGACAAACTCCCAAGGGAGGTCTCAAACAACGGATTGTCTAAAGAGTTAGGCATTCCAATCCATGGAGGTCCAAACTCATACCCTACTCTAGCTTGATACAATTCACCATTTTCATTGAAGTTGCCCTCATACAAAGGATTAGTATAGGCACACTTCTCAAGTTCATTAGCAAGCAACGGTGAAGTTCTCAAACTAGAGACAACATCGACACTTGAGGAGTCATCGAACACAAGTCGATCTATCTCATTCTCAAGAGACTCCTCAAGGTTACAACCTTTCTCACTACGACACAAGATACCACCACTAGCAAATAAGCAATCAAAGGGAAGAATAGGATAATCATGCAATTCATCTTCTCCTTTATCAAACATTGGTGGGGTGTCATAACAAGGTTCACAAGCAAGGTCAACTTCGACATTTTCACTAAAGAGAGGTTCAATGAAAACCGAGCTCACAACATGATGTGGCTTTTCGACCCTCTCAACTAGTGGTTCATTTTCACACACAAGTTGACCCAAAGACTCTATACTAGTTGCAAACACATTGTAATCATGCAAATCATCAACTAGCCTAGAGTTCTCACTAACAACATCACAAGACAAGGAAGTAGCATGCTCAAGGGAGGAAGATCTAACATATACCTTCGAGGCGTCATGAATGTCTCCACCTTGTAGCTCACATTCGGCATCTCCTTCACCTTGTCTTTCCATCTCGGAACATGGTTGAGGCTCAATCGGTTTGCCTCCAAGAATCCCTACACAAGAATTCAAACACATAGAAGAAAAGGATAAAGGGTTAAGGTTAGAATAAGGGGTGCCCTCACTCTCAATTTTTCTTTTTCCCTCTTTCTTTTCCCTCATTTTTTTCCAAGGTCGGGTGTAGATTCGGGTGGCGACAACTCACTCACATCTTGATAGGGATCAAATACGCGGAAGCAAGTAAGATAGAGGCGGAAGCAATCAACACACGATAACCAAGAAATAGGGATGGGGAAGAACAGAAAGTAGAAGAAAAGAACGAATCAAACTAACAATTAGATTGATTCAATAGGGAGAAGAGACTTGAACCATTAAACGGGACTCTCACTAGCGGAGATCCACCATGGATTCAACGTAAGAGATACATGAAGTCAACGCTTCAATAAGAAAGGCCAAGCCTATTCTATCTTCTCAATTCTATCTTCAAAACTAGCTCCCTGAAATAAATGACTAAGTGTGGTATTTATAGGTTCACCACACTTCTAAATAAAATGTCTAAATAGCCCCTAAGTCTAGTCAAAACAATAAAGGCCACGTAGGGCTAAAGTCGTCAAAACATGGCATAAAAACTAGGAATCCCGCACTCCTTCACAAAAGTAGGCGCCCAGCCTACTCTTACTAGGCACCCCGCCTGGTTGCTCCTCACTGGAGTAGGCGCCCCGCCCCTGAACAAGTAGGCGCCCCGCCTGTTAAACTTCAGAGGCTGAACGGGGCGGTCCGCCTAGTAAGTGGGCGGTCCGCCTCTTTCCCTGACACCTTGGAACGCCTCGAAATGTGTCTCTAAGGCTCCTCGTTCCATGGCGTTCCATTGCATAAGCTCTCCCTTGGCCTTGAATGATGCTTTCGGGGGCCTTGGCGGTACTCTTTGTGCTCTCAAGCTTGGCTCTTGATGGTTGGCGTTTTGGGTCCAATTTGGGGCTTATCATCCTCCCCTTCTTGAAAGGATTTCGTCCTCGAAATCAAACCATCAAGCCTACATTTAAAACAAGCACAAACAAAGCTTCCCACTACAAGAGTAGGTTAGTGGCAAAAGTGTGGGAAAACACACTCTTGTGATAAAGCCAAGCATCAATAACAAGTAAAAAGCTTATGTCTCCAAAGGAAACAACAAGTACTTGACTCCAAATTAAAGTGCACCCAACACAAGAACAAACAAAGAGATCAATAGGATATGGAACACGCAAGGTATAGCAATCAAATTCCCTATGACCCCTAAGCTTAGAACCAACACACCAAGCCTTCAAGCTAATATTATCACTTTGTGACCTATCGGCTTTGGCATGTTCAACACCCAAGGTGTGATCAACATGTGGAATAGAGTAAACAAAATAGTTCAATTGGCAACTAACATCAATTACTCCACTCCCCTTCTTGGAAGCACTCTTACACACACCAAGAGTGGCGTCCTCACCTCCAAATCCATCTCTAAGACATTCTCCCTCATTAGGCAAACTCCAAAGGAAAGTCTCCAAAATAGGTCCTTCATCATTATAGTCCATACAATGAAGGTTAGGACTACTAGAAGATGGTTCAACACAACCAATATCAAGACCACTCATCCCACTTGGAGTCCCAAACAATGGATCATCCTTAGAGTCTATCTTTACATACCATGGAGGTTCTATTTTACTAGCAATTCTAGTCCGATACAATTCGCTACCACAAATGAGGTTATCTTCACATAACGGAAATGTAAAAGCATGCACCTCAAATTCATGGTCACATGAAAACATGGTATCAAGACTAGGTTCTTTATCCACACCCGAGGAGTCATCGAAAACGAATCGATCCATCTCACACTCTAGAGACTCCTCAAGGTCACATCCATCCTTACTACGACACATAAGTCCACCATTATCAAGCAATTCATCAAGGGAAAGGATAGGGTATTCATTCAACTCATCTTCCCCTTTGTCAAATATGGGTGGGGTGTCATAACAAGGTTCACAAGCAAGGTCAACTACACATTCCTCACTAGTGAGAGGTTCAATGAAAACCGGGCTCACATCATGATGTGGCTTATCATCCCTCTCAACTAGTGGTTCACAATCACACACAAGTTGACCATTCGACTCTACACTAGTTGCAAACACATTGTAATCATACAAATCATCAACTAGTGAAGAGTTAGCACACACACTACCATGAGACAAGGAAGTAACATGTTCAAGGGATGAGCTATCACTTACCTTTGAGTGGCCATCTTGCTCACTCAATGCATTTGGAGTGTCATGACTTGTCTCTTCACCTTGAAGCTCACATTGAAGTGTTTCTTCACCTTGTCTATCCTTCTTGGGACATGGTTGAGGCTCCATTGATTGGCCTCCAAGAGTACCTACACAAGCATTCACAAAAGTAGGAGAACAAGATAAAGGGTTAAGGTTAGAATAAGGGGTGTCCTAACTCTTTTGTCCCTCTTTCTTTTCTCTCATTTTCTTTTCAAGGTTAGGTGTAGATTCGGGTGGTGACATCCCACTCACATCACTCAACACATCCTCTCCTTTTTCCACTCGAGGAATGTCACCGGTCGCTCCCTTACTCCTCTCAATTTTTTGTCTCTCAAATTCGGGTGAATTGGGACGAGGCCCAAGAATACCCATAGCCGGAGTAGGTGGAGTTTTAACATCAACCCGAAATCTAGGACTAAGAGACTCATCACTTGAGATCTCTTTCTTCTTTGTTGGTGAACCACTTAGCTTTGGAGCTTGTGGTTTGGGGTTCACCTTGTTGACACTTGCCAACCCTTTTCTTGCACTAGTCCCACCATTGCTTGTGATTGTAGGACTTCTTGTTTGCACTCTTTCAACCATAGGATGAGGTTGTTGCCCCTTTCCCCCTTGCATTGGCCTAGAAGGTATACTAGGAGGTGATTTGATCTTTATCCCAATAGGCTCAAAGTCATACATCGTGGGGCATTGGCCGAGGTAATACTTATCACTCACTTTACTATATCGTACCTTCTTGCTTTGCAACCATGACTCGCCAAACCACACATGACAATGTTGCATGGGGTACACATGACACCAAATATAATTCCAATATCCCCTATGCGATATACACACCCGAACTTCCTTGGAAACCCACACTCCGTAGTAGTCATAAGGATCCTTCAAGGCATAGCAAGGTAGCCTTAGCTCATCAACCACCGAGGTATTAATGCAATTGGCATCGGTGCCACCAATCTTGAGCAAGTACCCTCCATAACCTTCCACCTCAACAGGAAACCTCCGTAGGTCCAAGTGTAGTATAGGGTCATCCAAGTAAGATCTTGGAACCTCTTGATACCCATCACTATCAAACCGAAGCTTACTTATCCCACTCCCCCTAGCAACACCACTAGGACAACTTCCACTTCCCGTCGCTCTTCCAACACTAGAAGTGTAGTTGAAAGTCGAGGAAGGAGCACCACTATAGAACCCATAATTGCCTCTCGCCTTGGTTCCATAGCTCCTAACACCACTCCTACCACCACGACTAGAGCAATGCACTCCAACCACGGTAAGAGCAAATTCTCTCATTCCACCCTTCACATGGGAATTAGAAGATGTAACTCTCCCATTTCCCATGGAACAACCACCACCACCTCCCATACTAATGGAAGGTCCTCTACTACTCTCTTGCTCACCATAAGCAACACCAAGAGAAGATGCATATGCACAATTCGTATAATCACCCTCATCATCCATTCTCTCTATGTCACTATCATCATGTTCAAATTCATCACAAGAAGAGTAAGTAGGATCATCATACCTTGAAGCGTCACCATCCTCATATTCTTGACTTGGAGCACAAGATTCATCACATTCGTCTTCACAAGCCCCATAGTCTTCTTCATCTTCATAATCAACATAGTGACCCGCTTCATCATCATATGAGCCTTGGTTCCCGGAATCGTCATAGCAATACCCATCATCATCACCATAGGAACCTGATAAGACCCAAATCGAGCAACCATCTAAAAACATCATTCAAGGCCGAGGAAGAGCTTATGCAATGGAACGCCATGGAACGAGGGGCCTTAGAGACACATTTCGAGGCGTTCCAAGGTGCCACAGGAGGAGGCGGACCGCCCACTCCACTAGGCGGAGCGCCCCCTCAACTCTCTGAAGTTGAAGCACAGCAGGCGGACCGCCCCTGCACAACTAGGCGGACCGCCCACTTCCCTGGCAAAGCTGAAACAGGCGGGGCGCCTACTTTAGTAGGCTGGGCGCCTACTTCCCTATTTTCCATGACGGGACACCTCATTAAATTGCTATGTATTGACTACTTTAGCCCTACGTGGCCTTTGTTTATTAAACCCACTTTGGGGTACTTTAGGGCTTTTATTATGTTTTAAGTGGAGTCTATAAATACTCCATAGCTTAGCATTATTCCTAGTTAGCTATTATGATGAATGATTGATTGATTGTCAATGACAATGTTCAAGAGTGGATTCTCTTTGGATGAAAACCTTTGAGTTCGGTTTGAGTTTACTAGTGGATTCTAGTTGAACCCCAAACCACCCCCGACCATTCTACTTGCGAGTCCGTTGTCGTCTCGAGGGTAGTTGCCTAGCGTAGGTGTTCTTGGCCTTCTCCCGGGGTGTAACGGAACTAGTTCTCCGTTGCTACTTGGGTTTAGTGATCGAGTTACGTCTCGTTCCTATCTTTTATCTTTCCGCGTATTTGATTCCTATCATCTTGGTATCAGAGCAAGGCTCGGGTCTCGTTTCTACGAACCCCCGACCCTTGATTCTTCGTGCCTTAGGTTGATTCTATCTTTCGTTTCCTTGTTCTTGTTATTGAAGGTAGAAAAACACAAAAAAATTGAAAAATTGAAAATACAAAAAATTGGTGTATCTCTTTGGATTGGATGATTTATGTTATGGGTGTTGTGGATTCTTGATCGTGTTTGAATTCCCGTTACTTGGGTACCAAAATTGATTGATTTGGTGAAGTTTGAAAAGTTGAAACCCCAATTCCCCTTAAACCCTTGATGAACTTGTTCTTGATGCTTTTTGGCTTGATTCTTGGGTTGGGTTGATGTTATAGTGGAAACTTGTTATTGGGGATTGATCTTCTTTGAAAAACAAACGACTTGGTACCAAAT
The DNA here is from genome assembly GCA_037355625.1 of Petunia x hybrida. NCBI lineage: Eukaryota > Viridiplantae > Streptophyta > Magnoliopsida > Solanales > Solanaceae > Petunia > Petunia x hybrida. The sequence goes on from JBBBVM010000534.1 coordinate 1,645,177, forward strand.
TTGTGGGAATTGAACTTGTATAACACCTACTTTGTTGAATCACAATCCTTGATAAACCCCTTTTTGATAAACCCTAGCTATGAACATGATGAACATGGTAGATTATTGATTGTTGATTGGGTTTGATAAAATTGATTGGGGTTTGATCTCTGTGGTTAGAACAACGTTTGGGTACCCTCGGATTGCCAAAACATCGTGTGATTAGTTGGATTTTTGGGTGCAAAAGCCAAGAAAAACGTTGTTGAACATTGCTGGAATTTGCAGTAGGCGGACCGCCCGAAAAGGAGGCGGGGCGCCTACCCAACTCTCTGAAGTTCAGGGGCGGGGCGCCTACTAAACAGGCGGACCGCCCACTTCTCTCTACTGCAGACCAGGCGGACCGCCCAGTTGACAGGGGTGGGGCGCCTACTTCCTGAAGTTTGGGAATCGGGTAGTTTCTTCTAGGTTTTCGTATTTTGTTGTTTGCATTGCTTCTAATTAGTACTGTTAGAGTATAATTCTACTTGTGTAGTACTAATTACTTCGAACTATTAGGATTATCGTGCCTAGAAAGGAGACTAGAATTCAAAGAAGATCCGTAGTATCTTTTGGTTCAAGTCCGCACTTAAAGAGCTACCGTTCCAATCGAGTCCCATTAACTCCACTCACCCCGGAGAGCATCGGGTTTGAGAAGTCGAGCGATTGAGTTGTGGTTCGTTGGTCAACTACTTGAAGCTTTTAAACTCGAACTTGTGTGAAATATCCCTCCCTCCACCAAACGAGCGACCCGAGTGAAACTTGTGAGGGAGTGGCGAGGTGTTTTACTAACGTTTGTTGCTTTTTGTAGGTACTATGGCCAACAAGGGTGATGAGTTTGTGGAGAGTACCTTGGCTACTATCTTGGCAAAATTGGATAGTATGAGCCTAAGGATTGAAACTCTTGAAAGAAGGGCCTCAAGGGCCAAAGTTGAGAAGGGGACCCCTAGTGTCCAAGTTGAGGCCGGAGGAGGCACAAGTGGTTCAACCTTTACCCCGGAACAAGTTGTTGAATTACTTAGTCAACAACGGGTAAAGGGAGACCGTGAAGGAAATGAGCAAGTGTTGGGCAATCCCCAACAAGTGGGCAATCCCCACCCTTTGGGCAATCCCCAAAGAACTACCCCACATCCAAAACCCATTCGAAATGTCCTATCTACGGATAATGTGGAGGAGGATGTGGTTGGGAAGGGAAAACCTCATGTTTCCCTAGTTGTGAGGAGAAGCTTGAGTACCACTTTTATGGAAGAGGAGGTGGAAAATGATCAAAGGGAAAACCTCTTTCATGCTAGGTGCCGAGTGATGGGCCAAGTATGTTCAATGGTTGTTGATTCCGGGAGTTGCACCAACATCGTGAGCCAAACCTTGATTGACCAATTGAAGTTACCTACTCTAAAGCATCCAAAACCATACCGGTTACAATGGCTAAGCGAGTGTGGTGAACTTAAAGTGGTGAAACAAGCGTTGATTGAGTTTAGCATGGGAAGTTATAAGGATAAGATCATGTTTGACGTGGTTCCGATGCAAGCATGCCATTTATTGTTTGGGAGACCATGGCAACATGATAGGTTTGTAGTGCATGATGGCCGGACCAACTCCTATACGGTCAAGCAAGATGGGAGAAAATATGTGCTTAGACCTTTGACTCCAAGGCAAGTAAAGGGAGACTACAAGAGGATGAAGGAGTTGAGGGAGGCGGCTAAAGCAAAATTCCCCATGGTACTTGAACCCGAGGCAAACAATCTCATTGTTTTGCCATTGCATGATGAAAATGAGAGTCACTCCACTTCAAATGAGAGAGAAAAGATAGAGAGAAGTGAGGGAGTGACCGGTGACAATCCAAGAGAGGAAAAAGGAGAGGATTTGAGGAGTGATGTGAGGGGATTGTCACCACAAACTACACTTGACCATGAGGTAAAATTGCGAGAGATGAGAGGTGAGGAAGGAAAAATTGAGAGTGAGAGCACCCATTGTTCTAACCCTTCTTTATCTTCTACTTTCTCTTGTGAAAGTTCTTGTGTAGGTACATTTGAAGACAAGCAATTGGAGCCTCAATGTGAGCTTCATGAAGGAGGAGTTGCATGTGACACTTCAAACCTTGTGAGTGATCAAGGAAGTACTACAAATGTAAGTGTTGCTTCACCTATTCATGAACCTACTAACAATTTGTCTTGTGATGACTCGACACTAGTCGGCGCTTGTGAAGCATCTAGTGAATATGCCACTAGTGAAGAGTCTAGTTGTCAACTTGAGCTTGAATGTGAGACACTAGTTGGAAGGGATGCTATGCCACATCATGATGTGAGCTCATTGTTCATTGAACCCCTCCCTAGTGTAGATTTGATAGTTGACCATGATTGTGACCTTTGCTATGACACACCACCAACCTTTGACCAATGGGAAGATGAGGTAGTTGACCATTCCCTAATTGATATGCTTCTATTTGGTGGACCAATGTGTTGTGGTAAGGATGGTCTTGTCCTTGAGGAGTCCAAATTGCATGAATTGGACAAGGTTGTCTATGACGACTCCTCAAGTGAACCTAGTCTTGATAACTTGTCTATGCTTGATCATGATATTGAGATGCATGCTTATACTAATCCATTGTTTGAAGGCATTCTCATTAGTGGTAAAAACTTGTATCGGACCAGGGTGACTAGTGAAATGGAACCTCCATGGTGTGAAGGGTTTGATTCCTTAGGCAATCCATTGTTTGAGAATTCGGGTGAGGTAGATGGTACTTTGAGTGACCCGGCTATTGCTTGTTTGGGTTATGATGAAGAAGAATCCATCATCAACACCTTTCTTGAAAGCTTGTCTTTTGAGAAGGATTGCTTAGGAGATGAAATTGGAGGGGAAGAGGAATCCCTTGGAGTGAGTAGGTATGCTCTAAAGAAGGGGAGTGGAGTACTTGAACCTATTTGTAGGTTGGGCTATTTGATTCACTCCACTCCACATGTTGATCACACCTTGAGGATAGATTGGTATGTTGATTTTGAGCTTAAGGTCCAAGAGGGTTTTGATGGCTTGATCTTGCATTTTTCATGCCCACATGACCTAGTCGCTCATTATCTTGTTAAGTGCATGTTGCTTTTTAACCAAGTGCTTATGGTTCTCGTGGGAGACCTGATATTCATAATTGTTATTGACGCTTGGTTATATCACAAGAGTGTGTTTTCCACACTTCTTGCACTAACCTACTTCCAAAGTAGGATGTTTGTTTGTTTTTGCTTGACGTTGCTTGTAGGTTCTAAGCTCCATGCTAAGGCGGAGAAGATCTTGGAAGAAGCCTATATCAAAGTGACGATCAAGGAGGGAAAAGAAGGAGCGCCTTGGCCACCCCGAGGAGTTGTTGATGCTATGAGAGACCAAGCCTTGATTTCGAGGACGAAATCTTCTCAAGAAGGGGAGGATGATAAGACCCAATCGAGCAACCATCTAAAAACATCATTCAAGGCCGAGGAAGAGCTTATGCAATGGAACGCCATGGAACGAGGGGCCTTAGAGACACATTTCGAGGCGTTCCAAGGTGCCACAGGAGGAGGCGGACCGCCCACTCCACTAGGCGGAGCGCCCCCTCAACTCTCTGAAGTTGAAGCACAGCAGGCGGACCGCCCCTGCACAACTAGGCGGACCGCCCACTTCCCTGGCAAAGCTGAAACAGGCGGGGCGCCTACTTTAGTAGGCTGGGCGCCTACTTCCCTATTTTCCATGACGGGACACCTCATTAAATTGCTATGTATTGACTACTTTAGCCCTACGTGGCCTTTGTTTATTAAACCCACTTTGGGGTACTTTAGGGCTTTTATTATGTTTTAAGTGGAGTCTATAAATACTCCATAGCTTAGCATTATTCCTAGTTAGCTATTATGATGAATGATTGATTGATTGTCAATGACAATGTTCAAGAGTGGATTCTCTTTGGATGAAAACCTTTGAGTTCGGTTTGAGTTTACTAGTGGATTCTAGTTGAACCCCAAACCACCCCCGACCATTCTACTTGCGAGTCCGTTGTCGTCTCGAGGGTAGTTGCCTAGCGTAGGTGTTCTTGGCCTTCTCCCGGGGTGTAACGGAACTAGTTCTCCGTTGCTACTTGGGTTTAGTGATCGAGTTACGTCTCGTTCCTATCTTTTATCTTTCCGCGTATTTGATTGCTATCAGAACCATAGTCTCCATCATCTCCGCATGAGTCATATCCTCCACAATCATCATCATCCGAAGCCATAATTGTAACCAAAGAGTTAAGGACCTCACAAATTCACTCCCTCACGTGTATCACTCAAAAGATGTCACTCAATTTTCTTTCCACTCGTGTATACACTCAAGGTCGTTGGCTTTTGTGACCACACTCTATTGTTCTCACCACTCAAGCCTTTTTCCACTCACGGCCCTCTTGTCTCTTAGTAATCACAATGGCAAGATCAATCAACTAATGCGCCCAAGTAATAGTTCGGAATGGAGTTAAAGTGACTCGATGTACGGAAGCTAATTTAGTGCGCACTTGAAGCAAGCAAACTCTACGACTTTAAGTATAGACTCCAAGACACACAACACCCTAAGAGATCAAAGATTAGTGTTAATAAGATAGGACAAATACCTTAGAAACACTAACCAAGAAGTTAGGAAGCAAACGGAACACAAAAACACACGAAACGAGGCCAAACGGAGACCAATCAGGAGTGGGCGGTCCGCCTGAACTCAGGGGCGGTCCGCCTACTAATGTTCAGAGAGTTCACTAGGCGCCCCGCCTACTGGGGTTTTCAGCACAGTCCGAAAACGCGTTTTTTGGACTTTTGACACCCAAATTCGGTTGTTTTCAAGGTGTTTTTCCAATCCGAAGGTACCCAATGGTGTTTTTCAATCAAGCAATTTCAATCAAGTTCAAGGGTTTTTCAATTTTTTTGGGGTTTTTGATTTTTTTCAACTTTCGATTCTCAACACCAAATCAAATAACAAGGGTACCAAATCAACGGGTCAACATCATAGATCGATCCCCGATATCAAACACCAAAGGAATCATCCAATCCAATCCACAACAAGAATTTTTTTGTATTTTTTTTTCACCTTTTCAATTTTTTTGTTTTTTCTTCTTTTCTCAAGAACATAAAGACAATAACAATAAAGTAAAGATAGGATGAACAAGAATCGAGGGTTTGTAAGAACAACACCCGATCCGTGCTCTGATACCAAGATGATAGGGATCAAATACGCGGAAGCAAGTAAGATAGAGGCGGAAGCAATCAACACACGATAACCAAGAAATAGGGATGGGGAAGAACAGAAAGTAGAAGAAAAGAACGAATCAAACTAACAATTAGATTGATTCAATAGGGAGAAGAGACTTGAACCATTAAACGGGACTCTCACTAGCGGAGATCCACCATGGATTCAACGTAAGAGATACATGAAGTCAACGCTTCAACAAGAAAGGCCAAGCCTATTCTATCTTCTCAATTCTATCTTCAAAACTAGCTCCCTGAAATAAATGACTAAGTGTGGTATTTATAGGTTCACCACACTTCTAAATAAAATGTCTAAATAGCCCCTAAGTCTAGTAAAAACAATAAAGGCCACGTAGGGCTAAAGTCGTCAAAACATGGCATAAAAACTAGGAATCCCGCACTCCTTCACAAAAGTAGGCGCCCAGCCTACTCTTACTAGGCGCCCCGCCTGGTTGCTCCTCACTGGAGTAGGCGCCCCGCCCCTGAACAAGTAGGCGCCCCGCCTGTTAAACTTCAGAGGCTGAAGGGGGCGGTCCGCCTAGTAAGTGGGCGGTCCGCCTCTTTCCCTGACACCTTGGAACGCCTCGAAATGTGTCTCTAAGGCTCCTCGTTCCATGGCGTTCCATTGCATAAGCTCTCCCTTGGCCTTGAATGATGCTTTCGGGGGCCTTGGCGGTACTCTTTGTGCTCTCAAGCTTGGCTCTTGATGGTTGGCGTTTTGGGTCCAATTTGGGGCTTATCATCTCTCAACACAACCTCTCCTTTTTCCACTCGAGAGTTGTCACCGGTCGCTCCCTTACTCCTCTCTATTTTTTGTCTCTCAAATTCGGGCGAATTGGGACGAGGCCCAAGAATACCCATAGCCGGAGTAGGTGGACTTTTCACGTCAACCCGGAATCTAGGACTTGGAGACTCATCACTTGACGTCTCCTTCTTCTTCATTGGTGAACCACTCGGCTTTGGAAGTGGCTTCGGGCTCACCTTGTTGACATTTGCCAACTCTTTCATAGCGCTAGTCCCACCACTTCTTGTAATTGTAGGACTCCTTGATTGCTCAACTTTACCAACCATGGAATGAAGTTCTTGCTCCTTGCTCCTTTGCCTAGCCAAAGAAGGTGCATTAGTAGGCACTTGGCTCTTCGCCCGGTAAGGCACAAAGTCATAAACTCTTTGCCCTACGCCCACAAGATACGCATCCTTCACCACACTATATTGCACCCTCTTCCCCTCCAACCACCGGTCACCTATCCACACATCAACATGAAGCATGGGATACACATCACACCACACAAAGCATTTATAGTTCCTATGAGATACGAGTACCCGAGCCTCCTTAGAAACCCATACTCCATCATACTCATAAGGATGCTCTAGCTTATGGCATGGTATCCTAAGCCTATCAACCAAAGAGGTGCTAATACAATTGGCATCGGTACCACCAATCTTGAGCAAGTATCCTCCAATACCATCTACCTCAACAACGAACCTACGTCTACCCAAGTTTTGTAGATTGGTAACCAAGTGAGAACTTGAATGCCCACAAGTGTCAACTCCGACAACTTGGGTCTTCCTTATCCCTCCACTAGTGGCAACACCACTAGAACAATCTCCACTTCCCGTCACTTTCCCAACATTAGAAAAGTTGTTGGAAATCGAGGAAGGAACCTTGTCATGGAACCCATAAGTGCCTCTCGCCTTGGTTCCATAGCCCATAGTACTACCCCTACTACAATCATCCACGCCCCTCACGGCACATAACCCCTTTGTAGCAAAAGCAACACCATCTATCATACCACCCTCCACATGGGAATTAGAAGCATTAGGTCGCTTAGCGTACCTAGAAGGTGCAAGCTTCTTCTTTCCCACGGAACAACCACCACCACCTCCCATACTAATGGAAGGTCCTCCACTACTCCCTTGTACTCCATTAGCAACACCAAGAGAAGATGCATAAGAATAATTCATATACTCAACATCATCATCAACTCTATCTATGTCACTATCATGCTCAAATTCTTCACAAGAGGAGTAAGTAGGATCATCATACCTTGAAGCGTCACCATCTTCGATTTCTTGACTAGAAGCATAGGCATCGTCACATTCTTCATCACAAGCTTCATAGTCATCATCAACCTCACGATCATCATAGTGAACCGCTTCATCATCATAGGAGCCATGGCTTCCATCATCATAGTAATGGCCATCATCACCCTCATAGGAGCCATAGTCTCCATCATCACCATACGAGTCATAGCAACTCGCATCATCGCCACATGAGCCACAATCTACTCCATCATCATTGTCCAACATTGTTGCAATCACCAAAGAACAAACCCTCCCAAAAGTCACTCCCTCACGTGTATCACTCAATATTTGTACACTCACGAGCGAGGCCTTATCAACTTGGGAACCAAGGTAATCACAACTACATGTCCAAGTTAAAGTTCGGAGTGGAATTAATGAGACTCGATGTACGGACGGCTATTTAAAGTGCGCACTTGAGGCCAAAAGGAGTTCTACGACTCTTCTTTGAATTCTAATCTCCTGTACGCACGATTATCCTATACGCTAAAGGATTAGTGTCTTTCAAGTAGGCCAATTACCTTCAAAACACTAACCAAGAGGTATGGTAGAAAACGGGACACAAAAGATTTAACTCGAATTGGGACCAAACGGATTCGGAATCGGATGAAATTTTGTTTGTGATCTACAAACTCATCATATTTAATGGTCCAATTGGAGTTTAGATGTTTGGAAACTGTTCGGAAGCCGTTGCGAACGTTCTGTCCCAAAACTAGAATTCTGAAATTTTTTGTTCTTCGCTATCGCGACCAGACGCGCGCGATCGCGAAGGGTTATTTTTTCAAAAAATTATTTTGCTCTTCGCTATCGCGAATTGCTCTTCGCGATCGCGAAGGGTTAATCCCTGCACTTTCACAGCAGCTCAGAAACGGGTTTTTGGGCGATTTTGGCCAAATTTTTGGCTCGATTTCAACCCGATACACAAAACCAACGATACCCAAAGGTGTATACAACTATAACAACCAATCCCCAATAGTTTTCAACTCCAAACAAACAACAACAAGCTTCGATTCAAGATTGAAGCGTTTTCAAGAATTTTCAAACCTTTTGGATTTTGATTTTGGAAATTTTGATTCGTAACAACAAAACACGGGATATAGGTACCAAAACGACGGGAATACAACAAGGAACAATCCCCACTACTTTTTAACACTCGGGGACTTGTATCCAACCCGCCCGACCAAATTTTGTTCAAATTTTCAAGTTTTTCTATTTTTTTGTTTTCTTCAAATTTCAACAACAAACAACAACACAACAACGATACTAACACGTTGAACAAGGAACGGGGGTTTGTAAGAACATAACCCGAGCCTTGCTCTGATACCAACTGATGCAATCTTAAATAGCGGAAGCAAACAATACGACATAAACACGATACGCGGAAGCAAGTAAACGAGATAAACAAGAAATCGAGACTAGGAAGGCAAGAAAGTAGAAGAAAGAATCGAATTCAATTCATTAACGTTAATTGAATTCAAAAGGGAGAAGGGAAACTTGAACCTTACAATGGAATCTAACTAGGTGTCGATCTCCATAGGTTCCAAGTCGAGACATACACGAGCCTCGGGCTCGAAACAAGAAGGGCTCGGCCTCTTCAATGTTCTCTCTCAAGATTCTATCTTCAACAAATGGCTAACTAACTAATGAAATGAGCTAAAGTGCTATATATACATTTATATTGAGTTTAGGACAAAAATGGCCCCTGAAGCTGATTCTGCCTCGCTGCTCAACATTAAGCCTTCGCGATCGCGTAAGGACTTATACGATCGCGTAGAACACCATCTAAAGCATCGCGATCGCGCAACATGGCTCGCGATCGCGCAAGACTCCGGCTCCATCAACTTAGCCTTCGCCTTCGCGTTCAATGGGCGCTGTCGTGCAGGCCAAACCAATCCCCTTCGCGATCGTGCAGGTAGTGACGCAATCGCGAAGAACAAATGCTCTTCCTCAGGCAGTGAGCTCCCAGTGTGCTCCCCTGTTTTGCCCTATTTTGACCTGCCTGTTTTCCTGCCCTGTTTCCTCCGTCCTCGGTTGATGCAATGTAAAATACGCGGAAGCTAATAACGACACAAACAAGGCGGAAGCGATAAATAACACGATAGGTGATATCAATGATATCGGGGAAACAAGGATTGGGGAGTCAAGAAACGAGAAGAAAGAACGGATTAATAAATTCAAGACATGAATTAATAATCCAAAAGGGAGAAAGTGAAACTCGAACCTTACAATGGACTCAACTAGGTGTCGATCGCCATAGGTTCCAAGTTATCGAGATACATGAAGCCTCGGGCTTCGGACTAGAAGGGCTCGGCCTCTTCTCTAATTCTCTCTTCTCAATATTCAATACAAGGTAAACTAATGAATGAAATGGCTAAGGGGTGTATTTATAGTTTTTCCTAACCCCTTGCGTAATGACTAAAATGCCCCCAAAGTGAAATAAGACATACATGGCCACTTAAGGGCAAAATAGGAACTTTACACAAAATCCCATCAAGGCAACAGGGGGAGGCGCTCCGCCTCAGAAAGGGAGGCGCTCCGCCTCAGGGTGCTTCAGTGGGAGGCGCTCCGCCTCAGTGGGGAGGCGCTCCGCCTTCTCCTGCTCAGGCCTCTGGACTTTTGTAGGCGGTCCGCCTCTTTGGGGAGGCGCTCCGCCTCTTCCTGGGAGGTATGGATACGGCTCAAAATGGACTCTAAGTGTTCCTCCTTGGTCCGTAGTCGGTCCTCCCTCAAGCGTGCTCAAGTCCATGGCTTCAAATCACTCTCGAACCCTCATCCGAAGGCCTTGACTTGCAACCTTTGTGCTCTCCAAGCTTGGTTCTTGATGGTTGTCGTTTAGGCCAATTTGCCCGGCATCATCCTCCCCTTCTTGAAAGGATTTCGTCCTCGAAATCACACCATCAAAACCTACAATCAAAGCAAGCACAACAAAAACTTCCTACTTCACAAGTAGGTTAGCTTAACAAGAATAAGTGCAAGTAGTGTGGAAAACACACTCTTGTGATAGAGCCAAGCATCAATACCAATTAAAAAGTGTATGTTCCCAAAGGAAACAATAAGGTCTTGGCTCAACAAGAACAAGCACTTAATTTTCAAATAAGCATAGAGATCAAGGATATGCATGAAGCAATTAAATTCCCCACGACCCCTAAGCCCATGACCAACACACCAAGCCTTCAAATCAATTTTATCACAATGTGACACATTGGCTTTGGTATGTCCAACACTCAAGGTGTGCTCAACATATGGGATGGAGTAAGTAAAGTAGTTCAATTCGCAACTAACATCGACTACTCCACTCCCCTTCTTAAGAGCATTCATACACACACCGAGAGTTACCTCCTCACCTCCAAATACTCCTCCAAGACAACCCTCGTCACTAGACAAACTCCCAAGGGAGGTCTCAAACAATGGGTTATCCATAGAGTTAGGCATTCCAATCCATGGAGGTCCAAACTCACACTCTACCCTAATTTGATACAACTCACCATTGTCATCGATGTGGCCCTCATACAAAGGATTAGTATAGGCGCACTTCTCAAGCTCGCTAGCAAGCAAAGGTGAAGTTCTCAAACTAGAGACCAAATCTACACTTGAGGAGTCATCGAACACAAGTCGATCTATCTCATTCTCAAGAGACTCCTCAAGGTTACAAACTTCCTCGCTACAACACAAGATACCACCGCTAGCAAATAAGCAATCAAAGGGAAGAATCGGATAATCATGCAATTCATCTTCTCCTTTATCAAACACGGGCGGGGTGTCATAACAAGGGTCGCAAACAAGGTCAACTTCAATATTTTCACTAAAGAGAGGTTTAATGAAAACCGAGCTCACATCATGATGTGGCTTTTCAACCCTCTCAACTAGTGGTTCATTTTCACACACAAGTTGACCCAAAGGTTCTACACTAGTTGCAAATACATTATAGTCATGCAAATCATCAACTAGCATAGAATTTTCACAATCAATACCATTAGACAAGGAAGTATCATGCTCAAGGATAGAAGAACTAACACTTACACTTGAGTCGCATCCGGACTCACTCAATGTACATGAAGTGCCATGGGTAGTTCCTTCACCTCGTAGCTCACATTTGGCATCGCCTTCACCTTGTCTTTCCATCTCGGAACATGATTGAGGCTCCACCGGTTTGCCTCCAAGAATACCTACACAAGTACTCAAACAAGTAGAAGAAAAAGCAAAAGGGTTAAGGTTAGAATAAGGGATGTCCTCACTCTCAATTTTTCTTTTTCCCTCCTTCTTTTCCCTCATTTTTCTTTCAAGGTCGGGTGTAGATTCGGGTGGTGACATCCCACTCACATCACTCATCACATCCTCTCCTTTTTCCACTCTAGGAATGTCACCGGTCACTCCCTTACTCCTCTCTATCTTTTGTCTCTCAAATTCGGGCGAATTGGGACGAGGCCCGAGAATGCCCATAGCCGGAGTAGGTGGACTTTTTACATCAACCCGGAATCTAGGACTTGGAGACCCATCACTTGATGTCTCCTTCTTCTTTGTTGGTGAACCACTTGGTTTTGCAACTTGTGGTTGGTTCACCTTGTTGACAATTGCCAACTCTTTTCTTGCACTAGTCCCGCCATTGCTTGTGTTTATAGGACTTCTTGTTTGCACATTGTTGCCCTGATGCAGGGTAAAATACGCGGAAGCAAACAACGATATAAACTATGCGGAAGCGATAAAAGATAACAAGAAATCAAGATTGGGAAGGCAAGAAATTAGAAGAAAGAAACGAATTCAATTCATTCACGTTAATTGAATTCAAAAGGGAGAAGGGAAACTTGAACCTTACAATGGAATCTAACTAGATGTCGATCTCCATAGGTTCCAAGTCGAGTCATAAACGAAGCCTCGGGCTCCAACAAAGAAAGGCTCGGCCTTCTCTCTATTCTCTCTTCTTTCTATTCAATGTCAAGACTAACTAATGAACTAAATGGCCTAAGGAAGGTATTTATAGTCTTCCTTTACACTTAATGAAATGTCTAAAACACCCCCAAAGTGGGTTATAATACAAGCCACTTAAGGGCAAAATAGGAAAAACACACAAAATCCCGTGCAGGCCAACAGGGGGAGGCGCTCCGCCTCAGGATGAGGCGCTCCGCCTCCAGCTGATGAGGCGCTCCGCCTCAGGATGAGGCCCTCCGCCTTCTTCTGTTCGGCTCTCTGCTTTTTGGTAGGCGCTCCGCCTCAGCTTTGAGGCGCTCCGCCTCCTTCTGGAACTTGTGCAAGAGGCTCAAAATGAGCTTGGGGTGGATCCCCTTGGAGCCCAAGTGGTCCCCCATCCATGGTGCTCAAAAGCATGATCTTCAAGTTGCTTCCGGAGGCCTTGATGGTACTCCTTGTGCTCTCAAGCTTGGTTCTTGATGGTTGTCGTTGAGGCCAATTTGCCCGGCATCATCCTCCCCTTCTTGAAAGGATTTCGTCCTCGAAATCGAACCATCAAAACCTACATTCAAAACAAGCACAACCAAAATTTCCTACTTCACAAGTAGGTTAGCTTAACAAGAATAAGTGCAAGTAGTGTGGAAAACACACTCTTGTGATAGAGCCAAGCATCAATACCAAGTAAAAAGCTTATGTCCCCAAAGGAGACAACATAGTCTTGGCTCGACAAGAACAAGCACTCATTTTCAAAACAAGCAAAGAGATCAAAGTCATGCAACATGTAGCATTCAGATGTTCTATGACCCCTAAGCCCAAGACCAACACACCAAGCCTTCAAATCAATTTTATCACAATGCGACACATCGGCTTTGGCATGCTCACCACTCAAGGTGTGCTCAACATATGGAATGGAGTAAGTAAAATAGTTCAATTCACAACTAACATCGACTACTCCACTCCCTTCTTAAGAGCATTCTTACACACACCGAGAGGTACCTCCTCACCTCCCAAATCAACCCCAAGACAATCCTCCTTATTGGACAAACTCCAAAGGAAGGTCTCCAAAATAGGTCCTTCATCATTATAGTCCACACAACGAAGGCTAGGACTACTAGAAGATAGGTCAACACGACCAATACCAAGACCACTCTCCTCACTCGGAGTTCCAAACGTTGGATCATCCATAGAGCCTAACTTGACAAACCATGGAGGTTCGACTCTACTACCGACCCTAGTCCGATACAATTCACAACCACAAATGAGATTGCCTTCAAACATTAGAAATGTAAAAGCATGCACCTCAAATTCATGGTTACATGCAAGCATATCATCAAGACTAGGTCTTTCACTCTCACTCGAGGAGTCATCGAAAATAAATCGATCCATCTCACACTCAAGAGACTCCTCAAGATCAAATCCACCCTCACTACGACACAAGAGACCACCACTATCAATTAAGCAATCAAAGGGAAGATTAGGATAGTCATGCAAGTCATCTTCTCCTTTATCAAACATAGGTGGGGTGTCATAACAAGGTTCACACACAAGGTCAACTTCAACATTTTCACTAAAGAGAGGTTCAATGAATATCGAGCTCACATCATGATGTGGCTTTTCAACCCTCTCAACTAGTGGTTCCTTTTCACACACAAGTTGACCCAAAGGCTCTACACTAGTTGCAAACACATTATAGTCATGCAAATCATCAACTAGCATAGAGTTTTCACAATCAATGTCATAAGACAAGGAAGTATCATGCTTAAGGATAGAAGAACTAACACTTACTTACACTTGAGTCGCATCCGGGCTCACTCAATGTACATGAAGCATCATGGGTAGTTCCTTCACCTCGTAGCTCACATTTGGCATCGCCTTCACCTTGTCTTTCCATCTCGGAACATGATTGAGGCTCCATCGGTTTGCCTCCAAGAATACCTACACAAGTACTCAAACAAGTAGAAGAAAAAGCAAAAGGGTTAAGGTTAGAATAAGGGGTGTCCTCACTCTCAATTTTTCTTTTTCCCTTTTTCTTTTCCCTCATTTTCTTTTCAAGGTCGGGTGTAGATTCGGGTGGTGACATCCCACTCACATCACTCAACACATCCTCTCCTTTTTCCACTCGAGGAATGTCACTGGTCACTTCCTTACTCCTCTCTATCTTTTGTCTCTCAAATTCGGGCGAACTGGGACGAGGCCCGAGAATGCCCATAGCCGGAGTAGGTGGACTTTTTACATCAACCCGGAATCTAGGACTTGGAGACTCATCACTTGAGGTCTCCTTCTTCTTCATTGGTGAACCACTTGGTTTTGCAACTTGCAGTTTTGGGTTCACCTTGTTGATGTCTATCAACCCTTTTCTAGCACTTGTCCCACCATTGCTTGTGTTCGTAGGACTTCTTGTTTGCACCCTTTCAACCATGGAATGAAGTTCTTGCTCCTTGCTCCTTTGCATAGCTAAGGAAGGTCTACTAGTAGGCACTTGGCTCTTCGCCCGGTAAGGCACAAAGTCATAAACTCTTTGCCCTACGCCCACAACATACGCATCCTTCGCCACACTATATCGCACCCTCTTCCCCTCCAACCACGGCTCACCTATCCACACATCAACATGACGCATGGGATACACATCACACCACACATAGCATTTATAATTCCTATGAGATATGAGTACCCGAGCCTCCTTAGAAACCCACACTCCATCATACTCATAAGGATGCTCTAGTTTATGGCATGGTATCCTAAGCCTATCAACCAAAGAGGTGCTAATACAATTGGCATCGGTATCACCAATCTTGAGCAAGTATCCTCCAATACCATCTACCTCAACAACGAACCTTCTCCTACCCAAGTTTTCTAGATTGGCATCCAAGTGAGAACTTGAATACCCACAAGTGTCAACTCCGACAACTTGGGTCTTCCTTATTCCTCCACTACTAGCAAGAGTGCTAGTGTAACTTCCACTTCCCGTCACTCTCCCAACATTAGAGATGTTGTTGGAAGTCGAGGAAGGAGCCTTGCCATGGAACCCATAAGTGTCTCTCGCCTTGGTTCCATAGCCCATAGTACTACTCCTACTACAACCATCCACGCCCTTCACGGCATATAACCCCTTCGTAGCAAAAGCAACACCATCTCTCATACCAACCTCCACATGGGAATTAGAAGCATTAGGTCGCTTAGCGAACCTAGAAGATGCAAGCTTCTTCTTTCCCACGGAACAACCACCACCACCTCTCATACTAATGGAAGGTCCTCTACTACTCCCTTGTACACCACAAGCAACACTAAGAGAAGATGCATATGAACAATTTCTATACTCAACATCATCATCAACTCTATCTATGTCACTATCAACAATATCAAATTCTTCACAAGAGGAGTAAGTAGGATCAATGTACCTTGAAGCGTCACTATCTTCATTTTCTTGACTAGAAGCATAAGGATCAACACATTCATCTTCATGATCCTCATAGTCTTTGTCAATATCACGATCATCATAGTGAGCCGCTTCATCCTCATGGGAGCCATGGTTTCCATCATCATAGTAATGGCCATCATCACCCTCGTAGGAACCATAGTCTCCCTCATCACAATACGAGTCATAGCAACTCGCATCATCCCCACATGAGTCATAATCCCCACATTCAACATCCGACATTGTTGCAACACCCAAAAGAACAAAACCTCCCGAAAGTCACTCCCTCACGTGTATCACTCAATATATGAACACTCAAGAGCGAGGCCTTTACAACTTGGGAATCAAGGTGATCACAACTAGCATGTCCAAGTTAAAGTTCGGAATGGAGTTAATGAGACGCAATGGACGGACGGTTATTTTAAGTGCGCACTTGAGGCCAAAAGAGAATCTACGACTCTTCTTTGAATTCTAGTCTCCTCTACGCACGAATACCCTAATACGCTAAAGGATTAGTGCCTCTCAAGTAGGCCAATTACCTTAGAAACACTAACCAAGAAGCCCGTGGGCGATTAACAATCGAAACCTACGAAAAAACTACCCGGGAAGACCCTTCAGCAAGAGGCGCTCCGCCTCAGGATGGAGGCGCTCCGCCTCAGGAAAATCCAGAGAGCAGCCCAGAGGGAGGCGCTCCGCCTCAAAATGGAGGCGCTCCGCCTAGGCCAATTTCCTGCAACTTTGAAAAATGCGTTTTTGGCTCGTTTTGCACTCAAAATCCAACGTTTTCGACTTGTTTTCGATTCTAATGATACCCAAAGATGTATTTGATGATTCTAAACAATCCCCAATAGGTTTAAACCCCAAACAAACAACAATCAATCGATTTTGATTCTTGAGCAAAATTCTAGGGTTCTTGAAAATTTTGGAGATTTGATTTTTTCAAACTTTGAAATACACCACCAAATCTTGTAATTTTGGTACCAAAAGAACGGGAATACAATAAAGAACAAACCCTAATGATTTTTAATGAATGGGTGTTCCAATCCAACAAGTTCCACCAAATTTTGTGAAATTTTCAAGTTTTTCAATTTTTTTGTTTTTTCTTCAATTTTTCAAGAACAAACACAACAACAACAAAGATAAGGATACTACGAACAAGGAACGAGGGTTTGGCAGAACAACACCCGATCCGTGCTCTGATACCAACTGATGCAGGGTAAAATACGCGGAAGCAAACAACGATATAAACTATGCGGAAGCGATAAAAGATAACAAGAATCAAGATTGGGAAGGCAAGAAATTAGAAGAAAGAAACGAATTCAATTCATTCACGTTAATTGAATTCAAAAGGGAGAAGGGAAACTTGAACCTTACAATGGAATCTAACTAGATGTCGATCTCCATAGGTTCCAAGTCGAGTCATAAACGAAGCCTCGGGCTCCAACAAAGAAAGGCTCGGCCTTCTCTCTATTCTCTCTTCTTTCTATTCAATGTCAAGACTAACTAATGAACTAAATGGCCTAAGGAAGGTATTTATAGTCTTCCTTTACACTTAATGAAATGTCTAAAACACCCCCAAAGTGGGTTATAATACAAGCCACTTAAGGGCAAAATAAGAAAAACACACAAAATCCCGTGCAGGCCAACAGGGGGAGGCGCTCCGCCTCAGGATGAGGCGCTCCGCCTCCAGCTGATGAGGCGCTCCGCCTCAGGATGAGGCGCTCCGCCTCAGGATGAGGCCCTCCGCCTTCTTCTGTTCGGCTCTCTGCTTTTGGTAGGCGCTCCGCCTCAGCTTTGAGGCGCTCCGCCTCCTTCTGGAACTTGTGCAAGAGGCTCAAAATGAGCTTGGGGTGGATCCCCTTGGAGCCCAAGTGGTCCCCCATCCATGGTGCTCAAAAGCATGATCTTCAAGTTGCTTCCGGAGGCCTTGATGGTACTCCTTGTGCTCTCAAGCTTGGTTCTTGATGGTTGTCGTTGAGGCCAATTTGCCCGGCATCATGCCCATAGAATGAAGTCCTTGCTCCTTGCTCCTTTTCCTAGCCAAAGAAGGTGTACGGTGAAGCAACTTGTCTCTTGCCCGACAAGGTTCAAAGTCATAAGTCCTTTGACCCTTGCTCACACTATACATATCCCTCACAATACTATATTTCACCTTCTTGTCTTGCAACCATGGCTCACCTAACCACACATCTAAATGTTGCATGGGATACACATCACACCACATATAACTCTTGTAATTCCTATGAGATATGTACACCCAAGCTTTCTTAGAAACCCACACTCCGTTGTATTCATAAGGATGCTCTAGAGCATAGCATGGTAGCCTTAGCTCATCAACCAACGAAGTGCTAATGTAATTGGTATCAGTGTCACCAATCTTGAGCAAGTATCTTCCATTACCTTCCACCTCAACAACGAACCTTCTTAGACCCAAGCTTCGTATAGGATCATCCACGAAAATTCTTGGAAGTCCAAAAATAGTATCACCATCAACTCGGGTCTTCCTTATCCCTCCACTAGTGGCAACACCACTAAAATAATTCCCACATGAGTCATAATCTCCACAATCAACATCCGACATTGTTGCAACACCAAAGCACAAAATCTCCCAAAAGTCACTCCCTCACGTGTATCACTCCATTTATGAACACTCAAGAGTGAGGCCTTTACAACTTGGGAACCAAGGTGATCACAACTAGTATGTCCAAATAAAAGTTCGGAATGGAGTTAATGAGACTCAATGGACGGACGGCTATTTTAAATGCGCACTTGAGGCCAAAGAAAGTTCTACGAATCTTCTTTGATTTCTAATCTCCTCTAAGCACGAATGTCCTAATACGCTAGGTAGTTAGTGTCTTTTGAGTAGGCCAATTACCCTAGAAACACTAACCTAGAAGCCCGTGGGCGAATAACGATGGAAAACTAGGCAAAAAACTACCCGGGACAACCCTTCAGCAAGAGGCGCTCCGCCTCAGGATGGAGGCGCTCCGCCTCAGGAAATCCAGAGAGCAGCCCAGAGGGAGGCGCTCCGCCTCAAAATGGAGGCGCTCCGCCTAGGGCCATTTCCTGCAACTGTGCAACAACGTGTTCTTGGCTTTTGGCACCCAATTTTTCAATGGTTTTTGAGTTGTTTTGCACTTTTGATGATACCCAAAGTTGTTATATGCTATAACAAACAAACCCCAATGGTTTAATCCAACAAACCACCAACAAACAACTTGTTTCAAGGATTTGGAGCAAATTCTTCAAAAATTTTCAAGAACACCAAGATTTCAAAAATTCGATTTTCATTCCGCTACTCCAAATGATGTTATGTGGGTATCAAAACGACGGGGTAACTATAAGGAACAATCCCCGATACCAAACAACCAAGATTTCATAACATCAAACAAGTTCTAGCAAATTTTGTGAATTTTCAACTTTGAGATTTGATTTTGAAAATTTTCGATTCACAACTTCAAATCGTGTTTCGATGGTACCCAATCGAAGAGAATGCATATACAAACATTCCTCGATAACACACACCAACAAAATCGATACAACCAACAAGATGTAGCAAATTTTTGAATTTTTTTCAACTTTTGAATTTTTTTTTTCTTCTTTTCAATTTTTCAAGAACAAGAACAACAAACACAAAGATAAAGAGTCACGATCGAGGGTTTGTAAAAACAAAACCTATCCGTGCTCTGATACCAACTGATGCAATGTAAAATACGCGGAAGCTAATAACGACACAAACAAGGCGGAAGCGATAAATAACACGATAGGTGATATCAATGATATCGGGGAAACAAGGATTGGGGAGTCAAGAAACGAGAAGAAAGAACGGATTAATAAATTCAAGACATGAATTAATAATCCAAAAGGGAGAAAGTGAAACTCGAACCTTACAATGGACTCAACTAGGTGTCGATCGCCATAGGTTCCAAGTTATCGAGATACATGAAGCCTCGGGCTTCGGACTAGAAGGGCTCGGCCTCTTCTCTAATTCTCTCTTCTCAATATTCAATACAAGGTAAACTAATGAATGAAATGGCTAAGGGGTGTATTTATAGTTTTTCCTAACCCCTTGCGTAATGACTAAAATGCCCCCAAAGTGAAATAAGACATACATGGCCACTTAAGGGCAAAATAGGAACTTTACACAAAATCCCGTCAAGGCAACAGGGGGAGGCGCTCCGCCTCAGAAAGGGAGGCGCTCCGCCTCAGGGTGCTTCAGTGGGAGGCGCTCCGCCTCAGTGGGGAGGCGCTCCGCCTTCTCCTGCTCAGGCCTCTGGACTTTTGTAGGCGGTCCGCCTCTTTGGGGAGGCGCTCCGCCTCTTCCTGGGAGGTATGGATACGGCTCAAAATGGACTCTAAGTGTTCCTCCTTGGTCCGTAGTCGGTCCTCCCTCAAGCGTGCTCAAGTCCATGGCTTCAAATCACTCTCGAACCCTCATCCGAAGGCCTTGACTTGCAACCTTTGTGCTCTCCAAGCTTGGTTCTTGATGGTTGTCGTTTAGGCCAATTTGCCCGGCATCATCGGTGCTCCAATGTACGATCTTCAAGGCTTCTCCGGAGGCCTTGACTCGTATCCGTTGTGCTCTCGAGCTTGGCTTTTGATGGTTGTCGTTTAGGCCATTTTATATTGCATCAATGATGATCCTCATGCCTTCCTTGTTGTGAGGAGGAATTTAGGAGCCATGTTTGTGGAGGATAGTGAGACTTTGCAAAGAGAGAATCTCTTCCATGCTAGATGCCGAGTCATGGGTATTGTTTGTTCCATGATTATTGACTCGGGAAGTTGTGCCAATGTTATTAGCCAAACACTAGTTTCCCAATTGAAGATACCCACCTTGAAACACCCAAATCCTTACCGTTTGCAATGGCTTAGTGAGTGTGGTGAATTGAAGGTGGTGAAGTAAGTCATGATTAAATTCAAGATAGGGAACTATGTGGATGAACATATGTTTGATGTGGTGCCTATGCAAGCATGCCACCTTCTATTTGTAAGGCCATGGCAATTTGATAGACATGTGGTTCATGATGGCCGTGCTAACACCTACACGGTTAAGCACGAGGGAAAGAAGTTTGTGCTTAGACCCTTGACTCCCAAGCAAGTAAGCGAAGATTACAAGCGGATGAGGGAGTTGAGTGAGGCGGCAAAGGCTAAGTCGGTTGTTGAGACTAGTCCTTTGGCTGAGAGCTTGGTGGTGACTCCACCATCTTGATAAGACTCATATAGGCGGAAGCGATAAACTAAGATACGGAAGCAATAATCACAAGATAACAAGAAAGTAAGAGATGGGGAAGAACAGAAATAGAAGAAAAGAACGAATCAAACTAACAAATAGATTGATTCAAAGGGAGAAGAGACTTGAACCATTAAACGGGAGTCACACTAGCGGTGATCCACCATGGATTCCAAGTAAGAGATACATGAAGCCATTGCTTCAACAAGAAGGACCTAGTCTCTTCTAAAGTCTAATCTTCAATCTCAAAATCTAGCTAATCAAATGAAATGACTAAGGCTCCTATTTATAGTCTTTCCTAAGACTATGTAATAATGACATAAAAGTCCCCACAAGTTGGGGTAAAATAATAAAGACCACGTAGGGTCAAACTAGTAATTAACACTAGGCTAAATAGAAGTCTCGTCTTGGCTTGTACAGGGGGTAGGCGGGGCGCCTGGAGCTAGGCGGGGCGCCTGGAAGTTGGGCAGTGAGCTGGGAGGCCTCTGGCTAGGCGGCGCGCCTGGAAGTTGGGCAGTGAGCTGGGAGGCCTCTGGCTAGGCGAGACGCCTGGAGCTAGGCGGGGCGCCGGGCCTAGGCTTGTGCCAGGCGGGGCGCCTGAGGCACTAGGCGGGGCGCCTGAGTACTGAGGCAGAATCCAATCCTGGTGGGGCGCCTGGCATGGGCGGGGGCGCCTAGGCCTGCGGCCAACTCCTCGATCTTCAAAATGCTCCCGAACTCTTCCCCGATGCTCTTGACCTCTCGTCCTTTGCATCCTCCAATCCCGGCTCTTGATGGTAAGTGCCTTAGGCTCGATTTGGGTCTTATCATCCTCCCCTTCTTGAAAGGATTTCGTCCTCGAAATCAAACCATCAAGACCTACATCCAAAGACAAGCACATCCAAAAGCTCCTACTATAAGAGTAGGTTAGTGCAAGTAGTGTGGAAAATACACTCTTATGGTATAGCCAAACATCAATAACAATGATAAAGCACATGTTTCCAAAGAAAACAACAAGCACTTGGCTTCCCCAATGGGTACACTCAACACATGATTCATCAAGGAGATCAATAGGATAGAGAATATGCAAGATCAAGCCATTAAAATTCTTATGATCCCTAAGTCCAATAAGAACACACCAAAACTTCCCACTACAAGAGTAGGAAGGTCCAACAAGAGAAGCATATCAATAAGGGCATGATCACTCAACTCATCTTCCCCTTTATCAAAAATTGGTGGTGTGTCATAACAAGGTCCACAATCATGGTCAACTACAATATCTTCACTAAAGAGAGGTTCAATGAAAATCGAGCTCACATCATGATGTGGCTTATCATTCCTCTCAATTAGTGGTTCACATTCACACACAAGTTGACCCAAAGATTCTACACTAGTTGCATTCACATTATAATCACATATATCATCAACTAGTATAGAGGTTTCACAAACACTCTCACATGACGAGGAAGTATCATGCTCAAGGGGAGAACTATCACTTAACTTTGAGTGGCCATCTTGCTCACTCAATGCACTTGAAGTATCATGGCTAGTTCCTCCACTTTGAAGCTCACATTGAAGATCTTCTTCACCTTGTCCTTCCATCTTGGAAGAGGATTGAGGCTTCATTTGATGGCCTCCAAGAATACCTACACAAGAATTCGCACAAGTAGAAGAAAAATATAAAGAGTTAGGGTTAGAATAAGGGGTGTCCTCACTCTTTACAATTCTTTTTCCCTTTTTCTTTTCCCTCATTTTTCTTTCAAGGTTAGGTGTAGATTCGGGTGGTGACATCCCACTCACATCACTCAACACATCCTCTCCTTTTTCCGCTCGAGGAATGTTACCCGGTCACTCCCTTACTCCTCTCAATCTTTTGTTTCTCAAATTCGGGTGAGTTGGGACGAGGCCCAAGAATACCCATAGCCGGAGTAGGTAGACTTTTAACATCAACCCGGAATCTAGGACTAAGAGACCATCACTTGATGTCTCTTTCTTCTTTGTTGGTGAACCACTTTGCTTTGGAGCTTGTGGTTTGGGGTTCACCTTGTTGACATATGTCAACTCTCTTCTTGCACTAGTCCCACCACTTCTTGTGTGTATAGGAGTTCTTGATTGCACTCTTTGAATCATAGGGCTTCTCTTCAATGGTGTTCCTCCATTTCTCATGTTCATGGGCTTGCTTGGTTGTACTTCTTCTTTCCTAAGAAGGAGGAGTTGTAACTTTCCATGTGCTTGAACACGGTAGCCATCCACCACCTCTCGGGCAATCTTGAAGTATCTATTGAAAAGCCAAGGCTTTCCCAACATAACATCACATCCCACTAAAGGACCTACTTTGCACTCCACTTCTTCTTCAAAGTTCCTTTGTGAAATAACTACCCTAGCCATTCCATCAACACAAGGTATTCCCAACCTTCTCACTACAAGATGGCTAATCCAACTTGCTTCACCATTATCCACTTGAAGCACATACCCATGATTGGGTACTTCCTCATTTCACCACTACTAGCAATACCATAACCCATAGTGCGGCTCATGCCATCTCTTCCCGCGGCCTCATTCTCCATCTCGGTTCCCAAGCATCGGAGTCGACTATCTATTGCCTCCATCTTAGCCATGAGGCTCGGGAGGTAAGCTTCAACTAACTCCCTCTCACTTACACCTTTCTCACCACTCCTACTTCCCTCCAAACCTCCCTTATGGCTCCTTGTACCTGCAAAAGACATGTTAGGAAAGTGCAAAGGTTAGTATAAACAACCTCACTTGCTCTCCCTTACCTTTGGTGGTGGCTCTCAACACTCTTTTTAGGGTGCACACTCCCAAACCCCCAACCAAAGATGGCCTTATGTCGTTTAGGAACCACAATGGTAAGATCAATCAACTAGTATGTCCAAGTAAAGGCCCGGAGTGGTGTTGATGTGACTCGATGAACGGAAGCTATTTGTAGTGCGCACTTGAGGCCAAAGAAGTTCTACGACTTTAAGTAAAGCTTCAAGACACACAACACCCTAAAGTATCAAAGATTAGTGTTAATAAAGTAGGACTAATACCTTAGAAACACTAACCAAGAAGTTCGGAATCGAAACAAACACAAAAAACCATGAAAACAAGCTGCCCGGGACAAGCAGTGAACTAGGCGGGGGGGCCTAGGTGTTAGGCGGGGCGCCTAGAATAAAGGCAGCTAGGCGGGGCGCCCGAGGGTAGGCGGGGCGCCTAGGAAAATTGCCTCCTTAGGCAGTAAGCAATCCAGGCGGGGCGCCTAGAGCAGGCGGGGCGCCTAAGCCTGGAACAGTTCCAACTCGTCCCAAATTTGTTCCAACTCGATTTTCAAGCCCCAAATCCGATGTTTTCAACTTGTTTTTACTATCCAATGATACCCAAAGTTGTTTTTGTTCTTCCTTAACAAAACCCAATCAAATTTATATACAAACAATCAATCAAATCAAGGTTCAAGGTCAAGAACTTCAAGAACACAAGGGTTTATCAAAAGGGTTTCAACAAGGATTGTGATTCATCAAATTTGGTGTTACACATGTTCAAATCCCACAAAATTGGTACCAAATCGTTTGTTTTTCAATGAAGTTCAATCCCCAATACCAAGTTCTCAATCAAACACCAATCCATCCCAAGAATCAAGCCAAAATCATCAAGAACAAGTTCATCAAGGGTGTAAGGAAAATTTGGGGTTTCAATTTTTCAAACTTCACCAATCCAAGTAATTTTGGTACCCAAGCAACGCGAATTCAATCACGATCAAGAATCCATAACACCCATATCACAAATCATCCAAATCAACAAGATACGCCAAATTTTTGGATTTTTCAATTTTTCAATTTTTTTGTAATTTTCTTTTTTTTTCAATAACTTCAACAACAAGAAAACTAAAAGAAGATACTAGGCACGAAGAACCAAGGGTCGGGGGTTTGTAGAAACTAAACCCGAGCCTTGCTCTGATACCAAACTGATAAGACTCAAATAGGCGGAAGCGATAAACTAAGATGCGGACGCAATAATCACAAGATAACAAGAAAGTAAGGGATGGGGAAGAACAGAAATAGAAGAAAAGAACGAATCAAACTAACAAATAGACTGATTCAAAGGGAGAAGAGACTTGAACCATTAAATGGGAGTCACACTAGCGGTGATCCACCATGGATTCCAAGTAAGAGATACATAAAGCCATTGCTTCAACAAGAAGGACCTAGTCTCTTCTAAAGTCTAATCTTCAATCTCAAAATCTAGCTAATCAAATGAAATGACTAAGGCTCCTATTTATAGTCTTTCCTAAGACTATGTAATAATGACATAAAAGTCCCCACAAGTTGGGGTAAAATAATAAAGACCACGTAGGGTCAAACTAGTAATTAATACTAAGCTAAATAGAAGTCTCGTCTTGGCTTGTACAGCGGGTAGGCCGGGCGCCTGGAGCTAGGCGGGGCGCCTGGAAGTTGGGCAGTGATCTGGGAGGCCTCTGGCTAAGCGGGACGCCTGGAGCTAGGCGGGGCGCCGAGCCTAGGCTTGTGCCAGGCGGGGCGCCTGAGGCACTAGGCGGGGCGCCTGAGTACTGAGGCAGAATCCAATCCAGGTGGGGCGCCTGGCATGGGCGCGGCCAACTCCTCGATCTTCAAAATGCTCCCGAACTCTTCCCCGATGCTCTTGACCTCTCGTCCTTTGCATCCTCCAATCCTGGCTCTTGATGGTAAGTGCCTTAGGCTCGATTTGGGTCTCATCACATCTTCTACCGATAACATATGTGCCATGATGCAACCGGGTGAACTTTTGAGAGAAAATGATGGAAACAAGCTACTCCTTTGCCTAGTCCATAAAGGTATGATTCTTGCATCCGGTGTTGATTATTTCATTAACCCTTTACCTAGTGCAATTGAGAGTGTTTTGAAGGTATTTGAAGACATGTTTCCTGAGGAGATGCCGAGTGGCCTTCCTCCCTTGAGGGAGATTGAGCACCGAATTGATTTTATCCCGGGGTGATGTGGTGCATACGACCTCAAGACCATTCACTAGAAGCCAAGCCAAGTTGATTCAAGACACTCACCTCCACTTGACTTGGAAGGACATGGAAGAAGGCTCCGAGAGCGACTTAAAGATCACGCTTTGGAGTCCTATGGATGGAGGACCGCATAGGCCACTTGGAGAGGCATCCGGGGCACTTTTGGAAGCAATTCAAGAAGTTCCAGGAGTGGGCGGACCGCTTCTGCAAACGGGCGGACCGCCTACTCAATTTCGGCTCTCTAGATTTTCGGCCGCCCACTAAAGGGGCGGACCGCCTAGTGGGGCGCCTACTCTCTCCTTCAGCTTTGGAAGCAACCAGGCGGGGCGCCTAGTGCAAGGGGGGGGACCGCCCAGTTCCTGTAGCCTTGCGGGATTTCTAGTTTTTATGCTATGCTTTGACTATTATAGCCCTACGTGGCCTTTGTTATTTTAACCCACTTTGGGGGTAATTTAGGGCTTTCATTATATTTAAGTGAAGCCTATAAATACTTCACTTGTCTTCATTAAACCTTAGCTTACCTTGAATATTGTTGAATGATGAATAGAGTTGAACTCTTGTTTATGAAGAAACCCTTTTGGTTGGCTTGAATTCACTAGCGGATCCGAGTTGACTTCCAAACCGACACCCGATCATTCTTCTTGCAAGTCCCGGGTGTGACTCGAGGGTGGTTGAATAGCGTAGGTCCTTCTTGACACCGATACGAGGGTATCATGGAACAAGTTCTCCGTGGTTACCTTGCAGGGAGTTCGAGACGTGTATCGTTCTCTTATCGTTCTTTTTGTCTTTTGATTTTGATCCTTATCATCTTGGTATCAGAGCAAGGCTCGGGTTTTGTTTCTACAAACACCCGACCCTTGAATTATTCGTGCCTAGGTTAGTTTCTACATTAGGTTCTTGTTTGTTGTTGAAGAAAAAGAAGAAAACACAAAAAAAAAATAGAGAAAGTTGAAAACACCAAAAAAAATTTGATTGTGGAATCTTGGATTTGATGACCCGTTGTTAGATTGTTATTGGGGTTTGTTCCTTGATGGAAACCCGTTATTTTGGTACCCTAAACACGTGATTTGAAGTTGTGAATCAAGATTTGAAAATTTGAAACCCTTTGAAAATTTGAAAATTTGAAACCCTAAGCTTGAAATTGATGAACATAGTGGATTGCTTGTTTTTTATTGGGGTTTGATAAAAGTTGTTGGGGTTTGATCTTTGTTATTGAAACAACATTGGGGTACCTTTGAATTGCTAAAACATCGTGAGAATTGTTGGATTTTGGGGAGCAAAAACCAAGAAAATCGAGTTTGAACTTTGCTGGAAACCGCAATAGGCGGACCGCCCATATAGTAGGCGAACCGCCCCTCCCACTCTCTGAAGTTCAGAGGCAGACCGCCCCTTTGTCTAGGCAGACCGCCCACTGAGCAACAGGTTGATAGGAATCAAAAACGCGGAAAGATAAAAGATAGAAACGAGACGTAACTCGATCACTAAACCCAAGTAGCAACGGAGAACTAGTTCCGTTACACCCCGGGAGAAGGCCAAGAACACCTACGCTAGGCAACTACCCTCGAGACGACAACGGACTCGCAAGTAGAATGGTCGGGGAGGTTTGGGGGTCAACTAGAATCCACTAGCAAACTCAAACCGAACTCAAAGGTTTCATTCATAGAGAATCCACTCTAGAACATTGTTTTAATCAAACATTCATCATCAAAGCTAACTAAGGAATAATGCTAAGCTATGGAGTATTTATAGACCTTCCTTAGACATGAATGAAAGGTCTAAAGTACCCTTAATTAGGTTCTAAATAACAAAGGCCACGTAGGGCTATAATAGTCAAAACATAGCTATTTAATGAGGTGTCCCGTCTTGGAAAACAGAGAAGTAGGCGCCCAGCCTACTAAAGTAGGCGCCCCGCCTGTTTCAGCTCATCCTGGGAAGTGGGCGGTCCGCCTAGTTGTGCAGGGGCGGTCCGCCTACTGGCTTCAACTTCAGAGAGTTGAGGGGGCGGTCCACCTAGTGGAGTGGGCGGTCCGCCTCCTCCTGTGACACCTTGGAACGCCTCGAAATGTGTCTCTAAGGCCCCTCGTTCCATGGCGTTCCATTGCATAAGCTCTTCCTTGGCCTTGAATGATGTTTTTAGGTGGTTGCTCGATTTGGGTCTTATCATCCTCCCCTTCTTGAGAAGATTTCGTCCTCGAAATCAAGGCTTGGTCTCTCATAGCATCAACAACTCCTCGGGGTGGCCAAGGCGCTTCCTTCTTTTCCCTTCTTGATCGTCACTTTGATATAGGCTTCTTCTAATATCTCCTCCGCCGTAGCATGGAGCTTAGAACCTACAAGCAACGTCAAGCAAAAACAAACAAACATCCTACTTTGGAAGTAGGTTAGTGCAAGAAGTGTGGAAAACACACTCTTGTGATATAACCAAGCGTCAATAACAATCATGAATATCAAGTCTCCGAAGAGAACCATAAGCACTTTGATGAGAATCAAACGCGGAAAAATAAAGATAAAGAACGAGACGTAACTCGATCTCTAATCCCAAGTAGCAACGGAGAACTTGTTCCGATACACCCCGGGAGAAGGACAAGAACACCTACGCTATGCAACTACCCTCGAGCTAACGCGAGCACGCAAGTAGAATGGTCGGAGAGGAAGAGTATTCATCTAGATCCGCTAGAAGACATACAAGTCCAAAATCAAAGGGTTTCATTCATTACCAAGAGCCATGCTCATGTTCAATGTTCAACATTCATCAATATCAATAATAAGCTAAGTGTAAAATAAGCTATGCTTGGGTATTTATAGTGTTTTCCCAAGCTTACATGAAGACTTAAGTACCCTTACTAATAAGGTTCATCAAATAAGCCACGTAGGGCAAAACAGTCAAAGAAACATAAATTCAGTAGCTAGGAGGGGCGCCCGGGGCTGGGAGGGGCGCCTGGAATATGCTGAAGCCAGGCGGGGCGCCTGGAGCTAGGCGGGGCGCCTGGGCTAGGCGGGCGCCTGGGCTAAGGGCGCCTAGGCAGGCGGGGCGCCTGGGTGCAATGCCATTCTTAGGCAGTAAGCTTCCTAGGCGGGGCGCCTGGGCTAGGCGGGGCGCCTAGCTATGCTGGGCCTCCTTCCTTCTCCTTAGGCGTGGAGCCTAGTGATGAAACCATCCGGAACACTTCCAAAGCCCTCGACTTCAAGTCCTTTGTATCTTCCAAGCTTGGCACATGTCGGAAAGTGTTGGAAAGTGTTTTGGCACGATGTTGGCACGATTTGCGCTGCATCATCCTCCCCTTCTTGAAGAGATTTCGTCCTCGAAATCAATGCATTCATGTTCATGGCATCATCTCTTAGAGGTGCCCAATGCTCTCCTCCGTTGTAACTCTTGATCGTCACCTTGACATAGGTCTCTTCCAAGATCTCCCTTGCCTCAACATGGAGCTTAGAACCTACAAGCAACGACAAGCAAAACACAAGAATTCCTACTTTGAAAGTAGGTTAGTGCAAGAAGTGTGGAAAAACACACTCTTGTGATATAACCAAGCATCAATTATTAGCACAAATATCAAGTCTCCAAAGAAAATCATAAATACTTGGTTAAAAATCAACATGCACTCAACAAGATGATGAGCAAATAGGTCATGGGAAGATGGGAAATGCAAGATCAAGCTACCAAAATTCCCTTGAACCTTAAGCTCAAGATCAACACCCCAATCTATCCCCGAGGTGTGATCAACATGTGGAGTAGAGTGAGTCAAATAACTCAACATGCAAGTAACATCAAGTACTCCACTCCCCTTCTTTATAGCAAACTTACTCACACCAAGGGATTCCTTTTCACCTTCAATTTCATCACTTAAGCAACCCTTCTCAAAAGACAAACTATCAAGAAAGGCATTGACAATGGCCTCTTCTCCATCATGACCCACACAAGCAATAGTGAGGTCACTCAAAGAACCATCTACCTCACTCAAATTTTCAAACAAGTTGTTGCCTAAGGAATCAAACCCTTCACACCATGGGGGTTCCATTTGACCACCCACCCTAGCCCGATACAAGTCGCTACCACAAATGAGATTATCGTCACACAATGGAAATATAAAAGCATGCATCTCAATATCATGATTAAGCATAGACAAATTATCGAGACTAGGTTCACTTAAGGAGTCATCATAGACAACCTTGTCCAATTCACGCAATTTGGACTCCTCAAAGACAAGACCATCCTCACCATAACACATTGGTCCACCAAATAGAAGCATATCAATTAGGGAATGGGCAACTACCTCATCTTTCCCTATGTCAAAGGTTGGCGGTGTGTCATAGCAAAGGTCAAAATCATGGTCAACTATCAAATCTACACTAGGGAAGGGTTCAACGAACAATGAGCTCACATCATGATGTGGCATAGCATCCCTTCCAACTAGTGTTTCACAAGCACATACAAGTTGACAACTAGACTCTACACTAGTGGTATACTCACTAGATGCATCAAAACCACCAACTAGTGTTGAGTCTTCACAAGACAAGTAGCTAGTAAGTTCATGAAAAGGTGAAGCAACACTTACATTTGTAATATTTCCTTGGTCACTTGCAAGGCTTGAAATGTCATGTGCAACTCCTTCTTCATGAGGCTCACATTGAGGCTCCAATGACTTGTCTCCAAATGTACCTACACAAGAACTTTCACAAGAAAAAGTAGAAGATAAAGAAGGGTTAGAGTAATGGGTGCTCTCACTCTCAATTTTTCCTTCCTCACCTCTCATCTCTCTCAATTTTACCTCATGGTCAAGTGTAGTTTGTGGTGACAATCCCCTCACATCACTCCTCAAATCCTCTCCTTTTTCCCCTCTTGGATTGTCACCGGTCACTCCCTCACTTCTCTCTATCTTTTCTCTCTCATTTGAAGTGGAGTGACTCTCACTTTGATCATTCTTTGGCAAGACAACAAGATTGTTTGCCTCGGGTTCAAGCACAATGGGTGATTTGGCTTTAGCCGCTTCCCTCAACTCCCTCATCCGCTTGTAGTCATCACTCACTTGTTTGGGAGTTAGGGGTTTCAACACAAATTTCCTTCCTTCATGTTGGAGCGTGTAAGTGTTGACACGTCCATTGTGAACCACTTGTCGGTCAAATTGCCAAGGCCTTCCAAAGAGAAGGTGGCAAGCTTGCATTGGCACAACGTCGAACAAGTGTTCATCCACATAACTACCCATTTTGAACTTGATCATTGCTTGTTTCACTACCTTAAGCTCTCCACATTCACTAAGCCATTGTAACCGATATGGCTTGGGGTGTTTCACGGTTGGCAACTTCAATTGGGATATAAGAGATTGACTCACCACATTGGCACAACTTCCGGAATCCATTATCATAGAGCAAACAACATCTTTGACCCGGCACCTAGCATGGAAAAGATTTTCCCTTTGCAAGGTTTCACTATCTTCCACAATCATAGCTCCTAGGCTCCTTCTCACAACCAAGAAGGTGTGAGGATCCTCCTCCTCCATCGTATCATCAAACAAATCATTCTCCTCTACTCCCTCATCTCCCTCTACTCCCTCTACTCCCTCATCCTCCGATTCACTCTCTTTCTCGTATGCCTCATTGCCAACAACAATCATGGTCCTCTTTGTAGGACACTCCCTAGCAAAGTGACCATACCCCTTGCACTTGTGGCATTGTATTGAAGAAGAAGTAGGAGCATGTAGTTGAGTTTTAGAGTTACCTCCCACATTAGGTGCGTTCTTCTCAAACGGCTTCTTCACATCCTTGGTAGCATTTGCACCACTTGTTCCACTTGCACTTGGGAACCTTGCATTTGTGGTAGGAGGCTTCCAATCCTTTGGTTTGCTTGTTGGAGTAGGAGTGCTACTCTTGTAGCGAAGGGATTTCTCCTCCTTGAGCCATTTCTCGGCCTCAACCGCATCTTCACATAGCTTGTAATGATCATCATATTTGTGGAACTTCAATTGTGAAGCTATGTCTCGGTTCAAGCCCCCTTTGAAACGGATCATGGCCGTCTCATTGTCTTCATCATCTAAGTCAAGGATCATTCGGATTTGCTCAAATTCATTGAAATATTCACCAACCGATTTGTACCCTTGCTTCAAATCATATAGACGCCTTTGTTGTTCAACCCGGTATTGGTTAGTCAAGTACTTCTCATCCATCACACGGATCAACTCTTCCCAAGTAAGATTAATAGCCATACCCGTCCTTCTTCTATTTCGCTTCACCGACTCCCACCAAGTAGAAGCAAAAGATTCAAAGGAGGATATTGCATACTTGGTCTTCTTCACATCGGGCATATCATTGGTGTCAAAGATACGCTCCATAGCCAATTTCCAACCAATGTACTCCACCGGGTCACTACTTCCTTTGAAAGAAGGAATAGTGAGCTTCACACTATTAAGATTGTTGTTGTTGTCACGACCCCCTTGGAATGGCTCCGGTTGGCCTCCTTGGTGATCATCATAAGCAACATAGTCCCTTCTAACATTCCTCCCTCCATATCCTAAGGGTGGCCCTCGACCTCGGCCTCTACCCCGATCCACATTCCGACCCCAATTCATAGCTCGCCTTGGTTGAAAGTGATCATCAAACCCATACTCATTGTCATCATAATCAACTTCCTCCCCTTCTTGAGCCTCAACAACTTGCTCAAGAGGTTGCACATTTTGGACGGGTCTTGGTAGTGGAAAGTTTCTTGGAGGATTGTCTAAGATACGGGGAATGCCCGTTCGTTCAACTCTCTCTCGGTCCTCCTTCACCCGTTGTTGATTGAGCAATTCAACAACTTGCTCCGGGGTAAAAGTAGGACTACTTGAGCCTTCACCGGTCTCAATTTGGACACTCGGGGTCCCCTTTTCAATTGGGACACTCGGGGTCCCATGTTCTCCTTGGGTACTTGAAGCACCCTTTTCAAGTGACTCAATCCGTTGAGTCATAACATCCATCTTGGCAAGAAGGCTAGCCAAGGCCTCCTTGATGAAATCTTGACCTTCGTTGGCCATTGTACCTACAAACAAAGAAAACAAGAGTTAGTTAAAACACCTCACTCGCTCCCTCACTTGTGTTCACTCGGATCACTCTTTTGGGTGGCGGTGGATATTTCACTCAACTTGTAGTCCCAAGCTTCACGTAGATGATTAGCAACTCCTCAACTCAACCAAACTATTCACGAGTCACGCACACTCCGGGGCGAGTGGAGTTAATAGGACTCAATGAACGCTAGGCACTTTGAAGTGAAGGACTTGAGTTAAAAGATTCTACGCTTTTCCTTAGAATTCTACTCTCCTTGCTAGGCACGAATCACTTAAGAGCAATCAAGGGTTAGCACTATTCAAGTAGATCGGTTACTCAAATTAGTACTAACTAGATGTTATGTTATCAAACAAAGGGAAATACCTACGAAAATCTACCCGAAACAATGCAATCAGCACTCAGGAGGGGCGCCTGAAACTCAGGTGGGGCGCCTGGGTTGTGCTGTGTTCCAGGCGGGGCGCCTGGGTCTAGGCGGGGCGCCTGGGACTTAGGCAGTAGCCAAGTCAGGCGGGGCGCCTGGCTTAGGCGGGGCGCCTAGCCTGAAGCCTTTTCCAACTTGTTCCAAACTCGTTTCAAGTCGATTTTCAAGCCTCAAATCCGATGTTTTCAACTTGTTTTCACAATCCAAAGATACCCAAAGTTGTGTTTGATCTTCCTTAACAAAACCCAATCAAATTTTCAATCAAACAATCAATCAAATCAGGGTTCAATCTCAAGAACTCAAGAACACAAGGGTTTATCAAAAGGGTTTCAACAAGGATTGTGATTCATCAAAGAAGGTGTTATACATGTTCAAATCCCACAAAATTGGTACCGAATTGTTTGTTTTTCAGTGAAGATCAACCCCCAATAACAAGTTTTCAATCTAACATCAATCCAACCCAAGAATCAAGGCAAAATTCATCAAGAACAAGTTCTTCAAGGGTTTAAGGGGTTTTGGGGTTTCAATTTTTCAAACTTCACCAATTCCAACAATTTTGGTACTCAAGTAACGGGAATTCAATCACGATCAAGAATCCACAACACCCATATCACAAATCATCCAAATCAACAAGTAACACCAAATTTTTGTATTTTTCAATTTTTCAATTTTTTTGCAATTTTCTTCTTTCAATAACTTCAACAACAAGAAAACTAAAAGATAGATACTAGGCACGAAGAATCAAGGGTCGGGGGTTTGTAGAAACAAAACCCGAGCCTTGCTCTGATACCAAACTGATGAGAATCAAACGCGGAAAAATAAAGATAAAGAACGAGACGTAACTCGATCTCTAATCCCAAGTAGCAACGGAGAACTTGTTCCGATACACCCCGGGAGAAGGACAAGAACACCTACGCTATGCAACTACCCTCGAGCTAACGCGAGCACGCAAGTAGAATGGTCGGAGAGGAAGAGTATTCATCTAGATCCGCTAGAAGACATACAAGTCCAAAATCAAAGGGTTTCATTCATTACCAAGAGCCATGCTCATGTTCAATGTTCAACATTCATCAATATCAATAATAAGCTAAGTGTAAAATAAGCTATGCTTGGGTATTTATAGTGTTTTCCCAAGCTTACATGAAGACTTAAGTACCCTTACTAATAAGGTTCATCAAATAAGCCACGTAGGGCAAAACAGTCAAAGAAACATAAATTCAGTAGCTAGGAGGGGCGCCCGGGGCTGGGAGGGGCGCCTGGAATATGCTGAAGCCAGGCGGGGCGCCTGGAGCTAGGCGGGGCGCCTGGGCTAGGCGGGCGCCTGGGCTAAGGGCGCCTAGGCAGGCGGGGCGCCTGGGTGCAATGCCATTCTTAGGCAGTAAGCTTCCTAGGCGGGGCGCCTGGGCTAGGCGGGGCGCCTAGCTATGCTGGGCCTCCTTCCTTCTCCTTAGGCGTGGAGCCTAGTGATGAAACCATCCGGAACACTTCCAAAGCCCTCGACTTCAAGTCCTTTGTATCTTCCAAGCTTGGCACATGTCGGAAAGTGTTGGAAAGTGTTTTGGCACGATGTTGGCACGATTTGCGCTGCATCACACTTGGTTAAAGAGCAACATGCACTTAAAAAGATAATGAGCAAATAAGTCATGGGGGCATAAAAAATGCAAGATCAAGCTATCAAAACCCTCTTGGACCTTAAGCTCAAAATCATCATACCAATCAATCCTCAAGGTGTGATCAACATGTGGAGTGGAGTGAATCAAATAGCCCAACCTACAAATAGGTTCAAGCACTCCACTCCCCTTCTTTAGAGCATACCTACTCACACCAAGGGATTCCTCTTTCCCTCCAATTTCATCTCCTAAGCAATCCTTCTCAAAAGACAAGCTTTCAAGGAAGGTATTGATGATGGACTCTTCTTCATCATAACCCCAACAAGCAATAGTAGGGTCACTCAAAGAACCATCTACCTTACCCAAAGTCTTAAACAATGGATTGCCCAAGGAATCAAACCCTTCACACCATGGAGGTTCCATTTGACTACTCACCCTAGTTCGATACAAGTCTTTACCACTAATGAGGATGCCTTCAAACAATGGATTAGTATAAGCATGCATCTCAATATCATGATCAAGCATAGACAAGTTATCAAGACTAGGTTCACTTGAGGAGTCGTCATAGACAACCTTGTCCAATTCATGCAATTTGGACTCCTCAAGGACAAGACCATCCTCACCACAACACATTGGTCCACCAAATAGAAGCATATCAATTAGGGAATGGTCAACTACCTCATCTTTCCCTATGTCAAAGGTTGGTGGTGTGTCATAGCAAAGGTCACAATCATGGTCAACTATCAAATCTACACTAGGGAGGGGTTCAATGAACAATGAGCTCTCATCATGATGTGGCATAGTGCTCCTCCCAACTAGTGTTTCACAATCAAGCTCAAGTTGACAAGTAGACTCTTCACTAGTGGCATACTCACTAGATGCATCAAAACCACCAACTAGTGTTGAGTCATCACAAGACAAGTAGCTAGTAGGCTCATGAAAAGGTGAAGCAACACTTACATTTGTAGTACTTCCTTGATCACTCACAAGGTTTGAAGTGTCATAGGCAACTGTCCCTTCATGAAGCTCACATTGAGGCTCCAATTGCTTGTCTTTAAATGTACCTACACAAGAACTTTCACAAGAAAAAGTAGAAGATAAAGAAGGGTTAGAACATTGGGTGCTCACACTCTCAATTTTTCCTTCCTCACCTCTCATCTCTCGCAATTTTACCTCATGGTCAAGTGTAGTTTTTGGTGACAATCCCCTCACATCACTCCTCAAATCCTCTCCTTTTTCCTCTCTTGGATTGCCACCGGTCACTCCCTCACTTCTCTCTATCTTTTCTCTCTCATTTGAAGTGGAGTGACTCTCATTTTCATCATGCAATGGCAAAATAATGAGATTGTTTGCCTCGGGTTCAAGTATCATGGGTGACTTTGCTTTAGCCGCCTCCCTCAACTCCTTCATCTTCTTGTAGTCTTCCCTCACTTGCCTTGGAGTCAAAGGTCTAAGCACATTATTTCTCCCATCTTGCTTGACCGTATAGGAATTCGTCCGGCCATCATGCACTACGAACCTATCATGTTGCCATGGTCTCCCAAACAATAAATGACATGCTTGCATCGGGACCACGTCAAACAAGATCTTATCCTTATAGCTCCCAATGCTAAACTCAATCAATGCTTGTTTCACCACTTTAAGTTCACCACACTCGCTTAGCCATTGTAGTCGATACGGTTTTGGATGCTTTTGAGTAGGCAACTTCAATTAGGAAATCAAGGTTTGGCTCACGATGTTGGTACAACTCCCCGAATCAACAACCATTGAGCATACTTGCCCCATCACACGACATCTAGCATGAAAGAGGCTTTCCCTTTGATCATTTTCCACCTCCTCTTCCATGAGAATGGTACTCAAGCTCCTCCTAACCACCAAGAACATTTGAGGGCCATCATCCTTGATAGGGATCAAATAGGCGGAAGTGATAATCTAATGATGCGGAAGCAATAATCAAAGATAACAAGAAAGTAAGGGATGGGGAAGAACAGAAATAGAAGAAAAGAATGGATAAACGATTCAAACCATGAATTGAATATCCGAGAGAGGAAGGGAAACTTGAACCATACAAGGAATCCGTACTAGTGACGGATCTCCATAGGCCCCAAGCAAAGAGATAATCCGAAGCTTCAAGCTTCTACAAGAAGAAGGCCTTGCCTCTCTTACTAAGTCTATTCTTCAAATCTAAACAAGCTTAGGAAATAAATGACTAAGTGTGGTATTTATAGGTTCACCACACTTCTAAATGAAATGTCTAAAAGCCCTCAAATGTAATAAAAACAATACAAGCCTCGTAGGGCCAAAATAGGAATTACGCGTGGCATTCCCGTGCAAAACAAAGCAACTAGGCGCCCCGCCTAGTGTAGGTAGGCGCCCCGCCTAGTCTCATCAGGCGTCCCAAGCAGGCCCTCCGCCTACTGCAGAGGCGGACTGAGATCCAGAGGTCAGACACATAGTGGGCGGTCCGCCTAGTCAAAGGGGCGGTCCGCCTGCTTCCTTGAAGGCTTGAAACGTCTCGAAATGTGTCTCCCGAGCCTCTCCTTTGGGTCCTAGGTGGTCCTCCTCCCGTGGCGCTCCTTTGCATGATCTTTAAGTCGCTTTCGGGGGCCTTGACTTGCGTCCTTTGTGCTCTCCAAGCTTGGTTCTTGATGGTTGGCGTTTTGGGTCTTATCATCCTCCCCTTCTTGAAAGGATTTCGTCCTCGAAATCAAACCATCAAGCCTACATTCAAAACAAGCACAAACAAAGCTTCCCACTACAAGAGTAGGTTAGTGGCAAAAGTGTGGGAAAACACACTCTTGTGATAGAGCCAAGCATCAATACCAATAAAAAAGCTCATGTCTCTCAAGGAAACAACAAGTACTTGACTCATATAGAAAGTGCATTCAACACAAGAACAAGCAAAGAGATCAATAGGATATGGAGCATGCAAGGTATAGCAATCAACTTCCCTATGGCCCCTAAGCTTAGGCCCAACATACCAAGCCTTCAAACCAATGCTTTCACGATATGACACATTGGCTTTGGCATGCTCAACACGCAAGGTGTGGTCAACATATGGGATGGAGTAAGCAACATAATTCAAACGACAACTAACATCAAATACTCCACTCCCCTTCTTGGAAACACTCTTACACACACCAAGAGTGACTTCCTCACCCTCAAACCCACCTCTAAGACAATCTCCCTCACTAGACAAACTATCAAGGAAGGCTTCCATAATGGCTTCTTCATCATTATAGTCCACACCATCATGATTAGGACTACTAGAAGATGGACCAACACAATCAATTCCAAGATCATTCATCTCACTTAGAGTCTCAAACAATGGATTGTCTATAGAGTTAAACCTATCAAGCCATGGAGGGTCAATTTCACAATCTTCATACACACTTGAGGAATCATCAAAAATAAGCCTATCCATCCCATCTATTAGGGACTCCTCAAGGTCATTACCATCCTCACCACAACACATAGGTCCACCATTATCAAGCAATTCATCAAGGGAAAGAATAGGGTATTCATTCAACTCATCTTCCCCCTTATCAAAAATTGGTGGTGTGTCATAGCAAAGGTCACAATCGAGGTCAACTACACAATCTTCACTAATGAGAGGTTCAATGAAAATCGAGCTCACATCATGATGTGGCTTATCATTCCTCTCAACTAGTGGATCACAATCACACACAAGTTGACCATTCAACTCTACACTAGTTGCAAACACATTGTAATCATACAAATCATCAACTAGTGTTGAGCTAGCACAAACACTACCATGAGACAAGGAAGTAACATGTTCAAGGGTCGAGCTATCACTTACCTTTGAGTGGTCATCTTGCTCACTCAATGCATTTGAAGTGTCATGACTTGTCTCTTCACCTTGAAGCTCACATTGAAGAGTTTCTTCACCTTGTCTATCCTTCTTGGGACATGATTGAGGCTCAATTGTTTTGCCTCCAAGAGTACCTACACAAGCATTCACAAAAGTAGGAGAAAAAGATAAAGGGTTAAGGTTAGAATAAGGGGTGTCCTCACTCTTTTTTCCCTCTTTCTTTTCTCTCATTTTCTTTTCAAGGTTAGGTGTAGATTCGGGTGGTGACATCCCACTCACATCACTCCTCACATCCTCTCCTTTTTCCGCTCGAGGAATGTCACCGGTCACTCCCTTACTCCTCTCAATCTTTTGTCTCTCAAATTCGGGTGAGTTGGGACGAGGCCCAAGAATACCCATTGATGCAGCCCAAATTGCATCGACACCAACACTTGGTCCGGAAGTCAAGGCATGGATGATAAGAGCTCGGACGACGACTTGAAGACCATGCATTGAAGCTCAATCAAAGTGGGAACAGGGCTGAAACCAGTGCAGGAAACAGGGGAGCCACAACAGGGCAAAACAGGGCAGCATCTCCTGAGCTACTGCCTGGCGCCAGACCTTTGCTCTGCGCGATCGCGCCACTACTCACGCGATCGCGAAGAGGCTTCTCCTACTCTGCGCGACAGCGCCACCTCAACGCGATCGCGAAGGCTGAAGAATGGCTTGAAGATTTTCCTGCTCTGTGCGACAGCGTCGCCTTCCACGCGATCGCGAAGCTTGAAGATTCAGTGTTGCGCGATCGCATATCCTTTAGCGCGATCGCGAAGAAGACTTTGACAGTGCGGACCAGAAACTTGGCAAATGTTGTAAGGGGAAACTATAAATACCCCATTCATTCATTTATTGCACAATTAGCTAACCTTGAATGTAGAATGATATTTTCTTTGAGTGAATCTCAATGTTGAACCCGTGAACGGGCATGATTTCACTTGGTGGATTCCAAGTTGAACATCGTAACCTCTTTCGATCATTCTATTTGCAAGAGCCGGGTGCCTCTTGAGGGTAGTTGCGTAGTATAGGTGATCCTTGACTTCACCCGGGGTGTATCGAGACGAGTTCCTCGGTGCTACTTAGGTAAACGTTCAAGCCTCGTCTTGCTTTTATCTCGATATCTTCATCGATATCGCCTATCTTGTTTTAGCTTCCGCACTTTTATATCGTTTGTTGTTTCCGCCTGTTTCCCCCGTATCAGTTGGTATCAGAGCACGGCTAGGCTTCGTTCTTACGAATCCTCGGTCTTGTTCTCGTTATTGTTATCCTTGTGTTGTTTGTTGTTCTTGTTTAGAAGAAAACACAAAAAAAAAATCCAAAAATTTGAAAAAATCACAAAAAAATTACTAGAAATCGTTCCTTGTTGCGATTTTGTTGTTGTTTGTTATCGGGGTTTGTTTGTTATCATAATCCCGTTGATTTGGTACCCTCGAAACACGATTTGAAGTCGTGAATTAAAATCTTGAAAACCAAATCTCAAAGTTGAGAATTCACAAAAATTTAATAGAACTTGCTTTGTGTTGTGAATTCTTGGTTGTGTGATATCGGGGATTGTTCTATATAGTTTTCCCGTCATTTTGATATCCCCATATCATCATTTGGAGTAGCGGAATGAAAATCGAACTTTGAAAATCTTGAAGTTCTTGAAACTTTGAAGAACTTACTCCAAATTTTTGAAAACGAGTTGTTTGTTCGTTGTTTGATTGGTAAAACCATTGGGGATTGTTTACTTCAGTTGAAAACACCCTTTGGAAGCTTTAGAACTGAACAACAAGTTGAATTGGTGTGATTTGTGTGCCCAAAACTGATTTTGCAGTCGAGATTCTGGTTCTGGAACGCAGGCCTGCGCGATCGCGCCAAGCCTCACGCGAACGCGCCCATTTTTCACTTTGTTCATCGCGATCGCGACTTACATCACGCGATCGCGAAGGGTTCTCAATTCTGCAGAAATCCTGAACCGGGACAGATTGTTCGCAAAGCGTTCGTAACAGTTTCCGCTCACCAAAACTTCAATTGTATCATCAAATATGGTGAGTTTGTAGATCACTATCCAAAAATCATCCAATTCCGAATCCATTTAGTGGCGATTCGATCTTTTTCCCTTTGATCGCGTCACTTCCGGTTAGTACTTTGAGGGTAACACTTCTACCCAATTAGTACTAATTCTTTGTGCGTTTAGGATCCTCGTGCCTAGAAGGAGAGTAGAGCTCAAAGAAGACTCGTAGTATATTTCTTGGCTCAAGTGCTCACTTATATAGCCGTTCGCCCATCGAGTCCCATCAATTCCACTCACCCCGAAGAGCGTTTGGTTCTTGTGACTTGAGTGATTATTGAGGTGGTTGTTCAACTACGAGGAAGCCTTTGAGATCAAGCTTGAGTGATAAATTCCCCGTCACTAAATTGAGTGTACCCGAGTGACACTTCAAAGGTGAGGGAGCGAGTGAGGGCTTTTACTCTAACCTCTTTCTTGTTTTTGATTTGTGTAGGTACATGGCCGGAGACGTGTATGATACCGATGGGGACACGTTAAGTACTTTGGCCTACATAATGGCCGGGGTAAGGTCTTTGGACCAACGGCTTGAACGCCTTGAAAGAAAATGGACCCCGAGTGTCCAAAATGGTACCAAAGAAGGTACTAGTGATGAAATGTTGGGCATTCCCCAACCATTGGGCATTCCCCAACAAGTGGGCACTCCCCACAACTTGGGCATTCCCCAAGATAATAGTGAGCAAGGTGATGAGCTTAAAACGACGCTTGTGGTACGGAGGAGTTTGGGTGCCATGAGTCATGAAGAGTCGGAGCATGTGCAAAGGGAGAACCTCTTCCATGCTAGGTGTCGAGTGATGGGTCTAGTGTGCTCAATGATCATCGATTCGGGAAGTTGTGCTAACATAGTGAGTGAGACCTTGCTTTCCCAAGTGCAATTGCCTGCTAGAGCACATCCGCACCCATACCGTTTACAATGGTTGAGTGAGTGTGGAGAGTTGAGGGTGGAGAAGCAAGTTTTGATTGAGTTTAGCATTGGCAACTACCGAGACAAAGTAGTGTTCGATGTAGCCCCTATGCAAGCTTGTCATCTCTTGTTTGGGAGGCCGTGGCAATATGATCGGAGTGTAGTGCATGATGGTAGAACCAACTCTTACACGGTCTTGCACGGCTCTAGAAAGTATATACTCAAGCCCTTGACACCGAAGCAAGTAAGTAATGACTATAGGATTATGAGAGAGTTGAGGGAAGCCGCTAAAGCCAAGTCACCCATGGTGCTTGAGCCCGGAACCAACAATCTTATGGTTATGCCCTTGCGAGAAGAGAGTGAAGCATCACCCGGACCTACAATTGGCCTTGAGCGAAAAATGAGAGAAGTGAGGGGAGAGGAAATCTCGAGTGAGAGTGGGAACACACTTCGTTCTAACCATGATCTATCTTCTTCTCTTTCTATTTGTGTTGGCTCATGTGTAGGTACACTTGGAGGCGAGCTAGTTGATGCAATCCAAAATGGGATTAGAACCTAACCATCAAGAGTCAAGCAAGAAGGGTGCGAGGACACAAGGGCAAGTGCTTCGGAGATGAGTCGAGGGACCGAAGAAGCGAGGAGGAGCGCCCAGGCATCCAGGCGGAGCGCCCAAGCATCCAGGAGGGGCGCCCAGGCATAACCTTGCTCAGGCGGAGCGCCCAGCTGCCCAGGCGGAGCGCCTAGCACACTAGGCTGTGTGCTCACCACCAGGCGGAGCGCCTCCCACCCAGGCGGGCCGCCTGAAATGCTGAAGAGGCCAACATTTGGCTTGAACTTCCTATTTTGCCCCTCAGTGTTATGTATGGCCTTAGTTTGGCTTGAGGGTATTTTAGTCATTTCACCTAGTCTTGTGAAAAACTATAAATAGGAGACTTAGCCATTTCATTTCATAACCGACCTTGTATTGAATTTTGAAGAAGAGAGAATTGAGAGAAGGCCGAGCCTTTCTTGTCGAAGCCCGAGGCTTCATGTATCTCGTTGACTTGGAACCTATGGAGATTCATCGCTAGTGTGAAATCCTTGTAAGGTTCGAGTTTCACTTTCTCCCTTTGGATAATTAAATTCTCGTTTGAATTGTTTATCCGTTCTTTCTTCTAATTCTTGTCTTCCTAGTCTTGAACTTCTCGATATCCTAGATATCTCGTTATCAAATTTACTTTCTTCCGCTCGTTTATAGTTTGTTTAGCTTCCGCGTATTTTGCATTGCATCAGTTGGTATCAGAGCAAGGCTCGGGTTATGTTCTTACAAACCCCCGTTCCTTGTTCCATATGTTAGTATCGTTGTTGTTGTTGTGATTGTTCTTGAAAATTTGAAGAAAAACAAAAAAAATTGAAAAACTAGAAAACTCAAGAAAATTTGGTAGATCGGGTTGGAATCGTATCCCCAAGTGTTAAAAAGTATTGGGGTTTGTTCCTTATTGTATTCCCGTCGTTTTGATACCCATATATCACAATTTGGTGTTACGAATCAAAATTTCCAAAATCAAAATCCAAAAAGTTTGAAAATTCTTGAAAACGCTTCAATCTTGAATCGAAGCTTGTTGTTGGTTGTTTGGAGTTGAAAACTATTGGGGATTGGTTATAATAGTTGTATACACCTTTGGGTATCATTTATTTTGTGTATCGGATTGAAATCGAACCAAAAAGTTGGCCAAAATCACCAAAAACCCGTTGGGAAAAATGCTGAAAATCGCGTCCGGGCGGAGCGCCTGACCTTGGGCGGACCGCCTGACCTTCTTGGCAGTAGGGGCAGCCAGGCGGAGCGCCTCATACCCAGGCGGAGCGCCTCCCTTCACTGGGCGGAGCGCCTCCCTCTCTGGGCGGAGCGCCCACCCCTATTTGGGTGCGGAATTGTTCCGTTTCGTGTCTTTTTGTGTTCCGTTGGTTTCCTAACTTCTTGGTTAGTGTTTCTAGGGTAATTGGCCTACTCCATTAACACTAATCCTTTAGCGTATTAGGACACTCGTGCGTAGAGGAGATTAGAATTCAAAGAAGAGTCGTAGAACTTCTTTTGGCCTCAAGTGCGCACTTTAAATAGCCGTCCGTACATAGAGTCTCATTAACTCCATTCCGAACTTTAACTTGGACATACTAGTTGTGATCACCTTGGTTCCCAAGTTGTTAAGGCTCGCCTTTGAGTGTTCATATATCGAGTGAAACACGTGAGGGAGTGACTTTTGGGAGGTTTTCTCTTGTGGTGTTGCAACAATGTCGGATAATGATGATGGGGTAGATTATGGCTCTTGTGGGGATGATGCGAGTTGTTATGACTCGTATGGTGATGATGGAGACTATGGTTCCTACGATGGTGATGATGGGCATTGCTATGATGATTCGGGGAACTATGGCTCGTATGAGGATGAAGCGGTTCACTATGATGATCGTGAGATTGATAAAGACTATGAGGCTTGTGATGAAGAATGTGATGATGCCTATGCTTCTAGTCAAGAAACCGAAGATGGTGACGCTTCAAGGTACATTGATCCTACTTACTCTTCTTGTGAAGAATTTGATATTGATGATAGTGACATAGGTAGAGTTGATGATGATGTTGAACATGTGGATTATTCTTATGCATCTTCTCTTAGTGTTGCTAACGGTATACAAGGGAGTAGTAGAGGAC
This sequence comes from Petunia x hybrida, assembly GCA_037355625.1. NCBI lineage: Eukaryota > Viridiplantae > Streptophyta > Magnoliopsida > Solanales > Solanaceae > Petunia > Petunia x hybrida. The sequence goes on from JBBBVM010000534.1 coordinate 1,689,601, forward strand.
CTTCCATTAGTATGGGAGGTGGAGGTGGTGGTTGTTCCGTGGGAAAGAAGAAGCTTGCATCTTCTAGGTACGCTAAGCGACCTAATGCTTCTAATTCCCATGAGGAGGTTGGTATGATAGATGGTGTTGCTTTTGCTACAAAGGGGTTATATGCCGTGAGGGGCGTGGATGATTGTAGTAGGGGTAGTACTATGGGCTATGGAACCAAGGCGAGAGGCACTTATGGTTTCCATGGCAAGGTTCCTTCCCCGACTTCCAACAACATTTCTAATGTTGGGAGAGTGACGGGAAGTGGAGGTTGTTCTAGTGGTATTGCCACTAGTGGAGGGATAAGGAAGACCCAAGTTATTGGTGTTGACACTTGTGGGCGTCCAAATTCTCATTTGGGTACCAATGTGCAAGACTTGGGTAGATGTAGGTTCGTTGTTGAGGTAGATGGTATTGGAGGATACTTGCTCAAGATTGGTGGTACCGATGCCAATTGTATTAGCACCTCTTTGGTTGATAGGCTTAGGATACCATGCCACAAGCTAGAACATCCTTATGAGTATGATGGAGTGTGGGTTTCTAAGGAGGCTCGGGTACTCATATCTCATAGGAATTATAAATGCTATGTGTGGTGTGATGTGTATCCCATGCGTCATATTGATGTGTGGATAGGTGACCGGTGGTTGGAGGGGAAGAGGGTGCAATATAGTGTGGTGAAGGGTGCATATCTTGTGGGCGTGGGGCAAAGAGTCTATGACTTTGTGCCTTACCGGGCGAAGAGCCGAGTGCCTACTAGTACTCCTTCTTTGACTAGGCAAAGGAGCAAGGATCGGGAACTTCATTCCATGGGCAACAATGTGCAAACAAGAAGTCCTACAATGACAAGAAGTGGTGGGACTAGTTCAAGTGAAGGGTTGATAAAAATCAACAAGGTGAACCAACCACAAGTTGCAAAATCAAGTGGTTCACCAACAAAGAAGAAGGAGACCTCAAGTGATGAGTCTCCAAGTCCTAGATTCCGGGTTGACGTGAAAAGTCCACCTACTCCGGCTATGGGTATTCTTGGGCCTCGTCCCAATTCGCCCGAATTTGAGAGACAAAAGATAGAGAGGAGTAAGGGAGCGACCGGTGACAACTCTCGAGTGGAAAAAGGAGAGGTTGTGTTGAGTGATGTGAGTGGGTTGTCACCACCCGAATCTACACCCTACCTTGGAAAAAAAATGAGGGAAAAGAAAGAGGGAAAAAGAAAAATTGAGAGTGAGGACACCCCTTATTCTAACCTTAACCCTTTATCTTTTTCTTCTATGTGTTTGAATTCTTGTGTAGGGATTCTTGGAGGCAAACCGATGGAGCCTCAACCATGTTCCGAGATGGAGAGACAAGGTGAAGGAGATGCCGAATGTGAGCTACAAGGTGGAGGCATTCTTGACACTTCAACGGTATGTGTTAGTTCTTCCCTCCTTGAGCATGATACTTCCTTGTCTTGTGATGTTGTTAGTGAGAACTCTAGGCTAGTTGATGATTTGCATGACTATAATGTGTTTGCAACTAGTGTAGAGCCTTTGGGTCAACTTGTGTGTGCAAATGAACCACTAGTTGAGAGGGTTGAAAAGCCACATCATGATGTCAGCTCGGTTTTCATTGAACCTCTCTTTAGTGAAAATGTTGAAGTTGACCTTGTGTGTGACCCTTGTTATGACACCCCGCCCATGTTTGATAAAGGAGAAGATGAATTGCATGATTATCCTATTCTTCCCTTTGATTGCTTATTTGCTAGCGGTGGTATCTTGTGTCGTAGTGAGGAAGTTCGTAACCTTGAGGAGTCTCTTGAGAATGAGATAGATCGACTTGTGTTCGATGACTCCTCAAGTGTAGATGTGATCTCTAGTTTGAGAACTTCACCTTTGCTTGCTAGCGAGCTTGAGAAGTGTGCCTATACTAATCCTTTGTATGAGGGCCACATCGATGAAAACGGTGAGTTGTATCAAACTAGGGTAGAGTGTGAGTTTGGACCTCCATGGATTGGAATGCCTAACTCTATAGATAATCCGTTGTTTGAGACCTCCCTTGGGAGTTTGTCTAGTGACGAGGGTTGTCTTGGAGGAGTATTTGGAGGTGAGGAGGTACCTCTCGGTGTGTGTAAGAGTGCTTCTAAGAAGGGGAGTGGAGTATTTGATGTTAATTGTGAGTTGAACTATTTTACTTACTCTATCCCATATGTTGAGCACACCTTGAGTGATGAGCATGCCATAGCCGATGTGTCACATTGTGATAAAATTGAGTTGAAGGCTTGGTATGTTGATAGTAAGCTTAGGGATCATAGAGAACTTGATTGCTATATCTTGAATGTTCCATACTCTATTGATTTCTTTGCTTGTTCTTGTGTTGAATGCACTATCTTATGGGGTCAAGTACTTGTTGTTTCCTTGGGAGACATAAGCTTTTTACTTGTTATTGATGCTTGGCTCTATCATAAGAGTGTGTTTTCCCCATTTTTGGCACTAACCTACTCTTGTAGTAGGAGATGTTTTTGTTTGTGTTATCTTTGGATGTAGGCTTTGATGGTTTGATTTCGAGGACGAAATCCTTTCAAGAAGGGGAGGATGATGCAATCCAAAATGGGATTAGAACCTAACCATCAAGAGTCAAGCAAGAAGGGTGCGAGGACACAAGGGCAAGTGCTTCGGAGATGAGTCGAGGGACCGAAGAAGCGAGGAGGAGCGCCCAGGCATCCAGGCGGAGCGCCCAAGCATCCAGGCGGGGCGCCCAGGCATAACCTTGCTCAGGCGGAGCGCCCAGCTGCCCAGGCGGAGCGCCTAGCACACTAGGCTGTGTGCTCACCACCAGGCGGAGCGCCTCCCACCCAGGCGGGGCGCCTGAAATGCTGAAGAGGCCAACATTTGGCTTGAACTTCCTATTTTGCCCCTCAGTGTTATGTATGGCCTTAGTTTGGCTTGAGGGTATTTTAGTCATTTCACCTAGTCTTGTGAAAAACTATAAATAGGAGACTTAGCCATTTCATTTCATAACCGACCTTGTATTGAATTTTGAAGAAGAGAGAATTGAGAGAAGGCCGAGCCTTTCTTGTCGAAGCCCGAGGCTTCATGTATCTCGTTGACTTGGAACCTATGGAGATTCATCGCTAGTGTGAAATCCTTGTAAGGTTCGAGTTTCACTTTCTCCCTTTGGATAATTAAATTCTCGTTTGAATTGTTTATCCGTTCTTTCTTCTAATTCTTGTCTTCCTAGTCTTGAACTTCTCGATATCCTAGATATCTCGTTATCAAATTTACTTGCTTCCGCTCGTTTATAGTTTGTTTAGCTTCCGCGTATTTTGCATTGCATCACTAGTGGAGCCTCAACCGGTTGATAAGGAAGAAAGACAAGAGGATAGAGCTCGACATTGTGAGTTTCATGAAGAAGGACTTGAAAAGGAAATCTCAAGCGATGTGAGTACTCACGGGAGCTACTCAAAGGTAAGTGTTTCGTCACCTTCTCATGAACATGATTCTTCCTTGTCTTGCGAAGACTCGATACTAGTTGGTGCTTGTAATGCATTTGATGAAATGGCAACTAGTGTAGAGTCGAATGGTCAACTTGTGGTTACTTGTGAACCGCTAGTAGAGAGGGATGATAAGCCACATCATGATGTGAGCCCGGAATTCAAAGGACCTCTCTCTAGTGAAATTGTGGTAGTTGACCTTACTTGCGACCCTTGTTATGACACCCCACCCATGTTTGATAAAGGGGAAGATGAGTTATGTGACTCCGCCCTTGTTAATATAATTGATTTTGGTGGACTTGTGTGTCGTAGTGAGGATGAGAGTGAACTTGAGGAGTCCAAATTGCATGAATTGGACAAAGTTGTCTATGATGACTCCTCAAGCGAGAGTGAAAATCCTAGTCTTGATACTATGCCTTTGTTTGACTATGAACTTGAGGTGTATGCTTTTATATTTCCATTGTGTGGAGGCATCTTTAATTGTGAAGGCGATTTGTATCGGACTAGAGTTGAGGATGAAATAGAGCCTCCGTGGTGTGAGGGATTTGATCCCATAGACAACTCCTTGTTTGTACTTTCAAGTGAGATAGATGATTCTTCTAGTGACCCTACCCTTGTTGGTTCGGGTTATGATGATGAAGAGGCCATTAACAATGCCTTCCTTGAGAGTTTACCGTGTGAAGGGGGTTGTCTCGAGGATGAAATTGGAGGTGAGGAGGTACCTCTTAGTGTGAGTATGAGGGCTTTTAAGAAGGGGAGTGGGGTATTATGTATTGCACCACTTTGTTTATTCCCTCCCATATGTTAACCGCACTTTGAGAATGGAACATGCCACAACCGTTGTGCTACATTTTGACAATATTGCCTTGAAGGTTTGGTATGTTGGTCATGAGTTTAGGGGTCATCGGAACTATGATTGCTTGGTTTTGAATGTTCTATGTCCTAATGATTCCCTTGCTTGTTATGGTTGTGAATGCTTGGCACTATGGAGCCAAGAACTTGTTGTTCCCTTTGGGGACATGAGCTTCTTGAATGGAATTGATACTTGGCTCTATAACAAGAGCGAATTTTCCACCGTGCTTGCACTCGCTCTTGTTGGACCTACCTACTCGCGTAGTGGAAGGTCTTGGTGTGCTAATCTTGAACCTAGAGATTGTAGGGAATTTGATAGTTTAATCTTGCATGTGCCATGCCCTATTGATCTCTTCAATTGTTCTTGTGTTGGGAGCACTTTGTTGTCAAACCAAGTACTTGCTAGCTCCTTGGGGAGCATGAGCTTCTTTATTGCCATTGATACTTGGTTGTACCACAAGAGTGTGTTTTCCCACACTTAGTGCACTAACCTACTCTTGTAGTAGGAGTTTTTGTTTTTGTTTGCCTTTTTGATGTAGGTGATGAACCCTTGGAGGAGGACGCCTTAATTTCGAGGACGAAATTTCCTTAAGAAGGGGAGGATGATGCAGCCCAAATTGCATCGACACCAACACTTGGTCCGGAAGTCAAGGCATGGATGATAAGAGCTCGGACGACGACTTGAAGACCATGCATTGAAGCTCAATCAAAGTGGGAACAGGGCTGAAACCAGTGCAGGAAACAGGGGAGCCACAACAGGGCAAAACAGGGCAGCATCTCCTGAGCTACTGCCTGGCGCCAGACCTTTGCTCTGCGCGATCGCGCCACTACTGATGCAACCCAAATGGCATCGAGACCATTCACTCGAAGTCAAGCCAAGGATATACAAGACGCTCACCTACACTTGGTTTGGAGAGGCGTGGATGATACGAGCTCGGGAGTGGACTTAAAGACAATGCATTGGAGCTCAATCCATGTGGAAACAGGGCAGGAAACAGTGCAAGAAGCAGGGGAGCAAAACAGGGCAAAAACAGGGGAGATCTGCTGAGCTTACTGCCTAAGACTGGAAACTTGCTCTTCGCGATCGCGTCCATCACTCACGCGATCGCGATGACCATTTCTTTTGCCTGCGCGATCGCGCCAAGACTCGCGCTATCGCGAGGGTCTGCATTTTAGTGTCCCACGCGATCGCATATAACTCTGCGCGATCGCGAAGAACACTTCAGTGGCAGCGGACCAGAATCTAGGAAATATTGTAATGGGGTGCTATAAATGCCCTCTTTCATCATTTATTTTTTTACACTACTTTGAACACAAAAACACTTGAATGAGCATAGCTCTTGACATTGTAACTCTTTTGGCTTGAAATCAATTGGATGAATCCAAGTTGCTCTTCAATCCTTATTCGATCATTCTATTTGCTAGAGCCTCGTGTCTCTTGAGGATAGTTGCTTAGCGTAGGTGATTCTTTCCAATCGTTCGGGGTGTAACGGAACAAGTTCTTCGTTGCTACTCGACTTTAGTGTGAGTCTCGTCTCGTTCTTTATCTTTTATCGCTTTCGTATTTTCGATTGCATCAGTTGGTATCAGAGCAAGGCTAGGGTTACGTTCTTACGAGCCCTCGTCCTACTCTTCGTGCTTGTCATCTTTGTTCCGCATTTACTTTCTTGTTCTTGTCTTGTTATATTGAAAAAGAAGAAAAAAATTCAAAATTTGAAAACCCAAAAATTTGAAGGAAATCGCTTGTTGTTACGATTTTGTTGGTATTGATTATCGGGGATTGTATGTTTGTGTAATCTCGACAATTGGAAACCAACAAAACACGTTTTGGAGTTGAAAATCACAAGTGGGAAAATTTGAACCCTAGGTTGGGTGTTTTGCAAAATTTGCCAAAATCTTGTTGAATGTTATGATATTGTGATTGTTTGGTATCGGGGATTGTTCACAATAGTTTTCCCGTTGTTTTGATACCAACATAACATCATTTGGAGTATTGTAGTGAAAATCGAAAATTTGGTTCTTGAAGGTTTTGAAAATATTGAAGAACTTGTCAAAAATCTTTGAAAACAAGTTGTTTGATGGTTGTTTTTGTGTATGAACTAATGGGGAATGTTTGTTCCAGCTGAAACACATCTTTGGAACGCTTGAAAACTGAAATACATTGCATTTGGGTTGTTGTTGTGCCAAAACTGCTGTTTTTCTGTCGAGATTCTGGTTCAGCTGAACAAACCTGCGCGATCGCGCAAGGTCTCGCGCTATCGCGCCCATTCTGAATTTTTGTTCAGCGCGATCGCGCCCATCTGCACGCGATCGCGAAGTGTACCAATTTCCAGAATTTCCTGAAGTTGGACAGAATGTTCGCAAAGCTATCGTAACAGTTTCCAACCACCAAAACTCCCATAGCATCATCAAATATGGTGAGTTTCTAGATCACAAACCAAAATTCATCCAATTCCGAATCCGTTTAGTGGCGATTCGATCTTTGAACATTTGATCGCGCCACTTCCGGTTAGTACTTTGAGGGTAACACTTCTACCCAATTAGTACTAATCCCTTGTGCGAATAGGATACTCGTGCCTAGAAGGAGAGTAGAATTCAAAGAAGATTCGTAGTTAATTGTTTGGTTCAAGTGCGCACCAAATAGCTTAGCGTTGATCGAGTCCCATTGAATCCACTCTTCCCGAAGAGCATTTGGTTCTTGTATTTGGTTTGATCATTGAGGAGGTTGCGCAACTACGAGGAGGCCATTGATTTCAAGTTTGTGTGAACCTAACCCCAAGCTTGAGTGAACCCGAGCGACAAACAAAAGTGAGGGAGTGAGTGAGGACTTTTACTCTAATCTTCCTTTCTTGTTTTTGATTGTTGTAGGTACATGGCGGAGGAGAAAGCAAAGAGTACCATTGAGGTTCCAACCGACGTCTTGGCTACTTTGTTAGCCGAGGTGAAGGCACTAAACCTTAAAATGGAGGCTCTTGAAAAGGAAAGGACCCCGAGTGTCCAAAAGGACCCCAATGAAGGCACTAGTGATGATTCCATCATGAAGCCGGATCAATATGCGGAGCTAGTTCGTCGACAACGGTTGAGGGATGAGGCTCTTGCTAGAGAAAGATTGTTGGGCAATCCCCAACCCTTGGGCAATCCCCAAGGAGATGTTCCATTCCTAAGGCCTCGGAGAAACATTGCACCTCTTGAGCAAGTTGATGAAGCTCAAGAAGGGGAGGGCCTCGGACTTGATGATGATTACTTTGATGCTCCCTATCCAAATAGGAGGGCGATGAATGGAGGCCGAGGTGTAGAAAGGGGTCGAGGTCGAGGTCGAGGACCACCATGATGCAATCGAAAATACGAAAGCGATAAAGAGATAAAAGCGAGACGAGACTTACACTAAAGTTCGAGTAGCAACGAAGAACTTGTTCCGTTACACCCCGAACGATTGGAAAGAATCACCTAACACTACGCAACTATCCTCAAGAGGTACTCGACTCTTGCAAATAGAGTGATCAAAGACGGATTGAAGGTCAACTTGGAATCTTCCAATTGAATTCAAGCCAAAATGTATACAAGGTTTCTTGAGAGCAAAGCTCATTTAATGTTCATGCAAAGTGTAGTAAATGGCATTAAGTGATGAAGGGTGTAGTTATAGCACCCTTCCACAAGCAATGAAAAGACTAAAAAGCCCCCTTAAGTAGTTTAGGACATAGTAGAACACCTAGGGCTAAACTAGGAACTTTACACAAAAAGATGGAACTCTCAGCGTTTTGGGCGCCCCGCCCATGAAGTAGGCGCTCCGCCCATGAAATCCACCAGTAGGCTCGGCTGGGCGCTCCGCCTAAAGGCCAGGCGGTCCGCCTGGTGGCTTGTGTTGTGGGGCGCTCCGCCTAGGGGCTGCTGGGCGCTCCGCCTGGTGGCCCTTGGTGCTGGGCGCTCCGCCCTAGCTGCTGGGCGCTCCGCCCACTGAGCTGAAGTCCTCCATTCCTTCATCTACCGAGCTCCAATGCATGGTCTTCAAAGTATCCCCCGAGCTCACATCATCCAAGCCCTTCCAAACCAAGTGTAAGTGAGTGTCTTGTATCTCCTTGGCTTGACTTCGGGTGAATGGTCTCGATGCAATTTTGGTTGCATCATCCTCCCCTTCTTGAGAAGATTTCGTCCTCGAAATTGAGGCGTCCTCCTCCAAGGTATCATTGCCTACATCAAAAGAAGTCAAGTCACTAACATTGAAAGTAGTGGATACATTGTACTCACCGGGCAAATCTATCACATATGCATTGTTGTTGATCTTGGACAACACTTGGAAAGGGCCATCTCCTCTTGGTGCCAACTTCCCCTTCCTATGGTTCGGAAATCTTTCCTTGCGGAAGTGCACCCACACCCAATCTCCCTTCTTGAAGTCCACCTTCTTTCTTCCTTTGTTTTTCTTGGTTGCTATCTTCTCATAGGCCTCCTCCAAAGTCTTCCGCGCCTTGGCATGAAGTTCAAGCAATGCCTTGGCCCGAGCCTTTCCTTCAAAATCAACAACCACATCCCTTGGCAAAGGGGTAAGATCAAGAGGAATCAATGGGTTAAAACCATAAACACACTCAAATGGAGTCATGCCAATCATGCGATGTAAAGTGCGGTTATATGCAAACTCCATGAGTGGTAGCTTATCAATCCAAGTCCCGGCCCTTCCTTTGGTCATAGCTCGAAGTAGAGCTCCCAAAGTCCGGTTCACCACCTCGGTTTGCCCATCGGTTTGAGGGTGGTGGGACGTGGAGAAGAGCAACTTGGTGCCAAGAGCACCCCACAAACACTTCCAAAAATGGCTAAGGAACTTGGAGTCCCTATCACTAACAATGGTGCGAGGCACCCCATGCAATTTCAAGACATTTTCAATAAACAAAGAAGCTACATGTTGGGCATCATTAGTCTTTTTGCACGGAATGAAGTGAGCCATTTTGGAGAATCGGTCAACGACAACATAAATGCTATCGTGTCCTCCTCTAGTCCGGGGTAAGGCCATAACAAAATCCATAGAAAGATCAACCCACGGACTAGTAGGTACGGGCAAAGGAGTGTACAAGCCATGGGGGTTGGACTTAGACTTGGCCCTCTTGCAATCCAAACAAGCATTGCAATAACGTTCCACAAGAGGCCTCATTTTTGGCCAATGGAATTGTTCTTTAAGTATGGCCATCGTCTTGTCTACCCCAAAGTGACCCATCAAGCCCCCGCAATGTGCTTCTTGCACTAGCACATCCCTCCAAGAGGACTCGGGAACACACACTCTCCCCTTCTTGAAAATGTAGCCATCTACCCATTGGTACTTTTCCACCCTCTCCCCACTCACTAGAGCATCATGAATGCTCTTGAGCTTTGGGTCATGTTCGTACAAAGACTTGATACTCTCAAAACCCATAAGCCTAGAAGCTAGAGTGGTAGCAAGGGCGAATTTCCTCGAGAGCGCATCGGCCACAACATTGTCCTTACCCTTTTTGTAATGAATTACATAAGGAAAGGACTCAATGAACTCCACCCACTTGGCATGTCTCTTGTTCAACTTCTCTTGGCCTCTTAGATGTTTGAGTGACTCATGGTCACTCTTGATCACAAATTCCCGAGGCCATAGATAGTGTTGCCAATGGGCTAGAGCTCTCACGAGGGCATACAACTCCTTGTCATACGTGGAGTAATTCAAGGTTGCACCCTTTAACTTCTCACTAAAGTAAGCAACGGGTTTCCCTTCTTGCATGAGAACACCCCCAATACCCACCCCCGAGGCATCACATTCTACCTCAAAAGCCTTCCCAAAGTCGGGCAATTGTAACAACGGGGCGGTACTTAGCCTACTTTTCAATTCTTGGAAAGCCTTCTCTTGTGGCTCTCCCCAAACAAAGGACTTGTCCTTTTTCACCAACTCGGTGAGTGGTGCGGCAATGGTGCTAAAGTCTCTAACAAAGCGCCTATAGAAACTAGCAAGGCCATGGAAACTCCTCACATGAGAGACGGTGGTAGGAGTAGGCCAATCTCTAATGGCTTCAACTTTGGACTCATCAACTTCTACACCATTGGCACTAACAACAAAGCCCAAAAAGACAACCTTTTCAACACAAAAGGCACACTTCTTAAAGTTGGCATAGAGCTTTTCGGCTCGTAGCACTTCAAGCACTTGACTCAAGTGGCCAACGTGGTCATCTATTGACTTGCTATAAATCAATATGTCATCAAAGTAGACAACCACGAATTTGTTGATGAATGGCTTTAGCACGTGGTTCATTAGCCTCATGAAGGTACTAGGTGCGTTGGAGAGGCCGAAGGGCATCACCAACCATTCATAAAGACCAAATTTGGTCTTGAATGCGGTTTTCCACTCATCGCCCGGTTTCATCCGGATTTGGTGGTAGCCGGACCTAAGGTCTATTTTCGAAAAGACTCTAGAACCACTAAGCTCATCCAACATATCATCCAAACGAGGTATGGGATGTCGATACTTTACCGTGATCTTGTTGACCGCTCGACAATCCACACACATCCTCCAAGTGCCATCCTTCTTTGGAACAAGGATCACGGGCACGGCACAAGGGCTCAAGCTTTCCCTCACCAAGCCTTTGGTTAGCAACTCATCAATTTGCTTTTGTAACTCCCTTGTGTCCTCGGGATTACTTCTATACGCCGGTTTGTTGGGAATTTGAGATCCCGGGACGAAATCAATTTGATGCTCAATACCCCTCAAAGGAGGTAATCCATCCGGCATCTCCTCCGGAAACATGTCCTCATAGACCTTCAAAACATTTTCAATGGCACTAGGCAAAGGGTTAGGATTAGATAAATAATCACTTTCGGAACTTAAAACCATACCTTTGTGCACTAGGCATAGGAGCATCTTGGTGCCATCATTACCTTTCAAGACCTCACCCGGTTGCATCATGGCACACATGCGACCGGTGGAAGATGGCGGAGTCTCGGCCAAAGGTTTGGCCACAACCGGGGACTTGGCCTTAGCCGTTTCCCTCAACTCTTTCATGCGCCGATAGTCTTCACTTACTTGCTTTGGGGACAAAGGTGTGAGCACAAATTTCTTCCCCTCATGCCTAACCGTGTAAGTGTTGGCCCGGCCATCATGAACCACTTGTTTGTCGTATTGCCACGGCCTACCAAATAAAAGGTGGCAAGCTTGCATTGGCACCACGTCAAACATGTGTTCATCTTGATAGTTCCCAATCTTGAACCTAATCAAGACTTGCTTCACTACCCTCAATTCCCCACACTCGCTCAACCATTGCAATCGGTAGGGACTAGGGTGCTTTAGGGTAGTCAATTTCAATTGTGAGACCAACGTTTGACTCACCACATTCGCACAACTACCCGAATCAATGATCATGGAACACACTTGCCCCCTTACTCTACACCGAGCATGGAACAAGTTTTCCCGTTGTTCATCTTCCCTCTCTTCACTCACCATGGTTCCCAAAATTCGACGAACCACAAGGAACATATTAGGATCATCCCCCTCCGTCACTCTCTCTTCACCCTCGCCCTCAACTTCCTCACCCTCCTCCTCAACATCTCCCTCGGACTCACTTTCCCCCTCATAGACCATCCCATCATCCATCACAATCATTGTTTTCCGTGTGGGGCACTCTTTGGCAAAGTGGCCATAACCCTTACATTTATGGCATTGGAAAGAAGAAGAAGAAGGAGTATTTAAAGTAGTTTTAGAATTACCCCCAACCTCTTTGTGGTCGCTTCTCGGAGTAGCCTTCTCAAAAGGCTTCTTCACATCTCGACTCCCACTAGCACCACTTGTGTATGGGGTCTTCCACTCTTTTGGGCGAGTTGTTGGAGTGGTAGTGGTGGTAGTACTCCTATAGCGTGGAGCCTTTTCTTCCTTTAGCCACTTCTCGGCTTCAACCGCGGCATCACAAACATCTTGAAGAGAATGAAAGATGTGTAGCCTCAATTGAGAAGCAATATCCCGGTTCAAACCACTCTTGAAACGGATGATAGCTTGCTCTTCATCTTCGGTTTCCATGTCAAGGGCCATTCTATTCTTTTCAAAGTCATTGAAGTACTCATCAACGGCTTTGGAACCTTGTTTCAATTCATAGAGTCTCTTGAGTTGTTCTTGCTTATACTTGGGTGTTACATATTTGGTGCTCATGATCTCTTTCAACTCTTCCCAAGTAATGTTCATCCGCAACCCAACTCGTCTCCTTGACCGCTTGACGGATTCCCACCATGTGGATGCATAGGACTCAAAAGAAGCGATGGCATAAGTAGCTTTCCTCTCCTCGGACATGTCATTTGTGTCAAAGACCCGCTCCAATTGAACCTTCCACTCTAAGAATGCTTCCGGATCACTAGTCCCCTTGAAAGGTGGGATAGTGATCTTCACACTATTAAGGTTGGTGTCACGACCCCCACGGTGTGGTTCCGGTTGACCCCCGTAGTAGTCTTCAACATCCTCATATTCCCTTCCCAAGTTCCTCCCAACATATGCTCTTGGTGGTCCTCGACCTCGACCACGACCTCTATCTACACCTCGGCCTCCATTCATTGCTCTCCTATTTGGATAGGGAGCATCAAAGTAATCATCATCAAGTCCAAGGCCCTCCCCTTCTTGAGCTTCATCAACTTGCTCAAGGGGTGCAATGTTTCTCCGAGGCCTTAGGAATGGAACATCTCCTTGGGGATTGCCCAAGGGTTGGGGATTGCCCAACAATCTTTCTCTAGCAAGAGCCTCATCCCTCAACCGTTGTCGACGAACTAGCTCCGCATATTGATCCGGTTTCATGATGGAATCATCACTAGTGCCTTCATTGGGATCCTTTTGGACACTCGGGGTCCTCTCTTTTTCAAGAGCCTCCATTTTAAGGTTTAGGGCCTTCACCTCGGCTAATAAGTTAGCCAAGACGTCGGTTGGAACCTCAATGGTACTCTTTGCTTTCTCGTCCGCCATTGTACCTACAACAATCAAAAACAAGTAAAGAGATTAGAGTAAAAGTCCTCACCCACTCCCTCACTTTTGCTTGTCGCTCGGGTTCACTCAAGATGGGGTTAGGTTCACACTAGCTTGAGTTCAATGGCGCCCTCGGAGTTGACCAACTTCCTCGATAATCGATCTAAGTCACAAGAACCAAATACTCTTCGGGAAGAGTGGAGTTAATGGGACTCGATTAACGCTAAGCTATTTAGTGAGCACTTGGAAACAAACAATTAACTACGGATCTTCTTTGAGTTCTACTCTCCTCTAGGCACGATGTTCCTAATCGCTCAATGAATTAGTACTAATCGAGTAGGAGTATTACTCTCAAAGTACTAACCGGAAGCAACGCAAACAAATAAACACGAAAACCTAGAGAATTGAACTACCCGGAGCCCTTCAGGGAACTGGGCGGTCCGCCTGGTCAGTGGGGCGGTCCGCCTGGTTTTTGTGTCAACTTGGCAGTGAGGTCGGGCGGGCGCTCCGCCCAGAGTTTGGGCGCTCCGCCCCAAGCTCTGCTTCAGTTTTTCCAAAACTCGTTTTTGGTCGAATTTGACCCACTTCCTCCAACAATTTCAAGTTGTTTTTGAGATTGAATGATACCCAGACTTGTTTTAAGCTATATCAAACAAACCCCAATGGTTTAATTCAACAAACAACCAACAAACAACTTGTTTCAAGGATTTGGAGCAAATTCTTCAAAAATTTTCAAGAACACCAAGATTTCAAAAATTCGATTTTCATTCCGCTACTCCAAACGATGTTATGGTGGTTTCAAAACGACGGGGTAACTATAAGGAACAATCCCCGATACCAAACAATCAAGGATTCATAACATCGAACAAGTTCTAGCAAATTTTGTGAAATTTCAACTTTTGGGTTTGATTTTCGAAAATTTGATTCACAACTCCAAAACGTGTTTTGTTGGTACCCAATTGTCGAGATTACATATACGAACAATCCCCGATAATCAAAACCAACAAAATCGTAACAACCAACGATTTCTAGCAAATTTTTGGGTTTTCTAGTTTTTGGATTTTTTTCTTCTTTTTCAATGAAATAAGAACAAGAACATGAAAATAAAGACGGAACATAAAAGACAAGCACGAAGAGTAGGACGAGGGTTCGTAGGAACGCAACCCTAGCCTTGCTCTGATACCAACTGATGCAATCGAAAATACGAAAGCGATAAAGAGATAAAAGCGAGACGAGACTTACACTAAAGTTCGAGTAGCAACGAAGAACTTGTTCCGTTACACCCCGAACGATTGGAAAGAATCACCTAACACTACGCAACTATCCTCAAGAGGTACTCGACTCTTGCAAATAGAGTGATCAAAGACGGATTGAAGGTCAACTTGGAATCTTCCAATTGAATTCAAGCCAAAATGTATACAAGGTTTCTTGAGAGCAAAGCTCATTTAATGTTCATGCAAAGTGTAGTAAATGGCATTAAGTGATGAAGGGTGTAGTTATAGCACCCTTCCACAAGCAATGAAAAGACTAAAAAGCCCCCTTAAGTAGTTTAGGACATAGTAGAACACCTAGGGCTAAACTAGGAACTTTACACAAAAAGATGGAACTCTCAGCGTTTTGGGCTGAAGTCCTCCATTCCTTCATCTACCGAGCTCCAATGCATGGTCTTCAAAGTATCCCCCGAGCTCACATCATCCAAGCCCTTCCAAACCAAGTGTAAGTGAGTGTCTTGTATCTCCTTGGCTTGACTTCGGGTGAATGGTCTCGATGCAATTTGGGTTGCATCACACCAAGAGCTTATATGGGAAGAAACTTGGGAAGGGAATATGAAGAAGTTGATGACAACTATGGGGTTCAACCGGAACAACACCGTGGGGGTCGAGACACTAATCTCAATAGTGTCAAGATCACTATTCCGCCTTTCAAGGGGACTAGTGATCCGGAAGCATTTCTTGAATGGAAGATCCAATTGGAGCGGGTCTTTGACACAAATGATATGACCGAGGAGAAGAAGGCCACTTATGCCATTTCATCATTTGAGTCCTATGCCTCTACTTGGTGGGAATCCATCAAGCGATCAAGGAGAAGACTTGGGTTGCGGATGAACATCACTTGGGAAGAATTGAAAGAAGTTATGAACAACAAGTATGTGACTCCCAAGTATCGACAAGAGCAACTCAAAAAGCTCTATGAATTGAAGCAAGGCTACAAGTCCGTTGATGAATATTTCAACGACTTTGAGAAAAACCGGATGGCTCTTGATATGGAAACGGAGGATGAAGAACAAGCTATCATCCGTTTCAAAAGTGGCTTGAGTAGGGAGATTGCTTCCCAATTGAGACTTCACATCTTCCACTCCTTGCAAGATGTTTGTGATGCCGCGGTTGAAGCCGAGAAATGGCTCAAGGAAGAAAAGGCTCCTCGCTATAGGAGTACTACCACCACCACTCCTTCAACTCGCACCAAAGATTGGAAGAGCCCATATGCTAGTGGAGCAAGTGGGAGCCGAGATGTAAAGAAGCCTTTTGAAAGGGCTACTCCAAAGAGCGACCACAAAGAAGTTGGAGGTACTTCTAAAACTACTTTAAATACTCCTTCTCCTTCTTCTTTCCAATGTCATAAATGCAAGGGTTATGGCCACTTTGCCAAAGAGTGTCCTACCCGGAAAACAATGATTGTGATGGATGATGGGTTGGTCTATGAGGGTGAAAGTGAGTCCGAGGGTGAAGTTGAAGAGGAGAGTGAGGAAGTTGAGGGTGAGGGTGAAGAGAGAGCGACGGAGGGGGATGATCCTAATATGTTCCTTGTGGTTCGTCGAATTTTGGGAGCCATGGTGGGTGAGGAGAGGGAGGATGAGCAAAGAGAAAACTTGTTCCATGCCCGGTGTAGAGTGAAGGGACAAGTTTGTTCCATGATAATTGACTCGGGTAGTTGTGCAAATGTGGTGAGCCAATCCTTGGTCTCACAATTGAAGTTGACTACCATTAAACACCCGAGCCCCTACCGATTGCAATGGCTAAGTGAGTGTGGGGAATTGAGGGTAGTGAAGCAAGTCTTGATTAGATTCAAGATTGGGAACTATCAAGATGAACACATGTTTGACGTGGTGCCAATGCAAGCTTGCCATCTCTTGTTTGGAAGGCCTTGGCAATACGACAAACAAGTGGTTCATGATGGCCGGGCCAACACTTACACGGTGAAACATGAGGGAAAAAGGTTTGTGCTTACACCTTTGACCCCGAAACAAGTAAGTGAAGACTACCGGCGCATGAAAGAGTTGAGAGAAGCGGCTAAGGCCAAGTCCCCGATTGTGGCCAAATCTTTGGCCGAGACTCCACCATCTTCCACCGGTCGCATGTGTGCCATGATGCAACCGGGTGAGTATTTGAAAGGTAATGATGGCACCAAGATGCTCATATGCCTAGTGCACAAAGGTATGGTTTTAAATTCCGAAAGTGATTGTTTATCTAACCCTAACCCTTTGCCTAGTGCTATTGACAATGTTTTGAAGGTCTATGAGGACATGTTCCCGGAAGAGATGCCGGATGGATTGCCTCCCTTGAGGGGCATTGAGCATCAAATTGACTTCGTTCCGGGGTCCCAAATTCCCAACAAGCCGGCATATAGAAGTAACCCCGAGGACACAAGGGAGTTACAAAAGCAAATTGATGAATTGCTTACCAAAGGCTTGGTGCGGGAGAGCTTGAGCCCATGTGCCGTGCCCGTGATCCTTGTTCCAAAGAAGGATGGCACTTGGAGGATGTGTGTGGATTGTCGAGCGGTCAACAAGATCACGGTAAAGTATCGACATCCCATACCTCGTTTGGATGATATGTTGGATGAGCTTAGTGGTTCTAGTGTCTTTTCAAAAATAGACCTTAGGTCCGGCTACCACCAAATCCGGATGAAACCGGGTGATGAGTGGAAAACCGCATTCAAGACCAAATTTGGTCTTTATGAATGGTTGGTGATGCCTTTCGGCCTCTCCAACGCACCTAGTACCTTCATGAGGCTAATGAACCATGTGCTAAAGCCATTCATCAACAAATTTGTGGTCGTCTACTTTGACGACATATTGATTTATAGCAAGTCAATAGATGACCACGTTGGCCACTTGAGTCAAGTGCTTGAAGTGCTACGAGCCGAAAAGCTCTATGCCAACTTTAAGAAGTGTGCCTTTTGTGTTGAAAAGGTTGTCTTTTTGGGCTTTGTTGTTAGTGCCAATGGTGTAGAAGTTGATGAGTCCAAAGTTGAAGCCATTAGAGATTGGCCTACTCCCACCACCGTTTCTCATGTGAGGAGTTTCCATGGCCTAGCTAGTTTCTATAGGCGCTTTGTTAGGGACTTTAGCACCATAGCCGCACCACTCACCGAGTTGGTGAAAAAGGACAAGCCCTTTGTTTGGGGAGAGCCGCAAGAGAAGGCTTTCCAAGAATTGAAAGGTAGGCTAAGTACCGCCCCCTTGTTACAATTGCCCGACTTCGGGAAGGCTTTTGAGGTAGAGTGTGATGCCTCGGGGGTGGGTATTGGGGGTGTTCTCATGCAAGAAGGGAAACCCGTTGCCTACTTTAGCGAGAAGTTGAAGGGCGCAACCTTGAATTACTCCACGTATGACAAGGAGTTGTATGCCCTCGTGAGAGCTCTAGCCCATTGGCAACACTATCTATGGCCTCGGGAATTTGTGATCAAGAGTGACCATGAGTCACTCAAGCATCTAAGAGGTCAAGAAAAGTTGAACAAGAGACATGCCAAGTGGGTGGAGTTCATCGAGTCCTTTCCTTATGTAATTCATTACAAAAAGGGTAAGGACAATGTTGTGGCCGATGCGCTTTCAAGAAAATTCGCTCTTGCCACCACTCTCGCTTCTAGACTTATGGGTTTTGAGAGTATCAAGTCAATGTACGCTCATGACCCAAAGCTCAAGAGCATTCATGATGCTCTAGTGAGTGGGGAAAGGGTGGAAAAGTACCAATGGGTAGATGGCTACATTTTCAAGCATGGGCGAGTGTGTGTCCCCGAGTCCTCTTGGAGAGATGTGCTAGTGCAAGAAGCACATTGCGGGGGCTTGATGGGTCACTTTGGGGTGGACAAGACTATGGCCATACTTAAAGAGCAATTCCATTGGCCAAAAATGAGGCCTCTTGTGGAACGATTTTGCAATGCTTGCTTGGATTGCAAGAGGGCCAAGTCTAGATCCAACAACCAAGGACTATACACTCCTTTGCCCATCCCTACTAGTCCGTGGGTTGATCTTTCTATGGATTTTGTTATGGCTTTACCCCGGACTAGAGGAGGACACGATAGCATTTATGTTGTCGTTGACCGTTTCTCCAAAATGGCTCACTTCATTCCGTGCAAAAGGACTAATGATGCCCAACATGTAGCATCCTTGTTTATTGATAATGTCTTGAAATTGCATGGGGTGCCTCGCACCATTGTTAGTGATAGGGACTCCAAGTTCCTTAGCCATTTTTGGAAGTGTTTGTGGGGTGCTCTTGGCACCAAGTTACTTTTCTCCACGTCCCACCACCCTCAAACCGATGGGCAAACCGAGGTGGTGAACCGGACTTTGGGAGCTCTACTTCGAGCTATGACCAAAGGAAAGGCCGGGACTTGGATTGATAAGCTACCACTCATGGAGTTTGCATATAACCGCACTTTACATCGCATGATTGGCATGACTCCATTTGAGTGTGTTTATGGTTTTAACCCATTGATTCCTCTTGATCTTACCCCTTTGCCAAGGGAGATTGATAAGGGTCAAAATACGCGGAAGCAACTATACGATAATCGAGCGGAAGCAAGTAAAGGATAACAAGAAATCAAGATTGGGAAGGCAAGAAAATAGAAGAAAGAATCGAATTCAATTTACTAACGTTAATTGAATTCAAAAGGGGAGAAGGGAAACTTGAACCTTACAATGGAATCTAACTAGATGTCGATCTCCATAGGTTCCAAGTCGAGACATAAACGAGCCTCGGGCTCACACAAGAAGGGCTCGGCCTCTTCAATGTTCTCTCTCAAGATCCTATCTTCAACAATGACTAACTAAGGTTTGATGAGACTAAGTGAAGTATTTATAGGCTTCACTTAGTCATAATAAAAGGTCTAAAGTACCCCCAAAGTGGGTTAAAACAAATAAGGCCACGCAGGGCTATAGTTGGAAGTTCATGCAAAAAGAAGTAAAATATCCCGCATGCTGAAACAGGGGGAGGCGCTCCGCCTCAGGATGAGGCGCTCCGCCTCCAGCTGATGAGGCGCTCCGCCTCAGGATGAGGCCCTCCGCCTCAGGATGAGGCCCTCCGCCTTCTTCTGTTCTGCTCTCTGTTTTTTGGTAGGCGCTCCGCCTCAGCTTTGAGGCGCTCCGCCTCCTTCTGGAACTTGTGCAAGAGGCTCAAAATGAGCTTGGGGTGGATCCCCTTGGAGCCCAAGTGGTCCTCCATCCATGGTGCTCAAAAGCATGATCTTCAAGTTGTTTCCGGAGGCCTTGATGGTACTCCTTGTGCTCTCAAGCTTGGCTCTTGACGGTTGGCGCTTTGGCTCCAATTTGGGGCTTATCATCCTCCCCTTCTTGGAAGGATTTCGTCCTCGAAATCAAACCATCAAGCCTACATTCAAAACAAGCACAACAAAGCTTCCTACTACAAGAGTAGGTTAGTGGTAAAAGTGATGCCGGGCAAATTGGCCTCAACGACAACCATCAAGAACCAAGCTTGAGAGCACAAGGAGTACCATCAAGGCCTCCGGAAGCAACTTGAAGATCATGCTTTTGAGCACCATGGATGGAGGACCACTTGGGCTCCAAGGGGATCCACCCCAAGCTCATTTTGAGCCTCTTGCACAAGTTCCAGAAGGAGGCGGAGCGCCTCAAAGCTGAGGCGGAGCGCCTACCAAAAAAGCAGAGAGCCGAACAGTAGAAGGCGGAGGGCCTCATCCTGAGGCGGAGGGCCTCATCCTGAGGCGGAGCGCCTCATCCTGAGGCGGAGCGCCTCATCAGCTGGAGGCGGAGCGCCTCATCCTGAGGCGGAGCGCCTCCCCCTGTTGGCCTACACGGGATTTTGTGTGTTTTTCCTATTTTGCCCTTAAGTGGCTTGTATTGTTATAACCCACTTTGGGGGTGTTTTAGACATTTCATTAAGTGTAAAGGAAGACTATAAATACCTTCCTTAGGCCAT
The DNA here is from genome assembly GCA_037355625.1 of Petunia x hybrida. Classification (NCBI taxonomy): domain Eukaryota; kingdom Viridiplantae; phylum Streptophyta; class Magnoliopsida; order Solanales; family Solanaceae; genus Petunia; species Petunia x hybrida. The sequence continues at coordinate 1,710,056 of JBBBVM010000534.1, forward strand.
TTAGTTCATTAGTTTTAGTCTTGACATTGAATAGAAGAAAAGAGAATTAAGAGAAGGCCGAGCCTTTCTTGTTGAAGCCCGAGGCTTCATGTATCTTGTACGACTTGGAATCTATGGAGATTCACCACTAGTGTGAATTCCTTGTAAGGTTCGAGTTTCATTCTCCCTTTTGGATTATTAATTCATGTCTTGAATTCATTAATCCGTTCTTTCTTCTCGTTTCTTGACTCCCCAATCTTGATTTCTTGTTATCTTTAAATTGCTTCCGCTCGTTTATCGTATAGTTTGCTTCCGCGTGTTTTTCCCTGCATCAGTTGGTATCAGAGCACGGATCGGGTGTTGTTCTTACAAACCCTCGTTCCTTGTTCGTAGTATCCTTATCTTTGTTGTTGTTGTGTTTGTTCTTGAAAAGTTGAAGAAAAAACAAAAAAAAAAAAATTGAAAAACTTGAAAATTTCACAAAATTTGGTGGAACTTGTTGGATTGGAACACCCATTCATTAAAAATCATTGGGGTTTGTTCCTTATTGTATTCCCGTTCTTTTGGTACCAAAATTACAAGATTTGGTGGTGTATTTCAAAGTTTGAAGAAATCAAATCTCCAAAATTTTCAAGAACCCTAGAATTTTGCTCAAGAATCAAAATCGATTGATTGTTGTTTGTTTGGGGTTTAAACCTATTGGGGATTGTTTAGAATCATCAAATACATCTTTGGGTATCATTAGAATCGAAAACAAGTCGAAAACGTTGGATTTTGAGTGCAAAACGAGCCAAAAACGCGTTTTGCAAAGTTGCAGGAAATTGGCCTAGGCGGAGCGCCTCCATTTTGAGGCGGAGCGCCTCCCTCTGGGCTGCTCTCTGGATTTTCCTGAGGCGGAGCGCCTCCATCCTGAGGCGGAGCGCCTCTTGCTGAAGGGTCTTCCCGGGTAGTTTTTTTCGTAGGTTTTCACTTGTTAATCGCCCACGGGCTTCTTGGTTAGTGTTTCTAGGGTAATTGGCCTACTCAAAAGACACTAACTTACTAGCGTATTAGGACATTCGTGCTTAGAGGAGATTAGAAATCAAAGAAGATCCGTAGAACTTTCTTTGGCCTCAAGTGCGCACTTAAAATAACCGTCCGTCCATTGAGTCTCATTAACTCCATTCCGAACTTTAACTTGGACATGCTAGTTGTGATCACCTTGATTCCCAAGTTGTAAAGGCCTCGCTCTTGAGTGTTCATATATTGAGTGATACACGTGAGGGAGTGACTTTTGGGAGATTTTGTTCTTTGGTGTTGCAACGATGTCGGAAGTTGATTGTGGAGACTATGACTCATGCGGGGATGATGCGAGTTGCTATGACTCGTATGGTGATGATGGAGACTATGGTTCCTACGAGGGTGATGATGGCCATTACTATGATGATGGAAACCATGGCTCCTATGTTGATGAAGCGGTTCACTATGATGATCGTGAGGGTGAAGAAGACTATGAGGCTTGTGATGATGAATTTGATGAATCTAATGCTTCAAGTCAAGAATACGAAGATGGTGACGCTTCTAGGTACATTGATCCTACTTACTCTTCTTGTGACGATTATGAAAATGTTGATAGTGACATAGATAGAGTTGATGATGATGTTGAGTATAGAAATTGTTCATATGCATCTTCTCTTGGTGTTGCTTGTGGAGTACAAGGGAGTAGTAGAGGGCCTTCCACTAGTATGGGAGGTGGTGGTGGTTGTTCCATGGGAAATGGGAGGTTTGCATCTTCTAGTTCCCATGTGAAGGGTGGAATGAGAAATGGTATTGCTCTTACCGTTACGGGGGTACATTGCTCTAGTAGTGGTGGTAGGAGTGGTGCTATGGGCTATGGAACCAAGGCGAGAGGCAATTATGGGTTCCATAGTGGTATTTCTTCCCCGACTTTCAACAACACTTCTAATGTTGGAAGAGTGACGGGAAGTGGAGGTTGTTCTAGTGGTGTTGCCACTAGTGGAGGGATAAGGAGAACCCAACTTGGGGGTGATGGTTTTGATGGACTTGATCCTATACAAGACATGTGTGAGTGTAGGTTCATTTTTGAGGTGAATGGTAGTGGAGGATGCTTGCTCAAGATTAGTGAAGTCTACACTAATTTTGTTAACGACTCTTGGGTTGATAGATTAAAGATACCATGCTATAAATTGAAACATCCTTATGAGTATCAAGGTGTTTGGGTCACTAGTGAGGCTCGGATACTCATATCTCATGGGAGTTACAAGGAATATGTTTGGTGTGATGTGTTTCCCATGGAGTATTATGGTGTATGGCTAGGAAAACCGTGGTTGCAAGGCACGAGGGTGCGGTATGATCTCGTGAAGGATGTGTACCAAGTGAGCAAGAGGCAAAGTACTTATGACTTTGAACCTTGCCGGGCAAAGTTTAAGTTCCATCCTAGTACATCTTCTCGGCCTATGCAAGAAGAAAAGGAGCAAGAACCTCATCCTAGGGTTAAAAGAGTGCAAACAAGAAGTCCTACAATCACACATAATGGTGGGACTAGTGCAAGAAAAGAGTTGGCAATTGTCAACAAGGTGAGCCAACCACAAGTTGCAAAACCAAGTGGTTCACCAATGAAGAAGAAGGAGACATCAAGTGAAGAGTCTCCGAGTCCTAGATTCCGGGTTGACGTGAAGAGTCCACCTACTCCGGCTATGGGTATTCTTGGGCCTCGTCCCAATTCGCCCGAATTTGAGAGACAAAAGATAGAGAGGAGTAAGGGAGCGACCGGTGACAACTCTCGAGTGGAAAAAGGAGAGATTGTGTTGAGTGATGTGAGTGAGTTGTCACCACCCGAATCTACACCTAGCCTTGAAAGAAAAATGAGGGAAAAGAAAGAGGGAAAAAAGAGTGAGGACACCCCTTATTCTAACCTTAACCCTTTATCTTTTTCTTCTACTTGTGTGAATACTTGTGTAGGTGTTCTTGGAGGCAAGCCGATGGAGCCTCAACCATGTCCCGTGATGGAAAGACAAGGTGAAGGAGATGCCGAATGTGAGCTACAAGGCGGAGACGTTCATGACACTTCAAAGGTATGTGTTAGTTCTTCTTCCCATGAGCCTATTACTTCCTTGTCTTGTGTTAGTGTTTGTGATGACTCCACACTAGTTGATGATATGTATGATTACAATGTGTTTGCAACTAGTGTAGAGCCATTTGGTCAACTTGTGTGTGAAATTGAACCAGTAGTTGAGAGGGTTGAAAAGCCACATCATGATGTGAGCTCGGTTTTCATTGAACCTCTCTTTAGTGAAGATGTCGTAGTTGACCTTGCTTGTGAACCTTGTTATGACACCCCACCTATATTTGATAAAGGAGAAGATGAATTGAATGATAATCTTATTCTTCCCTTTGATTGCTTATTTGATAGTGGTGGTTCCTTGTGTCGTGGTGAGGATGGATGTGACCTTGAGGAGTCTCTCGTGTGTGAGATGGATCGATTTATTTTCGATGACTCCTCGAGTGAGAGTGAAGGACCTAGTCTTGATACTATGCTTTTGCGTAACCATGAATTTGAGGTGCATGCTTTTACATTTCTAATGTTTGAAGGCAATCTCATTTGTGGTGGTGAATTGTATCGGACTAGGGTCGGTAGTAGAGTCGAACCTCCATGGTTTGTCAAGTTAGGCTCTATGGATGATCCAACGTTTGGAACTCCGAGTGAGGAGAGTGGTCTTGGTATTGGTCGTGTTGACCTATCTTCTAGTAGTCCTAGCCTTCGTTGTGTGGACTATAATGATGAAGGACCTATTTTGGAGACCTTCCTTTGGAGTTTGTCCAATAAGAAGGATTGTCTTGGGGTTGATTTGGGAGGTGAGGAGGTACCTCTCGGTGTGTGTAAGAATGCTCTTAAGAAGGGGAGTGGAGTAGTCGATGTTAGTTGTGAATTGAACTATTTTACTTACTCCATTCCATATGTTGAGCACACCTTGAGTGGTGAGCATGCCAAAGCCGATGTGTCACATTGTGATAAAATTGATTTGAAGGCTTGGTGTGTTGGTCTTGGGCTTAGGGGTCATAGAACATTTGAATGCTACATGTTGCATGACTTTGATCTCTTTGCTTGTTTTGAAAATGAGTGCTTGTTCTTGTCGAGCCAAGACTATGTTGTCTCCTTTGGGGACATAAGCTTTTTACTTGGTATTGATGCTTGGCTCTATCACAAGAGTGTGTTTTCCACACTACTTGCACTTATTCTTGTTAAGCTAACCTACTTGTGAAGTAGGAAATTTTGGTTGTGCTTGTTTTGAATGTAGGTTTTGATGGTTCGATTTCGAGGACGAAATCCTTTCAAGAAGGGGAGGATGATGCCGGGCAAATTGGCCTCAACGACAACCATCAAGAACCAAGCTTGAGAGCACAAGGAGTACCATCAAGGCCTCCGGAAGCAACTTGAAGATCATGCTTTTGAGCACCATGGATGGAGGACCACTTGGGCTCCAAGGGGATCCACCCCAAGCTCATTTTGAGCCTCTTGCACAAGTTCCAGAAGGAGGCGGAGCGCCTCAAAGCTGAGGCGGAGCGCCTACCAAAAAAGCAGAGAGCCGAACAGTAGAAGGCGGAGGGCCTCATCCTGAGGCGGAGGGCCTCATCCTGAGGCGGAGCGCCTCATCCTGAGGCGGAGCGCCTCATCAGCTGGAGGCGGAGCGCCTCATCCTGAGGCGGAGCGCCTCCCCCTGTTGGCCTACACGGGATTTTGTGTGTTTTTCCTATTTTGCCCTTAAGTGGCTTGTATTGTTATAACCCACTTTGGGGGTGTTTTAGACATTTCATTAAGTGTAAAGGAAGACTATAAATACCTTCCTTAGGCCATTTAGTTCATTAGTTTTAGTCTTGACATTGAATAGAAGAAAAGAGAATTAAGAGAAGGCCGAGCCTTTCTTGTTGAAGCCCGAGGCTTCATGTATCTTGTACGACTTGGAATCTATGGAGATTCACCACTAGTGTGAATTCCTTGTAAGGTTCGAGTTTCATTCTCCCTTTTGGATTATTAATTCATGTCTTGAATTCATTAATCCGTTCTTTCTTCTCGTTTCTTGACTCCCCAATCTTGATTTCTTGTTATCTTTAAATTGCTTCCGCTCGTTTATCGTATAGTTTGCTTCCGCGTGTTTTTCCCTGCATCAAAAAGTGTGGGAAAACACACTCTTGTGATAGAGCCAAGCATCAATAACAAGTAAAAAGCTTATGTCTCCAAAGGAAACAACAAGTACTTGACTCCAAATTAAAGTGCACCCAACACAAGAACAAACAAAGAGATCAATAGGATATGGAACATGCAAGGTATAGCAATCAAATTCCCTATGACCCCTAAGCTTATAACCAACACACCAAGCCTTCAAACTAATATTATCACAATGTGACCTATCGGCTTTGGCATGCTCAACACCCAAGGTGTGATCAACAAGTGGGGTGGAGTAAACAAAATAGTTCAATTGGCAACTAACATCAACTACTCCACTCCCCTTCTTAGAAGCACTCTTACACACACCAAGAGTGGCTTCCTCACCTCCAAATCCCTCTCTAAGACAATCGCCCTCATTAAGCAAACTCCAAAGGAAAGTCTCCAAAATAGGTCCTTCATCATTATAGTCCATACAATGAAGGTTAGGACTACTAGAAGATGGTTCAACACAACCAATATCAAGACCACTCATCCCACTTGGAGTTCCAAACAATGGATCATCCTTAGAGTCTATCTTTACATACCATGGAGGTTCTATTTTACTAGCAATTCTAGTCCGATACAATTCGCTACCACAAATGAGATTATCTTCACATAACGGAAATGTAAAAGCATGCACCTCAAATTCATGGCCACATGAAAACAAGGTATCAAGACTAGGTTCTTTATCCACACCCGAGGAGTCATCGAAAACGAATCGATCCATCTCACACTCTAGAGACTCCTCAAGATCACATCCATCCTCACCACGACACATAAGTCCCCCATTATCAAGCAATTCATCAAGGGAAAGGATAGGGTATTCATTCAACTCATCTTCCCCTTTGTCAAATATGGGTGGGGTGTCATAACAAGGTTCACAAGCAAGGTCAACTACACATTCCTCACTAATGAGAGGTTCAATGAACACCGGGCTCACATCATGATGTGGCTTATCATCCCTCTCAACTAGTGGTTCACAATCACACACAAGTTGACCATTCGACTCTACACTAGTTGCAAACACATTGTAATCATACAAATCATCAACTAGTGAAGAGTTAGCACACACACTACCATGAGACAAGGAAGTAACATGTTCAAGGGATGAGCTATCACTTACCTTTGAGTGGCCATCTTGCTCACTCAATGCATTTGGAGTGTCATGACTTGTCTCTTCACCTTGAAGCTCACATTGAAGTGTTTCTTCACCTTGTCTATCCTTCTTGGGACATGGTTGAGGCTCCATTGATTGGCCTCCAAGAGTACCTACACAAGCATTCACAAAAGTAGAAGAAAAAGATAAAGGGTTAAGGTTAGAATAAGGGGTGTCCTCACTCTTTTTCCCCTCTTTCTTTTCCCTCATTTTCTTTTCAAGGTTAGGTGTAGATTCGGGTGGTGACATCCCACTCACATCACTCAACACATCCTCTCCTTTTTCCACTCGGGGAATGTCACCGGTCACTCCCTTACTCCTCTCAATCTTTTGTCTCTCAAATTCGGGTGAGTTGGGACGAGGCCCAAGAATACCCATAGCCGGAGTAGGTGGAGTTTTAACATCAACCCGCAATCTAGGACTAAGAGACTCATCACTTGAGATCTCTTTCTTCTTTGTTGGTGAACCACTTAGCTTTGGAGCTTGGGGTTTGGGGTTCACCTTGTTGACTATTGCCAACTCTTTGCTTGCACTAGTCCCAACATTGCTTGTGATTGTAAGACTTCTTGTTTGCACTCTATTAACCATGGAATGAGGTTCTTGCTCCTTTCCCCCTTGCATTGGCCTAGAAGGTATACTAGGAGGTGATTTGATCTTTATCCCAATAGGTTCAAAGTCATACATCGTTGGGCATTGGCCGAGGTAATACTTATCACTCACTTTGCTATATCGCACCTTCTTGCTTTGCAACCATGACTCGCCAAACCACACATGACAATGTTGCATGGGGTACACATGACACCAAATATAATTCCAATATCCCCTATGCGATATACACACCCGAACTTCCTTGGAAACCCACACTCCGTAGTAGTCATAAGGATCCTTCAAGGCATAGCAAGGTAGCCTTAGTTCATCAACCACCGAGGTATTAATGCAATTGGCATCGGTGCCACCAATCTTGAGCAAGTACCCTCCATAACCTTCCACCTCAACAGGGAACCTCCGTAGGTCCAAGTGTAGTATAGGATCATCCAAGTAAGATCTTGGAACCTCTTGATACCCATCACTATCAAATCGAAGCTTACTTATCCCACTTCCCCTAGCAACAAAACTAGAACGACTTCCACTTCCCGTCACTCTTCCAACACTAGAAGTGTAGTTGAAAGTCGAGGAAGGAGCACCACTATGGAACCCATAATTGCCTCTCGCTTTGGTTCCATAGCCCCTAACACCACTCCTACCACCACGACTAGAGCAATGCACTCCAACCACGGTAAGAGCAATCTTTCTCCCTCCACCATTCACATGGGAACTAGAAGATGTAACTCTCCCATTTCCCATGGAACAACCACCACCACCTCCCATACTAATGGAAGGCCTTCTACTACTCTCTTGCTCACCACAAGCAACATCAAGAGAAGATGCATATGAACCATCCTCATAGTCAACCTCATCATCAATTCTCTCTACGTCGCTATCATCATGTTCAAATTCATCACAAGAAGAGTAAGTAGGATCATCATACCTTGAAGCGTCACCATCTTCAAATTCTTGACTTGGAGCATAAGATTCTTCACCTTCGTCTTCATGAGCTTCATAGTCTTCTTCGACCTCTCGATCATCATAGTGAACCGCTTCATCCTCATAGGAGCCATGGTTTCCATCATCATAGTAATGGCCATCATCAACATCATAGGAACCATAGTCTCCATCATCACCATACGAGTCATAGCAACTCGCATCATCCCCATATGAGCCATAGTCTCCACAATCAACATCCGACATCGTTGCAACACCAAAGCACAGAACCTCCCCAAAGTCACTCCCTCACGTGTTTCACTCAATTTATGAACACTCAAGAGCGAGGCCTTTACAACTTGGGAACCAAGGTGATCACAACTAGCATGTCCAAGTTAAAGTTCGGAATGGAGTTAATGAGACTCAATGGACGGACGGTTATTTAAAGTGCGCACTTGAGGCCAAAGAAAGTTCTACGAATCTTCTTTGATTCCTAACCTCCTCTAAGCACGAATGTCCTAATACGCTAGTAAGTTAGTGTCTTTTGAGTAGGCCAATTACCCTAGAAACACTAACCAAGAAGCCCGTGGGCGAATAACAATGGAAACCTAGGCAAAAAACTACCCGGGAACACCCTTCAGCAAGAGGCGCTCCGCCTCAAGAAGGAGGCGCTCCGCCTCAGGAAATCCAGAGAGCAGCCCAGAAAGAGGCGCTCCGCCTCAAAATGGAGGCGCTCCGCCTAGGCCAATTTCCTGCAACTTTGCAAAACGCGTTTTCGGCTCGTTTTGCACCCAAAATCCAACGTTTTCGACTTGTTTTCGATTCTAATGATACCCAAAGGTGTGTATTATGTTTCTAAACATTCCCCAATAGGTTTTAACCCCAAACAAACAACAATCAATCGATTTTGATTCTTGAGCAAAATTCTAGGGTTCTTGAAAATTTTGGAGATTTGATTTCTTCAAACTTTGAAATACACCACCAAATCTTGTAATTTTGGTACCAAAAGAACGGGAATACAATAAGGAACAAACCCCAATGATTTTTAATGAATGGGTGTTCCAATCCAACAAGTTCCACCATGTTTTTGTGAAATTTTCAAGTTTTTCAATTTTTTTGTTTTTCTTCAAATTTTCAAGAACAAACACAACAACAACAAAGATAAAGATAAAGAGTCACGATCGAGGGTTTGTAAGAACAAAACCTATCCGTGCTCTGATACCAAGATGATAAGGGTCAAAATACGCGGAAGCAACTATACGATAATCGAGCGGAAGCAAGTAAAGGATAACAAGAAATCAAGATTGGGAAGGCAAGAAAATAGAAGAAAGAATCGAATTCAATTTACTAACGTTAATTGAATTCAAAAGGGGAGAAGGGAAACTTGAACCTTACAATGGAATCTAACTAGATGTCGATCTCCATAGGTTCCAAGTCGAGACATAAACGAGCCTCGGGCTCACACAAGAAGGGCTCGGCCTCTTCAATGTTCTCTCTCAAGATCCTATCTTCAACAATGACTAACTAAGGTTTGATGAGACTAAGTGAAGTATTTATAGGCTTCACTTAGTCATAATAAAAGGTCTAAAGTACCCCCAAAGTGGGTTAAAACAAATAAGGCCACGCAGGGCTATAGTTGGAAGTTCATGCAAAAAGAAGTAAAATATCCCGCATGCTGAAACAGGGGGAGGCGCTCCGCCTCAGGATGAGGCGCTCCGCCTCCAGCTGATGAGGCGCTCCGCCTCAGGATGAGGCCCTCCGCCTCAGGATGAGGCCCTCCGCCTTCTTCTGTTCTGCTCTCTGTTTTTTGGTAGGCGCTCCGCCTCAGCTTTGAGGCGCTCCGCCTCCTTCTGGAACTTGTGCAAGAGGCTCAAAATGAGCTTGGGGTGGATCCCCTTGGAGCCCAAGTGGTCCTCCATCCATGGTGCTCAAAAGCATGATCTTCAAGTTGTTTCCGGAGGCCTTGATGGTACTCCTTGTGCTCTCAAGCTTGGCTCTTGACGGTTGGCGCTTTGGCTCCAATTTGGGGCTTATCAGAGATGGTTGTTGATTTTGAAGGTAAAGCTCGGGCCAAGGCATTGCTTGAACTTCATGCCAAGGCGCGGAAGACTTTGGAGGAGGCCTATGAGAAGATAACAACCAAGAAGAACAAAGGAAGAAAGAAGGTGGACTTCAAGAAGGGAGATTGGGTATGGGTGCACTTCCGCAAGGAACGATTTCCCAACCAAAGGAAGGGGAAGTTGGCACCAAGGGGCGATGGACCATTCCAAGTGTTGTCCAAGATCAACAACAATGCATACGTGATAGATTTGCCCGGTGAGTATAATGTGTCGACTACTTTCAATGTTAGTGACTTGACTTCTTTTGATGTAGGTGATGATACCTTGGAGGAGGACGTCTCAATTTCGAGGACGAAATCTTTTCAAGAAGGGGAGGATGATGCAACCCAAATGGCATCGAGACCATTCACTCGAAGTCAAGCCAAGGATATACAAGACGCTCACCTACACTTGGTTTGGAGAGGCGTGGATGATACGAGCTCGGGAGTGGACTTAAAGACAATGCATTGGAGCTCAATCCATGTGGAAACAGGGCAGGAAACAGTGCAAGAAGCAGGGGAGCAAAACAGGGCAAAAACAGGGGAGATCTGCTGAGCTTACTGCCTAAGACTGGAAACTTGCTCTTCGCGATCGCGTCCATCACTCACGCGATCGCGATGACCATTTCTTTTGCCTGCGCGATCGCGCCAAGACTCGCGCTATCGCGAGGGTCTGCATTTTAGTGTCCCACGCGATCGCATATAACTCTGCGCGATCGCGAAGAACACTTCAGTGGCAGCGGACCAGAATCTAGGAAATATTGTAATGGGGTGCTATAAATGCCCTCTTTCATCATTTATTTTTTTTACACTACTTTGAACACAAAAACACTTGAATGAGCATAGCTCTTGACATTGTAACTCTTTTGGCTTGAAATCAATTGGATGAATCCAAGTTGCTCTTCAATCCTTATTCGATCATTCTATTTGCTAGAGCCTCGTGTCTCTTGAGGATAGTTGCTTAGCGTAGGTGATTCTTTCCAATCGTTCGGGGTGTAACGGAACAAGTTCTTCGTTGCTACTCGACTTTAGTGTGAGTCTCGTCTCGTTCTTTATCTTTTATCGCTTTCGTATTTTCGATTGCATCAACTACTCACGCGATCGCGAAGAGGCTTCTCCTACTCTGCGCGACAGCGCCACCTCAACGCGATCGCGAAGGCTGAAGAATGGCTTGAAGATTTTCCTGCTCTGCGCGACAGCGTCGCCTTCCACGCGATCGCGAAGCTTGAAGATTCAGTGTTGCGCGATCGCATATCCTTTAGCGCGATCGCGAAGAAGACTTTGACAGTGCGGACTCTAACTTGGCAAATGTTGTAAGGGGAAACTATAAATACCCCATTCATTCATTTATTGCACAATTAGCTAACCTTGAATGTAGAATGATATTTTCTTTGAGTGAATCTCAATGTTGAACCCGTGAACGGGCATGATTTCACTTGGTGGATTCCAAGTTGAACATCGTAACCTCTTTCGATCATTCTATTTGCAAGAGCCGGGTGCCTCTTGAGGGTAGTTGCGTAGTATAGGTGATCCTTGACTTCACCCGGGGTGTATCGAGACGAGTTCCTCGGTGCTACTTAGGTAAACGTTCAAGCCTCGTCTTGCTTTTATCTCGATATCTTCATCGATATCGCCTATCTTGTTTTAGCTTCCGCACTTTTATATCGTTTGTTGTTTCCGCCTGTTTCCCCCGTATCAGTTAAACTTTAAGAGTGCACTGCAACCATTTCTACCAAAAGCCATAGCTGTTGGTAGAGGCGCAACGCAACTCTTATACCGCCGGATCAACCCCAAATCGAGGTCCGTCCCTGACACCACCATGACCACCCCGAGCAACGCAACTCCTCCAGGGGGTGGACCCCACTACGGGCGGCTCCTATGATGCGGGCCCAATCCTTGATAGCCCCGGGCCCAATCCTTGATAGCCCAGCTGCATCATCCCCCCTTTCTTTAAAGCAAGTTCGTCCCCGAACTTCGCATGGTGTAGCCAGGAATCGAACCCGGGTTGGCTCTGATACCAAACTTTAAGAGTGCACTGCAACCATTTCTACCAAAAGCCATAGCTGTTGGTAGAGGCGCAACGCAACTCTTATACCGCCGGATCAACCCCAAATCGAGGTCCGTCCCTGACACCACCATGACCACCCCGAGCAACGCAACTCCTCCAGGGGGTGGACCCCACTACGGGCGGCTCCTATGATGCGGGCCCAATCCTTGATAGCCCCGGGCCCAATCCTTGATAGCCCAGCTGCATCACCCATAGCCGGAGTAGGTGGAGTTTTAACATCAACCCGGAATCTAGGACTAAGAGACTCATCGCTTGATGTCTCGTTCTTTTTTGTTGGTGAACCACTTTGCTTTGGAGCTTGTGGTTTGGGGTTCACCTTGTTGACAAGTGTCAACTCTTTTCTTGCACTAGTCCCACCATTGCTTGTGATTGTAGGACTTCTCTTCAATGGTGTCCCACTAGTTCTCATGTTCGTAGGACTTCTTGTTTGCACTTTTTGGGTCATAGGGCTTCTCCTCAATGGTGTTCCCCCATTTCTCATGTTCATGGGCTTGCTTGGTTGTACTTCTTCTCTCCTAAGAAGGAGGAGTTGTAACTTCCCTTGTGCTTTAACACGGTAGCCTTCCAACGCTTCTCGGGCAATCGTGAAGTATTTATTGAAAAGCCAAGGCTTTCCCAACATAACATCACATCCCACTAAAGGACCTACTTTGCACTCCACTTCTTCTTCAAAGTTCCTTTGTGAGATAACTACCCTAGCCACTCCATCAACACAAGGTATTCCCAACCTTCTCACTACAAGATGGCTAATCCAACTTGCTTCACCACTATCCACTTGAAGCACATACCCATGATTCCCATTAAGGCTCACAATGAATTGATACCACGCTCTTTGGATCATGGACTCATCCATGTAACGCCCTTTACAAAACCCCTCAAGAGTGCCTCCACTAATTGGGTACTTCCTAATTTCACCACTACTAGCAATACCATAACCCATAGTGCGACTCATGCCATCTCTTCCCTCGGCCTCATTCTCTTCTATCTCATCCTCCAAGAGTTGGAGTCGAGTGTCTATTGCCTCCATTTGAGCCAAGATGCTCGGAAGGTAGGCCTCAACTAACTCCCTCTCGCTCATACCTTTCTCACCACTCCCACTTCCCTCCAAACCTCCCTTATGGCTCCTTGTACCTGCAAAAGACATGTTAAGAAAGTGCAACGGTTAGTATAAACAACCTCACTTGCTCTCCCTTACCTTTGGTGGTGGCTCTCAACACTCTTTTGGGGTGCACACTCCCAAACCCCCACCCAAAGATGTCCTTATCTCTTTTAGGAACCCAAATGGTAAGATCAATCAACTAGTAGATCCAAGTAAAGGTCCGGAGTGGAGTTGATGTGACTCGATGTACGGAAGCTAGTTTAGTGCGCACTTGAAGCAAGCAATTCTACGACTTTAAGTATAGACTTCAAGACACACAAACAACCTAAGAGATCAAAGATTAGTGTTAATAAGATAGGACAAATACCTTAGAAACACTAACCAAGAGGTACGGAAGCAAACGGATCACAAAAACACACGAAACGAGGCCAAACGGAGACCAATCAGGAGTGGGCGCCCCGCCTGTTGTACAGGGGCGGTCCGCCCAAAAACTTCAGAGGCTAGGGGGGCGGTCCGCCTACTGGGTGGGCGGTCCGCCTACTGGGTGGTTCAGCTCTGTCCGAAAACGGGTTTTTGGCCCTTTTGCACCCAAATTTCGATGTTCCAAGGTGTTTTTTCCCAATCCGAAGGTACCCAATGGTGTTTTCAACTACTCCAATCAATCCCCAATGATTTATAACATCACCCAATCCAAAACGAATCCAAATCAAGCAATTTCAATGAAGTTCAAGGGTTTTTCAATTTTGGGGTTTTTGATTTTTTTTCAACTTTTGATTCTCAACACCAAATTATGAAACAAGGGTACCAAATCAACGGGTAATCATCATAGATCAATCCCCGATATCAAACACCAAAGGAATCATCAAATCCAATCCACAATAAGAATTTTTTTGTATTTTTCACTTTTTTCAATTTTTTTGTTTTCTTCTTTTCTCAAGAACATAAACACAATAACAATAAAGTAAAGATAGGATGAACAAGGAACGCGGATTCGTAAGAACGAAACCCGAGCCTTGCTCTGATACCAAGATGATAGGGATCAAATAGGCGGAAGCGATAATCTAATGATGCGGAAGCAATAATCAAAGATAACAAGAAAGTAAGGGATGGGGAAGAACAGAAATAGAAGAAAAGAATGGATAAACGATTCAAACCATGAATTGAATATCCGAGAGAGGAAGGGAAACTTGAACCATACAAGGAATCCGTACTAGTGACGGATCTCCATAGGCCCCAAGCAAAGAGATAATCCGAAGCTTCAAGCTTCTACAAGAAGAAGGCCTTGCCTCTCTTACTAAGTTTATTCTTCAAATCTAAACAAGCTTAGGAAATAAATGACTAAGTGTGGTATTTATAGGTTCACCACACTTCTAAATGAAATGTCTAAAAGCCCTCAAATGTAATAAAAACAATACAAGCCTCGTAGGGCCAAAATAGGAATTACGCGTGGCATTCCCGTGCAAAACAAAGCAACTAGGCGCCCCGCCTAGTGTAGGTAGGCGCCCCGCCTAGTCTCATCAGGCGTCCCAAGCAGGCCCTCCGCCTACTGCAGAGGCGGACTGAGATCCAGAGGTCAGACACATAGTGGGCGGTCCGCCTAGTCAAAGGGGCGGTCCGCCTGCTTCCTTGAAGGCTTGAAACGTCTCGAAATGTGTCTCCCGAGCCTCTCCTTTGGGTCCTAGGTGGTCCTCCTCCCGTGGCGCTCCTTTGCATGATCTTTAAGTCGCTTTCGGGGGCCTTGACTTGCGTCCTTTGTGCTCTCCAAGCTTGGTTCTTGATGGTTGGCGTTTTGGGTCTTATCAATCCTCCTCTACGGCTTCCTCACATTCAACTTCCTCATCCTTCTCTACTTCTTCTTTTTCGGACTCACTTTCTTGCTCATACACTAGATTGCCAACCACAACCATGGTTCGTTTTGTGGAGCAATCTTTAGCAATATGCCCAAAGCCCTTGCATTTATAACATTGAGTAGATGTAGAGATAGGATTACTCAAGCGAGTTTTAGAAGTACCTTCCAAGTGTGGAGTCGTCTTCTCACTAAGCTTCTTCACTTCTTGTTGGCACTTGCACTTGGAAAGTTTGCACTTGGAGTCGTCCACCATTTTGGCTTGCTTGAAGTGGTAGGAGTGTTTTTGAACTTCTCTCCTTTAAGCCATCTCTCGGCTTCAATGGCGGCTTCAAACATATCTTGAAGTGAGAGATAATGATGCAACCTCAATTGAGAAGCTATACCATAGCTCAAGCCATTCTTGAAACGGATCATGGCTTCTTCTTCACCTTCATTATCCATATCCAATGCCATCCGGGTCCTTTCAAATTCATCATGGTACTCATGCACCGATTTGACACCTTGTTTTAGATCATAGAGCTTCTTGAGTTGCTCTTGTCGGTACCTTGGAGTTATGTACTTGGTATTCATAAGCACTTTCAACTCATCCCAAGTCACATTCAAATGCAAATTCATCCTTCTCCTAGACCTCTTCATGGACTCCCACCAAGTAGAAGCATAGGCCTCAAAGGTAGAAATAGCATAGGTACCCTTTCTCTCCTCGGTCATCTCGTTGATGTCGAATATTCTCTCCATTTGTAGTACCCAATCAATGTATGCCTCCGGATCACAAGTTCCCTTGAAGGATGGAAGATTGATCTTGACACTATTGAGGTTGTTGTTGTTGTCACGTACCCCATAGTTAGGCTCCGGTTGGCCTCCATAGTAGTCATCATGAGCAACATACTCCCTCCTCGCATTACCTCTAGCATAGCCCATGGGTGGTGGCCCTCGACCTCGGCCCCTACCCCTATCAACATTTCGTCCCCAATGCATTTGCCTCCTAGGTTGATATGGAACATTATACCCATAAGCCTCATCACCATACCCGGCCTCCTCCTCTTCTTGAACTTCATCAATTTGTTCAAGAGGTGGGACATTCCGCACGGGTCTTCGAAGTGTAGCATTTCCTTGGGGATTGCCCAAGTTGAGGGGATTGCCCTCTTGTCGGGGATTGCCCAACCCACGCTCTTGTAGAGCTTCAACTTTGCTTTGTTCATACCTCTTGCTTAGCTCAACAAAGTGTCCGGGGGTCATAGGAGTGCTATGACTTGTGCCCTCTCCGGATTCGATTTGGACACTCGGGGTCCTCCTCTCTCCGGTCTCAACTTGATTCTTCTCGATGGTCTCAAGTCTCAAAGTTATCTCCTCAAACTTAGCCATAATGGTGGCCATGAAGTTCTTCATAGGATCATCCCCATCATTCGCCATTGTACCTACAAGAAGCAACAAACGTTAGTAAAACACCTCACCACTCCCTCACAATGTTTCACTCGGCTCGCTCTTTTGGTGGAGGGGGGGATATTTCACTCAAGTTCGAGTTTAAAAGCTTCAAGTAGTTGACCAACGAACCACAACTCAACCACTCAACTCCTCAAACCTACTGCTCTCCGGGGTGAGTGGAGTTAATGGGACTCGATTGGAACGGTAAGCACTTTAATTGAGGACTTGAATCAAAAGATGCTACGGATCTTCTTCGAATTCTAGTCTCCTTTCTAAGGCACGATGATCCTAATAGCTCGAAGTAATTAGTACTACACAAGTAGGATTATACTCTAATAGTACTAATTAGAAGCAATGCAATCAACAAAACACGAAAACCTAGAAGTTTCTACCCGTTTCCCAACTTTCAGGAAGTAGGCGCCCCACCCCTGTCAACTGGGCGGTCCGCCTGGTCTGCAGTAGAGGAAAGTGGGCGGTCCGCCTGCTTAGTAGGCGCCCCGCCTCTAAACTTCAGAGAGTTGGGTAGGCGCCCCGCCTCCTTTTCGGGCGGTCCGCCTACTGCAAATTCCAGCAATGTTCAACAACGTTTTTCTTGGCTTTTGCACCCAAAAATCCAACTAATCACACGATGTTTTGGCAATCCGAGGGTACCCAAACGTTGTTCTAACCACAGAGATCAAACCCCAATCATTTTAACAAAACCCAATCAATAATCAATAATCTACCATGTTCATCATGTTCATAACTAGGGCTTATCAAAAGAGGGTTCAACAAGGGTTATGATTCTTCAAAGTAGGTGTTATACAAGTTCAATTCCCACAAAATTGGTACCAAATCGTTTGTTTTTCAAAGAAGATCAATCCCCAATAACAAGTTTCCACTATAACATCAATCGAACCCAAGAATCAAGGCAAAAATCATCAAGAACAAGTTCATCAAGGGTTTAAGGGAAATTGGGGTTTCAACTTTTCAAACTTCACCAAATCAATCAATTTTGGTACCCAAGTAACGGCAATTCAAGCACGATCAAGAATCCACAACACTCATAACATAATTCATCCAATCCAACAAGATACATCAATTTTTTTGTATTTTCAATTTTTCAATTTTTTTTGAGTTTTTCTACTTTCAATAACAAGAACAATGAAACTAAAGATAGAATCAATCTAAGGCACGAAGAATCAAGGGTCGGGGGTTTGTAGAAACAAAACCCGAACCTTGCTCTGATACCAAGATGATAGGAATCAAAAACGCGGAAAGATAAAAGATAGAAACGAGACGTAACTCGATCACTAAACACAAGTAGCAACGGAGAACTAGTTCCGTTACACCCCGGGAGAAGGCCAAGAACACCTACGCTAGGCAACTACCCTCGAGACGACAACGGACTCGCAAGTAGAATGGTCGGGGAGGTTTGGGGGTCAACTAGAATCCACTAGCAAACTCAAACCGAACTCAAAGGTTTCATTCATAGAGAATCCACTCTAGAACATTGTTTTAATCAAACATTCATCATCAAAGCTAACTAAGGAATAATGCTAAGCTATGGAGTATTTATAGACCTTCCTTAGACATGAATGAAAGGTCTAAAGTACCCTTAATTAGGTTCTAAATAACAAAGGCCACGCAGGGCTATAATAGTCAAAACATAGCTATTTAATGAGGTGTCCCGTCTTGGAAAACAGAGAAGTAGGCGCCCAGCCTACTAAAGTAGGCGCCCCGCCTATTTCAGCTCATCCTGGGAAGTGGGCGGTCCGCCTAGTTGTGCAGGGGCGGTCCGCCTACTGGCTTCAACTTCAGAGAGTTGAGGGGGTGGTCCGCCTAGTGGAGTGGGCGGTCCGCCTCCTCCTGTGACACCTTGGAACGCCTCGAAATGTGTTTCTAAGGCCCCTCGTTCCATGGCGTTCCATTGCATAAGCTCTTCCTTGGCCTTGAATGATGTTTTTAGGTGGTTGCTCGATTTGGGTCTTATCACAGGTGGGGCGCCTGTTTTGCTGAATTGTGCGAACGGGTAGTTTGTAGTAGGATCTCTTGTTTCTTTGATTGCATTGCATCTAGCTAGTACTTCTTTGAGTAATCTTTCCTAATTAAATTGTGCTAGCCTTTCGAAGCTAATAGAAAACTCAAGCCTAAGACGGAGAGTAGAATTCGAAGAGGACTCGTAGTATCATTTGACTCAAGTCCGCACTTAAAGAGCTTATCGTTCCAATAGAGTCCCGTCAATTCCACTCACCCCGGAGTGCATTGGGTTTGTGAATTGAGTGATTAAGTTGAGGTTTGTTGATCAACCTTGTGAAGCTTTTGAGTTCAAGCTTGTGTGAAATATCCACCGCCACTAAACGAGTGAACCGAGTGGAACACTTGTGAGGGAGTGAGTGAGGATATTACACTAACGTTTGCTTGTTTTGTAGGTACAATGGCTACAGAAGGAGATGATTTTACTAAGAATGCCCTTGCTACTATCCTTGCCAAATTGGACAGTATGAACTTGAGGATTGAGAGTCTTGAGAGGGTGACATCAAGTACCCTAGTTGAGCAAGGGACATCCAATGTCCAATCGGAAAAAGGGACCGCGAGTGTCCAAGTTGAGAAAGGGGCCCCGAGTGCCCAAGTAGAAGGTGTTGAGGGCACAAGTAGCTCGACCTTTACCCCGGAACAAGTTGTTGAGTTGCTTAATCAACAACGGGTAAAGGAGGATCGTGACCGAATTGAACAATTGTTGGGCATGATGAGACCCAAATCGTGCCAAGACACTTTCCAACACTTTCCGACATGTGCCAAGCTTGGAAGATACAATGGACTTGTAGTCAAGGGCTTTGGAAGTGTTCCGGATGGTTTCAGCATTAGGCCCCACGCCTAAGGAGGAGGAAGGAGGCCCAGCACTGCCAGGCGCCCCGCCTAGCCCCAGGCGCCCGCCTAGGGAGCTCACTGCCTAAGGATGGAATTGCACCCAGGCACCCCACCTGCCTAGGCGCCCCAGCCCAGGCGCCCGCCTAGCCCAGGCACCACGCCTAGACCCAGGCGCCCCGCCTAGCTCCAGCATGCTCCAGGCGCCCCTCCCAGTCCCAGGCGCCCCTCCCAGCTCGCAGATTTATTAGTCTTTTACTGTTTTGACCCTACGTGGTCTTTTATGCCTAAGCCTAAGTGTGGGCACTTTAGACATCTTACTTAGTGTCTAAAAACATCTATAAATAGCTAGATAGTTAGTTTTATTCCTTAGTTAGCTTTGATGATGAGTGTTTGATTAAACAATGTTCTAGAGTGGATTCTCTATGAATGAAACCTTTGAGTTCGGTTTGAGTTTACTAGTGGATTCTAGTTGAACCCCAAACCTCCCCCGACCATTCTACTTGCGAGTCCGTTGTCGTCTCGAGGGTAGTTGCCTAGCGTAGGTGTTCTTGGCCTTCTCCCGGGGTGTAACGGAACTAGTTCTCCGTTGCTACTTGGGATTAGTGATCGAGTTACGTCTCGTTCCTATCTTTTATTGTTCCGCGTTTTGATTCTTATCATCTTGGTATCAGAGCAAGGTTAGGGTTTTGTTTCTACAAACCCCCGACCCTTGATTCTTCGTGCCTTAGATTGATTCTATCTTTAGTTTCTTGTTCTTGTTATTGGAAAGGAGAAAACAAAAAAAAAAAAAAAAAAAAAAAAAAAAAATTGGAAAATTGAAAATACCAAAAATTTGCTCTATTTTGTTGATTTGGATGATTTATGTTATGGGTGTTGTGGATTCTTGATCGTGATTGAATTCCCGTTACTTGGCTACCAAAATTGATTGATTTGGAGAAGTTTGAAAAGTTGAAACCCCAATTTCCCTTAAACCCTTGATGAACTTGTTCTTGATGCTTTTTGGCTTGATTCTTGGGTTGGATTGATGTTATAGTGGAAACTTGTTATTGGGGATTGATCTTCTTTGAAAACCAAACAAATTGGTACCAAATTTGTGGGAATTGAACTAGTATAACACCTACTTTGTTGAATCACAATCCTAGTTAAACCCTTGTTGGTGTTCTTGGTGTTCTTGACTTCAACCCTTGATTGATTGATTGTTTGGATATAATTTTGATTGGGTGTTGTTAAGGAAGAACAAAAACGACTTTGGGTATCATCGGATTGTGAAAACACATTGAAAACATCGGATTGGAGGCTTGAAAATCGACTTGAAACGAGTTTGGAACGAGTTGGGAAAAGCCTCAAGCCAGGCGCCCCGCCTGACTTGCTCACTGCCTAAGTCTCAGGCGCCCCGCCTAGACCCAGGCGCCCCGCCTGGAATACTGCACAGTCTAGGCGCCCCACCTGAGTTCCAGGCGCCCCTCCTGGGTGCTGAACAAGTTGTTTCGGGTAGAATTTCGTAGGTATTTCCCTTTGTTTGATAACATAACATCTAGTTAGTACTACTTTGAGTAACCGTTCTACTTGAATAGTACAAGCCCTTTAATTGCTATTAGGATCATCGTGCCTAGAAAGGAGACTAGAACTCAAAGAAGATCCGTAGTGTCCTTTTGATTCAAGTCCTCACTCAAAGTGCTTACCGCTCCAATCGAGTCCCATTAATTCCACTCTCCCCGGAGAGCATCGGACTTGAGAAGTTGAGTGATTGAGTTGTGGTTCGTTGGTCAACTACTTGAAGCTTTTAAACTCGAACTTGTGTGAAATATCCCCCCCTCCACCAAAAGAGCGAGCCGAGTGAAACATTGTGAGGGAGTGGTGAGGTGTTTTACTAACGTTTGTTGCTTCTTGTAGGTACAATGGCGAATGATGGGGATGATCCTATGAAGAACTTCATGGCCACCGTTATGGCTAAGTTCGAGGAAATCACTTTGAGACTTGAATCCATCGAGAAGAATCAAGTTGAGACCGGAGAGAGGAGGACCCCGAGTGTCCAAATTGAATCCGGAGAGGGCACGAGTCATAGCACTCCTATGACCCCCGGACACTTTGTTGAGCTAACCAAGAGGTATGAACAAAGCAAAGTTGAAGCTCTACAAGAGCGTGGGTTGGGCAATCCCCGACTAGAGGGCAATCCCCTCAACTTGGGCAATCCCCAAGGAAATGCTACACTTAGAAGACCCGTGCGGAATGTCCCACCTCTTGAACAAATTGATGAAGTTCAAGAAGAGGAGGAGGCCGGGTATGGTGATGACGCCTATGGGTATGATGTTCCATATCAACCTTGGAGGCAAATGCATTGGGGACGAAATGTTGATAGGGGAAGGGGCCGAGGTCGAGGGCCACCACCCATGGGCTATGCTAGAGGAAATGTGAGGAGGGAGTATGTTGCTCATGATGACTACTATGGAGGCCAACCGGAGCCTAACTATGGGGTACGTGACAACAACAACAACCTCAATAGTGTCAAGATCAATCTTCCATCCTTCAAGGGAACTTGTGACCCGGAGGCATACATGGAATGGGTACTACAAATGGAGAGAATCTTCGACATCAACGAGATGACCGAAGAGAGAAAGGGTACCTATGCTATTTCTACTTTTGAGGCCTATGCTTCCACTTGGTGGGAGTCTATGAAAAGGTCGAGGAGAAGGATGAATGCTCCTTTGAATGTGACTTGGGATGAGTTGAAAGGGCATATGAATACCAAGTACATAACTCCAAGGTATCGGCAAGAGCAACTCTAGAAGCTCTATGATCTAAAGCAAGGTGTCAAATCGGTGCATGAGTACCATGATGAATTTGAAAAGATCCGGATGGCATTGGAAATGGATACCGAATGTGTTGAACAAGCAATGATCCGCTTCAAGAATGGTTTGAGTTATGGTATCGCTTCTCAATTGAGGTTGCATACTTATCATTCACTTGACGATCTACTTGAAGCCACCGTTGAAGCCGAGAGATGGCTTAAGGGAGAGAAGTTCAAAAACACTCCTACCACTTCAAGCAAGCCAAAAGAGTGGACGACTCCAAGTGCAAACTTTCCAAGTGCAAGTGCCAACAAAGAAGTGAAGAAGCTTAATGAGAAGACTACTCCACACTTGGAAGGTACTTCTAAAACTCGCTTGAGTAATCCTATCTCTACATCTACCCAATGTTATAAATGCAAGGGCTTTGGGCATATTGCCAAAGAATGCTCCACAAAACGAACCATGGTTGTGGTTGGCAATTTGGTGTATGAACAAGAAAGTGAGTCCGAAAAGGAGGAAGTAGAGGGAGATGAGGAAGTTGAATGTGAGGAAGCCGTAGAGGAGGATGATGGTCCTCAAATGTTCTTGGTGGTTAGGAGGAGCTTGAGTACCATTCTCATGGAAGAGGAGGTGGAAAATGATCAAAGGGAAAGCCTCTTTCATGCTAGATGTCGTGTGATGGGGCAAGTATGCTCAATGGTTGTTGATTCGGGGAGTTGTACCAACATTGTGAGCCAAACCTTGATTTCCCAATTGAAGTTGCCTACTCAAAAGCATCCAAAACCGTATCGACTACAATGGCTAAGCGAGTGTGGTGAACTTAAAGTGGTGAAACAAGCATTGATTGAGTTTAGCATTGGGAGCTATAAGGATAAGATCTTGTTTGACGTGGTCCCGATGCAAGCATGCCACTTATTGTTTGGGAGACCATGGCAACATGATAGGTTTGTAGTGCATGATGGCCGGACCAATTCCTATACGGTCAAGCAAGATGGGAGAAAATATGTGCTTAGACCTTTGACTCCAAGGCAAGTGAGGGAAGACTACAAACGCATGAAGGAGTTGAGGGAAGCGGCTAAAGCAAAGTCACCCATGGTACTTGAACCCGAGGCAAACAATTTCATTGTTTTGCCATTGCATGATGAAAATGAGAGTCACTCCGCTTCAAATGAGAGAGGAAAGATAGAGAGAAGTGAGGGAGTGACCGGTGACAATCCAAGAGAGGAAAAAGGAGAGGCTTTGAGGAGTGATGTGAGAGGATTGTCACCACAAACTACACTTGACCATGAGGTAAAATTGAGAGAGATGAGAGGTGAGGAAGGAAAAATTGAGAGTGAGAGCACCCATTGTTCTAACCCTTCTTTATCTTCTACTTTTTCTTGTGAAAGTTCTTGTGTAGGTACATTTGAAGACAAGCCATTGGAGCCTCAATGTGAGCTTCATGAAGGGGAGGTTGCATATGACACTTCAAACCTTGTGAGTGATCAAGGAAGTACTACAAATGTAAGTGTTGCTTCACCTTTTCATGAGCCTACTAGCTACTTGTCTTGTGATGACTCAACACTAGTTGGTGGTTTTGATGCATCTAGTGAGTATACCACTAGTGAAGAGTCTAGTTGTCAACATGAATGTGCTTATGGAACACTAGTTGGAAGGGATGCTATGCCACATCATGATGTGAGCTCATTGATCCTTGAACCCCTCCCTAGTGTAGATTTGATAGTTGACCATGATTGTGACCTTTGCTATGACACACCACCAACCTTTGACACAGGGGAAGATGAGGTAGTTGACCATTCCCTAATTGATATGCTTCTATTTGGTGGACCCATGTGTTGTGGTGAGGATGAACTTGTCCTTGAGGAGTCCAAATTGCATGAATTGGACAATGTTGTCTATGTTGACTCCTCAAGTGAACCTAGTCTTGATAACTTGTCTATGCTTAATCATGATCTTGAGATGCATGCTTATACTAATCCATTGTTTGAAGGCATCCTCATTAGTGGTAAAGACTTGTATCGAACTAGGGTGAGTAGTCAATTGGAACCCCCATGGTGTGAAGGGTTTGATTCCTTGGGCAATCCATTGTTTGAGGCTTTGGGTGAGGTAGATGGTTCTTTGAGTGACCCTACTATTGCTTGTTGGGGTTATGATGAAGAAGAGTCCATCATCAATACCTTCCTTGAAAGCTTGTCTTTTGAGAAGGATTGCTTAGGAGATGAAATTAGAGGGGAAGAGGAATCCCTTGGTGTGAGTAGGTATGCTCTAAAGAAGGGGAGTGGAGTGCTTGATCCTACTTGTAGGTTGGGCTATTTGATTCACTCCACTCCACACGTTGATCACACCTCAAGGATAGATTGGTTTGTTGATCTTGAACTCAAGGTTCAAGGGGATTTTGATAGCTTGATCTTGCATTTTTCATATCCCCATGGCTTATTTGATCACTATTGTGTTAGGTGCATGATGATCTTTAACCAAGTACTTATTGTTCTCTTGGGAGATTTGATATTTGTGCTTTTAATTGATGCTTGGTTATATCACAAGAGTGTGTTTTCCACACTTCTTGCACTAACCTACTTTCAAAGTAGGAATTCTTGTGTTGCTTGTCGTTGCTTGTAGGTTCTAAGCTCCATGTTAAGGCAAGGGAGATCTTGGAAGAGACCTATGTCAAAGTAACGATCAAGGGTTACAAGGGAGGAGAGCATTGGGCACCCCAAAGAGATGATTCCATGGGCGTGAATGCATTGATTTCGAGGACGAAATCTTCTCAAGAAGGGGAGGATGATGAGACCCAAATCGTGCCAAGACACTTTCCAACACTTTCCGACATGTGCCAAGCTTGGAAGATACAATGGACTTGTAGTCAAGGGCTTTGGAAGTGTTCCGGATGGTTTCAGCATTAGGCCCCACGCCTAAGGAGGAGGAAGGAGGCCCAGCACTGCCAGGCGCCCCGCCTAGCCCCAGGCGCCCGCCTAGGGAGCTCACTGCCTAAGGATGGAATTGCACCCAGGCACCCCGCCTGCCTAGGCGCCCCAGCCCAGGCGCCCGCCTAGCCCAGGCGCCTCGCCTAGACCCAGGCGCCCCGCCTAGCTCCAGCATGCTCCAGGCGCCCCTCCCAGTCCCAGGCGCCCCTCCTAGCTCGCAGATTTATTAGTCTTTTACTGTTTTGACCCTACGTGGTCTTTTATGCCTAAGCCTAAGTGAGGGCACTTTAGACATCTTACTTAGTGTCTAAAAACATCTATAAATAGCTAGATAGTTAGTTTTATTCCTTAGTTAGCTTTGATGATGAGTGTTTGATTAAACAATGTTCTAGAGTGGATTCTCTATGAATGAAACCTTTGAGTTCGGTTTGAGTTTACTAGTGGATTCTAGTTGAACCCCAAACCTCCCCCGACCATTCTACTTGCGAGTCCGTTGTCGTCTCGAGGGTAGTTGCCTAGCGTAGGTGTTCTTGGCCTTCTCCCGGGGTGTAACGGAACTAGTTCTCCGTTGCTACTTGGGATTAGTGATCGAGTTACGTCTCGTTCCTATCTTTTATTGTTCCGCGTTTTGATTCTTATCAGGGCAATACCCAACGAGTGACCATTCCTAACCTTATGGGCAATCCCCAAAGAAATGTTCCACTTCCCGAGGCTATTCGAAATATTCAACCTCTTGAGCAAGTTGCACAAGATCAAGAAGGGGAGGAGGATGACTATGGTGATGGTGGGTATGATGCTCACTATCAATTTAGGGGTCGGAATGTGGATAGGGGTAGAGGCCGAGGTCGAGGGCCACCCATGGGGTACTTTGGAGGGAATGCTAGGAGGGATCTTGGTGGTTATGGAGATCACTTTGGGGGTCAACCGGAGCCGTACCAAGGGGGTCGTGACAACAACAATCTTAATAGTATGAAGCTCACTATCCCTTCTTTCAAAGGAAGTAGTCACCCGGTGGAGTACATTGAATGGAAATTGTCTATGGAGCGGATATTTGAAACCAATGATATGCCCGAAGTGAAAAAGACCAAGTATGCAATATCTTCCTTTGAATCCTTTGCTTCTACTTGGTGGGAGTCGATCAAGAGGAATAGAAGGAGGATGGGAATGGCTATCAATCTTACTTGGGAGGAGTTGATCCGTGTGATGGATGAAAAGTACTTGACTAGCCAATACCGTGTGGACCAACACAAGCGGTTCTTTGAATTGAAACAAGGTTCCAAGACGGTTGGGGAATATTTCAATGAATTTGAGCAAGTCCGAATGAATCTAGACTTGGATGAGGAAGATAATGAAACGGCCATGATTAGGTTTAAAGAAGGCTTGAACCGGGACATAGCTTCACAATTGAAGTTCCACAAATATGATGATCACTACAAGCTATGTGACGATGCGGTTGAAGCCAAGAAATGGCTCAAAAGAGGAGAAAGCCCTTCGCTACAAGAGTAGTACTACTACTCCCATGAGCAAGCCAAAGGAGTGGAAGGCTCCTACTCCAAATGCCAAATTCCCAAATGCAAGTGGTGCAATTGTGATGCGGGGCAAATCGAGCTAAGATGTCAATCAACGAGTGCCAAGCTTGAAGGATGCAAAGGATGCAAGTGTTGGGCTCCGGAACAACCTTGAAGATTATGCATTGGAGCACCATGGAAGGAGGACCGTTTAGACCCAAAGGAGAGGCTCAAGAGACACAAAGTGAGGCGCCTCAAGAGGCTACAGCAAGGGGCGGACCGCCTCCCCAAGTGGGCGGACCGCCTGTTTTTAGACAACTCTCTGGATCTCTCCATGGGCGGACCGCCTGGTGCAATGGGCGGACCGCCCACTCCCCTGTGCTGCTCCTCCAAGCCATGCAGAGGCGGACCGCCTCCCCTAGTAGGCGGGGCGCCTAGTTCCCTGAGCCTTCATCCGAGATTCCCACTATTTTGGGGTGTAATTCCAAGTATAGCCCTAGTTTACTTCTATTGTAACCACTTTAAGGGTATTTTAGACCTTTCATTATGCATTGTAGAAGACTATAAATGTCTTCCTTAGTCTTTCATTTCATTTTACACAATCTTGAATATTGATGAAACTTGAGCTATGCTCTCATTTGAACCCTTGTTGGGAACTTGAATTCAATTGGTGGAATCCAATTTGAACTTCATCCAACTTTGGGTATCCTTTGATTTGCAAAACAACTTGAAAACGTTGGATTTTTGGGTGCAAAATCGACCAAATCGCACTTGGGAAAAGCTGAAGCCCCAGGTCTAGGCGGACCGCCCAGACCCAGGCGCTCCGCCCGCCCCTCCCCACTGCCTAAGTTGGCCAAAAACCAGGCGGACCGCCCCACTGACCAGGCGGACCGCCCAGTGTCCTGAAGTGTTCGGGTTGGTTCTTTTCGTGGGCTTTCGTGTTTGTTTGGTTTCCGTTGCTTCCGGCTAGTACTTTGAGAGTAACACTCCTACTCAATTAGTACTAGTTCATTGAGCGTTTAGGACCTTCGTGCCTAGAGGAGAGTAGACCTCAAAGAAGACTCGTAGTTTGATTTTGCTTCAAGTGCGCACCTAAATAGCCTAGCGTTCATCGAGTCCCATCAATTCCACTCTTCCCGAAGAGTATTTGGTTCTTGTGAACTTGGTTGGTTATCGAGGAGGTTGTTCAACTACGAGGAAGCCATTGAATCAAGTTTGAGTGATAAATCCCCCACCACTAAACGAGTGATCCGAGTGACATTCAAAAGTGAGGGAGCGAGAGAGGTTTTTACTTTAACTTCTTTCTTGTCTTTGATTGATGTAGGTATATGGCCGGAGACGTGTACGATACCATTAAGGTACCGGTAAGCACTTTGGCCTACCTCTTGGCCGAGGTGAGATCCATAAGCTCGAGGTTTGATCGCCTCAAAGAGGAATGGACCCCGAGTGTCCAAAATGGTACCGAAGGGGGTACTAGTGATGAAGTGTTGGGCAATCCCCAACCGTTGGGCATTCCCCAACAAGTGGGCATTCCCCACAACTTGGGCATTCCCCAAGGTGAAGGTGAGCAAGGCGATGAGCTTAAAATGACACTTGTGGTACGGAAGAGTTTGGGTGCCATGAGTCTTGAAGAGCCGGAGCATGTGCAAAGGGAGAATCTCTTCCATGCTAGGTGTCGTGTGATGGGGCAAGTGTGCTCAATGATCATCGATTCGGGAAGTTGTGCTAACATAGTAAGTGAGACCTTGATTTCCCAATTGCAATTGCCTACTATCAAACATCCATACCCCTACCGCTTACAATGGTTGAGTGAGTGTGGAGAGTTGAGGGTGGTGAAGCGAGCTTTGATTGAGATTAGCATTGGAAATTATCGAGATAAAGTAATGTTCGATGTGGTACCTATGCAAGCTTGCCATCTCTTGTTTGGGAGGCCATGGCAATATGATCGGAGCGTAGTGCATGATGGTAGAACCAACTCTTATACGGTCTTGCATGGTTCTAGAAAATATGTGCTTAGGCCCTTGACACCGAAGCAAGTAAGTAATGACTATAAGATTATGAGGGAGTTGAGGGAAGCGGCTAAAGCCAAGTCACCCATGGTCCTTGAGCCCGGAACCAACAATCTTATGGTCATGCCCTTGCTAGTTGGAAGTGAAAGTCACTCCATGCCACATGAGAGGCAAAAGGAAGAGAGGAGTGACATGAATGAATTGTCACCCGAATCTACACTTGGCCTTGAGATGAAAATGAAAGAGGGACGAGGGGAGGAAATACAAAGTGAGAGTGAGGACACCCTTTGTTCTAACCATGTTTTATTCCCTTCTTCTCCTACTTGTTTTGGCTTATGTGTAGGTACCCTTGGAGGCAAGCTAGTGGTGCCTCAACCGATTGCCTTGGAAGGAAGACAAGAGGATGGAGATCTTCATTGTGAGCTTCATGAAGGAGGAATTGAACGCGACACTTCAAGCGATGTGAGTACTCACGGGAGCGACTCAAATGTAAGTGTTCCCTTTTCTTTTCATGAACATGTTAGCCCCTTGTCTTGTGTAGACTCCATGCTAGTTGTTGCTTGTAATGCCCCTATTGAACTTGCAACTAGTGAAGAGTCTAATGGTCAACTAGTGTGTGCTTGTGAACCGCTAGTAGAGAGGAATGAGAAGCCGCATCATGACGTGAGCCCGGAATTCAAAGGACCTCTCTTTAGTGAAATTGTAGTAGTTGACCTTTCTTGTGACCCTTGTTATGACACCCCACCCGTATTTGACAAAGGGGAAGATGAGTTATGGGACTCTACCCTTGATGACATAATTGATTTTGGTGGACTTGTGTGTCGTAGTAAGGATGAGAGTGACCTTGAGGAGTCCAAATTGCATGAATTGGACAAGGTTGTCTATGATGACTCCTCAAGCGAGAGCGAAGAACCTAGTCTTGATACGATGCCGTTGTTTGACTATGAAATTGAGGTGCATGCTTTCACATTCCCATTGCATGAGGGCATCTTTAATTGTGAAGGTGATTTGTATCAAGCTAGATTTGAGAATGAGCTAGAACCTCCGTGGTGTGAGGGATTTGATCCCATAGACAACTCTTTGTTTGAAACTTCGAGTGAGGTAGATGATTCTTCTAGTGACCCTACTCTTGTTGGTTCGGGTTATGATGATGAAGAGGCCATTATTAATGCCTTCCTTGAGAGTTTACCTTGTGAGGGGGGTTGTCTCGAGGATGAAATTGGAGGTGAGGAGGTATCTCTTAGTGTGAGTATGAGAGCTCTTAAGAAGGGGAGTGGGGAATTTGATGCTAATTGTGGATTGCACTACTTTTCCTATTCCATCCCATATGTTAACCACACTTTGAGACTTGGGCATGCCAAAACCGTTGTACCGCATTGTGAAAATATTGCATTGAAGGTTTGGTGTGTTGATCATGAGCATAGGGATCATAGGCACATTGATTGCTTAATCTTGAATGTTCTATGTCCTATTGATCTCTTTGCTTGTTGTGATTGTGAGTGCTTGTCACTATGGAGCCAAGAACTTGTTGTCTCCTTTGGAGACACAAGCTCTTTAATTAGTATTGATACTTGGCTCTATCACAAGAGTGAATTTTCCATATCACTTGCTTTCACTCTTGTTGAACTTGCCTACTCGTGTAGTGGTAAGTCTTGGTGCACTAATCAACTTAGGGATCGTAGGGAATTTGATAGCTTGATCTTGCATATGCCGTGCCCTATTAATCCCTTTGTTTGTTCTTGTGTTGGGTGCACTTCTTTGTTGAACCAAGTAATTCCTAGTTCCTTTGGGAACATAAGCTTCTTTATGGATATTGATACTTGGTTATACCATAAGAGTGTGTTTTCCCACACTTTTGGACACTAACCTACTCTTGTAGTAGGAACATTTTTGTGTTTTTGCTTGTCTTTGCATGTAGGCGTTGATGGATTGATTTCGAGGACGAAATCCTTTTAAGAAGGGGAGGATGTGATAGCATCCATAGAAGGAAAACTCCATTGAAATACTTGGATGAAGCTTTAGAAGTTCTTGGAAGGCATATGACAAGATCTCACACAAAGGAAGTTCAAAACAAGCTGATTGCACTTGAATTGTGAAGAGGAGGAGCTCAAAGCCAAGGATGATCTTTTTTCTAAATGATATAAATATTATATGGTCCAAATTATGGTACAGGTAATCAATATTCAAGTCAAAATTACTACAATTTGAAGTGGAAGAATTGGGTTCCAAATCAGTCTATTTTTTGACTAATTAAGGAGCCTAAAGTGTGCCAAACTTGAAGCCCAAGAAGAGCCATGTAGGGTCACGTTTTTAGCCCATAAAATATGATTAGTTTCAGCCCAAAAACGTGCAAAGGATGGTCAAAGGATTTCCATGAAGTGTACTCCAAGTTGCTTGCAAGTTGCTATCAAGGATTCCTAGTTCAAGTGGGATTTGTTTCCTAAATTAATTAGGATATATTTTCCTATATTAATTGGGATATATTTTCCTATATTAATTAGGTTTTGATTCAAATATTAATTAGGATTAGTTTATGATAGGAACCAAATAGGCGGAAGCAAGTAACAAGGATGCGGAAGCAACAATCACACGATAACAAGAAAGTAAGGGATTGGGGAGAATAGAAATAGAAGAAAAGAACGAATCAAACTAAACAATTAGATTGATTCAATAGGGAGAAGAGACTTGAACCATTAAACGGGACTCTCACTAGCGGAGATCCACCATGGATTCAACGTAAGAGATACATGAAGTCAACGCTTCAACAAGAATGGCCAAGCCTATTCTATCTTCTCAATTCTATCTTCCAAACTAGCTAAATGAAATAAATGACTAAGTGTGGTATTTATAGGTATTCCACACTCCTAATGTAATGTCTAAAAAGCCCTCAAATGATATAAAAACATTACAAGCCTCATAGGGTCAAAATAGGGATTACATGTCAAAATCCCGTCCAAAACTAGCCAAAACAGGCGCCCCACCTAGAAGAGTAGGCGCCCCTCCTGCAGAGTAGGCGCCCAGAGTAGGCGCCCCACCTGCTGAAGTAGGCGGTCCGCCTAAAAAGTAGGCGGTCCGCCCCTTTTCTGGGCGCCCCCAAATCCTGAGAGTGTGTAGTTGATAGGAATCAAATACGCGGAAACATAAAAGATAGAAACGAGACGTAACTCGAACACAAAACCCAAGTAGCAACGGAGAACTAGTTCCGTTACACCCCGGGTGAAGGCCAAGAACACCTACGCTAGGCAACTACCCTCGAGACGACAACGGACTCGCAAGTAGAATGGTCGGGGGGGGGTTTGGGGGTCAACTAGAATCCACTAGTCAAACTCAAACCGAACTCAAGGTTTTCATTCATAGAGAATCCACTCTAGAACATTCAATATTCAATCATTCATCATCAAAACTAGCTAAGGAATAATGCTAAGCTATGGAGTATTTATAGGCCTCATTTAATACATAGTGAAAGCCCAAAAGTACCCTTAAGTAAGTTCTAAAGACATAAGCCACGTAGGGGCAAAAGGGAAATTACATAGCAACTTAAGTCAAAATCCCGTCAAACTTGCACAGGGGGAGGCGCCCGCCTCCAGGCCTTAGGCGCCCGCCTCAGCAGGCCTAGGCGGTCCGCCTCCTGCAGCCGCCTCCAAACTTCAGAGAACTTCAATTTTCTAGGCGGTCCGCCTCAATCCGTAGGCGGTCCGCCTCTTCCTGGGACTTCTTGAAACACCTTGAAATGTGTCTCGGATGCTCTCCTTTCCTTGGCGTCCCAATGCATGACCTTAAAGTGCTCTTCCTTGGCCTTGGATGATGCCTTTGGATGGTTGCTCGGATTGGGTCTTATCATCCTCCCCTTCTTAGAAGATTTCGTCCTCGAAATCGAGGCTTGGTCTCTCATAGCATCAACAACTCCTCGGGGTGGCCAAAGCGCTCCTTCTTTATCCCTCTTGATCGTCACTTTGATATAGGCTTCTTCCAAGATCTCCCCCGCCTTAGCATGGAGCTTAGAACCTACAAGCAACGACAAGCAAAAACACACAAACGTCCTACTTTGAAAGTAGGTTAGTGCAAGAGGTGTGGAAAACACACTCTTGTGATATAACCAAGCGTCAATAACAATCATAAATATCAAGTCTCCAAAGAGAACCGTAAGCACTTGGTTAAAAATCATCATGCACTCAACAAGATAATGAGCAAATAGGTCATGTGGGCATGAGAAATGCAAGATCAAGCTATCAAAACCCTCTTGAACCTTAAGCTCAAAATCAACATACCAATCAATCCGCAAGGTGTGGTCAACAAGTGGAGTGGAGTGAGTCAAATAACTCAACCTACAAGTAGGAGCAAGTACTCCACTCCCCTTCTTTAGAGCATACATACTCACACCAAGGGATTCCTCTTCCCCTCCAATTTCATCACCTAAGCAACCCTTCCCCATAGACAAACTCTCAAGAAAGGTATTGATGATGGACTCTTCTTCATCATAACCCAAACAAGCAATAGCCGGGTCGCTCAAAGTACCATCTACCTCTCCCAAGCTCTCAAACAATGGATTGCCTAGGGAATCAAACCCTTCACACCATGGAGGTTCCATTTGACTTCTCACCCTAGTTCGATACAAGTCATTACCACTAATGAGGATGCCTTCAAACAATGGATTGGTATAAGCATGCATCTCAATATCGTGATTAAGCATAGACAAGTTATCAAGACTAGGTTCACTTGAGGGGTCATCATAGACAACATTGTCCAATTCATGCAATTTGGACTCCTCAAGGACAAGATCATCCTCACCACAACACATTGGTCCACCAAATAGAAGCATATCAATTAGGGAATGGTCAACTACCTCATCTTTCCCTATGTCAAAGGTTGGTGGTGTGTCATAGCAAAGGTCACAATCATGGTCAACTATCAAATCTACACTAGGGAGGGGTTCAATGAACAATGGGCTCACATCATGATGTGGCATAGCATCCCTTCCAACTAGTGTTTCACATGCAAACTCAAGTTGACAACTAGACTCGTCACTAGTGGTATACTCACTAGATGCATCAAAACCACCAACTAGTGTTAAGTCATCACAAGACAAGTAGCTAGTAGGCTCATGAAAAGGTGAAGCAACACTTACATTTGTAGTACTTCCTTGATCACTCACAAGGTTTGAAGTGTCATAGGCAACTTCCCCTTCATGAAGCTCACATTGAGGCTCCAATTGCTTGTCTTCAAATGTACCTACACAAGAACTTTCACAAGAAAAAGTAGAAGATAAAGAAGGGTTAGAACAATGGGTGCTCTCACTCTCAATTTTTCCTTCCTCACCTCTCATCTCTCTCAATTTTACCTCATGGTCAAGTGTAGTTTGTGGTGACAATCCTCTCACATCACTCCTCAAATCCTCTCCTTTTTCCTCTCTTGGATTGTCACCGGTCACTCCCTCACTTCTCTCTATCTTTTCTCTCTCATTTGAAGTGGAGTGACTCTCATTTTCATCATGCATTGGCAAAACAATGAGATTGTTTGCCTCGGGCTCAAGTACAATGGGTGACTTTGCTTTAGCCGCTTCCCTCAACTCCTTCATTCTCATGTAGTCTTCCTTCACTTGCCTTGGAGTCAAAGGTCTAAGCACATACTTTCTCCCATCTTGCTTGATAGTATAGGAGTTGGTTCGGCCTTCATGCACTACACTCCTATCATGTTGCCATGGTCTCCCAAACAACAAATGGCATGCTTCCATTGGGACCACGTCAAACATGATCTTATCCTTATAGCTCCCAATGCTAAACTCAATCAACGCTTGTTCCACCACCCTAAGCTCACCACACTCGCTTAGCCATTGTAGTCTATATGGTTTCGGATGCTTGAGAGTAGGTAGCTTCAATTGGGAAATCAAGGTTTGGCTTACAATGTTAGTGCAACTCCCCGAATCAACTACCATTGAACATACTTGACCCATCACCCGGCACCTAGCATGAAAGAGGTTTTCCCTTTGCTCACTTTCCACCTCCTCTTCCATAACAATGGTACTCAAGCTTCTCCTAACCACCAAGAACATTTGAGGACCATCCTCCTCCTCTATGGCCTCCTCACAATCAACCTCCTCATCCCCCTCTACTTCTTCGTTTTCGGACTCACTTTCTTGCTCATACACTAGATTGCCAACCACAACCATGGTTCGTTTTGTGGAGCAATCTTTAGCAATATGCCCAAAGCCCTTACATTTATAACATTGTGTAGATGTAGAGATAGGATTACTCAAGCGAGTTTTAGAAGTACCTCCCAAGTGTGGAGTAGTCTTCTCATTAAGCTTCTTCACTTCTTTGTTGGCACTTGCACTTGGAAAGTTTGCACTTGGAGTCGTCCACTCTTTTGGCTTGCTTGTGGTAGTAGGAGTGTTTTTGAACTTTTCTCCCTTAAGCCATCTCTCGGCTTCAATGGCGGCTTCAAGTAGATCGTCAAGTGAATGATAAGTATGCAACCTCAATTGAGAAGCGATACCATAACTCAAACCATTCTTGAAGCGGATCATTGCTTGTTCAACACATTCGGTATCCATTTCCAATGCCATCCGGATCTTTTCAAATTCATCATGGTACTCATGCACCGATTTGACACCTTGCTTTAGATCATAGAGCTTCTTGAGTAGCTCTTGCCGGTACCTTGGAGTTATGTACTTGGTATTCATATCCCTTTTCAACTCATCCCAAGTCACATTCAAATGCAAATTCATCCTTCTCCTAGTCCTCTTCATAGACTCCCACCAAGTTGAAGCATAGGCCTCAAAGGTAGAAATAGCATAGGTACCCTTCCTCTCTTCGGTCATCTCGTTGATGTCGAATATTCTCTCCATTTGTAGTACCCATTCCATGTATGCCTCCGGATCGCAAGTTCCCTTGAAGGATGGAAGATTGATCTTGACACTATTGAGGTTGTTGTTGTTGTCACGTGCCCCATAGTTAGGCTCCGGTTGGCCTCCATAGTAGTCATCATGTGCAACATACTCCCTCCTCACATTGCCTCTAGCATAGCCCATGGGTGGTGGCCCTCGACCTCGGCCCCTACCCCTATCAACATTTCGTCCCCAATGCATTTGCCTCCTAGGTTGATATGGAACATCATATCCATAGGGGTCATCACCATACCCGGCCTCCTCCTCTTCTTGAACTTCATCAATTTGTTCAAGAGGTGGGACATTCCGCACGGGTCTTCTAAGTGTAGCATTTCCTTGGGGATTGCCCAAGTTGAGGGGATTGCCCTCTTGTCGGGGATTGCCCAACCCACGCTCTTGTAGAGCTTCAACTTTGCTTTGTTCATACCTCTTGCTTAGCTCAACAAAGTGTCCGGGGGTCATAGGAGTGCTATGACTCGTGCCCTCGCCGGATTCAATTTGGACACTCGGGGTCCTCCTCTCTCCGGTCTCAACTTGATTCTTCTCGATGGACTCAAGTCTCAAAGTTATTTCCTCGAACTTAGCCATAACGGTGGCCATGAAGTTCTTCATAGGATCATCCCCATCATTCGCCATTGTACCTACAAGAAGCAACAAACGTTAGTAAAACACCTCACCACTCCCTCACAATGTTTCACTCGGCTCGCTCTTTTGGTGGAGGGGGGGATATTTCACACAAGTTCGAGTTTAAAAGCTTCAAGTAGTTGACCAACGAACCACAACTCAACCACTCAACTTCTCAAACCCACTGCTCTCCGGGGTGAGTGGAGTTATTGGGACTCGATTGGAACGGTAAGCACTTTAATTGAGGACTTGAATCAAAAGATGCTACGGATCTTCTTTGAATTCTAGTCTCCCTTCTAAGGCACGATGATCCTAATAGCTCGAAGTAATTAGTACTACACAAGTAGGATTATACTCTAATAGTACTAATTAGAAGCAATGCAATCAACAAAACACGAAAACCTAGAAGTTTCTACCCGTTTCCCAAGCTTCAGGAAGTAGGCGCCCCGCCTCAGGAAGGTAGGCGGCCGCCCAGACCAAGCTTACAGGGGGAGGCGCTCCGCCTCTCTGGTGGAGGCGCTCCGCCTTCTGAACTTCAGAGAGCTCACCAGTGGGAGGCGCTCCGCCTCCAAATTGAGGCGCTCCGCCTCCTGCAATTTCCTGCACAGTTTTCCTTCGCGTTTTCTTGGTTTTGCAACCCAAAATCCAACTATCCAAGCGTTGTTTTGATGATTCAAAGGTACCCCAATGTTGTATCAAGCACAAAGAACAATTCCCAACAAGTTTTAACAAACCCCAATCAACAACAACGAATTCACCATGTTCATCTTCTTCAAAAACTAGGGTTTATCAAAAGGGGTTTTCAAATGGATTGTGAATCATCAAAGTTGGTGTTATACATGTTCAAATCCCACAAATTTGGTACCAAAACGTTTGTTTTTCAATGAAGATCATTCCCCAATAACAAGTTTCCATCAAACATCATTCCACCCAAGAATCATACCCAAAATCATCAAGAACAAGTTCTTCAAGGGTTTAATGGGGGATTGGGGTTTCAATTTCTCAAACTCCTCCAAATCAATCAATTTTGGTACCCAACAACGGGAAAACAATCACGATCAAGAATCTACAACACCCATATCATAAATCAACCAAATCAACAAGATAGAACAAATTTTTGAATTTTTCAATTTTTCAATTTTTTTGAGTTTTTCTTCTTTCTATAACAAGAACACGAAATCTAAAGATAGAATCGACCTAGGCACGAAGAATCAAGGGTCGGGGGTTTGTAGAAACAAAACCCGAGCCTTGCTCTGATACCAAGATGATAGGAATCAAATACGCGGAAACATAAAAGATAGAAACGAGACGTAACTCGAACACAAAACCCAAGTAGCAACGGAGAACTAGTTCCGTTACACCCCGGGTGAAGGCCAAGAACACCTACGCTAGGCAACTACCCTCGAGACGACAACGGACTCGCAAGTAGAATGGTCGGGGGGGGGGTTTGGGGGTCAACTAGAATCCACTAGTCAAACTCAAACCGAACTCAAGGTTTTCATTCATAGAGAATCCACTCTAGAACATTCAATATTCAATCATTCATCATCAAAACTAGCTAAGGAATAATGCTAAGCTATGGAGTATTTATAGGCCTCATTTAATACATAGTGAAAGCCCAAAAGTACCCTTAAGTAAGTTCTAAAGACATAAGCCACGTAGGGGCAAAAGGGAAATTACATAGCAACTTAAGTCAAAATCCCGTCAAACTTGCACAGGGGGAGGCGCCCGCCTCCAGGCCTTAGGCGCCCGCCTCAGCAGGCCTAGGCGGTCCGCCTCCTGCAGCCGCCTCCAAACTTCAGAGAACTTCCATTTTCTAGGCGGTCCGCCTCAATCCGTAGGCGGTCCGCCTCTTCCTGGGACTTCTTGAAACACCTTGAAATGTGTCTCGGATGCTCTCCTTTCCTTGGCGTCCCAATGCATGACCTTAAAGTGCTCTTCCTTGGCCTTGGATGATGCCTTTGGATGGTTGCTCGGATTGGGTCTTATCAGTAGTCAACTAGGCGGCCCGCCTCTGCAAACGGGCGGTCCGCCCCCTTCCTGGGAGGCTTGGAAACGGTTCAAAATGGACTCTAAGTGTCCCTCCTTGGCCCGTAGCCGGTCCTCCCTCATTGGCGCTCAAGTCCATGACTCCAAATCACTCTCGAACCCTCCTCCGGTGCCCTTGCCTTGGATCCTTTGTGCTCTCATGCTTGGCTCTTGATGGTTGGCGCTTTGGCTCCAATTTGGGTCTTATCATCCTCCCCTTCTTCCTTTCGTCCTCGAAATCAAACCATCAAGCCTACATTCAAAACAAGCACAAACAAAGCTTCCCACTACAAGAGTAGGTTAGTGGCAAAAGTGTGGGAAAACACACTCTTGTGATAGAGCCAAGCATCAATAACAATGATAAAGCACATGTTTCCAAAGAAAACAATAATCACTTGGCTTCCCCAATGGGTACACTCAACACATGATTCATCAAGGAGATCAATAGGATAGAGAATATGCAAGATCAAGCCGTTAAAATTCCTATGATCCCTAAGTCCATTAAGAACACACCAAAACTTCCCACTACAAGAGTAGGAAAATCCAACAAGAGTGAGTACAAGTGATATGAAAATCACACTTTTATGATAGAGCCAAGTATCAATACTAATCAAAAGGCTTATATCTCCAAAGGAAACAACAAGTTCATGGCTCAACAACAACAAGTACTCACTACCATAACAAGCAAAGAGATTAATAAGAGAAGGAACATGCAAGATTAAGCAACTAAGTTCCTTATGACCTCCAAGCTTAGGGTCATCACACCAAGCTTTGGCATGCTCAACACCCAAGGTGTGATTAACATGTGGGGCGGAGTAAACAAAATAGTTCAATCGGCAACTAACATCAAATACTCCACTCCCCTTCTTGGAAGCACTCTTACACACACCAAGAGTGGCTTCCTCACCCCCAATTCCACCTCTAGGACAATCTTCCTCACTAGAAGTTCCAAACATTGGATTGTCTATAGAGCTCAACTTTCCAAACCATGGAGGTTTAAATCCAAACTCTTCTCTAGTTTGATACTCACCATCACCTTTTTGAGAATCCTCTTCAAACAAAGGGTTTGTGAAAACAAGTCCACTACCCATCAAAGGTAAGGCATCAAAACTAGAGTCCTCATCCACACTTGAGGAGTCATCGAATACAATTCGGTCCATCTCATCCACTAGGGACTCCTCAAGGTCGCTACCAACCTCACTACAACACATAGGCCCACCATTATCAAGCAATTCATCAAGTGAAAAGATAGGGTATTCATTCGACTCATCTTCCCCTTTGTCAAATATAGGTGGAGTGTCATAACAAGGGTCACAAATAGGGTCAACCACACAATCTTCACTAGAGAGAGGTTCAATGAATATCGAGCTCACATCATGATGTGGCTTATCCTCCCTCTCAACTAGTGGTTCACAATCACACACAAGTTGACCATTCAACTCTACACTAGTTGCAAACACATTATAATCATACAAATCATCAACTAGTGTTGAGTTAGCACAAACACTACCATGAGACAAGGAAGTAACATGTTCAAGGGACGAGCTATCACTTACCTTTGAGTGGCCATCTTGCCCGCTCAATGCATTTGAAGTGTCATGACTTGTCTCTTCACCTTGAAGCTCACATTGAAGAGTTTCTTCACCTTGTCTATCCTTCTTGGGACATGATTGAGGCTCCATTGATTGGCCTCCAAGAGTACCTACACAAGCATTCACAAAAGTAGGAGAAAAAGATAAAGGGTTAAGGTTAGAATAAGGGGTGTCCTCACTCTTTTTTCCCTCTTTCTTTTCTCTCATTTTCTTTTCAAGGTTAGGTGTAGATTCGGGTGGTGACATCCCACTCACATCACTCAACACATCCTCTCCTTTTTCCCCTCGAGGAATGTCACCGGTCACTCCCTTACTCCTCTCAATCTTTTGTCTCTCAAATTCGGGTGAATTGGGACGAGGCCCAAGAATACCCATAGCCGGAATAGGTGGAGTTTTAACATCAACCCGAAATCTAGGACTAAGAGACTCATCACTTGAGATCTCTTTCTTCTTTGTTGGTGAACCACTTAGCTTTGGAGCTTGTGGTTTGGGGTTCACCTTGTTGACAATTGTCAACTCTTTTCTTGCACTAGCCCCACCGTTGCTTGTGATTGTAGGACTTCTTGTTTGCTTTCTTGCACCCTTAGATTGGGATACTTGCTCCTTTCCTTTTTGCATAGGCCTAGAAGATGTACTAGGATAAAACTTAAACTTTGCCCGGCAAGGTTCAATGTCGTAAGTCCCTTGCCCATTGCTCACTTTGTACACATCCTTCATGAGATCATATCGCACCCTCTTACCTTGCAACCATGGTTTTCCTAGCCAAACACCATAATACTCCATAGGGTACACATCACACCAAACATATTCCTTGTAACTCCCTTGAGATATGAGTACCCGAGCCTCTCTAGTAACCCAAACACCTTGATACTCATAAGGATGTTGCAATTTATAGCAAGGTATCTTTAGCCTATCAACCCAAGAGGTGGTAACAAAATTAGCAAAGGATTCACTAATCTTGAGCAAGCATCCTCCTCTACCATTCACCTCAAAAATGAACCTACACTCACACATGTCTTGTATAGGATCAAGCCCAAGAAAACCATCACCCCCAAGTCGGGTTCTCCTTATCCCTCCACTAGTGGCAACACCACTAGAACAACCTCCACTTCCCGTCACTCTTCCAATATTAGAAGTGTTGTTGAAAGTCGGGGAAGAAATACCACTATGGAACCCATAATTGCCTCTCGCCTTGGTTCCATAGCCCATAGCACCACTTCTACCTCCACTTCTAGAGCAATGCACCCCCGGAACGGTAAGAGCAATACCATTTCTCCTTCCACCATTCACATGGGAACTAGAAGATGCAAACCTCCCATTTCCCATGGAACAACCACCACCACCTCCTATACTAATGGAAGGTCCTCTACTACTCTCTTGCTCACCACAAGCAACACCAAGAGAAGATGCATATGCACAATTCGTATAATCAACCTCATCATCCATTCTCTCTATGTCACTATCATCATGTTCAAATTCATCACAAGAAGAGTAAGTAGGATCATCATACCTTGAAGCGTCACCATCCTCATATTCTTGACTTGGAGCATAAGATTCATCACATTCGTCTTCATAAGCCCCATAGCCTTCTTCATCTTCATAATCAACATAGTGACCCGCTTCATCATCATATGAGCCTTGGTTCCCGGAATCGTCATAGCAATACCCATCATCATCACCATAGGAACCATAGTCTCCATCATCTCCGCATGAGTCATATCCTCCACAATCATCATCATCCGAAGCCATAATTGTAATCAAAGAGTTAAGGACCTCACAAATTCACTCCCTCACGTGTGTCACTCAAAAGATGTCACTCAATTTTCTTTCCACTCGTGTATACACTCAAGGTCGTTGGCTTTTGTGACCACACTCTATTGTTCTCACCACTCAAGCCTTTTTCCACTCAAGACCTTCTTGTCTCTTAGTAATCACAATGGCTAGATCAATCAACTAATGCACCCAAGTAATGGTTCGGAATGGAGTTAAAGTGACTCGATGTACGGAAGCTAATTTAGTGCGCACTTGAAGCAAGCAAATTCTACGACTTTAAGTATAGACTTCAAGACACACAAACACCCTAAGAAATCAAAGATTAGTGTTAATAAAGTAGGACTAATACCTTAGGAACACTAACCAAGAGGTACGGAAACAAACGGAACACAAAAACACACAAAACGAAGCCAAACGGAGACCAATCAGGAGTGGGCGCCCCGCCTGTTGTACAGGGGCGGTCCGCCCAAAAAGTTCAGAGGCTAAGGGAGGCGGTCCGCCTACTGGGTGGGCGGTCCGCCTACTGGGTGGTTCAGCTCAGTCCGAAACGGGTTTTTGGCCCCTTTTGCACCCAAATTTCGATGTTCCAAGGTGTTTTTTTTCCAATCCGAAGGTACCCAATGGTGTTTTCAACTACTCCAATCAATCCCCAATGATTTATAACATCACCCAATCCATAACGAATCCAAATCAAGCAATTTCAATCAAGTTCAAGGGTTTTCAATTTTTTTGGGGTTTTGATTTTTTCAACTTTTGATTCTCAACACCAAATCATATAACAAGGGTACCAAATCAACGGGTCAACATCATAGATCGATCCCCGATATCAAACACCAAAGGAATCATCCAATCCAATCCACAACAAGAAATTTTTTTGTATTTTTCACTTTTTCAATTTTTTTTTTTTTGTTTTTTTCTTCTTTTCCAAGAACATAAACACAATAACAATAAAGTAAAGATAGGATGAACAAGGAACGCGGATTCGTAAGAACGAAACCCGAGCCTTGCTCTGATACCAAGATGAGAGGAACCAAATAGGCGGAAGCAAGTAACAAGGATGCGGAAGCAACAATCACACGATAACAAGAAAGTAAGGGATTGGGGAGAATAGAAATAGAAGAAAAGAACGAATCAAACTAAACAATTAGATTGATTCAATAGGGAGAAGAGACTTGAACCATTAAACGGGACTCTCACTAGCGGAGATCCACCATGGATTCAACGTAAGAGATACATGAAGTCAACGCTTCAACAAGAATGGCCAAGCCTATTCTATCTTCTCAATTCTATCTTCCAAACTAGCTAAATGAAATAAATGACTAAGTGTGGTATTTATAGGTGTTCCACACTCCTAATGTAATGTCTAAAAAGCCCTCAAATGATATAAAAACATTACAAGCCTCATAGGATCAAAATAGGGATTACATGTCAAAATCCCGTCCAAAACTAGCCAAAACAGGCGCCCCACCTAGAAGAGTAGGCGCCCCTCCTGCAGAGTAGGCGCCCAGAGTAGGCGCCCCACCTGCTGAAGTAGGCGGTCCGCCCAAAAAGTAGGCGGTCCGCCCCTTTTCTGGCCCCCAAATCCTGAGAGTGTGTAGTCAACTAGGCGGCCCGCCTCTGCAAACGGGCGGTCCGCCCCCTTCCTGGGAGGCTTGGAAACGGTTCAAAATGGACTCTAAGTGTCCCTCCTTGGCCCGTAGCCGGTCCTCCCTCATTGGCGCTCAAGTCCATGACTCCAAATCACTCTCGAACCCTCCTCCGGTGCCCTTGCCTTGGATCCTTTGTGCTCTCATGCTTGGCTCTTGATGGTTGGCGCTTTGGCTCCAATTTGGGTCTTATCAGTTTACCAAGTTTATTTAGGATATTATTTACTTTTCCTAGTTTAGTTTTAATTTATTTCCTTTTCCTAGTTTATTAGGATTTCCTTTACTAGTTGGTTTCTTTTCCTATTTCATTATTACTTAGAAACCATATTTGAGTAGGTTTTTGTAAGGCCTATGGCCAGCCCCTACTCCTTGATAGGAATCAAAACGCGGAAAGATAAAAGATAGGAACGAGACGTAACTCGATCACTAATCCCAAGTAGCAACGGAGAACTAGTTCCGTTACACCCCGGGAGAAGGCCAAGAACACCTACGCTAGGCAACTACCCTCGAGACGACAACGGACTCGCAAGTAGAATGATCGGGGGAGGTTTGGGGTTCAACTAGAATCCGAGTAAACTCAAACCGAACTCAAAGGTTTTCATTCATAGAGAATCCACTCTAGAACATTGTTTAATCAAACACTCAACATCAAAGCTAACTAAGGAATAATGCTAAGCTATGGAGTATTTATAGGCCTTTCTTAGACATGAATAAAAGGTCTAAAGTACCCTTAATTAGGTTCTAAATAACAAAGGCCACGCAGGGCTATAATAGTCAAAACATAGCTATTTAATGAGGTGTCCCGTCTTGGAAAATAGAGAAGTAGGCGCCCAGCCTACTAAAGTAGGCGCCCCGCCTGTTTCAGCTCTTCCTGGGAAGTGGGCGGTCCGCCTAGTTGTGCAGGGGCGGTCCGCCTACTGTGTCTCAACTTCAGAGAGTTGAGGGGGCGGTCCGCCTAGTGGAGTGGGCGGTCCGCCTCCTCCTGTGGCACCTTGGAACGCCTCGAAATGTGTGTCTAAGGCCCCTCGTTCCATGGCGTTCCATTGCATAAGCTCTTCCTTGGCCTTGAATGATGTTTTTAGATGGTTGCTCGATTTGGGTCTTGTCATCCTCCCCTTCTTGAGAAGATTTCGTCCTCGAAATCAAGGCTTGGTCTCTCATAACATCAACAACTCCTCGGGGTGGCCAAGGCGCTCCTTCTTTTTCCTTCTTGATCGTCACTTTGATATAGGCTTCTTCCAAGATCTTCCCCGCCTTAGCATGGAGCTTAGAACCTACAAGCAACGTCAAGCAAAAACAAGCAAGCGTCCTACTTTGGAAGTAGGTTAGTGCAAGAAGTGTGGAAAACACACTCTTGTAATATAACCAAGCATCAATAACAATCATGAATATCAAGTCTCCAAAGAGAACCATAAGCACTTGGTTAAAGATCAACATGCATTCAACAAGATAATGAGCAAATAGATCATGTGGGCATGAAAAGTGCAAGATCAAGCTATCAAAACCCTCTTGGACCTTAAGCTCAAAATCAACATACCAATCAATCCTCGAGGTGTGATCAACATGTGGGGTGGAGTGAATCACATAGCCCCACCTACAAGTAGGTTCAAGCACTCCACTCCCCTTCTTTAGAGCATACATACTCACACCAAGGGATTCCTCTTCCCCTCCAATTTCATCACCTAAGCAACCCTTCCCAATATACAAACTCTCAAGAAAGGTATTGATGATGGACTCTTCTTCATCATAACCCAAACAAGCAATAGCCGGGTCACTCAAAGTACCATCTACCTCTCCCAAATTCTCAAACAATGGATTGCCTAGGGAATCAAACCCTTCACACCATGGTGGTTCCATTTGACTACTC
The DNA here is from genome assembly GCA_037355625.1 of Petunia x hybrida. Taxonomy (NCBI): domain Eukaryota; kingdom Viridiplantae; phylum Streptophyta; class Magnoliopsida; order Solanales; family Solanaceae; genus Petunia; species Petunia x hybrida. Next base: position 1,754,947 of record JBBBVM010000534.1, read on the forward strand.
ACCCTAGTTCGATACAAGTCATTACCACTAATGAGGATGCCTTCAAACAATGGATTAGTATAAGCATGCATCTCAATACCATGATTAAGCATAGACAAGTTATCAAGACTAGGTTCATTTGAGGAGTCATCATAGACAACCTTGTCTAACTTGTGCAATTTGGACTCCTCAAGGACAAGACCATCCTCACCACAACACATTGGTCCACCAAATAGAAGTATATCAATTAGGGAATGGTCAACTACCTCATCTTTCCCTATGTCAAAGATTGGTGGGGTGTCATAGCAAAGGTCACAATCATGGTCAACTATCAAGTCTACACTAGGGAGGGGTTCAATGAACAATGAGCTCACATCATGATGTGGCATAGCATCCCTTCCAACTAGTGTTTCACAATCAAGCTCAAGTTGACAAGTAGACTCTTCACTAGTGGCATACTCACTAGATGCATCAAAACCACCAACTAGTGTTGAGTCATCACAAGACAAATAACTAATAGGCTCATGAAAAGGTGAAGCAACACTTACATTTGTAGTACTTCCTTGATCACTCACAAGGTTTGAAGTGTCATACGCAACTTCCCCTTCATGAAGCTCACATTGAGGCTCCAATTGCTTGTCTTCAAATGTACCTACACAAGAACGTTCACAAGAAAAAGTAGAAGATAAAGAAGGGTTAGAACATGGGTGCTCACACTCTCAATTTTTCCTTCCTCACCTCTCATCTCTCGCAATTTTACCTCATGGTCAAGTGTAGTTTGTGGTGACAATCCCCTCACATCACTCCTCAAATCCTCTCCTTTTTCCTCTCTTGGATTGTCACCGGTCACTCCCTCACTTCTCTCTATCTTTTCTCTCTCATTTGAAGTGGAGTGACTCTCATTTTCATCATGCAATGGCATAATAATGAGATTGTTTGCCTCGGGTTCAAGTACCATGGGGGACTTTGCTTTAGCCGCCTCCCTCAACTCCTTCATCCTCTTGTAGTCTCCCCTTACTTGCCTTGGAGTCAAAGGTCTAAGCACAAATTTTCTCCCATCTTGCTTAACCGTATAGAAGTTGGTCCGGCCATCATGCACTACAAACCTATCATGTTGCCATGGTCTCCCAAACAATAAATGGCATGCTTGCATCGGAACCACGTCAAACATGATCTTATCCTTATAACTTCCCATGCTAAACTCAATCAACGCTTGTTTCACCACTTTAAGTTCACCACACTCGCTTAGCCATTGTAACCGGTATGGTTTTGGATGCTTTAGAGTAGGTAACTTCAATTGGTCAATCAAGGTTTGGCTCACGATGTTGGTACAACTCCCTGAATCAACAACCATTGAACATACTTGGCCCATCACTCGGCACCTAGCATGAAAGAGGTTTTCCCTTTGATCATTTTCCACCTCCTCTTCCATAAAAGTGGTACTCAAGCTTCTCCTCACAACTAGGGAAACATGAGGTTTTTCCTTCTCAACCACATCCTCCTCCACATCATCCGTAGATAGGACATGTCGAATGGGTTTTGGATGTGGGGTAGTTCTTTGGGGATTGCCCAAAGGGTGGGGATTGCCCACTTGTTGGGGATTGCCCCACACTTGCTCATTTCCTTCACGGTCTCCCTTTACCCGTTGTTGACTAAACAATTCAACAACTTGTTCCGGGGTAAAGGTTGAATCACTCGTGCCTCCTCCGGCCTCGATTTGGACACTAGGGGTCCCCTTCTCAACTTTGGCCCTTGAGGCCTTTCTTTCAAGAGTTTCAATCCTTAGGCTCATACTATCCAATTTTGCCAAGATAGTAGCCAAGGTACTCTTCACAAAATCATCACCCTTGTTGGTCATGGTACCTACAAAAAGCAACAAACGTTAGTAAAACACCTCACCACTCCCTCACAAATGCTTCACTCGGTTCGCTCTTTTGGTGGAGGGGTGATAAGAATCAAAATGCGGAAAGTAAAAGGATAAGAACGAGACGTATCTCGATCTCTAATCCCAAGTAGCAACGGAGAACTTGTTCCGTTACACCCCGGGAGAAGGACAAGAACACCTACGCTAGGCAACTACCCTCGAGCTAACGCGAGCACGCAAGTAGAATGGTCGGAGAGGAAAAGCATTCATCTAGATCCGCTAGAAGAACTACAAGTCCAAAATCAAAGGGTTTCATTCAATAACCAAGAGCCTTGCTCATGTTCAATGTTTAACATTCATCAACTATCATAAACTAAGTGTAAATAGGCTAAGCATGGATATTTATAGTGTTCCCAAGCTAGCAAAATGACTAAAATACCCTTACTAATAAGGTTCACAAACATAGGCCACGTAGGGCAAAAACGGTAAAATAAACATAGGCCTTCACAGCTGGGAGGGGCGCCTGGACTGTAGGAGGGGCGCCTGGAATTGCAGGCAGCTAGGCGGGGCGCCTGGCTAGGCGGGGCGCCTGGCTTGCCTGGGCCTAGGCGGGGCGCCTGGGTGCTTTCCAGTGTCTTAGGCAGTGAGCAGGCTAGGCGGGGCGCCTGGCTCAGGCGGGGCGCCTGGCCCTTCTGTGCCGGATTCTTCCTTAGGCGTGAGGCCTAGTTTGAGCACCCAAAATGGCTTCCACTCGTTTCCTTCTTCAAGGCCTCTCCTCACCAAGTGTAAATGGACTCCTTGGATCTCCTTGGCTTGACTCCGAGTGAAGGGTCTTGTGGGGGTTTGGGTCTTATCATCCTCCCCTTCTTGAGAGGATTTCGTCCTCGAAATCGAAGCATCACTCACGACTTCTTCATCATCATTCATGACCTCGTCATTACCTACATCCAAAGGAACCAAGTCACAAACATTGAAAGTATTAGAAACTTGATACTCACTTGGCAAGTCGACCACATATGCATTGTTGTTTATCTTTGAAAGCACTTGGAATGGGCCATCTCCCCGGGGTGCCAACTTCCCTTTTCTAAGGTTTGGAAACCTTTCTTTCCGGAAGTGCACCCACACATAGTCTCCCTTCTTGAGTTCTACCTTCTTGCGGCCTTTGTTTTTCTTGGAGGCAACCTTAGCATAAGCTTCCTCCAAATTCTTCTTGGCCTTAGCATGTAGCTCCATCAAAGCCTTGGCTCTAGCTTTTCCTTCAAAATTAACAACCATTTCCCTTGGCAAAGGGGTTAGATCAAGGGGAATCAAGGGATTAAAACCATACACACATTCAAAAGGAGTCATGCTGATGAGACCCAAATACGCGGAAGCAAGTAACAAGAATGCGGAAGCAACAATCACACGATAACAAGAAAGTAAGGGATTGGGGAGAATAGAAATAGAAGAAAGAGAATGGATAAACGATTCAAACCATGAATTGATTATCCGAGAGAGGAAGGGAAACTTGAACCATACAAGGATTCCGTACTAGTGACGGATCTCCATAGGCTCCAAGCAAAGAGATAATCCGAAGCTTCAAGCTTCTACAAAGAAGAAGGCCTTGCCTCTCTTACTAAGTCTATTCTTCAATTCTAAACAAGCTAAATGAAATAAATGACTAAGTGTGGTATTTATAGGTTCACCACACTTCTAAATAAAATGACTAAATAGCCCCTAAGTCTAGTCAAAACAATACATGTCACTTAGGGCTATAGTTGGAATTACACTCAAAATAAGTAGGAAACCCGGATGGGCCTTCAGCAAACTAGGCGCCCCGCCTGAATAGTAGGCGGCCAGAGATCCTGAGAGGTGTAGTCAACTAGGCGGTCCGCCTAGTCCAATGGGCGGTCCGCCTCCTTCCTGGGCGACTTGGAAACAGCTCAAAATGGACTCTAAGTGTTCCTCCTTGGTCCGTAGCCGGTCCTCCCTCATTGGCGCTCAAGTCCATGACTCCAAATCACTCTCGAACCCTCCTCCGGTGCCCTTGCCTTGCATCCTTTGTGCTCTCATGCTTGGCTCTTGGTGGCTCCAATTTGGATCTTATCATCCTCCCCTTCTTGAAAGGATTTCGTCCTCGAAATCAAACCATCAAGCCTACATTCAAAACAAGCACAAACAAAGCTTCCCACTACAAGAGTAGGTTAGTGTCAAAAGTGTGGGAAAACACACTCTTATGGTATAGCCAAGCATCAATAACAATGATAAAGCTCATGTCTCCCAAGGAAACAACAAGCACTTGGCTTCCCCAATGGGTACACTCAATGCATGATTCATCAAGGAGATCAATAGGATAGAGAATATGCAAGATCAAGCCATTAAAATTCCTATGATCCCTAAGCCCAATAAGAACACACCAAAACTTCCCACTACAAGAGTAGGAAAGTCCAACAAGAGTGAGTACAAGTGATGTGAAAATCACACTTTTATGATAGAGCCAAGCATCAATACTAATCAAAAAGCTTATGTTCCCAAAGGAAACAACAAGTTCTTGGCTCAACAACGACAAGTACTCACTACCATAACAAGCAAAGAGATCAATAAGATATGGAACATGCAAGATTAAGCAACTAAGTTCCTTATGACCTCCAAGCTTATGGTCATCACATCGAGCTTTGGCATGCTCAACACTCAAGGTGTGATCAACATATGGGATGGAGTAAGCAACATAATTCAAGCGACAACTAACATCGAATACTCCACTCCCCTTCTTGGAAGCACTCTTACACACATCAAGAGTGACTTCTCCTCCTCCCATTCCAACTCCAAGACAATCTTCCTCACTAGCCAAACTCCAAAGGAAGGTCTCCAAAATTGGCCCTTCATCATTATAGTCCACACAATGAAGGTTAGGACTACTAGAAGATGGTTTAACACAACCAAAATCAAGACCACTCATCCCACTTGGAGTTCCAAACAATGGATCATCCATAGAGTCTAACTTTTCAAACCATGGAGGTTCTATTCTATTGCCAATCCTAGTCCGATACAATTCGCTACCACAAATGAGATCATGTTCACACAATGGAAATGTAAAAGCATGCACTTCAAATTCATGGTTATCCAAAAACATGGTATCAAGACTAGGTTCTTCACTCTCACCCGAGGAGTCATTGAGAACAATTCGATCCATCTCATTCACTAGGGACTCCTCAAGGTCACTACAAACCTCACTACAACACATAGGCCCACCATTATCAAGCAATTCATCAAGGGAGAGGGTAGGGTATTCATTCAACTCATCTTCCCCTTTATCAAATATAGGCAGAGTGTCATAACAAGGATCACAAATAGGGTCAACTACACATTCTTCACTAATGAGAGGTTCAATGAAAACCGAGCTCCCATCATGATGTGGCTTATCATCCCTCTCAACTAGTGGTTCACAATCACACACAAGTTGACCATTTGACTCTACACTAGTGGCAAACACATTGTAATCATACAAATCATCAACTAGTGTTGAGTTACCACAAACACTACCATAAGACAAGGAAGTAACATGTTCAAGGGAAGAGCTATCACTTACCTCTAAGTGGCCATCTTGCTCACTCAATGCATTTGAAATGTCATGGATTGTCTCTTCACCTTGAAGCTCACATTGAAGAGTTTCTTCACCTTGTCCTTCCATCTTGGAAGATGATTGAGGCTCCATTGGCTTGCCTTCAAGAGTTCCTACACAAGAAGTCACACAAGTAGAAGAAAAAGATAAAGGGTTAGGGTTAGAATAAGGGGTGTCCTCACTCTTTACAATTCTTTTTCCCTCTTTCTTTTCCCTCATTTTCTTTTCAAGGTCGGGTGTAGATTCGGGTGGTGACATCCCACTCACATCACTCATCACATCCTCTCCTTTTTCCACTCGAGGAATGTCACCGGTCACTCCCTTACTCCTCTCAATCTTTTGTCTCTCAAATTCGGGTGAGTTGGGACGAGGCCCAAGAATACCCATAGCCGGAGTAGGTGGACTTCTAACATCAACCCGGAATCTAGGACTAAGAGACTCATCACTTGATGTCTCTTTCTTCTTTGTAGGTGAACCACTTTGCTTTGGATCTTGTGGTTCGGGGCTCACCTTGTTGACATATGTCAACTCTCTTTTTGCACTAGTCCCACCATTGATTGTGAGTGTAGGATTTCTCTTCAATGGTGTCCCACTACTTCTCATGTTCATAGGGCTTCTTGATTGCACTCTTTGGAGCATAGGGCTTCTCCTCATTGGTGTCCCACCACTTCTCATGTTCATGGGTGTGCTTGGTTGTATTCCTTCTTTCCTAAGAAAAAGGATTTGAAACTTCCCTTGTGCTTGAACACGGTAGCCATCCACAACTTCTTGTGCGATCTTGAAGTATCTATTGGAGAGCCAAGGCTTTCCCAACATAACATCACATCCCACTAAAGGGCCTACTTTGCACTCCACTTCTTCTTCAAAGTTCCTTTGTGAAATAACTACCCTCGCCATTCCATCAACACAAGGTATTCCCAACCTTCGCACTACAAGATGGCTAATCCAACTTGTTTCACCATTATCCACTTGAAGCACATACCCATGATTCCCATTAAGGCTCACTACGAATTGACACCACATCCTTTCTCTCATGAATTCATCTAGGTAATGCCCTTTACACATCCCATCAATAGTACCAACACTAGTTGGGTACTTCCTCATTTCACCACTACTAGCAATACCATAACCTATAGTGCGACTCATACCATCTCTTCCCTCGGCCTCATTCTCTTTCACCTCATCCTCCAAGTGTTGGACCCTAGTGTCCATTGCCTCTATTTGAGCCAAGAGGCTCGGAAGGTAGGCTTCAACTAACTCCCTCTCACTTACACCTTTCTCACCACTCCTACTTCCCTCCAAACCTCCCTTATGGCTCCTTGTACCTGCAAAAGACATGTTAAGAAAGTGCAAAGGTTAGTATAAACAACCTCACTTGCTCTCCCTTACCTTTGGTGGTGGCTCTCAACACTCTTTTAGGGTGCACACTCCCAAACCCCAACCAAAGATGCCCTTATCTCTTTTAGGAACCACAATGGTAAGATCAATCAACTAGTAGATCCAAGTAAAGGCCCGGAGTGGAGTTGATGTGACTCGATGTACGGAAGCTATTTGTAGTGCGCACTTGAGGCCAAAGAAGTTCTACGACTTTAAGTAAAGCTTCAAGACACACAACACCCTAAAGGATCAAAGATTAGTGTTAATAAAGTAGGACTAATACCTTAGAAACACTAACCAAGAAGTTCGGAATCGAAACAAACACAAAAAACCATGAAACGAAGCAAATTGAGCCAACCAGTGAACTGGGCGGCCCGCCTGGGTGGGTGGGCGGTCCGCCTAGGGTCTTAACCAGTAGCCTAAGTGGGCGGGGCGCCTAGGGGGTGGGCGGTCCGCCTGGGTGGGTGCTTCAGTTTTTCCGAAAACGGGTTTTTGATGGTTTTTGACCCAAATTTTCAACGTTTTCACCCCGTTTCTTCAAAATCAATGGTACCCAAAGTTGGATAATGTTATTTCCAACAAAACCCAATGAATTTCACCCCTAAACATCCAACAAATCAAGAACAAGCATCAAGCAAAGTTTGAACAAGGGTTTTTCAACAAGGGTTCAAAGTGGCTTTCGATCCTCCAAATTCGATGTTATACAACTCCGATTCACATGAAATTTGTTTCTATTTGTTTGTTTTTCATTGGAGAACAAACCCCGGTACTCAATTCCAAAACCCCACAATCACACAATCCAAATTCAATCAAATTCTTCAAGAACAAAGGGTTTTGGGTGGGTTTAACAATTTGGGGTTTCAAATTTTCAAATCAATCCAATCCAAACAATCTTGGTACCCAAATGTCGGGTTTTCCACAAGGATCAAGAATCTATAACACCCATAACACGAATCGATCACACCACAAAGTTACACCAATTTTGTATTTTTTTTTCAATTTTTCAATTTTTTTGTGTTTTTCTTCTTTTCTTCAAAGCAAGAACAACAATAACAATAAACTAAACTAAAGATAGGATGAACAAGGATCGAGGGTTTGTAAGAACAAATCCCGAGCCTTGCTCTGATACCAAACTGATGAGACCCAAATACGCGGAAGCAAGTAACAAGAATGCGGAAGCAACAATCACACGATAACAAGAAAGTAAGGGATTGGGGAGAATAGAAATAGAAGAAAGAGAATGGATAAACGATTCAAACCATGAATTGATTATCCGAGAGAGGAAGGGAAACTTGAACCATACAAGGATTCCGTACTAGTGACGGATCTCCATAGGCTCCAAGCAAAGAGATAATCCGAAGCTTCAAGCTTCTACAAAGAAGAAGGCCTTGCCTCTCTTACTAAGTCTATTCTTCAATTCTAAACAAGCTAAATGAAATAAATGACTAAGTGTGGTATTTATAGGTTCACCACACTTCTAAATAAAATGACTAAATAGCCCCTAAGTCTAGTCAAAACAATACATGTCACTTAGGGCTATAGTTGGAATTACACTCAAAATAAGTAGGAAACCCGGATGGGCCTTCAGCAAACTAGGCGCCCCGCCTGAATAGTAGGCGGCCAGAGATCCTGAGAGGTGTAGTCAACTAGGCGGTCCGCCTAGTCCAATGGGCGGTCCGCCTCCTTCCTGGGCGACTTGGAAACAGCTCAAAATGGACTCTAAGTGTTCCTCCTTGGTCCGTAGCCGGTCCTCCCTCATTGGCGCTCAAGTCCATGACTCCAAATCACTCTCGAACCCTCCTCCGGTGCCCTTGCCTTGCATCCTTTGTGCTCTCATGCTTGGCTCTTGGTGGCTCCAATTTGGATCTTATCACATGCCAATCATGCTATGCAATGTACGATTGTAGGCAAACTCCATTATAGGCAATCTATCAATCCACGTCCCGGCCTTACCTCGGGTCATGGCCCTAAGGAGAGCACCTAAGGTTCGGTTGACCACTTCGGTTTGGCCATCGGTTTGCGGGTGGTGGGACGTGGAAAACAAGAGCTTGGTGCCTAAAGCACCCCATAAACTTCGCCAAAAATGGCATAGGAACTTAGGGTCCCTATCACTCACTATAGTTTGAGGCACACCATGTAGCTTCAAAACATTTTCAACAAACAAGGAAGCTACATGTTGGGCGTCATCACATTTTTTGCACGGAATGAAATGAGCCATCTTTGAGAACCTATCCACAACAACAAAGATGCTATCGTGGCCCCCCCTAGTCCTTGGTAATCCCATGACAAAGTCCATTGATATATCCAACCACGGACTAGTAGGTACGGGGAGTGGGGTGTATAACCCATGAGGGTGGGACTTAGATTTGGCACGCTTGCACTCAAGGCAATTAGTGCAAAACTTCTCCACATGCACCCTCATCTTCGGCCAATAGAATTGTTCTTGAAGAACGGCCAAAGTCTTTCTTACCCCAAAGTGACCCATGAGTCCTCCACAATGTGCCTCTTGCACAAGCAATTCCCTCCATGAGGACTCGGGTATGCACACTCTACCATTTTTAAAGATGAATCCATTAGACCATTGGTATTTTTCAACTCTCTAATGTGCAAACAAGAAGTCCTACAAACACAAGCAATGGTGGGACTAGTACTACAAAAGAGTTGGCAAATGTCAACAAGGTGAACCCGAAGCCACTTCCAAAGCCGAGTGGTTCACCAACAAAGAAAGGGGAGACATCAAGTGATGAGTCTCCTAGTCCTAGATTCCGGGTTGATGTAAAAAGTCCACCTACTCCGGCTATGGGCATTCTCGGGCCTCGTCCCAATTCGCCCGAATTTGAGAGACAAAAGATAGAGAGGAGTAAGGAAGTGACCGGTGACATTCCTCGAGTGGAAAAAGGAGAGGATGTGTTGAGTGATGTGAGCGGGATGTCACCACCCGAATCTACACCTAGCCTTGAAAGAAAAATGAGGGAAAAGAAAGAGGAAAAAAAGAGTGAGGACACCCCTTATTCTAACCTTAACCCTTTTGCTTTTTCTTCTACTTGTGTGAGTACTTGTGTAGGTATTCTTGGAGGCAAACCGATGGAGCCTCAATCATGTTCCGAGAAAGAAAGACAAGGTGAAGGCGATGCCAAATGTGAGCTACGAGGTGAAGGAACTACCCATGGCGCTTCAAGTACATTGAGTGAGCCCGGATGCGACTCAAGTGTAAGTGTTAGTTCTTCTATCCTTAAGCATGATACTTCCTTGTCTTGTGATCTTGTTTGTAACAACTCTATGCTAGTTGATGATTTACATGAGTATAATGTGTTTGCAACTAGTGTAGAGCCTTTGGGTCAACTTGTGTGTGAAAATGAACCACTAGTTGAGAGGGTTGAAAAGCCACATCATGATGTGAGCTCGGTTTTCATTGAACCTCTCTTTAGTGAAAATGTTGAAGTTGACCTTGTGTGTGAACCTTGTTATGACACCCCACCTATATTTGATAAAGGAGAAGATGAATTGCATGATACTCTTATCCTTCCCTTTGATTGCTTAATTGATAATGGTGGTCTCATGTGTCGTAGTGAGGGTGGATTTGACCTTGAGGAGTCTCTTGAGTGTGAGATGGATCGATTCATTTTCGATGACTCCTTGAGTGAGAGTGAAAGACCTAGTCTTGATTCTATGCTTTTGTGTAACCATGAATTTGAGGTGCATGCCTTTACATTTCTATTGTTTGAAGGCGATCTCATTTGTGGTGGTGAATTATATCGGACTAGGGTCGGTAGTAGAGTCGAACCTCCATGGTTTGTCAAGTTAGGCTCTATGGATGATCCAACGTTTGGAACTCCGAGTGAGGAGAGTGGTCTTGGTAATGGTCATGTTGACCTATCTTCTAGTAGTCCTAGCCTTCGTTGTGTGGACTATAATGATGAAGGACCTATTTTGGAGACCTTCCTTTGGAGCTTGTCCAATAAGGAGGATTGTCTTGGAGTTGATTTGGGAGGTGAGGAGGTACCTCTCGGTGTGTGTAAGAATGCTCTTAAGAAGGGGAGTGGAGTAGTCGATGTTAGTTGTGAATTGAACTACTTTACTTACTCCATTCCATATGTCGAGCACACCTTGAGTGTTGAGCATGCCAAAGCCAATGTGTCACATTGTGATAAATTTGATTTGAAGGCTTGGTGTGATGATAGTAAGCTTAGGGGTCATAGGACATTTGATTGCTATATGTTGCATGACTTTGATCTCTTTGCTTGTTTTGAAAATGAGTGCTTGATCTTGCCGAGCCAAGACTTTGTTGTCTCCTTTGGCGACACAAGCTTTTCCATTGGTATTGATGCTTGGCTCTATCACAAGAGTGTGTTTTCCACACCGCTTGCACTTGTTCTTGTTGAGCTAACCTACTTGTGAAGTAGGAAGTTTTGGTTGTGCTTGTTTTGATTGTAGGTTTTGATGGTTCGATTTCGAGGACGAAATCCTTTCAAGAAGGGGAGGATGATGCAATATAAAATGGCCTAAACGACAACCATCAAAAGCCAAGCTCGAGAGCACAACGGATACGAGTCAAGGCCTCCGGAGATGTCTTGAAGATCGTGCATTGGTGATGCAGGGCAAAACACGCGGAAGCTAAAGACGATATGGAAATGCGGAAGCTAAAACAAGATAGGCGATATCGATGAAGATATCGAGATAAAAAGCAAGACGAGGCTTGAACGTTTACCTAAGTAGCACCGAGGAACTTGTCTCGATACACCCCGGGTGAAGTCAAGGATCACCTATACTATGCAACTACCCTCAAGAGGCACCCGGCTCTTGCAAATAGAATGATCAAAGAGGTTATGATGTTCAACTTGGAATCCACCAAGTGAAATCATGCCCGTTCACGGGTTCTTCATTGAGATTCACTCAAGAAATTCATCATTCTATATTCAAGTTTTGCTCAAATGAAATGAAGACCTAAGGGCTCTATTTATAGGCCCTTTCTAAGACTAAAGTAAATGACTAAAGTGCCCTCAAGTGAGTTTAATACATAAAAGGCCACTTAGGGCTAAAATAGGAAATACACCCAAAACTAGTAAAATCCCGCAATGGTGTCACAGGGGGAGGCGGTCCGCCTAGTAGGGGGAGGCGGCCGCCTAGTCAGCTTCAAGTCTCTGGATCTGGGGGAGGCGGTCCGCCTAGGGTGGGAGGCGGTCCGCCTAGTAGCCTTCAAGCCTCTGGATTTTGGGAGGCGCCCCGCCTCAGCTGGGAGGCGCTCCGCCTCTTCCTGAAGCCCCTTGGGGTGTCTCATTTTGTGCCTCTTGAGCCTCACCAAGTGTCCTAGAGGGTCCTCCATCCATGGCACACCAAAGCATGCTCTTCAAGTCGCTCTTGTGGCCTTCTTTCATACCCTTCCATATCAAGTGAAGATGAGCATCATGGATAGCTTTGGCTTGGCTTCTCGTAAAGGGTCTCGAGCTAGTTTGCCCGGCATCATCCTCCCCTTCTTGAGAAAATTTCGTCCTCGAAATTAAGGCGTCCTCCTCCAAGGTAGCTTCACCTACATCAAAAGGCAACAAAAACAAAAGTTCCTACTACAAGAGTAGGTTAGTGCACCCAGTGTGGGAAAACACACTCTTGTGGTACAACCAAGTATCAATGGTAACGAAGAAGCTCATGCTCCCAAAGGAACTAGCAAGTACTTGGTTCAACAACAAAGTGCTCCCAACACAAGAACAAATAAAGAGATCAATAGGGCATGGCCCATGCAAGATTAAGCTATCAAAATCCCTACAATCCCTACGTTCAAGAGTAGTGCACCAAGGCTTCCCATAATGCGAGTAGGCAAGTCCAACAAGAGTGAAGGTAAGTGGTGTGGAAAATTCACTCTTGTGATAGAGCCAAGTATCAATGCAAATCAAAAAGCTTATGTCTCCAAAGGAGACAACAAGTTCTTGGCTCCGTAGTGACAAGCACTCACCAACATGACAAGCAAAGAGACCAATAGGACATGCAACATTCAAGATTAAGCAATCAAAGTTCCTATGACCCCTAAGCTCATGATCAACATACCAAACCTTCAAGGCAAAATTTTCAAAATGTGGCGCAATGGTTTTGGCATGCTCAATTCTCAAAGTGTGGTTAACATATGGGAGGTAATAGACAAAGTGGTGCAATACACAATTAACATCAAATACCCCACTCCCCTTCTTTAAAGCTCTCATACTCACACTAAGAGGTACCTCCTCACCTCCAATTTCATCCTCGAGACAACCCTCCTCACATGATAAACTCTCAAGGAAGGCATTAATAATGGCATCTTCATCATCATAACCCGTTCCAACAAGAGTAGGGTCACTAGAAGAATCATCTACCTCACTCGAAGCTTCAAACAAAGAGTTGTCTATGGGATCAAATCCCTCACACCACGGAGGTTCTAGCTCATTCTCAAATCTAGCCCGATACAAATCACCTTCACAATTAAAGATGCCCCCGCACAATGGGAATACAAAAGCATGCACCTCAATTTCATAGTCAAACAAAGGCATAGTATCAAGACTAGAATTTTCACCCTCACTTGAGGAGTCATCATAGACAACCTTGTCCAATTCATGCAATTTGGACTCCTCAAGGTCACTATCATCCCCACTACGACACACAAATCCACCAAAATCACTTATATCCATAAGGGTAGAGTCACATAACTCGTCTTCCCCTTCATCAAATATGGGTGGGGTGTCATAACAAGGGTCACAAGCAAGGTCAACTACCACATTCTCACTAAAGAGAGGTTCTTTGAATATCGGGCTCATATCTTGATGTGGCTTTCCATTCCTCTCTACTAACGGTTCATATGCGCACACAAGTTGACTATTAGACTCTTTACTAGTCGCAAGTTCAATATAGGCATCGCAAGCAACAACTAGCATTGAATCTCCACTAGACAAGGGATTAACATGTTCATGAAAAGGGAAGGTAACACTTACATTTGAGTCGCTCCTGTGAGCACTCACATCGCTTGAAGTGTCATGTTCAAGTCCTCCTTCATGAAACTCACAATGAAGATCTCCATCCTCTTGTCTTCCCTCCAAGGCAAACGGTTGAGGTTCCAATAGCCCGCCTCCAAGAGTACCTACACAAAAGCTATGGCAAGAAGAAAAAGATAACATATGGTTAGGACAAAGGGTGCCCTCACTCTCAATTTGTTTTTCCTCTCCTCTTCTTTCTTTTAATTCGCTCTCATGTGCAAGTGTGTGGGGATGAGGTCCAATAATGTTATCACCTTGCTCACTTTCCCCAACTCTCTCATTTGCCATTGGTTGGCTCATAGGAGTAGTAGAATTACTCCTAGAGTGAGTATTTACATCTACTTGGGGAATGCCCAAGTTGTGGGGAATGCCCACTTGTTGGGGAGTGCCCAACGGTTGGGGATTGCCCAACTTCCTTTCACTAATGCCTTCTCCGGCATCCTTTTGGACACTCGGGGTCCATTCCTCTTTGAGGCGATCAAACCTCGAGCTTATGGATCTCACCTCGGCCAAGAGGTTGACCAAAGTGCTTACCGGTACCTTAATGGTATCGTATACGTCTCCGGCCATGTACCTACAAAAATTAAAGACAAGAGAAAGAGATTAGTGTAAAAACCTCACTCGCTCCCTCACCTTTGGAATGTCACTCGGGTACACTCAATTTAGTGGGTGGTAGGATCACTCAAGCTTGATTTCAAAGGCTTCCTCGTAGTTGAACAACCACCTCAATAACCACTCAAGTCACACGAACCAAATACTCTTCGGGGTGAGTGGAATCGATGGGACTCGATGGACGAACGGCTATATGAGTGAGCACTTGAAGCAAGAATGTTCTACGAGGCTTCTTTGAGTTCTACTCTCTTCTAGGCACGAATGTCCTAATACGCTCAAGAGGTAGTGTCTTTCGAGTAGGCCAATTACTCTAGAAACACTAACCAAGAAGCCCGGAGGCAAACAACAAGTGAAAACCTACGAAAAAACTACCCGGAAACAAGTAACAGGGGGAGGCGCTCCGCCCTGAGGGGGAGGCGCTCCGCCTACCAAAGTCCAGAGAAGGACTTTTGCTGAGGCGGTCCGCCTAATCCTGAGGCGGTCCGCCTAAGGCTGATTCTGCAACTTTTTCAACTACGGGTTTTTGGCTTTTTGCACCCAAATTTTCCAACGATTTCAACCCGTTACTCAATTCCAATGATACCCAATGGTGTATTCAACTATGATAAACAATCCCCAATAGTTTTTAACTTCAAACAACCAACAACAAGATTGATTCAAGTTTTGAAGCAAAATTTTCAAAGTTTTCAAGAATTTGGGATTTCAAGAATTTCGATTTTCAATCCATAACACCAAAACATGTAATGAGGGTATCAAATCAACGGGTTAACAATATAGAACAATCCCCAATACATTTAAACGCTTGGGGAATCAAATCCAACCCGATCTACTAAATTTTTTTCAACTTTTCAACTTTTTCAATTTTTTTGTTTTTTCTTCAAATCTTCAAGAACAAAAACATAAACACAACAACAATAAGAACAAGACCGAGGATTCGTAAGAACGAAGCCTAGCCGTGCTCTGATACCAACTGATGCAGGGCAAAACACGCGGAAGCTAAAGACGATATGGAAATGCGGAAGCTAAAACAAGATAGGCGATATCGATGAAGATATCGAGATAAAAAGCAAGACGAGGCTTGAACGTTTACCTAAGTAGCACCGAGGAACTTGTCTCGATACACCCCGGGTGAAGTCAAGGATCACCTATACTATGCAACTACCCTCAAGAGGCACCCGGCTCTTGCAAATAGAATGATCAAAGAGGTTATGATGTTCAACTTGGAATCCACCAAGTGAAATCATGCCCGTTCACGGGTTCTTCATTGAGATTCACTCAAGAAATTCATCATTCTATATTCAAGTTTTGCTCAAATGAAATGAAGACCTAAGGGCTCTATTTATAGGCCCTTTCTAAGACTAAAGTAAATGACTAAAGTGCCCTCAAGTGAGTTTAATACATAAAAGGCCACTTAGGGCTAAAATAGGAAATACACCCAAAACTAGTAAAATCCCGCAATGGTGTCACAGGGGGAGGCGGTCCGCCTAGTAGGGGGAGGCGGCCGCCTAGTCAGCTTCAAGTCTCTGGATCTGGGGGAGGCGGTCCGCCTAGGGTGGGAGGCGGTCCGCCTAGTAGCCTTCAAGCCTCTGGATTTTGGGAGGCGCCCCGCCTCAGCTGGGAGGCGCTCCGCCTCTTCCTGAAGCCCCTTGGGGTGTCTCATTTTGTGCCTCTTGAGCCTCACCAAGTGTCCTAGAGGGTCCTCCATCCATGGCACACCAAAGCATGCTCTTCAAGTCGCTCTTGTGGCCTTCTTTCATACCCTTCCATATCAAGTGAAGATGAGCATCATGGATAGCTTTGGCTTGGCTTCTCGTAAAGGGTCTCGAGCTAGTTTGCCCGGCATCAATTGGAGCGCCAAGGACGGAGGAAAACAGTGCAGGAAACAGGGCAGCCCAAAACAGGGCAAAACAGGGGAGCACACTGGGAGCTCACTGCCTGCCGAAGAAGATTTGTTCTTCGCGATCGCGACCATGACTCACGCGATCGCGAAGAGGAATGGAATGCCTTGCGCGACCGCGCCCTATCCTGCGCGAAGGCGAAGCTGAAGGAACCGGTGTCCTACGCGATCGCGACCTATGCTGCGCGTTCGCGATGATTTGAAGAGTGTTCTGCGCGATCGCTTTATGTTTTGCGCGATCGCGAAGAGGAAGTTATAGCAGCGGACCAGAATCAGTTTCAAGGGCCATTTTTGTCCAAAACTCAATGTAAATGTATATATAGCATATTAGCTCTTCATTTCATCAGTTAGTTTACCTTGTATTGAATATTGAGAAGAGAGAATTAGAGAAGAGGCCGAGCCCTTCTAGTCCGAAGCCCGAGGCTTCATGTATCTCGATAACTTGGAACCTATGGCGATCGACACCTAGTTGAGTCCATTGTAAGGTTCGAGTTTCACTTTCTCCCTTTTGGATTATTGATTCATGTCTTGAATTTATTAATCCGTTCTTTCTTCTCGTTTCTTGACTCCCCAATCCTTGTTTCCCCGATATCATTGATATCACCTATCGTGTTATTTATCACTTCCGCATAGTTTATATCGTTTTAAGCTTCCGCCCATTTTTAGATTGCATCACCCTTGATCTCACCCCTTTGCCAAGGGAAATGGTTGTTAATTTTGAAGGTAAAGCTAGAGCCAAGGCTTTGGTTGAACTACATGCAAAGGCGAAGAAGAACTTGGAGGAATCTTATGCTAAGGTTGCCGCCAAGAAGAACAAAGGACGCAAGAAGGTGGAACTCAAGAAGGGTGATTACGTGTGGGTGCACTTCCGGAAAGAAAGGTTTCCAAACCTTAGGAAAGGGAAGTTGGCACCCCGGGGAGATGGCCCTTTCCAAGTGCTCTCGAAGATAAACAACAATGCCTATATGGTTGACTTGCCAAGTGAGTATCAAGTTTCTAATACTTTCAATGTTAGTGACTTGGTTCCTTTGAATGTAGGTAATGAAGGGGGTCGTGAGTGATGATGGAGAGGTCGTGAATGTTGATGAAGAGGTCGTGGATGATGCTTCGATTTCGAGGACGAAATCCTCTCAAGAAGGGGAGGATGATAAGACCCAAACCCCCACAAGACCCTTCACATGGAGCCAAGCCAAGTTGATCCAAGACACCCATCTTTACTTGGTATGGAAGGGCATGGAAGAAGGCCCCAAGAGCAGCTTGAAGACTATACTTTGGTGTGCCATGGATGGAGGACCCTTTAGTACACTTGGCGAGGCATCCGGTGCGCGTTTGGAGGCAATCCAAGGTGCCACAGGAGGAGGCGGACCGCCCGCTCTACTAGGCGGACCGCCCCCTCAACTCTCTGAAGTTTGAGGAAACACAGTAGGCGGACCGCCCCTGAACACTAGGCGGACCGCCCACTTCTCTGAAGAGGCTGAACAGGCGGGGCGCCTCCTGGAGTAGGCTGGGCGCCTACTCCACTGAAGAATGAAACGGGACACCTGATGCCGGGCAAACTAGCTCGAGACCCTTTACGAGAAGCCAAGCCAAAGCTATCCATGATGCTCATCTTCACTTGATATGGAAGGGTATGAAAGAAGGCCACAAGAGCGACTTGAAGAGCATGCTTTGGTGTGCCATGGATGGAGGACCCTCTAGGACACTTGGTGAGGCTCAAGAGGCACAAAATGAGACACCCCAAGGGGCTTCAGGAAGAGGCGGAGCGCCTCCCAGCTGAGGCGGGGCGCCTCCCAAAATCCAGAGGCTTGAAGGCTACTAGGCGGACCGCCTCCCACCCTAGGCGGACCGCCTCCCCCAGATCCAGAGACTTGAAGCTGACTAGGCGGCCGCCTCCCCCTACTAGGCGGACCGCCTCCCCCTGTGACACCATTGCGGGATTTTACTAGTTTTGGGTGTATTTCCTATTTTAGCCCTAAGTGGCCTTTTATGTATTAAACTCACTTGAGGGCACTTTAGTCATTTACTTTAGTCTTAGAAAGGGCCTATAAATAGAGCCCTTAGGTCTTCATTTCATTTGAGCAAAACTTGAATATAGAATGATGAATTTCTTGAGTGAATCTCAATGAAGAACCCGTGAACGGGCATGATTTCACTTGGTGGATTCCAAGTTGAACATCATAACCTCTTTGATCATTCTATTTGCAAGAGCCGGGTGCCTCTTGAGGGTAGTTGCATAGTATAGGTGATCCTTGACTTCACCCGGGGTGTATCGAGACAAGTTCCTCGGTGCTACTTAGGTAAACGTTCAAGCCTCGTCTTGCTTTTTATCTCGATATCTTCATCGATATCGCCTATCTTGTTTTAGCTTCCGCATTTCCATACCGTCTTTAGCTTCCGCGTGTTTTGCCCTGCATCAGTTGGTATCAGAGCACGGATCGGGTTATGTTCTTACAAACCCCCGTTCCTTGTTCATTATGTTAGTATAATTGTGATTGTTGTGTTCGTTCTTGAAAAAATTGAAGAAAAACAAAAAAATTGAAAAACTTGAAAAGTTGAAAAAAATTGGTAGATCGGGTTGGAAACGAATCCCCAAGTGTTAAAAAGTATTGGGGTTTGTTCCTTATTGTATTCTCGTCGTTTTGATACCCATATATCACAATTTGGTGTTACGAATCAAAATTTCCAAAATCAAAATCCAAAAAGTTTGAAAATTCTTGAAAACGCTTCAATCTTGAATCGAAGCTTGTTGTTGGTTGTTTGGAGTTGAAAACTATTGGGGATTGGTTATAATAGTTGTATACACCTTTGGGTATCATTAATTTTGTGTTTCGGGTTGAAAACGTTGGATTTTTGGGTGCGAAACTAGCCAAAACGCGCTGTGCAAAGTTGCAGGAAATGGTCCTAGGCGGACCGCCTACTTATTGAGGCGGACCGCCTCCTCCTGGGCAGCTCTCTGGACTTTTCCAGGCGGAGCGCCTCCTTCCAGAGGCGGAGCGCCTCTTGCTGAAGGGTGTTCCCGGGTAGTTTTTTGCCTAGGTTTCCATTGTTAATCGCCCACGGGCTTCTTGGTTAGTGTTTCTAGGGTAATTGGCCTACTCAAAAGACACTAACTACCTAGCGTATTAGGGTATTCGTGCGTAGAGGAGATTAGAAATCAAAGAAGATTCGTAGAACTTTCTTTGGCCTCAAGTGCGCACTTAAAATAACCGTCCGTCCATCGAGTCTCATTAACTCCATTCCGAACTTTAACTTGGACATGCTAGTTGTGATCACCTTGGTTCCCAAGTTGTAAAGGCCTCGCTCTTGAGTGTTCATAAATTGAGTGATACACGTGAGGGAGTGACTTTTGGGAGGTTTTGTCTATTGGTGTTGCAACAATGTCGGATGTTGATTGTGGAGATTATGGCTCGTGTGGGGACTATAGTAGTGGTGTTGCCACTAGTGGAGGGATAAGGAAGACCCAAGTTGTCGGTGTTGACACTCATGGGCGTTCAAGTTCTCACTTGGATGCCACATTACAACGCTTGGGTAGAAGAAGGTTTGTTGTTGAGGTAAATGGTATTGGAGGTTACTTGCTCAAAATTGATGAGACCGATGCCAATTGTATTAGCGCCTCTTTGGTTGAAGAATTGAGGATACCATGCCGTAAGCTAGAGGATCCTTATGAGTATGAGGGAGTGTGGGTTTCCAAGGAAGCTCGGGTACTTCTATCTCATAGGAATTATAGATGCTATGTATGGTGTGATGTGTATCCAATGCAACATGTTGACATTTGGCTAGGTGAGCCGTGGTTGCAAGGTAAGAGGGTGCAATATAGTGCTATGAAGTTTGCGTATCTTGTGGGCATAGGGCAAAGGGTTTATGACTTTTTGCCTTATCGGGCAAGGGGCCAAGTGCCTACTGGTGCATCTTCTATGGCTATGCAAAGGTGCAAGGAGCGAGATCTTCATTCCATGGGCAATAATGTGCAAACAAGAAGTCCTACAAACACAAGCAATGGTGGGACTAGTGCTACAAAAGGGTTGATAAATGTCAACAAGGTGAGCCCGAAGCCACTTCCAAAGCCGAGTGGCTCACCAACAAAGAAGAAGGAGACATCAAGTGATGGGTCTCCAAGTCCTAGATTCCGGGTTGATGTAAAAAGTCCACCTACTCCGGCTATGGGCATTCTCGGGCCTCGTCCCAATTCGCCCGAATTTGAGAGACAAAGGATAGAGAGGAGTAAGGGAGCGACCGGTGACAACTCTCGAGTGGAAAAAGGAGAGATTGTATTGAGTGATGTGAGTGAGTTGTCGCCACCCGAATCTACACCCGACCTTGAAAAGAAAATGAGGGAAAAGAAAGAGGGAAAAAGAAAAATTGAGAGTGAGGACACCCCTTATTCTAACCTTAACCCTTTTGCTTTTTCTTCTACTTGTTTGCGTACTTGCGTAGGTATTCTTGGAGGCAAACCGATGGAGCCTCAACCATGTTCCAAGATGGAAAGACAAGGTAAAGGAGATGCCGAAAGTGAGCTACAAGGTGAAGGAACTACCCATGAAGCTTCATGTACATTGAGTGAGCCCGGATGCGACTCAAGTGTAAGTGTTAGTTCTTCTATCCTTGAGCATGATACTTCCTTGTCTAATGGTATTGATTGTGAAAATTCTATGCTAGTTGATGATTTGCATGACTATAATGTGTTTGCAACTAGTGTAGAACCTTTGGGTCAACTTGTGTGTGAAAATGAACCACTAGTTGAGAGGGTTGAAAAGCCACATCATGATGTGAGCTCGGTTTTCATTAAACCTCTCTTTAGTGAAAATATTGAAGTTGACCTTGTTTGCGACCCTTGTTATGACACCCCGCCCGTGTTTGATAAAGGAGAAGATGAATTGCATGATTATCCGATTCTTCCCTTTGATTGCTTATTTGCTAGCGGTGGTATCTTGTGTTGTAGCGAGGAAGTTTGTAACCTTGAGGAGTCTCTTGAGAATGAGATAGATCGACTTGTGTTCGATGACTCCTCAAGTGTAGATTTGGTCTCTAGTTTGAGAACTTCACCTTTGCTTGCTAGCGAGCTTGAGAAGTGCGCCTATACTAATCCTTTGTATGAGGGCCACATCGATGACAATGGTGAGTTGTATCAAATTAGGGTAGAGTGTGAGTTTGGACCTCCATGGATTGGAATGCCTAACTCTATGGATAACCCATTGTTTGAGACCTCCCTTGGGAGTTTGTCTAGTGACGAGGGTTGTCTTGGAGGAGTATTTGGAGGTGAGGAGGTAACTCTCGGTGTGTGTATGAATGCTCTTAAGAAGGGGAGTGGAGTAGTCTATGTTAGTTGCGAATTGAACTACTTTACTTACTCCATCCCATATGTTGAGCACACCTTGAGTGTTGGACATACCAAAGCCAATGTGTCACATTGTGATAAAATTGATTTGAAGGCTTGGTGTGTTGGTCATGGGCTTAGGGGTCGTGGGGAATTTAATTGCTTCATGCATATCCTTGATCTCTATGCTTATTTGAAAATTAAGTGCTTGTTCTTGTTGAGCCAAGACCTTACTGTTTCCTTTGGGAACATACACTTTTTAATTGGTATTGATGCTTGGCTCTATCACAAGAGTGTGTTTTCCACACTACTTGCACTTATTCTTGTTAAGCTAACCTACTTGTGAAGTAGGAAGTTTTTGTTGTGCTTGCTTTGATTGTAGGTTTTGATGGTGTGATTTCGAGGACGAAATCCTTTCAAGAAGGGGAGGATGATGCCGGGCAAATTGGCCTAAACGACAACCATCAAGAACCAAGCTTGGAGAGCACAAAGGTTGCAAGTCAAGGCCTTCGGATGAGGGTTCGAGAGTGATTTGAAGCCATGGACTTGAGCACGCTTGAGGGAGGACCGACTACGGACCAATGAGGAACACTTAGAGTCCATTTTGAGCCGTATCCATACCTCCCAGGAAGAGGCGGAGCGCCTCCCCAAAGAGGCGGACCGCCTACAAAAGTCCAGAGGCCTGAGCAGGAGAAGGCGGAGCGCCTCCCCACTGAGGCGGAGCGCCTCCCACTGAAGCACCCTGAGGCGGAGCGCCTCCCTTTCTGAGGCGGAGCGCCTCCCCCTGTTGCCTTGACGGGATTTTGTGTAAAGTTCCTATTTTGCCCTTAAGTGGCCATGTATGTCTTATTTCACTTTGGGGGCATTTTAGTCATTACGCAAGGGGTTAGGAAAAACTATAAATACACCCCTTAGCCATTTCATTCATTAGTTTACATTGTATGAACAATTGAGAGAAGAGGGAATTAGAGAAGGCCGAGCCTTTCTAGTCCGAAGCCCGAGGCTTCATGTATCTTGTACGACTTGGAATCTATGGAGATTCACCACTAGTGTGAATTCCTTGTAAGGTTCGAGTTTCATTCTCCCTTTTGGATTATTAATTCATGTCTTGAATTCATTAATCCGTTCTTTCTTCTCGTTTCTTGACTCCCTAATCCTTGTTTCCCGATATCTTTGATATCATCTATCTTGTGTTTATTCGCTTCCGCATTGTTTATCTCGTGTTTAGCTTCCGCGAGTTTTGCCCTGCATCAACACCTCATTAAAATGCTATGTTTTGACTATTATAGCCCTACGTGGCCTTTGTTTATTAAACCCACTTTTGGGGTATTTTAGTAGTTTCATTATGTGTAAGTGAAGTCTATAAATACTTCACATAACCTCTTTCAAACCTTAGCTTACACTTTGATGAATATTGAATGAATGGAAATAGAGTTTGACTCTTGGAAGAACCCTTTGTCTTTGGTTGCTTGAATCACTAGTGGAACCTAGTTGAATCTTGAACCGATACTCCGACCATTCGACTTGCGAGTCCGTTGTTGTCTCGAGGGTCGTTGCATAGTGTAGGTCCTCCTTGACACCGATTCGAGGGTATCTCGGGACAAGTTCCCCGTGGTTACCTCGAAGGGAGTTCGAGAAGTGTCTCGCTCTTCTATCTTTTGTTCCGCGTATTTGATTCCTATCAATCGGGGACTTGGCCTTAGCCGCTTCCCTTAACTCTTTCATGCGCCGGTAGTCTTCACTTACTTGTTTCGGGGTCAAAGGTGTAAGCACAAACCTTTTCCCCTCATGTTTCACCGTGTAAGTGTTGGCCCGGCCATCATGAACCACTTGTTTGTCGTATTGCCAAGGCCTTCCAAACAAAAGGTGGCAAGCTTGCATTGGCACCACGTCAAACATGTGTTCATCTTGATAGTTCCCAATCTTGAATCTAATCAAGACTTGCTTCACTACCCTCAATTCCCCACACTCACTTAGCCATTGCAATCGGTAGGGGCTCGGGTGTTTAATGGTAGTCAACTTCAATTGTGAGACCAAGGATTGGCTCACCACATTTGCACAACTACCCGAGTCAATTATCATGGAACAAACTTGTCCCTTCACTCTACACCGGGCATGGAACAAGTTTTCTCTTTGCTCATCCTCCCTCTCCTCACTCACCATGGTTCCCAAAATTCGACGAACCACAAGGAACATATTAGGATCATCCCCCTCCGTCGCTCTCTCTTCACCTTCACCCTCAACTTCCTCACTCTCCTCTTCAACTTCACCCTCGGACTCACTTTCACCCTCATAGACCAACCCATCATCCATCACAATCATTGTTTTCCTGGTAGGGCACTCTTTGGCAAAGTGACCGTAACCCTTACATTTATGACATTGGAAAGAAGAAGGAGAAGGAGTATTTAAAGTAGTTTTAGAGGTACCTCCAACTTCTTTGTGGTCGCTCTTTGGGGTAGCCTTTTCAAAAGGCTTCTTTACATCTCGGCTCCCACTTGCTCCACTAGCATATGGGCTCTTCCATTCTTTGGTGCGAGTTGAAGGAGTGGTGGTAGTAGTACTCCTATAGCGAGGAGCCTTTTCTTCTTTGAGCCATTTCTCGGCTTCAACCGCGGCATCACAAACATCTTGCAAGGAGTGGAAGATGTGAAGTCTCAATTGGGAAGCAATCTCCCTACTCAAGCCACTTTTGAAACGGATGATAGCTTGTTCTTCATCCTCCGTTTCCATATCAAGAGCCATCCGGTTTTTCTCAAAGTCGTTGAAATATTCATCAACGGACTTGTAGCCTTGCTTCAATTCATAGAGCTTTTTGAGTTGCTCTTGTCGATACTTGGGAGTCACATACTTGTTGTTCATAACTTCTTTCAACTCTTCCCAAGTGATGTTCATCCGCAACCCAAGTCTTCTCCTTGATCGCTTGATGGATTCCCACCAAGTAGAGGCATAGGACTCAAATGATGAAATGGCATAAGTGGCCTTCTTCTCCTCGGTCATATCATTTGTGTCAAAGACCCGCTCCAATTGGATCTTCCATTCAAGAAATGCTTCCGGATCACTAGTCCCCTTGAAAGGCGGGATAGTGATCTTGACACTATTGAGATTAGTGTCTCGACCCCCACGGTGTTGTTCCGGTTGAATCCCATAGTTGTCATCAACATATTCATATTCCCTTCCCAAGTTTCTTCCCATATAAACTCTTGGTGGCCCTCGACCTCTACCTCGACCCCTTTCTACACCTCGGCCTCCATTCATCGCCCTCCTATTTGGATAGGGAGCATCAAAGTCATCATCATCAAGTCCGAGGCCCTCCCCTTCTTGAGCTTCATCAACTTGCTCAAGAGGTGCAATGTTTCTCCGAGGCCTTAGGAATGGAACATCTCCTTGGGGATTGCCCAAGGGTTGGGGATTGCCCAACAATCTTTCTCTAGCAAGAGCCTCATCCCTCAACCGTTGTCGACGAACTAGCTCCGCATATTGATCCGGTTTCATGATGGAATCATCACTAGTGCCTTCATTGGGATCCTTTTGGACACTCGGGGTCCTCTCCTTTTCAAGAGCCTCCATTTTAAGGTTTAGGGCCTTCACCTCGGCTAATAAGTTAGCCAAGACGTCGGTTGGGACCTCAATGGTACTCTTTGCTTTCTCCTCCGCCATGTACCTACAACAATCAAAAACAAGAAAGGAAGATTAGAGTAAAAGTCCTCACTCACTCCCTCACTTTTGTTTGTCGCTCGGGTTCACTCAAGCTTGGGGTTGGGTTCACACCAACTTGAAATCAATGGCCTCCTCGTAGTTGCGCAACCTCCTCAATGATCAAACCAAAATACAAGAACCAAATGTTCTTCGGGAAGAGTGGATTCAATGGGACTCGATTAACGCTAAGCTATTTGGTGCGCACTTGAACCAAACAATTAACTACGAATCTTCTTTGAATTCTACTGTCCTTCTAGGCACGAGTATCCTATTCGCACAAGGGATTAGTACTAATTGGGTAGAAGTGTTACCCTCAAAGTACTAACCGGAAGTGGCGCGATCAAATGTGCAAAGATCGAATCGCCACTAAACGGATTCGGAATTGGATGAATTTTGGTTTGTGATCTAGAAACTCACCATATTTGATGATGCCATGGGAGTTTTGGTGGTTGGAAACTGTTACGATAGCTTTGCGAACATTCTGTCCAACTTCAGGAAATTCTGGAAATTGGCACACTTCGCGATCGCGTGCAGATGAGCGCGACCGCGATGAACAAAAATTCAGAATTGGCGCGATAGCACGAGACCTTGCGCGATCGCGCAGGTTTGTTCAGCTGAACCAGAATCTCGACAGAAAAAACAGCAGTTTTGGCACAACAACAACCCAAATGCAATGTATTTCAGTTTTCAAGCTTTCCAAAGATGTTTTTCAGCTGGAACAAACATTCCCCAATGGTTCATACACAAAAACAACCATCAAACAACTTGTTTCAAAGATTTTTGGCAAGTTCTTCAATATTTCCAAAACCTTCAAGAACCAAATTTTCGATTTTCACTACAATACTCCAAATGATGTTATGTTGGTATCAAAACAACGGGAAAACTATTGTGAACAATCCCCGATACCAAACATTCACAATATCATAACATCAAGCAAGTTTTGGCAAATTTTCAATTTCTTCAACCTAGGGTTTAAATTTCCAATCTTTGATTTTCAACTCCAAAACGTGTTTTGTTGGTTTCCAATTGTCGAGATTACACAAACATACAATCCCCGATAATCAATACCAACAAAATCGTAACAACAAGCGATTTCCTTCAAATTTTTGGGTTTTCAAATTTTTGAATTTTTTTCTTCTTTTTCAATATAACAAGACAAGAACAAGAAAGTAAATGCGGAACAAAGATGACAAGCACGAAGAGTAGGACGAGGGCTCGTAAGAACGTAACCCTAGCCTTGCTCTGATACCAACTGATAAGGGGCAAACCCTTGAAAGCGATAAAGAGATAAAAGCGAGACGAGACTTACACTAAAGTTCGAGTAGCAACGAAGAACTTGTTCCGTTACACCCCAAATGATAAGGGGCAAAATACGCGGAAGCTAAATACGATACAACAATGCGGAAGCGATAAACAAGATACGAGATATCTAAAAGATATCGAGAAATTCAAGACTAGGAAGGCAAGAAATAGAAGAAAGAATCGAATCCAATTCACTATCGTTAATTGAATTCAAAAGGGAGAAAGGGAAACTCGAACCTTACAATGGACTCAACTAGGTGTCGATCGCCATAGGTCCCAAGTTAACGAGATACATGAAGCCTCGGGCTTCGGACTAGAAGGGCTCGGCCTCTTCTCTAATTCTCTCTTCTCAATTTCTATACTCAAAGCTAGCTAAAAATGAAGAAATGGCTAAGTGTTCCTACTTATAGTTTTTCATAAGGCTAGGTGAAATGTCTAAAATGCCCCAAAGCTAATTAAGACATAAAGGCCACTTAAGGGCAAAAGAGGGACTTCACTCCAAAAATCAGCCAAGCTTCAGCGTTGGGCGCTCCGCCTGGAATCCGGGCGCTCCGCCTGGATTGCCTTGGAGCTGGGCGCTCCGCCTGGAGCTTGGGCGCTCCACCCTGGCTGCCCTTCAGCTGGGCGCTCCGCCTAGAAGTCAGGCGCTCCGCCTGGACCATGAAGAGTCTGGGCGCTCCACCCTGGGGCTGGGCGCTCCGCCTAGTTGTGCTGGGCGCTCCTCCTTCCTTTGTGCTCCGATGCATGATCTTCAAGTCGCTTCCGGAGACCTTGACTTTCCATTCCTTGTGCTCTCAAGCTTGGTTCTTGATGGTTAGTGTCTTGGCTCGATTTAGCCCGTATCATCCTCCCCTTCTTGAAAGGATTTCGTCCTCGAAATCAACCCATCAAAACCTACATTCAAAGCAAGCACAACCAAAATTTTCCTACTTCACAAGTAGGTTAGCATTAACAAGAAAAGTGCAAGGTGTGTGGAAAACACACTCTTGTGATAAAGCCAAGCATCAATAGTTAATAAAAAGTGTATGTCTCCAAAGGAGACAACAAGGTCTTGGCTCGACAAGAACAAGCACTCGATTTTAAAACAAGCAAAGAGATCAAAGTCATGCAAGATGTAGCAATCAAATGCCCTATGACCCCTAAGCTTATCAACAACACACCAAGCCTTCAAATCAATTTTATCACAATGTGTCACATTGGCTTTGGCATGTCCAACACTCAAGGTGTGCTCAACATATGGGATGGAGTAAGTAAAGTAGTTCAATTCACAACTAACATCGACTACTCTACTCCCCTTCTTAAGAGCATTCTTACACACACCGAGAGGTACCTCCTCACCTCCAAATTCACCTCCAAGACGATACTCCTCGCTAGACAAACTCCAAAGGAAGGTCTCCAACATTGGTTCTTCATCATTATAGTCCACACAACAAAGGCTAGGACCACTAGAAGAAAGGTCAACACGACCCATTTCAAGACCACTCTCCTTACTTGGAGTTCTAAACAATGGATCATCCATAGAGCCTATCTTGACAAACCATGGAGGTTCGACTCTACTACCGACCCTAGTCCGATACAACTCACCACCACAAATGAGATTGCCTTCAAACAATAGAAATGTAAAGGCATGCACCTCAAATTCATGGTTACACAAAAGCATAGAATCAAGACTAGGTCCTTCACTCTCATTCGAGGAGTCATCGAAAATAAATCGGTCCATCTCACACACGAGAGACTCCTTAAGGTCACATCCATCCTCACTACGACACAAGGAACCACCACTATCAAATAAGCAATCAAAGGGAAGAATAAGATTATCATGCAATTCATCTTCTCCTTTATCAAATATAGGTGGGGTGTCATAACAAGGTTCACAAACAAGGTCAACTTCAATATCTTCACTAAAGAGAGGTTCAATGAAAACCGAGCTCACATCATGATGTGGCTTTTCAACCCTCTCAACTAGTGGTTCATTGGCACACACAAGTTGACCCAAAGGCTCTACACTAGTTGCAAACACATTATAGTCATGTAAATCATCAACTAGCCTAGAGTTCTTACTAACAACATCACAAGACAAGGAAGTAGCATGCTCAAGGGAGGAAGAACTAACACATACCTTTGAAGTATCATGAACGTCTTCACCTTGTAGCTCACATTCGGCATCTCCTTCACCTTGCCTTTTATTCTCGGAACATGGTTGAGGCTCCATTGGTTTGCCTCCAAGAATCCCTACACAAGAATTCAAGCACATAGAAGAAAAAGATAAAGGGTTAAGGTTAGAATAAGGGGTGTCCTCACTCTCAATTTTTCTTTTTCCCTCTTTCTTTTCCCTCATTTTTTTTCCAAGGTCGGGTGTAGATTCGGGTGGTGACAACCCACTCACGTCACTCAACACAACCTCTCCTTTTTCCACTCGAGAGTTGTCACCGGTCGCTCCCTTACTCCTCTCTATCTTTTGTCTCTCAAATTCGGGTGAATTGGGACGAGGCCCAAGAATACCCATAGCCGGAGTAGGTGGACTCTTCACGTCAACCCGGAATCTAGGACTTGGAGACTCATCACTTGAGGTCTCCTTCTTCTTTGTTGGTGAACCACTTGAATTTGCAACTTGTGGTTGGTTCACCTTGTTGATTTTTATCAACCCTTCACTTGAACTAGTCCCACCACTTCTTGTCATTGTAGGACTCCTTGATTGCACATTGTTGCCCATGGAATGAAGTTCTTGCTCCTTGCTCCTTTGCATAGCCAAAGAAGGGGCACTAGTAGGCACTCGGCTCTTCGCCCGGTAAGGCACAAAGTCATAGACTCTTTGCCCTACGCCCACAAGATACGCACCCTTCACCATACTATATTGCACCCTCTTCCCCTCCAACCACGGCTCACCCATCCACACATCAACATGACGCATGGGATACACGTCACACCACACATAGCATCTATAACTCCCATGAGATATGAGTACCCGACCCTCCTTAGAAACCCACACTCCATCATACTCATAAGGATGCGCTAGCTTATGGCATGGTATCCTAAGCCTATCAACCAAAGAGGTGCTAATACAATTGGCATCGGTATCACCAATCTTGAGCAAGTATCCGTCAATACCATTTACCCCAACAACGAACCTACATCTACCCAAGTTTTGTAGATTGGCATCCAAGTGAGAACTTGAATGCCTACAAGTGTCAACTCCGACAACTTGGGTCTTCCTTATTCCTCCACTACTAGCAAGATTGCTAGTGTAACTTCCACTTCCCGTCACTCTCCCAACATTAGAGATGTCGTTGGAAGTCGAGGAAGGAATACCACTATGGAACCCAAAATTGCTTCTCGCCTCGGTTCCATAGCCCCTAGTATCACTCCTACCACCACTACTAGAGCAATGCACCCCCGTAACGGTAAGAGCAACACTTCTCATTCCACCCTTCACATGAGAACTAGAAGATGCAAATCTCCCATTTCCCATGGAACAACCACCACCACCTCCCATACTAATGGAAGGTCCTCTACTACTCCCTTGTACTCCACAAGCAACACCAAGAGAAGATGCATATGAACAATTTCTATAATCAACATCATCATCAACTCTATCTATGTCACTATCATGCTCAAGTTCATCACAAGTAGAGTAAGTAGGATCATCATACCTTGAAGCGTCACTATCCTCGGGCTCTTGACTAGAAGCATAAGTATCATCACATTCTTCATCACAAGCTTCATAGTCTTCACCACTTTCACGTTCATTGTAGTGAACCGCTTCATCTTCATAGGAGCCATGGCTTCCCTCATCATTGTAATGGTCATCATCACCCTCATAGGAGCCATAGTCTCCATCATCACCATACGAGTCATAGCAACTCGCATCATCGCCACATGAGTCACAATCTACTCCTTCATCATGGTCCGACATTGTTGCAATCACCAAAGAACAAATCCTCCCAAAAGTCACTCCCTCACGTGTATCACTCAATATTTGTACACTCAAGAGCGAGGCCTTATCAACTTGGGAACCAAGGTAATCACAACTAGTATGTCCAAGTTAAAGTTCGGAATGGAGTTAATGAGACTCGATGTACGGACGGCTATTTAAAGTGCGCACTTGAGGCCAAAAGGAGTTCTACGACTCTTCTTTGAATTCTAATCTCCTCTACGCACGAGTGTCCTAATACGCTCAAGAATTAGTGTCAATGGAGTAGGCCAATTACCCTAGAAACACTAACCAAAAAGTTAGGAAACCAACGGAATACAAAAGGAACGAAACGGAAGCAAAAACACACCCAAACAGGGGTAGGCGCTCCGCCCAGAGGGGGAGGCGCTCCGCCCAGTGAAGGTGGGCGCTCCGCCCCAAGGTCAGGCGGTCCGCCTGCCTCACCCCACTGCCCAAACAAGTGGGCGGTCCGCCCAGGCTTAGGCGCTCCGCCTGGACGCGATTTTCAGCTTTTTTCCCAACGGGTTTTGGTGATTTTGGCCAACTTTTTGGCTCGATTTCAACCCGATACACAAAACCAACGATACCCAAAGGTGTATACAACTATATTAACCAATCCCCAATAGTTTTTCAACTCCAATCAACAACAACAAGCTTCGATTCAAGATTGAAGCGTTTTCAAGAATTTTCAAACTTTTTGGATTTTGATTTTGGAAATTTTGATTCGTAACACCAAAACACGATATATGGGTACCAAAACAACGGGAATACTATAAGGAACAAACCCCGATACTTTTTAACACTTGGGGATTCGATTCCAACCCGATCTACCAAATTTTTTTCAACTTTTCAAGTTTTCAATTTTTTTGTTTTTCTTCAATTTTCAAGAACAAACACAACAATCACAACAATACTAACACGATGAACAAGGAACGGGGGTTTGTAAGAACATAACCCGAGCCTTGCTCTGATACCAACTGATAAGGGGCAAAATACGCGGAAGCTAAATACGATACAACAATGCGGAAGCGATAAACAAGATACGAGATATCTAAAAGATATCGAGAAATTCAAGACTAGGAAGGCAAGAAATAGAAGAAAGAATCGAATCCAATTCACTATCGTTAATTGAATTCAAAAGGGAGAAAGGGAAACTCGAACCTTACAATGGACTCAACTAGGTGTCGATCGCCATAGGTCCCAAGTTAACGAGATACATGAAGCCTCGGGCTTCGGACTAGAAGGGCTCGGCCTCTTCTCTAATTCTCTCTTCTCAATTTCTATACTCAAAGCTAGCTAAAAATGAAGAAATGGCTAAGTGTTCCTACTTATAGTTTTTCATAAGGCTAGGTGAAATGTCTAAAATGCCCCAAAGCTAATTAAGACATAAAGGCCACTTAAGGGCAAAAGAGGGACTTCACTCCAAAAATCAGCCAAGCTTCAGCGTTGGGCGCTCCGCCTGGAATCCGGGCGCTCCGCCTGGATTGCCTTGGAGCTGGGCGCTCCGCCTGGAGCTTGGGCGCTCCACCCTGGCTGCCCTTCAGCTGGGCGCTCCGCCTAGAAGTCAGGCGCTCCGCCTGGACCATGAAGAGTCTGGGCGCTCCACCCTGGGGCTGGGCGCTCCGCCTAGTTGTGCTGGGCGCTCCTCCTTCCTTTGTGCTCCGATGCATGATCTTCAAGTCGCTTCCGGAGACCTTGACTTTCCATTCCTTGTGCTCTCAAGCTTGGTTCTTGATGGTTAGTGTCTTGGCTCGATTTAGCCCGTATCACCAAACGATTGGAAAGAATCACCTAACACTATGCAACTATCCTCAAGAGACACGAGGCTCGAGCAAATAGAATGATCGAAGAATGGATTGAAGAGCAACTTGGATTCATCCAATTGATTTCAAGCCAAAAATGGGTTACAAGTGTCAAGAGCAATGCTCATTAATGTTCTTTGTTCAAAGTAAGGTGAGTAGCAATAAATGAAAGAGGGGTGTTATAAATACACCCCTTTACAAGGTTTTCCTAGCTACTGGTCCGAGTCTGTTCAAGTGTTCATCGCGATCGCGCATGATTATATGCGATCGCGAGGCACACTTAGACAGAGTAGCGCGATCGCGCGAGACATGGCGTTATCGCGAAGACAAAAGAAATACTCTTCGCGATCGCGAAGGTTGGGAACGCGATCGCGAAGAACAAAAGTCCAGCTTCAGGCAGTAGCTCAGCAGATGTTCCCCTGTTTTGCTCTGTTTTGTTCCCCTGCTGCCTGCACAGTTTCCTGCCCTGTTTCAACGTTGAGTGAGCTCCAATGCATTGTCTTCAAGTCTTCTCCCGAGCTCATGTCGTCCATGCCCTTCCGGATCAAGTGTAAGTGAGCATCATGAAGTGCTTTGGCTTGGCTTCTCGTAAAGGGCCTTGTGGTGGTGGTTTGCCCCGCATCACAAGGGCACCCCATAAACTTCTCCAAAAATGACTTAGGAACTTAGGGTCCCTATCACTCACTATAGTTTGAGGCACACCATGTAGCTTCAAAACATTTTCAACAAACAAGGAAGCTACATGTTGAGCATCATCACATTTCTTGCAAGGAATGAAATGAGCCATCTTTGAGAACCTATCCACGACAACAAAGATGCTATCGTGGCCCCCCCTTGATAAGAACCAAAATCGCGGAAGCAAGTAAAATAGAGGCGGAAGCAATTAACACACGATAACCAAGAAATAGGGATGGGGAAGAACAGAAAGTAGAAGAAAAGAATGAATCAACTAAATCACATAGATTGATTCAAAAGGGAGAAGAGACTTGAACCATTAAACGGGACTCACACTAGCGGTGATCCACCATGGATTCAACATAAGAGATACATGAAGCCAAGCTTCAACAAGAATGGCCAAGCCTATTCTATCTTCTTAATTCTATCTTCCAAAACTAGCTACGGTTTGATGAGACTAAGTGAAGTATTTATAGGCTTCACTTAGTCATAATAAAAGGTCTAAAGTACCCCCAAAGTGGGTTAAAACAAATAAGGCCACGCAGGGCTATAGTTGGAAGTTCATGCAAAAAGAAGTAAAATATCCCGCATGCTGAAACAGGGGGAGGCGCTCCGCCTCAGGATGAGGCGCTCCGCCTCCAGCTGATGAGGCGCTCCGCCTCAGGATGAGGCCCTCCGCCTTCTTCTGTTCGGCTCTCTGCTTTTTGGTAGGCGCTCCGCCTCAGCTTTGAGGCGCTCCGCCTCCTTCTGGAACTTGTGCAAGAGGCTCAAAATGAGCTTGGGGTGGATCCCCTTGGAGCCCAAGTGGTCCTCCATCCATGGTGCTCAAAAGCATGATCTTCAAGTTGCTTCCGGAGGCCTTGATGGTACTCCTTGTGCTCTCAAACTTGGCTCTTGATGGTTGGCGCTTTGGCTCCAATTTGGGGCTTATCATCCTCCCCTTCTTGGAAGGATTTCGTCCTCGAAATCAAACCATCAAGCCTACATTCAAAACAAGCACAACAAAGCTTCCCACTACAAGAGTAGGTTAGTGGCAAAAGTGTGGGAAAACACACTCTTGTGATAGAGCCAAGCATCAATAACAAGTAAAAATCTTATGTCTCCAAAGGAAACAACAAGTACTTGACTCCAAATTAAAGTGCACCCAACACAAGAACAAGTAAAGAGATCAATAGGATATGGAACATGCAAGGTATAGCAATCAAATTTCCTATGACCCCTAAGCTCATGACCAACACACCAAGCCTTCAAATCAATATTATCATAATGTGACACATCGGCTTTGGCATGCTCAACACCCAAGGTGTGATCAACATGTGGGATGGAGTAAACCAAATAGTTCAATTGGAAACTAACATCAAATACTCCACTCCCCTTCTTGGAAGCACTCTTACACACACCAAGAGTGACTTCCTCTCCTCCAATTCCAACTCCAAGACAATCTTCATCACTAGACAAACTGATGAGACCCAAATACGCGGAAGCAAGTAACAAGAATGCGGAAGCAACAATCACACGATAACAAGAAAGTAAGGGATTGGGGAGAATAGAAATAGAAGAAAGAGAATGGATAAACGATTCAAACCATGAATTGATTATCCGAGAGAGGAAGGGAAACTTGAACCATACAAGGATTCCGTACTAGTGACGGATCTCCATAGGCTCCAAGCAAAGAGATAATCCGAAGCTTCAAGCTTCTACAAAGAAGAAGGCCTTGCCTCTCTTACTAAGTCTATTCTTCAATTCTAAACAAGCTAAATGAAATAAATGACTAAGTGTGGTATTTATAGGTTCACCACACTTCTAAATAAAATGACTAAATAGCCCCTAAGTCTAGTCAAAACAATACATGTCACTTAGGGCTATAGTTGGAATTACACTCAAAATAAGTAGGAAACCCGGATGGGCCTTCAGCAAACTAGGCGCCCCGCCTGAATAGTAGGCGGCCAGAGATCCTGAGAGGTGTAGTCAACTAGGCGGTCCGCCTAGTCCAATGGGCGGTCCGCCTCCTTCCTGGGCGACTTGGAAACAGCTCAAAATGGACTCTAAGTGTTCCTCCTTGGTCCGTAGCCGGTCCTCCCTCATTGGCGCTCAAGTCCATGACTCCAAATCACTCTCGAACCCTCCTCCGGTGCCCTTGCCTTGCATCCTTTGTGCTCTCATGCTTGGCTCTTGGTGGCTCCAATTTGGATCTTATCATCCTCCCCTTCTTGAAAGGATTTCGTCCTCGAAATCAAACCATCAAGCCTACATTCAAAACAAGCACAAACAAAGCTTCCCACTACAAGAGTAGGTTAGTGTCAAAAGTGTGGGAAAACACACTCTTATGGTATAGCCAAGCATCAATAACAATGATAAAGCTCATGTCTCCCAAGGAAACAACAAGCACTTGGCTTCCCCAATGGGTACACTCAATGCATGATTCATCAAGGAGATCAATAGGATAGAGAATATGCAAGATCAAGCCATTAAAATTCCTATGATCCCTAAGCCCAATAAGAACACACCAAAACTTCCCACTACAAGAGTAGGAAAGTCCAACAAGAGTGAGTACAAGTGATGTGAAAATCACACTTTTATGATAGAGCCAAGCATCAATACTAATCAAAAAGCTTATGTTCCCAAAGGAAACAACAAGTTCTTGGCTCAACAACGACAAGTACTCACTACCATAACAAGCAAAGAGATCAATAAGATATGGAACATGCAAGATTAAGCAACTAAGTTCCTTATGACCTCCAAGCTTATGGTCATCACATCGAGCTTTGGCATGCTCAACACTCAAGGTGTGATCAACATATGGGATGGAGTAAGCAACATAATTCAAGCGACAACTAACATCGAATACTCCACTCCCCTTCTTGGAAGCACTCTTACACACATCAAGAGTGACTTCTCCTCCTCCCATTCCAACTCCAAGACAATCTTCCTCACTAGCCAAACTCCAAAGGAAGGTCTCCAAAATTGGCCCTTCA
The DNA here is from genome assembly GCA_037355625.1 of Petunia x hybrida. Classification (NCBI taxonomy): domain Eukaryota; kingdom Viridiplantae; phylum Streptophyta; class Magnoliopsida; order Solanales; family Solanaceae; genus Petunia; species Petunia x hybrida. Next base: position 1,790,967 of record JBBBVM010000534.1, read on the forward strand.
TCATTATAGTCCACACAATGAAGGTTAGGACTACTAGAAGATGGTTTAACACAACCAAAATCAAGACCACTCATCCCACTTGGAGTTCCAAACAATGGATCATCCATAGAGTCTAACTTTTCAAACCATGGAGGTTCTATTCTATTGCCAATCCTAGTCCGATACAATTCGCTACCACAAATGAGATCATGTTCACACAATGGAAATGTAAAAGCATGCACTTCAAATTCATGGTTATCCAAAAACATGGTATCAAGACTAGGTTCTTCACTCTCACCCGAGGAGTCATTGAGAACAATTCGATCCATCTCATTCACTAGGGACTCCTCAAGGTCACTACAAACCTCACTACAACACATAGGCCCACCATTATCAAGCAATTCATCAAGGGAGAGGGTAGGGTATTCATTCAACTCATCTTCCCCTTTATCAAATATAGGCAGAGTGTCATAACAAGGATCACAAATAGGGTCAACTACACATTCTTCACTAATGAGAGGTTCAATGAAAACCGAGCTCCCATCATGATGTGGCTTATCATCCCTCTCAACTAGTGGTTCACAATCACACACAAGTTGACCATTTGACTCTACACTAGTGGCAAACACATTGTAATCATACAAATCATCAACTAGTGTTGAGTTACCACAAACACTACCATAAGACAAGGAAGTAACATGTTCAAGGGAAGAGCTATCACTTACCTCTAAGTGGCCATCTTGCTCACTCAATGCATTTGAAATGTCATGGATTGTCTCTTCACCTTGAAGCTCACATTGAAGAGTTTCTTCACCTTGTCCTTCCATCTTGGAAGATGATTGAGGCTCCATTGGCTTGCCTTCAAGAGTTCCTACACAAGAAGTCACACAAGTAGAAGAAAAAGATAAAGGGTTAGGGTTAGAATAAGGGGTGTCCTCACTCTTTACAATTCTTTTTCCCTCTTTCTTTTCCCTCATTTTCTTTTCAAGGTCGGGTGTAGATTCGGGTGGTGACATCCCACTCACATCACTCATCACATCCTCTCCTTTTTCCACTCGAGGAATGTCACCGGTCACTCCCTTACTCCTCTCAATCTTTTGTCTCTCAAATTCGGGTGAGTTGGGACGAGGCCCAAGAATACCCATAGCCGGAGTAGGTGGACTTCTAACATCAACCCGGAATCTAGGACTAAGAGACTCATCACTTGATGTCTCTTTCTTCTTTGTAGGTGAACCACTTTGCTTTGGATCTTGTGGTTCGGGGCTCACCTTGTTGACATATGTCAACTCTCTTTTTGCACTAGTCCCACCATTGATTGTGAGTGTAGGATTTCTCTTCAATGGTGTCCCACTACTTCTCATGTTCATAGGGCTTCTTGATTGCACTCTTTGGAGCATAGGGCTTCTCCTCATTGGTGTCCCACCACTTCTCATGTTCATGGGTGTGCTTGGTTGTATTCCTTCTTTCCTAAGAAAAAGGATTTGAAACTTCCCTTGTGCTTGAACACGGTAGCCATCCACAACTTCTTGTGCGATCTTGAAGTATCTATTGGAGAGCCAAGGCTTTCCCAACATAACATCACATCCCACTAAAGGGCCTACTTTGCACTCCACTTCTTCTTCAAAGTTCCTTTGTGAAATAACTACCCTCGCCATTCCATCAACACAAGGTATTCCCAACCTTCGCACTACAAGATGGCTAATCCAACTTGTTTCACCATTATCCACTTGAAGCACATACCCATGATTCCCATTAAGGCTCACTACGAATTGACACCACATCCTTTCTCTCATGAATTCATCTAGGTAATGCCCTTTACACATCCCATCAATAGTACCAACACTAGTTGGGTACTTCCTCATTTCACCACTACTAGCAATACCATAACCTATAGTGCGACTCATACCATCTCTTCCCTCGGCCTCATTCTCTTTCACCTCATCCTCCAAGTGTTGGACCCTAGTGTCCATTGCCTCTATTTGAGCCAAGAGGCTCGGAAGGTAGGCTTCAACTAACTCCCTCTCACTTACACCTTTCTCACCACTCCTACTTCCCTCCAAACCTCCCTTATGGCTCCTTGTACCTGCAAAAGACATGTTAAGAAAGTGCAAAGGTTAGTATAAACAACCTCACTTGCTCTCCCTTACCTTTGGTGGTGGCTCTCAACACTCTTTTAGGGTGCACACTCCCAAACCCCAACCAAAGATGCCCTTATCTCTTTTAGGAACCACAATGGTAAGATCAATCAACTAGTAGATCCAAGTAAAGGCCCGGAGTGGAGTTGATGTGACTCGATGTACGGAAGCTATTTGTAGTGCGCACTTGAGGCCAAAGAAGTTCTACGACTTTAAGTAAAGCTTCAAGACACACAACACCCTAAAGGATCAAAGATTAGTGTTAATAAAGTAGGACTAATACCTTAGAAACACTAACCAAGAAGTTCGGAATCGAAACAAACACAAAAAACCATGAAACGAAGCAAATTGAGCCAACCAGTGAACTGGGCGGCCCGCCTGGGTGGGTGGGCGGTCCGCCTAGGGTCTTAACCAGTAGCCTAAGTGGGCGGGGCGCCTAGGGGGTGGGCGGTCCGCCTGGGTGGGTGCTTCAGTTTTTCCGAAAACGGGTTTTTGATGGTTTTTGACCCAAATTTTCAACGTTTTCACCCCGTTTCTTCAAAATCAATGGTACCCAAAGTTGGATAATGTTATTTCCAACAAAACCCAATGAATTTCACCCCTAAACATCCAACAAATCAAGAACAAGCATCAAGCAAAGTTTGAACAAGGGTTTTTCAACAAGGGTTCAAAGTGGCTTTCGATCCTCCAAATTCGATGTTATACAACTCCGATTCACATGAAATTTGTTTCTATTTGTTTGTTTTTCATTGGAGAACAAACCCCGGTACTCAATTCCAAAACCCCACAATCACACAATCTAAATTCAATCAAATTCTTCAAGAACAAAGGGTTTTGGGTGGGTTTAACAATTTGGGGTTTCAAATTTTCAAATCAATCCAATCCAAACTATCTTGGTACCCAAATGTCGGGTTTTCCACAAGGATCAAGAATCCATAACACCCATAACACGAATCGATCACACCACAAAGTTACACCAATTTTGTATTTTTTTCAATTTTTCAATTTTTTTGTGTTTTTCTTCTTTTCTTCAAAGCAAGAACAACAATAACAATAAACTAAACTAAAGATAGGATGAACAAGGATCGAGGGTTTGTAAGAACAAATCCCGAGCCTTGCTCTGATACCAAACTGATGAGACCCAAATACGCGGAAGCAAGTAACAAGAATGCGGAAGCAACAATCACACGATAACAAGAAAGTAAGGGATTGGGGAGAATAGAAATAGAAGAAAGAGAATGGATAAACGATTCAAACCATGAATTGATTATCCGAGAGAGGAAGGGAAACTTGAACCATACAAGGATTCCGTACTAGTGACGGATCTCCATAGGCTCCAAGCAAAGAGATAATCCGAAGCTTCAAGCTTCTACAAAGAAGAAGGCCTTGCCTCTCTTACTAAGTCTATTCTTCAATTCTAAACAAGCTAAATGAAATAAATGACTAAGTGTGGTATTTATAGGTTCACCACACTTCTAAATAAAATGACTAAATAGCCCCTAAGTCTAGTCAAAACAATACATGTCACTTAGGGCTATAGTTGGAATTACACTCAAAATAAGTAGGAAACCCGGATGGGCCTTCAGCAAACTAGGCGCCCCGCCTGAATAGTAGGCGGCCAGAGATCCTGAGAGGTGTAGTCAACTAGGCGGTCCGCCTAGTCCAATGGGCGGTCCGCCTCCTTCCTGGGCGACTTGGAAACAGCTCAAAATGGACTCTAAGTGTTCCTCCTTGGTCCGTAGCCGGTCCTCCCTCATTGGCGCTCAAGTCCATGACTCCAAATCACTCTCGAACCCTCCTCCGGTGCCCTTGCCTTGCATCCTTTGTGCTCTCATGCTTGGCTCTTGGTGGCTCCAATTTGGATCTTATCACAAACTCCAAAGGAAGGTCTCCAAAATCGGCCCTTCATCATTATAGTCCACACAACGAAGGTTAGGACTACTAGAAGATAGTTCAACACAACCAATATCAAGACCACTCATCCCACTTGGAGCTCCAAACAATGGATCGTCCATAGAGTCTAACTTTTCAAACCATGGAGGTTCTATTCGATTACCAATCCTAGTCCGATACAATTCGCTACCACAAATGAGGTTATCTTCACACAATGAAAATGTAAAAGCATGCACCTCAAATTCATGGTCACACAAAAGCATGGTATCAAGACTAGGTTCATCACTATTACCCGAGGAGTCATTGAAAATAATCCGATCCATCTCAATCACTAGGGACTCCTCAAGGTCACTACCAACCTCACTACAACACATAAGTCCACCATTATCAAGCAATTCATCAAGGGAAAGGATAGGGTATTCATTCAACTCATCTCCCCCTTTGTCAAATATGGGTGGGGTGTCATAACAAGGGTCACAAATAGGGTCAACTACAATATCTTCACTAAAGAGAGGTTCAATGAATATCGAGCTCACATCATGATGTGGCTTATCATTCCTCTCAACTAGTGGTTCACATTCACACACAAGTTGACCATTCAACTCTACACTAGTTGCAAATAGATTGTAATCATACAAATCATCAACTAGTGTTGAGTTAGCACAATCACTACCATGAGACAAGGAAGTAACATGTTCAAGGGACGAGCTATCACTTACCTTTGAGTGGCCATCTTGCTCACTCAATGCATTTGAAGTGTCATGACTTGTCTCTTCACCTTGAAGCTCACATTGAAGAGTTTCTTCACCTTGTCTATCCTTCTTGGGACATGATTGAGGCCCAATTGATTTGCCTCCAAGAGTACCTACACAAGCATTCACAAAAGTAGGAGAAAAAGATAAAGGGTTAAGGTTAGAATAAGGGGTGTCCTCACTCTTTACAATTCTTTTTCCCTCTTTCTTTTCCCTCATTTTCTTTTCAAGGTCGGGTGTAGATTCGGGTGGTGACATCCCACTCACATCACTCAACACATCCTCTCCTTTTTCCGCTCGAGGAATGTCACCGGTCACTCCCTTACTCCTCTCAATTTTTTGTCTCTCAAATTCGGGTGAGTTGGGACGAGGCCCAAGAATACCCATGGCCGGAGTAGGTGGAGTTTTAACATCAACCCGGAATCTAGGACTAAGAGACTCATCACTTGATGTCTCTTTCTTCTTTGTTGGTGAACCATTTTGCTTTGGAGCTTGTGGTTTGGGGTTCACCTTGTTGACATATGTCAACTCTCTTCTTGCACTAGTCCCACCATTGCTTGTGAGTGTAGGACTTCTCTTCAATGGTGTCCCACTAGTTCTCTTGTTCGTAGGACTTCTTGTTTGCACTCTTTGGGTCATAGGGCTTCTCCTCAATGGTGTTCCTCCATTTCTCATGTTCATGGGCGTGCTTGGTTGTACTTCTTCTTTCCTAAGAAGGAGGAGTTGTAACTTCCCTTGTGCTTTAACACGGTAGCCTTCCAACGCTTCTCGGGCAATCGTGAAGTATCTATTGAAAAGCCAAGGCTTTCCCAACATAACATCACATCCCACTAAAGGACCTACTTTGCACTCCACTTCTTCTTCAAAGTTCCTTTGTGAGATAACTACCCTAGCCGCTCCATCAACACAAGGTATTCCCAACCTTCTCACTACAAGATGGCTAATCCAACTTGCTTCACCACTATCCACTTGAAGCACATACCCATGATTCCCATTAAGGCTCACAATGAATTGATACCACGCTCTTTGGATCATGGACTCATCCATGTAACGCCCTTTACAAAACCCCTCAAGAGTGCCTCCTCTAATTGGGTACTTCCTAATTTCACCACTACTAGCAATGCCATAACCCATAGTGCGACTCATACCATCTCTTCCCTCGGCCTCATTCTCTTCTATCTCATCCTCCAAGTGTTGGAGTCGAGTGTCTATTGCCTCCATTTGAGCCAAGATGCTCGGAAGGTAGGCCTCGACTAACTCCCTCTCGCTCATACCTTTCTCACCACTCCCACTTCCCTCCAAACCTCCCTTATGGCTCCTCGTACCTGCAAAAGACATGTTAAGAAAGTGCAAAGGTTAGTATAAACAACCTCACTTGCTCTCCCTTACCTTTGGTGGTGGCGCTCAACACTCTTTTAGGGTGTACACTCCCAAACCCCCACCCAAAGATGCCCTTATCTCTTTTAGGAACCACAATGGTAAGATCAATCAACTAGTATATCCAAGTAATGGTCCGGAGTGGAGTTGATATGACTCGATGTACGAAAGCTATTTGTAGTGCGCACTTGAGGCCAAAGAAGTTCTACGACTTTAAGTAAAGCTTCAAGACACACAACACCCTATAAGCTCAAAGATTAGTGTTAGTAAAGTAGGACTAATACCTTAGGAACACTAACCAAGAAGTTCGGAAGCAAGGAACAAGCGAAAACCTACAAGAAAACTACCCGAAAAAGGCTTCAGGAAGTAGGCCCTCCGCCCTGAAATTGAGGCCCTCCGCCTAGAATTTGAGGCCCTCCGCCTCTTCAGAGTAGGCGGTCCGCCCTGGGCAAACCTACAGAGGGAGGCGCTCCGCCTCTTTGGGGGAGGCGCTCCGCCTCAGGAAATCCAGAGAGCTCACAGAGCTGAGGCGCTCCGCCTCCAAATTGAGGCGCTCCGCCTCCTGCAACTTTCAGCAAAATTCAACAACGGGTTTTTCAACATTAACACCCAAAAATCCAACAAATCACCCGATGTTTTAGCAATCCGAAGGTACCCAAATGTTGTTTCAACCAAGATAAGCAAACCCCAATGATTTTTAACAAACCCCAATCAAGAACAATCAAATCACCATGTTCATCTTCTTCAAAACAAGGGTTTCAACTTTTTTTTTTCAATTTTTCAAGGGTTTCAAATTTTCAACTCATGGAATACATCTCCAAATCATGTGTTTAGGGTACCAAAATAACGGGTTTCCAATAAGGAACAAACCCCAATATTAATCACAACACGAATCATCAAATCCAAGAATCCACAATCAAATTTTTGGTGTTTTTTTCAACTTTCTATTTTTTTTTTTTTTTGTGTTTTTCTTCTTTTCTTCAAGAGCAAGAACAACAATAACAATAAACTAAACTAAAGATAGGATGAACAAGGATCAAGGGTTTGTAGGAACAACACCCGATCCGTGCTCTGATACCAAGATGATAAGAACCAAAATCGCGGAAGCAAGTAAAATAGAGGCGGAAGCAATTAACACACGATAACCAAGAAATAGGGATGGGGAAGAACAGAAAGTAGAAGAAAAGAATGAATCAACTAAATCACATAGATTGATTCAAAAGGGAGAAGAGACTTGAACCATTAAACGGGACTCACACTAGCGGTGATCCACCATGGATTCAACATAAGAGATACATGAAGCCAAGCTTCAACAAGAATGGCCAAGCCTATTCTATCTTCTCAATTCTATCTTCCAAAACTAGCTACGGTTTGATGAGACTAAGTGAAGTATTTATAGGCTTCACTTAGTCATAATAAAAGGTCTAAAGTACCCCCAAAGTGGGTTAAAACAAATAAGGCCACGCAGGGCTATAGTTGGAAGTTCATGCAAAAAGAAGTAAAATATCCCGCATGCTGAAACAGGGGGAGGCGCTCCGCCTCCAGCTGATGAGGCGCTCCGCCTCAGGATGAGGCCCTCCGCCTTCTTCTATTCGGCTCTCTGCTTTTTGGTAGGCGCTCCGCCTCAGCTTTGAGGCGCTCCGCCTCCTTCTGGAACTTGTGCAAGAGGCTCAAAATGAGCTTGGGGTGGATCCCCTTGGAGCCCAAGTGGTCCTCCATCCATGGTGCTCAAAAGCATGATCTTCAAGTTGCTTCCGGAGGCCTTGATGGTACTCCTTGTGCTCTCAAGCTTGGCTCTTGATGGTTGGCGCTTTGGCTCCAATTTGGGGCTTATCACCCCTAGTCCTTGGTAATCCCATGACAAAGTCCATTGATATATCCAACCACGGACTAGTAGGTACGGGGAGTGGGGTATATAGGCCATGGGGATTAGACTTGGACTTGGCAAACTTGCACTCAAGACAAGAGTTGCAAAGTCTCTCAACATGTGTCCCCATTTTGGGCCAATGAAATTGCTCCCTAAGGATGGCTAAGGTTTTATCCCTACCAAAATGACCCATGAGTCCTCCACAATGTGCCTCTTGCACAAGCAATTCCCTCCATGAGGACTCGGGTATGCACACTTTACCATTTTTAAAGATGAATCCATTAGACCATTGGTACTTTTCAACTCTCTCCCCTTTCTCTAGAGCATCATAGACACTCTTTAGCTTTGGATCATGAGCATACATCAATTTGATGCTCTCGAATCCCATGAGCTTAGAGGTGAGAGTGGTGACTAATGCGAACTTTCTAGAAAGGGCATCCGCCACAACATTGTCCTTCCCTTTCTTGTATTGGATCACATAGGGAAAGGACTCAATAAATTCAACCCACTTGGCATGCCGCTTATTGAGCTTCTCTTGGCCTCTCAAATGCTTGAGTGACTCATGGTCACTCTTGATTACAAACTCACGAGGCCAAAGATAATGTTGCCAATGGGCAAGGGCTCTCACAAGGGCATACAACTCCTTGTCATATGTAGAATAATTCAAGGAGGCCCCTTTCAACTTTTCACTAAAGTAGGCGATGGGTTTGCTATCTTGCATTAATACACCACCAATTCCCACCCCCGAGGCATCACATTCAACCTCAAACGCCTTCCCGAAGTCGGGCAATTGCAATAGGGGGGCGGTACTTAACCTACCTTTCAACTCTTGGAAAGCCTTCTCTTGAGGCTCTCCCCAAACAAATGGTTGGTCCTTCTTTACCAACTCGGTAAGTGGAGCCATGAAAGCTCCTCACTTGAGTCACGGTAGTAGGAGTAGGCCAATCACGTATGGCCTCTACCTTAGACTCATCCACCTCCACTCCTTGGGCACTCACAACAAACCCAAGGAAGACCACCTTTTCCACACC